>CM037851.1:75416982-76092581 GCA_021234595.1 Delia radicum
TAGATATTTACTAACACAAAAAAAGAAGAAAAATACTAATATCTCCCTAATGAATTTTATTAATACAAGTCAATATATCACTCATTTACTTCAAGACTGTCATAAGTCAAAACTTTGAGCTAATGGTGCAAATTTATTAGTTATATCATGCTTTATATTGTGTAAAAATTTCATATTAATATAATGTATACTTTTCGATAATTAGCGAACTCGCACACAACTCTGCCTAAAGAAAAATACATTAAAACCTCCTATTATACAAACGTGACCAAATAAATAGAGAAAGGGTTCGAGCGAGGCAGATATGGATTGAAAACTTTAAACTCGTTTTCTTCAAAATCGTGTTTTTTTTGAGTTATGCCAGTCTTGCAGTAAATGAGCGATATGTAATTGAAACTATTGCCAAAAAATTTAATATTATACAATCCTTAAATCGCATATCAAACAGTTTATACCGCGATGGCCATCAACACCAATTCGTCCTGCCTTCTGATCGGGTTTTATTGAATATGTATCATTTGAAGTTCAAATAAGTCTAAATTAATGGAAATATCGAAACAAATTCGAGAGGATAGTTATTTTCATACTATGATTTATATAAGACACAATTTAACTTATAACAATGACATTTATAATACGGATAATATTTTTAAATATTTAATGGAAAAGAACAATTTATCAATAATGAATTTTAAGGGTGAACATTCTTACTATCTATGGCATCACTACAATCGCCGTATCATGGCTATAGCTCATTTAAATGGAAATGAGGAAGAAGATAAAGAATTATTGAGGATCTTATGGAAAACCTTAAGACGTAATGTACTATCACGATTAATATTATTAGTCAAGGAGTCTAAAGATGTGGTATACATCAGGAATATGTTAAAATTTTGTACTGAAAATAAGGCTTTAAATATAATGGTGGTTAAGGAGACTTTTAAGGACTCTAATATATTTTATAGACCACAAATTTATCCCAAATTTAAACTGAACAAAGAAATGATCATGAAAACAGGTGACATGAAATTCTATCCAGATCATGTTAAAGATATGCAGAAATATCCTTTGCGAGTGGCAATGAATAAAGATAGCAATACTTGCTATATAATGCGAATTGAAAATGATAATATTATATTGGGTGGTTACACAGGACGCTTTTTTGCAGAATTTGCTTAAAAAACATAATGCCATGTTAACTTTTCCAAATACGAAGTTTTTAAAAGAACACTTTTCGTTAATAATTTGGATGAACTAGTGGAAAATGGTACATATGATGTATCAAGTGAACCGTCATTTAACGTACATAAAAAGAATATGTCTTATACCGATATTTATCATTATTTGGATTGGGTGTTTTATGGTACCTGTGGAAATCCAATACCGGCATATTTATTTTATTACATCATATATGACTATGCCAGTTTAGCTCTTATTGTAACAGCTTTTATATTATTTTCTATAGTATTGGCAATGACGTTTTTTGTGAGAAGTCAAGAAATCGTCTTAAAAGAATTTCTTATCAACATTTATATACTTAATGGTCTTTTGGGACAATCATACAAATGGAACCAAAATTTTCTGGTATAAAGAGTTTTATTTATATGTTAATTTGTGTTGCTGGGATTATATTAAATATCACATTTGTTACCTATTTACAAACTTTTAATACTAGTCCACCTACGAGAAATGCTATCAGAACTATGGATGATATTATACATTCAGGATTTAAAATTGCTATATATAAAGAAGAATTTGCCATTTTGGAGGCTTATAGTGCTGGTCATAAGTTTGGAGCTGTAACTAAACTACTGACACGTATGAAGAATACTATGCCTTAAGGAATAATTATGACAAACGTTATATATATCCAGTACCTTCAGCTCAGTGGTTATTATATGAGCAACAGCAAAAATTTTTTACTAAACCTCGTTTTCGTTTATCGGAAATATGTATTGTTAAAATGCTTGGTATGGTGTTGCCACTACAAGCCAATTCACCTTACGAGGAAGCCATGAATGTAATGATTGGTGAATTGAATCAGGCAGGCATAGTTACACATTGGAAATCCAACGCATTTCTGGAGGCTCTACAATTGAAACGTATCAGCTTAGTAGATATTAGTTCAAAAACAGCCTTTGAACTATGAAATTAGAGGATATGCAGTTGTTAATGTTCGTATTTATATTTGAGGGTTTCCTTGCTTGTATATGTTTTTTTTTTGAGTTATATTGGCCACACTGTGCTCTAATTTCTCGTAAACTTTTGCATAAATTAAAGATGTTATATAATCGCAATAAAGATTTTTAAATTAAATAATTTATATTATAATAGTTTAATTTGCATGTTTTAATTTATATTCTTTTATATATAGGTTATGTTCGGTTATTGAGGGTGAGTCCATTTAAATTTAAAGGCACACATAGAGGCCGTGTGTGGCCCATTATGATTACACGTAAAAAAAATTACTACCTTTGGAATAAAAAAAAAAAACGGAAATTCAAAATGTTTGGCTCCCGGGACCCATATGACTACCGGCTAATAAAAATTTAAACTCGTATTTACATATACAGTGGGAAGTACGATTCAGGTCGAAAAATATTTGGCACTAAAACCAAAGTATTTTATTTATTATTTTTTATTTATTTAATAGATATTTATTATAAAGAATGCATAACATAAAATATATTTACAAAAATGTTTACATATCTATATTTGGCTTGACATTACAGTTGTGAGCCAGATTGGCAAATTAAAGCTGATTATATTTACAAAAACTCAATTTAGTATTATACATTTTTATTTTTTTTCTAGTAAAATTCATTTATAATAAGTTTTCTGTATTTAAGGCAGGTTTCAATATATTTACATAACGTAATGTAATCATAATCACAGCCATTTAGTATGTTTATAACTTCATTTGTGATTAGACTACGTTTTTTTAAAGTATTTTAGCCGGAATTCGTTATATATTGGACAATTGCCGATAAAGTGTAGTGTGTTTTCAGATTCGTTTAGGTTACATAGTGTACATATACCAGTCGTCGAGTTTTTAAAGGCGCGGGCATTTAAATCAAGTAGTCCCCCCTCTTACTCGTATCAATAAGCTAGTAGTACGTGATGAAAATTGTGAAGTAGTTATTGGAACCATGCAATAGTTTAGTTGTGGGTAAAGATCATGAAATTGGGATGCCCTAGCGTCAGATATTAAGATCTCTTTTTCTTTTCTATCTAGAGCTTGCAGTATAGGTTTCCAATATTCACTAATAGGAATATTAGAGTTTGCTGGAACAAATTGGATTTTGTTACATAAATTAAGCCATTCGTCAGCCCAGTATGTTTTATTAGATATTATCTTTTCAGCAACAATACGAGGTAATCTGTTGCTAGGAAGACGTAGTATTTTGTTGATATAACTGAAGTGTAACTTTAAAGTTTCAAGGTATAACGAATGTTGGCCTGTTTCTAGATAAAGCATATAGTTCGGGGTATTACTTGGCAAAAGTAGCATCTTTTTTATAAAGTATCTATACAGCTTTTCTACTTCATCATACTTTAAAAAGCCCCATATTTGCGCACCGTAAAGCATAATTGACCTTGAAGCAGCGTTAAAAATTTTTATTTTATTGTTATTTGAGATTTTAGAGTTGTTTATATAGCTTGACCATGTAGAAGCGATTGCCATTTTTGATGACGATAATTTGTTAGCGAGATGTTTTTTTTAAATGATAAATTATAGTTAAGGTCCATACCCAGATATCTGTAGCTAATAACAATTTCGATGTTGTCATCACCAAACATCCATTTTAAACTGCTTGAAATTCTTGTACAATTACGAAAGACTAAAATTTTTGATTTAGTAAGATTTACTTTTAGGCTCCACATTAAACAGTATTCATAAAGTGCATTAATCATAGTTTGAAGTTCAACAGGAGAGTCAGACAAAATCACGATGCCGTCAGCATACATCAAAACTTTAACTTGGATATTATCACGAGGAAGAGCATCATGCAAGTCATTTAGATATAACGCGAACAAAATTGGACTTAATATACAACCTTGTTTAACACCAAGTTGTACACAAAATTCTTCAGATATACTGTTTCCGTGTATTATTTTACTTTTTGTGTTGCTATAAGCAAGTTGGAGGATACGTATTATTTTTGAAGATAACTGCATAGCAGACAATTTGTAGAAAAGTGAATTGCGAGGAATCATATCAAATGCACTTGAAAAATCTACAAAAAATGCGTATGTGTTTTTTCCATTTAGTTTATTTAAATGAATAAGATTCACAAGATTGAAAACATTGTCAACGGTTGAATAATGTTTCCTAAACCCGGCTTGATATTCGTTTAATATATTATTTCTACTGATCCAGTCTGTTAACCGGTTTTAGAAGAACATTATTAAATATTTTGCAAAACGTATCGATCAATGATAATCCACGGTAATTCATAGGGCAGTTAGGATCACCTTTTTTTAGAAGCGGAGTCATAATAGATGTTTTAAAACAGCTTGGGATCTTTTCTTGTAAAAATATGATGTTAAGGACAGATAATTTCTCATGTATAAAGCAATTCGGAGCATATTTGTAAAATTCATAAGAGATACCATCCTGACCGGGCGCCCTTATTAAGTTTTAGTGACCTTAGGACAGAAAATAGTTCGCAAAACTCAATTGAGGAATCGAGGAAAGCATCAGTATATGTGATTGTAATGTGATTGTTTAAAATCAAATAAATCCCTACCCAAGAAAGTGCCCCTACTCACACTTACCCCTTTCTTAGATTCTAAGAAAATTATTCGCGCAAATGGTCGTTTAGCAAGCTCTAAATGCCTTTCATATGAAGAAAGACACCCGATAATATTACCTTATGGAAGTTGTTTTGCCAAATTACTTACCCTGCATGCCCATTTGGTAACCCTACATGGAGGAAATCAGGTTATGCTGAGAGTAATTCGGTCAGGCTATTGGATTCCAAAGCTTCAAAACTTAATTAGCCTGGTTATCAACAAATGTTCACCCTGCATACGATACAAAAATCGTCAGGCAACTCAACTGATGGCTGCACTTCCTCCAGAACGCACCCAATTAACCCGACCCTTTTATAATGTTGGAGTTGATTTCGCAGGACCATTTGACATTAAGGTCTATTCTGGCCGCACGTGCAGAATTACCAAAGGCTACGTATGCGTTTTTGTTTGTTTTGCAACAAAAGCTATTCATTTGGAACCAACATCTGACCTATCAACCCAAGCTTTTATAGCAGCCTTCGCACGATTTTTTTTCGAGGCGGGGATGCCCTGCCGCCATTTATTCGGACAACGGTACTAACTTCGTAGGGGCTAGCCAGTTATTGAAGAAAGAGCGGCAGGAATTTATGAGGAATTTGAAAGGATCTGTTACGTCAACTAACAGTTTCCAGAATTTGACGTGGCACTTCATTCCGCCGGGAGCTCCACACATGGGAGGATTGTGGGAGGCAGGCGTAAAGAGCTTTAAGTCTCATCTCAAGAAAATGAACACCTTGAAATACACATTTGCAGAGCTTGCTACACTTCTTGCTCGAATCGAAGGTTGTTTAAACTCAAGACCCCTTAGCCCGTCAAGCGACAACCCTCAAGATCTTAACCCAGGTCATTTTCTCCATTCAATGAGTCTATAAAAGAAAAGTTTGGCCATTTAGCTCTGGCAGATCCCAACTTTTACTCCGATGCCCCCGTGTTTATGGAAATTGGTGGCAATGTATACACCACGATTTTAAATACCAACAAAATTACTATAGCGGGTGGATCACTAATAGCCCAAGATTCCACTCTTGGGTGGCTCATTATGGGATCGTTTTCTGGCTAAGCTTACCCAATTCAACTTTAAAGTATTTGTATAAAAAATTAAATACTCTACCCATTTATTACCCATAACGTTGAACCAATACTAAAGTCAATTTTTAAAATTTTATTTACAGATACGTAAAGGCGGGGAGAATGTTCACTTAGTCAACAAAAGGTACCAACCAATTGTGCCAAAGGTGCCAACACTAACCCTTCCCATCTAATGACGTTTGACCAACATGTCAAAAAAAAAACTGAAATCAATTGACTTGTCATCAAAACATCATCAGAATTTTTCTACTCGTCAACAGGCAACATCCCATTTTTAAAGTTCAAAACCAATTGGTTAAATTTCATTAAATTAAATTTAAAGTGCATATTTATCTTGAAACCCAAAAACTTATTAAAGATTTATCTTAAGTCTAAAGTTAAAACTAAAATCTAAATTTAAAAATAAGATCAATATTAAAACTGTGAAGTAAAAAGTAAAGGCTAAGAGGTCAAACTTAAAGCTAATGTAAAAAGTGCATAAATATATAAATTGTGAATTTGAATTTATACCTACCCAAAAGTGAAAATTGTGAAATTAATGAATTAAAAGAAAAAGAAAAAAAAACTGTTAAATATTAAACCCCATATACCAAGTTAGGTTATGAACAATTTAAAACCCTAGACCTAAAATTAAACATAACCTAAAATAAAATCCTAAATATTTTATAACGTTTAAAAAATCCGCCATATTTTTATTTATATACATTTACCAGCGAAAAGATAGTACATAAGCCACCATCTTTTTATTCCCCTAACCCGTAAATATTCATATGGTATACACCAGTGTAAAATATTAGAGTTATCGGTGTTCTGTAAGACAGATATAAAATGGTTACGAAAATCGTCAGCATCAAGGTTTCCTCTAATTATTTGAATAAGTGTTTTCATGCCATTTGCCAGTTTCCACCACTCTTTGCTGCAGCTAACTGAGTTTAATTTAGCCAAATTTTCGTTATAAAATTCTAACTTTCTACTTCGTATAGTATTTAAATATTTCCATTTAGCCGTGAAGTATTTTGATTTATTGTAGTAGAGTGATTTTTTCTGTATGTTTTAAGAGCGTTTAACATGTTTGTACGATACCGAGCACATTTCCAATTGAACCACTTTTGTTTAGGTTTAAAATAATATTTATTTTTATCAGTGTTATTTGCTTCTTTTATCTTGTTTTTTATAGATTCCACCAAATCATCGACTGGAGTATTGTGGGAGAATTTGTAGTTATTAGAAAGGTTTACTAAGGATTCATTGCATTTAACAACATGTTTATTGTTCCATCGTAATTTTTGAGGACCCAATTCTGACAATACTCTATTATTAGAAAATGGAAAAAATGATGTCAAGGTTTAGTGGCAGAATGATCAGAAAAGGGTTTGCAGCCAACTTTGAAGTTAAAAACATATTTTAAAAACTTTGCGAACAAATACAATAATCAATAACAGTATTTCCTCTGCCACCATAAAAAGTAAATTCACCGTCTTGATCCCCACTTGCTCTACCATTAAGAATTATGCCACCGAAGTTTTCAACAACTTCCATGAGCCTATTACCTTGAGAGTTAATGTTTAGGTCTTTTGAGCAGCGAAATTCATCAATATTTGGTATATTTTCAATTATATTAGAATCCAGAACTTGACAAGCTCCAATACGAGCATTAAGATCTCCAACTATGCAAAAGTTGGTGGGACTAAGATCAACAAGAAACTTCTCAAAATCATTAATTTCATTCTTCCAATTAGAACAATTTAAATAGCGTGGAATAAAATAAAACAAATTTCCTTGAAGTTTTGCTGACAATACTACATTATTATTATTACTGTTACAAACACTCAAAAATTCAAAATTATGTGTTCTTTTTAATTCCTTTCTAAATCCATACAAGCAACCACCACTTGCCCGACCAGCTTTGTGATTTTTCTTTGCATCAATCCAGTGTAAAGAATAGTTTTGAAAATATGAAGAGAAAATATTTTGATTGTCCTTCACAACGTGGGTTTCAAATAGGAAGAAAATGTCGAATTTATTTATGTATTTTAAGAAATTACCAAAGTTGAGTGAGTTAGCGAGGCTTGAAACGTTATACGATAATAAATGGCATGTGTTGTGATGCTATTGCATACTGAGTTTGTTTATGGGGTTAGTGTTTACAACACTTCCATCTCTGACTATGACTTCAGTAATGCAATTGGTATCAGTTAGCAAACTACGTAAAAAGTATACTTTTCTAAAGGTATAAGGTACGCTGAATCCAAATCTGGTCTCAGAATGAGTCTCCGTAAGTCGTAAGTGTCAAAATGCATCGATTTTTCACAATCCTGGAAATATATTTTTTTAAATACTTTTAACGGCACCTAAACATAATTCTCTTGCCCTTTTTCAGTTTTTTAATTTTAAAGATATCTCTTATTTTTTCTTGAAATTATCGTCGGTTGAGCTTGATAATAAATTCGAATTTTTTGACATTTTACGCAACTGGACTTTAAAATTGCAGTTACAACCTCAATTTCTATTTACAATATTTTCGTAACCAAATAAGTTATCTTTAAAATTAAAAAACTGAACAAAAGGGTTCAGTTAATATACATCGAACGCCTGATTTCGAAGAGTGATTCTGAGACCAGATTTGTATTCAGCGTACCCTATGCCTTTAGAAAAGTATACTTTGGTTTTTAGTGCCAAATATTTGTCGGCCTGAATCTTCAGGTGTAAAGATTCGCGTTTCCATTTTTATTATCCGGTAGGCCTTTGGGTCCCGGGCGCCAAAAATTTTGAATTTCGGTTTTTTTTCTTTTTTTGATTCCAGAGGCAGTAATTTTTTTTACGTGTGCTCTTTTACCAAAGCCGTTAGTAATTGAATTTTGCAATCATTTAAAGGGAAAGATTTCGTTCTGAATTGAAGGACTACTATAAGCTATTGAAAGCTTTTGGTGAAACCTATTGAAAGCTTTGAAAATCACTACTTATTTTAATAAAATAAACTTATTTTTCTACTATTTTAAATTTTTTACATTTCACTTCAGTCTTTGGCATATGGCATTCCGATGTACACTCAAAAAAAGTAAGTAGAAAAGTTAGAAAAAATTTTGCAAATCAAGTATAATATTTTTCAGCAAATTTTTTTGCTGAAATTATGTTGTCAGCTAAAATTTTAGTTATACTTATTCAGCACTTAACTATTTTGAACTAATGTTTTACTAAGCACGTTAAAAGTGTGGACGACAACCATATTGAATAATATACGAAGAATGAAGTACATGTCGCTGCATGGCAAGGAGGAAAATTATACTTAAAAAGTACAACTCTTATAACAAATATAAAAAAATTAACCATGGCAGATTTTTGTATCTGGTTTTCATACAAAATGACTCCAACAATGTGTGTCGTATACACATAAATTGCGGATTAAAAAACCTAAATTTTCTGTTGTCACTGGCTTCTCACTGGCGTGTCACTGGCTTGTCAAAGTAATTGTCTATTAATTAAATTAAAGACGAAATAAAACATTTAAATTTAATAAATATTAAATGTGTATTTGTAAACTAAATGACTATAGCGACTATTAATGTAGTGTGTTTCAATAGCAAACAAATATACGCTCAGGTAGAGACACTTAAGCGAAATACAAGGTCACACATCGTACATAATTTTGTACGTTTTTTCTTATTTGAAAAAAATGGGTTGTATATTTCATATTTTGTTATTTCGTTTTGTTTCCTTTCTAGAAAAATGCCATCGCTTAGGTTGAAAAATAATTTGTTAAAGTTTTATATGCTTATTTCTCTAAATTTTTTAGATATAACAATAATCGTGTCGTCAATGTGAGATTATGAACATTTTTATATTTTGTTACGTATTGTAAATTATTTTTAAAAGAATAACAAAAAAAAAAAAACAAAAGATTTTCAGCAAATAATTTAACTTACGTT
Organism: Delia radicum; assembly: GCA_021234595.1. Classification (NCBI taxonomy): domain Eukaryota; kingdom Metazoa; phylum Arthropoda; class Insecta; order Diptera; family Anthomyiidae; genus Delia; species Delia radicum. Next base: position 75,426,795 of record CM037851.1, read on the forward strand.
TAATTTTTCTACAATTTTTTCGGTTTTTTTTCAGTCTACTAATATTCAGCAATAATTTTATTAACTTTAGTAAGGATATTTCAATTTTGGATCAACTAAGTGTTAGCAAAACTTTTGATGTATCTACTAATTTTGTTGCTAAAAATCAGGTAGGTTGTTTTCAGCAAATGATTTTGCTCACATTAGAAATTTTTTTTTCAAGGACACTCTTCATTAAAATTTTGCTGACAAAATTGTTTTCTGACTTTACTAACGTTTTTTTTTTGAGTGCAAATTCAACACAAACAAAGGAAATAATAAAGACAATGATATATTTTAGCTGTCTTGTTATTTATAATAGAAATTTCCACGTATATATGTATAGCTCTTAGTTTTAATGTACTAAAATTTAGTATAATTTACAGTTTTTTTTTTTTTGCTATTTTTATTTTACTAATATTTAGCAAAAATATTTTGCCAATTTTACTGTTTCTTGCTGCAACGTTATTTTAAACCAATTTTCAGTAACATAATCAGATATTTTTACAGACTCATTTGTATCAGTGTAGTAAAAAATAAAAAATAAATGCTTAATTAAAAAAAAAGTTAAAACTAATCAAACGCAACAAAATTCTGGATTTTTTCAATAGAAAAGATCCTGTTGCAAGATTCTATGTTTTCAAATACCATAAAAATAACGTCTGTTCATAGTAATGTAACTAGTGGAGATCGATATAGTAGTTTTTACAACGAATAATACCTTTAAAATCGAATAAAACTTTCTCGAGCTCTTCAAATCTGTGTATCAATTAAAATGTACTATATTTTAAAATTTTTGTTTGTTTTATAATTTTAGTTTTTTATATTTTTTATTTTCTATTTTATTTATATTATTATTATATTGTAATATCTAAATTTTATATAATTTAAATTTTACGAAACGATTATGCCATTATAAGATAACGTGCAGTAATTTAAAATATTTTAATCTTATTGTATGTGATATTTCAATTAAATAAATATGAACTTTTACACAATTAATAAACTAGGTATTTTAAGCTAATATTCCTTTATGAATACAGTTTTAAGGCTTAGAATGTGTAAAATGTATTTAAAATCTGAATTAAGATTTTTTATGAACATGGGCAAAAGTTTTACTAAAGTATTGTATAAGTTCTTTTCGTTTATTTTAAAGGGTGGACACAAAAATCATTTACCATTTTAAAATCTTAAAATTATTAACACAAAAAACAGTAAACACAAATATGAACCCACAGATTAAGGACAATACTTTAAATCTTTCCGCATACTGGGTTCTCATTACGACATATGACAAGTTTTCGCTCTTTCTTTGTAAAACTGAATTTTATGTTTTGGACAATTATAACTAAAAATTTTCGGATCAGTTTAACTTTAGAAATAAAATGCGTTTTATCATTTTTAAAAAATGTGTTTTACCATTTTTAGAAAAAAAACTGACAATTACTTATAAAATTTAGCATTTTTGCAGTTTTAGAACATAATGGTTTAAAAGAGGATATTTTGGTAAATTTTCGTATTACGATATCTTACACGACCCTATTCAATTATTCCTTTTACGTGCACTCCAAAATTAAGTTAGTAGAAAAGTTAGTAAAACACCATTGTGAAACCGATGGTCACATACGCCTCTTTGGCGTGGTGGATAAAGGTTGAACAACTCGGGGCTCAGATGACTCTTAAGACGATTTATCGACTGCCATGTATTGGTATTACTGGTGCCTCAAAATCATGTCCGACTGATGCCATTGGAGTCATGCTGGGTATTCCTCCTTTGCATATTTCTGTAAAGGAGAACGCGTGCATGGGATCCCTAAGGCTGCGGGAGATTGGCAGCATGAGGAGTGGGGATCTGAAGGGGCATCTTGAGATTGCGAAAATGTTCGCTGATGACCCGGTTATTAGGGTCAGTGACAAGATACTGCCTGTGCAAGTATTTGTTAGGCACTTCGTTGTTGTGATTTTCGACAGGAGCACGTGGTTGAATGGATCTTGGGTACCGGAGGTTGGTGCAAAGGTCTGGTTCACGGCTGGCTCGAAACAGTCGAACATGGATACGGGGGCGGGTGTCGTCGGACCCGGATTTCAGCGTGCTCTGCCCATGGGCAAATATCCCTCCGTTTTTCAGGCTGAGGTCTTCGCTATCTGTATCTGTGTGGAAGAGTGTCTGCGGAGGAGGACACGGGGGGGCCACGATCTATATTCTATCTGACAGCCAAGCGGAACTTGGTGCCTTGAGGGCTCAAGATGTGTCGTCTGGTCTGGTTAAGGAATGTATCGACTCTCTAAATCGTCTAGGACTTAACAACTCCTTGACACTGGGCTGGGTTCCAGGCCATGAGGGGCATGAGGGCAACGAACGGGCTGACTGTTTAGCCAACTGCGGAGCTCGTCGACAATTCATTGGCCCGGAACCCTTCTGCGGCGTACCCAATGGGTATGTCAGAGAGAGGCTCATAAGATGGAGGGAGTCGGAGTTTGAGGCCTATTGGGCCAGATCGCCTGGGCAGCGACAGGCGAGGCTGTTTATATCTCCCTCTGGGGAGAGATCGCGGAAACTCTTGTCTATGACAAGGGGCGAACTAAGGACCGTAACGGGTTACCTCACAGGACACTGTGGCCTTAGGTATCAATTGTACAAGATGGGACGATCCTCTACGGATACGTGCAGGTTTTGTGAATTGGAACCCGAGACCTCTGAGCATGTTCTCTGCAAATGTCCGAGGCTCTCAGACAGGAGGGTGCGTTATTTTGGTGATCGAATAGTGACGCCATCGGACGTTTGGAACTGTTCACCTGGTAGGATAATTGGCTTCGTAGGGAGCCTGAACCTATAGGGTGTATTCGCTGGCAGCACAAAATACCAATTTCTGGTCGCGGTGCATAGTGCCACTATAATCTAATCTAATCTAGTAAAACATCTTGTAAATTAGGTATACTATTTTTCAGCAAATTTTTTGCTAAAATTATGTTTTAAACCAAAATTTTGGTTATACTTATTCAGCACTTAACAGTTTTGAACTAATGTTTTACTAATATTATACTAATGTTTTACTAATTTATTTTGCTAAAAAAAAAAATTGTGCTGATTAGCACATCAATAGTGTGAACGACAACCAGATTAAAAGTTATACGCAGAATGAATTATATGTAAAGATGTAGTAGTGAAGAGGAAAACTATACTAAAAAGTACAAATTGAGTGGTCAAGTTGCAAACAAATATACGGCAGGTAGACAGAACAAAAAAATCTACATACATCATAAGTAGATTTTTATATTTCCCTTTTCCTATTGCAAAAAAAGGATTGTATATGTTACACTTTGTTATTTTTTCGTTTCTTTTCTATAATTCTCTGCTGTATTAGCGTACCGTTAAAAGATAGCATCATTGAGACAACCATTGATGTAAGTAGTTGAAAGATAATTTTGTTTATGTTATATATAATTATTTCTATATATTTGCAGATATTACATTAATTCATGTCGTCAATGTGGTAGTATGAAAATTTTTATATTTTGTAACGTATTGTAAATTATTTTAAAAAGAATCACAAAAATATGTTTTATGATTTTCAGCAAAATAAATTAACTAAAGTAAAAATTTTCTAAAAATTTATTGAGTTTTGTTCAGTCTACTAATATTCAGAAAAAAGTTTATTAATGTTTAGCAAGGGTTTTTTAATTTCTAATACACTAAGTTTCTAGCAAACCTTTGCTGAATCTACTAATTTTGTTGCTGAAAATCAGCGAGCTGATTTTGCTGACATTGGCAATTTTTTTGCAAGCACCCTCCTGTCTAAAATATCGCTGACTCAGCAAAATTTTTTGCTGACTTTACTAACTTTTTTATTTGAGTGTACAAAAAGTGATTAGCTGTTGCTTGATTATAAGTTATTGCACTTTTTAATGAAAGGTATTTATACATTTCAATAAACTTTTTACATTATTCCGTCAAAAATAATGTGGTGGCAGGCTCATGAAACGTTTAGAATCGACCACATCTCCAATTTCTTTGGCTCATTAAAATATTTTATATGATGTACGTTTTGGCGGAACTGATACATTGCTTTAATTGTCACCAAGTGAAATGTTGTTGAAAAAATTTAACTTTTTTGCACGTTTTAACTTTTATCAATTTAACTAGTCGCACAGTGGGTTCGATGGGACACAAAGTGGCGATTAATTCATAGAAGCCGTAGTTTTAAAATATTATATTTTTTAAGTGATGAGTTATAAGCACATAAAAATACAGCATTTTAGAAAAAAAATTAAAAAAAAAAAATGTTTTACCCGTTAAGTGCATTATTGTTTTTTGAAAAAAAAATACCTTAGTTGACAATTTATGCTGTAACTTTGGAATGAAAAGCGATAAATTAATGAATAAAATCACACTTAATGTGGTATTAAAAAATTCAAAGAGTAAATTTATTATATTAATTTATATTAGTATAAATTTAATTTAAAATCCAATTTTTGTTTTTCACAATATCTCATAAATGTCCAAATTTATTTCAAAAAAGTCACAAAACAGAATATTATAATTTGTTAGTAATGAATAATCATAAATACATAAAAACACAGCTTACAAAAAAAAAAAATGGAAGAAAAAAAAATTTTTTTTTTAACCTGTTAGACGTCCGACGACAACGCGGTGCTTAGCTCGGGTGTAATTGCGGCAGATATAGTAAGTAATTTGAAACTGCACTTATCGATATTCATTCCTATTTTACAAAATGGAAACTTTTAGTAAATCCGGAAAAAACACAAGCTATGTACTTTTCCCGTAAACGTAAACAATGTTTTCTTCCCCAACAACATAAACTTTCAACCATATACTTATAAACTGGGAAAATAAGGTCAAATATTTAGGGGTTTAAATTGGATCCTAAACTCAAATTCAAAGACCATATTCCCTATATAATAGACAAAATTCATAAGGCAACAAGATAGCTATATCCATTAATAAACCGAAATTTTAAACTTAATATTGAAAAGAAGAGCCTAATATTGAAAGCTGTTTTTCATGCCATTAAAGATGATACACAATTGGCATCAATCCACTCGATGACTTCAAGCTCTAGCAAACGTTGAACTAATAAATAAGAAAATCCTAAGGCTTACATTAAACTTCAATACTAGATGTCTCAATTCGAAATTTGTTCATATCAATGAGCTAGGCTCAGTTTAATTTTAAACTTTTATCTTAGTTTAAAATGTTCGAGTAAGCTGTGGAGACATTTTTTAAGAGCAATGATTCTTACGTAACTGCTCGTCGACAATTTTGTTCAAAGTTCGGTATTCGGCGAATACGTAATGGACCGAGTGGATCCAATGTATTTTTTTATGGGGATACCTCAAAGAGAGGGTTTATAATGACAATCCCCAATCCCTTATGGCTTTATTTGTATTTGTATTTGTATTTATTATTAAATTTGAATTTCTAATACAACAAGATACAATATCTTATAAAATACAGTATTAGAATCAGACAAGTTAAACAGGACATTGTATATAAAAAAAATTAATTATACTTAAAATTAAATTACATATAACAGAATTTCAAAACTTTAAACAATTTTAAAACATACTAAATTTGATGGTAAATTAATTTAATTTAAGATGTCGGTATTTTTTTTTAAAAAAAAAAAAAGAAAAAAAATTAAAAATTAATACAAAAAATTACGAAAAATGCTGAAACAATAATTTCCTAAAATGTATTGCGTTGCTAGTGCGTTGAATATCCCAGGGAAGTTGGTTCCAGAGACGAATGGTTAAAATAAAAAATTGACACTCAGAAGCATGGTCACGGTGTCGGAATTGTATTATGTAGTTTCCTCTAGTCGATCTTGCAAACTGTAAACGTTCAAAACGATAATTTGGTTCCCTGGTCTTTATAATCTTGTGTAAAAATATGAGATTTTTGAACTTAAGGTAATTACAAAAAGAGATGTTGAATACACGACATGAGTACTGAGACACATGATCAAATTTCCTAAGGCTGAAAATGTAACGTATGATGTTATTGAAAGTTGTGCTCAGTTTTCTATAATCCTTCGTGTTACATCCGGTAAAAAGCTCAGATGCGTATAATAGAGTCGGTAACAGATATGTTTTTGCCAGAAGCAATATTACTCTTGGCGGAGTGAAATATTGGGTGGCCCACAGACTTCGTAACATACTGTATATTCTCCCACATGATTGGTTAATATGATTCGACCAGGTTAGATTTTTGTTGAAAGTAACACCGAGATTTTTTACCGTATCAACGATATCAATTTTTGCGCCGCCAAGAAATATATTTATATCATTCCCCATTATCATTGACCTTTTCGAAATTATTATGCACTTTGATTTCCTCGGATTCAGTGTCAAACCATTCGCCGAAGCCCAAGTAAAAATTTTCCCTAGGTCATAGTTCAATTCTTGGACTTTAGAAGCAATGGTATCCTTAGAACTACTGAGATACAACTGTACATCATCAGCGTACATCTGAATATTCGAAAAGTTTATCTGAAGTGGAAGATCATTGACATATAAGGAGTATAACAGTGGCCCAATAATGGATCGCTGTGGAACACTTCTTGAGACGAACAAAGGTTGTGAGATGTATCCATCATTGGCAACAGATTGAAATCTATTAGACAGGTAGGACGACATTAATTTAACAGAGGGCGAAGAGAATTTAAAAAATTTCGCTAGCTTAAGGCAAAGAATTGTATGGTGCACCGTGTCAAATGCTTTTGAATGATCTAATAAGACCAGAAATGATATTTTTCCACTATCCAATTTGCCTCGAATATCCTCTACTACATCAGATAAAACTGAAACACAGCTACGTCGAGGCCTGAATCCAGATTGACGATCAGTCAGAAGGTTGTTGTCATTAACAAATTTATAAATTTGTTTTTGCACAAGATGTTCAAAAACTTTGGATAAATAAGGCAGGATAGCAATTGGACGGAATTCATTAACCGATTTAGGTACCGGGACAATTTTGGCATATTTCCAGTCGATTGGATAAGTGCTGGTAGTAATGATAGTGTTAAACAGATGCGTAACAGTTCGAATTATCCAAGGTAAAACTATCTTCACGAACCTGGGATTTATGTCATCCAAGCCGACTGCATCAGACTTAACAGCATTAAAACCTGCGGCTACGTCCAACACATTAAGGCATTGGAAATTAAATTGATTATCTGTTGTGTTCAAAGGAAGGTTTTGATCATAGAAGTCAAACTGTACAGAAGGAAGAGGAATATTAACAAAGTTGTTATTCAGCAATTCAATGTCAGCATCTACTGTATGGGAATTTGATCTACCTATACCAATATCATGAAACAGTTTCCATGTCTTTTTACTGTCAGCCGCTGCGTTAAATTTATCAGTGTAATAAGAAGATTTGTCACGTCTTATTCTCGAAACAACAGCTTTTCTAGCCATACGATATTCATGTTTGAGCTCTGGAGTCCTATAACGCTTCCACCTGTTATAAAGACTATCACGACGATCAATTAACAATTTAGTTTCCCCCGTAAACCATGGTCGTACGCTGCCTCTGATAACCCTGTTTCTGACGGGAATATGTTTGTTGTAAATCTGTAAAACATGTTGATTAATAAAGGCTAATTGTTCATCTACCGATGGTAAAAAGTAAATATGGTCCCATGCGGTATTATCAAGGTCATGTTTTAGAGCTAAAAAATTAATATTCTTAAAGCCCCGAAAAGTTAACTGTTTGGGCTGATATTCATTAGCAAAATCATACGAAACAAAAATTAGATCATGCTTTGAAAAGGCAGATGCAGCCAGTTGCTCATAATATAAGACTTTTCTCCCATTACTAACAAAAATAGGTCCAGCAAGCTGCTATTTGTGGTTGTGAAGTGTGTAGGTCTAGTAGTATTGACTGTAGATAAATTAAATATTGACATAGCGTCAGTAACATCCGTAATATTGTCAAGCAAATTGCTATTAAAATCGCCAGATATAACAACTTCAGAGTACGAAACCGAAAGGAGCTCCAATTTAGCAATGAAAGTGTCAATTTTCATATGCTTATCCGGTCTATATACACATCCAAGCATCATATTTTCACCATAATAATTGACCTCAATAAATACATATTCAACCTCATCGGCAACATTATACGAACTAATAAGTTTGCTTGAAATGCTATCTCTAATATAGATTGCAACACCTCCAGCATGACTACTTCTGTCAGATCGAAAGATACGGTATCCTTTCAGTTCATATATGTCGTCATTTATTTCCTTGATAAACCATGTTTCTGAGACACATATTGCATCGATACCAGAATTCTCAAATAAAAACGAAATTCATCAAGCTTAGGTAACAAACTTTGAGCATTGATGTGACAAATAGAAAAACCTTGTTTTTTAGCCAAGATGCGAACCATGTTATAGTTGCCATCTCTAGAACCAAGTTGATCAATAGATAAATTTATCATATTGATAACCTAGAGCAACGCAATAAAATTTTAAAAAATATCGTAAATTAAAGGAAAATATTCGTCGAGAAATCAGCTCAATTAAACCAAGTTTACTGCAGCGTGTGGCGCAGAACACAAGGCTCCGTTTTGAACAGTGCGTTCAACTCGACGGAAGACAACTGGATGACATACTCTTTAAAAAATAAAATCCGCATTTCCATTCTATCGTTTAATGCTCTTCATTTTTTATTTAAGTTTGAAAATATAACTCTACTACCAGACATAACTCTACTACCAGACAAAAGCATTATGCTTACTAAGAAGACAAGAATGGAGCAAAATTTATTATTAATAGGTTTTTTGTTAAAGTTCTGCCTATTATGGAGGCTTTAGCTTTTCTAAAACTTCGGGTTCTGATGAGATCTTTAGCCAGATTGAAATACTAGTATCAACCTAGCTAATATGTTTGATTTGCTTTATTTTTGTAAATATACGGAGGTTGAAAGCTCATTGAAAATAGCATAAAAATAATCTCGATGTATATAAAAACAAAAAACTAAAATATTTGTATTACTCTGCATTTTCAAATTCATCACAAATATCCAAAATTTCATAATCTTCATTATCATCATTATCTTCATTATCTTCATCATCAATATTATAATCTTCTTCATCATCATTGTAATAATCTTCTTTATCATTATCATCATCCCTACCTTAATCGCTATTTACGTCAGCATCGTTATCACCATCTTTATCATAATTTTTATTAGAAATATCTGGCAAAACTAACTCTTGTTCCGAAGTTGATAAATTGGATTTTTTTTCTGCTCATATTTCTTGCTTATGCTAAATATAAATTGGTCAGAACTTAGCAGAAACCTATTGAAAATATATTCAGTGGCTTTTTCCCGGCTGCATTTGCGAGAAAAGTGCTCTCTATAATTTTTAAAATCTTTGTTTCTTGCTCCTTCAGCTTCATTTGATAATTCTCCTATTGGTAAAAGTGCTCGCTGTATAATCTCCGGCCCGTGAATAAAAAGTTTATGCAAAGTGTGAGGCATACAATACCAAGGATATTTTTCAACAAAATATCTAGCAGTATTATGAGCAAATTTACGAAAATTTTTCAAATGAATCTCATGACCACAAGAAACAACAATTAGAATTTAACGCATTTTTTTTTTTTATCAGTGTTAAGTCCACTTTTGTAATTTCAGCAGAAATATATCGCAAATATACACAATTAAAATAATTGTTCTGGGGCTACTACACGCACTACGTATACGTATTAGTATTGATATTAAAATAATTTAAAGCAAACTTTTATTGAATATTTTCGATGCACAATTTTCAACAAATATTTTCTTCAAAGCTAAAGCCAGTAACGCGGTAAAAAGTTCTGAGTCAATTAAAAAGTATATATACACTCAGAATATTTTTCCGTAAAGACTACTGAATATGCACATTAAATTAATTGAAAATCTGTTAAAAAAAATTATTACTTACTTTTTGTTTAAAACAATTATATTTTTTAGTTTAGTTTCAAATCTTAAAAAATTAATTGACAAAATCTGTAAAAACAATACATTTTTTAGTTTATTTCAATACTCAACACAATAAAACAGATTTTTGTTTTAAATAGAAAATTTTAACAGAATATTTTAACTATTAACGAAGGTCAGTTTTTATTTGTTAATTTTGCTTTAAATAACGGACAGAAAAGTTTTTTTTTTTCTTTTTTTTATTAATTAATTTTTTTTTATCATATAATTACAAATTTTATACTATTACCCTAACCGAGCACTAGCTAATATGGCCTTCGGCGCGTTGTAGCGAAAACAGACCAGTGCCTCTGGTGGGTATCGAACCCACGACCCCCGCACTGATAAGCCAGCACGCTACCAACTAGCCTACCGGGGCGCACACAGAAAAGTTAAAAATATATTTCTTTGGCAATTTAACTGCATATTTAGTTTTGTAATTATTTTTTTTTGTATAAATTTTTATTATTTATTTATTTATTAATGCAACTAGTTTAATAAAAACTAACAAGCAATTTATATCAAATACATAGGTTAAGGATATAAATATATATACCCTATGGGGAATGGGACCGGTCCTGCGTGTGCCATAGGATCGGTCACTTCGTGCCAGAGACCGGTCCTCTGCTAAATCTTACCCTATATAAACAACTGGCTACTTTAACATGGGCTTGTCATAGGAGGGGGTCATTTGTCCTGCTTTAAACCACATAGTGGCATGTCACAGCGCTAACCAAAGATGGGCATACCACAAGACTGTCGGAAAAGGAGCATGTCGGAGGACTAACAAAAACGGACTAACCACATAACTGTCCTTTAAGGGACATTTCGTAAAATTTAATAATTTTTAATGTAAAAAACGGTAGAAAATGAAACAATAAATTTCTAACTCATTGGCTTTTTCTAGTCAATATGTATACCAGTTAGGTGATATGTCCTACTTCTACCAGTCACGGAACTAGTCTTTTTAGATTAATTTACACTACATAAATCACATCAGTTGTAAATAATACAAGTCCTGTGATAAGTCCTTTTCCAGCACTCCAGTTTCTTTTAGGTCAATTTTCGCATGCCGATAATTTAAAAAAAAAAAACATAAATATCGACAAAAAAAAACGCAAAATTAATAATTTTTAGTTTAAAAAATAAACGAAAACTAAACAGCTTCCAGTGGGTAAAATTCTGGCCAACTGGCTTTTTCTTATTAAGGGGTTTCTGGTTAAGTGGTATATCCTCTCTTTACCAGTCACAAGATTGGTAACTTTTGGACAATTGACACTTCAGTATTAAATTATACCAGTCCTGTGATAAGTCCTTCTTTAACCAGTCACTATTAGGACAATTGACTCCTCATTCCCCATAGGGTATATTTTATGATGAAAAATATATTGTGTGTTGATGTGTTATGCCACTACAGGATGGCATTTGTTCTGACGAGATCAGAGGGTTTTGTGCGTTTGAGCCTGCGCTCCATATCAGTTACATTAGCTAGGGATGATGCTTCCGGGTTAACATGTTCTTGTAGTCTTTCATGATGTTTTGTTGCAAGTTTATGAATGACGCAAGATACCATTTCCACACTCAGATCACGATGGAGATCAGATATGCGGATGTAACATGGTGGATTATATCTACATTACTTTTTGCTGCACAGCCCCAGAGTTGCGCATCGTAATTTCATATTGGTTTCAGCATTTGAATGTTTATTAATAGTTTTTTTTTCTATTGATAATGTTGACTTTCTTTCTATTAACAATTTCAGTTTTTTATATTTAAGTTCAAGTTCCATATAATTAGTTTTGATATGCCCCTACCATCGTAATTTTGCATCTAAAGTCATGCCAAGATATTTCGCTTTATTTGCATATGGCAGTTCTACACTATCAATTAAGATGTTAATATATCTTATTGGTTTGTTTGTAAATTCTATATGTACAGACTTAGTTGCGTTTAATTTCAGATTCCATTTCTTTGTTCATTCTATTACAAGATCTAGCGCAGTTTGTAAGGTTTGAATGGATTCGTCCACAGTTGTTGCCACTGAGAGTATTGCTGTGTCATCGGCAAACGTTGCCATTGTTGTAGTTTCTAACTCTGGTACATCACATGTGTATAACAGATATAGGATTGCTCCTAAAATGCTACCTTGAGGTACTCTTGCCTTTATTTCTTTCAAGTCTGAATATACTTGTTCTTGTTTTATACGAAAATATCTTCCATCTAGATATGATTTAATTAGGTTACAATCACTGTTGGGTAGTTGAGATGCGAATTTTGTAATTAAACCTTTATGCCAAACCTTATGAAATGCGTGGGAAATATCCAGAAAAATGGCAGAGCAAATCCTTTTTTCTTCTAGAGCCTTCCTACATATTTCATTGAAACAACTTTACGGAATAACTTTTTAATTAACTGCAGAACTTTTAAGGTACTTTTTCACAAAGAGTGGGCGTTGTGGTCCCGGGTTCGATTGCCGGTTACGACAACAACTATTTCGAAAAATAATATATATGAGTTTTCTATAACTCATATGTATCGCAGCGCCTGCCTTCGGTGTTCCCATAGCACTTAACCCCACCGAAGTAAACTAATGAATCAGGGCTATAAACCAAAAGTCTGCAATATTTCGCTAACTCTCCATCAGATGGCGAGCAACTCTCCATAAAGTGCTCGGTTAGGGTTATTGTATATAATTTGTAATTATATGATTATTAATTAATAAAATAAAAAAAAATAATAGGAAGAATTTCCAGCGTGTTGCTTCACTTTCAAAAAAAAAAATAAATTACTGAGGCAAATTTCTTGCATTTTCCAATTTTTCACTATTATAAATTATAATAAATAATATTATATTAAAAGTAATTTCTAAATTGGTCAATGTTTTATGGAAAAGCAATGTGGGACCGGTTAAGTTGTCTCCTCACGATCACAATTTCTTAGCTCATTATTAAAATGTTGGCCAATAAAGCTGCTTACCCAATCAATAGTCGACACAATAAAAATGACCACAAATATTTTCTCAAACCTATAAAATCTTCTCTGTTGAATTTCAAAAAATAAAATATTAGCCACGCATAGTTTTTCACATGCTGTTAGTATTATGATGTTGGTGATGATGATGACGCTTGTCCACAAATCTAAAATTAATGAATATGGTTACTTAGCCAGACATCATGTCAACACTAACCAATGATAAAATGTACTTTTTTTAATTTTATATGTTCGTATCAGGCATTTAGTAAGTAACGTTTTGTTAAATATTTATGCAAACACAAAGATTTAAAAAATTTGTATAAAGATATTTTTATTTTATAAATAAAAAAAGACAAATTTCAAAAGAAAATCTATAAAAAAAAAAATAAAACGAAAGACTTAATAATATTTATTGTTAACCATATTCCTTAAAAATCATCATATTCTTTTAACAATTTTAAAAGGGGACAGACATAAAAAGGCAAAATCTACAGAGATTTTAATGTTTTAATAGATTTGACTCCTACTCAACAATAGAGTAGTACAACGAGCAATAGTATTGCAAAGAAAATTACTAAAAATACCACAAAATATAATTAAACGCCAAGCGAAAGGATACAGTGTTTGGAGTTTTAAACTTTATCCCTACTAAAACTTGGAAAACTTGGAAAACTTGTGACTTAATCACAAACTTTTTAAGTTACGGTTAAATTTTAGTTGAAGTTAATATCTGCTAACATTTATATTATAGTTTGTAGCCTTGTCGCTCGTATTGTAATCCAATATAAAAGATTTAGAAGACGTTGAGGTTTTGTTTATGTTTGTTTATATTTGATTTTTATTTCCTTTCGTAGAATAGTGAAATTGTCATTTAATGTGATTTTGAATAGTTTTTTTTTTTATATATTTATCGTAGTATCTATGTCTGTTCGAGCCAACAAACGAATCTACCAACCAACCAACGAATGAGTACATAAGTTAAGTGTGTATTTAATAAATTTGCTGTTTATTGTTATTAGAGTCAAATGACGTTTGGTTATCAGTGGGCGCTACTTCATGTTGCTGTTGTCGCCGCCGCCGCCACTGTCCGTCGCTATAACACCAACAATATTATAAACACTATAGTTTTGCATGCAACACGACATTGTTTGGTTTGTTGATGTAATTTTCGTTGTTTGTCTTTTCGATAAAAATTTAACAAGATGTCGTTGCTGACGAGACTTCTTTGTGTTTATACACTGAGAGAAAAAAAAATAGTAAAAATGATTGTTAAAACCACTAAAAAAATAAATCAAAAGACGCTACAGAGTAAAAAAGTGGAAACTCAATAGCCAGTTGGATCGACCATCTCTGATTTTAAAGTAATTGAAGTCATATTCGAAACCCTTGGCGACGTTAATTACCTTTCACAATCATTCACTTGTGATATTTTTCTGTATCAGTAATAATATCAGACCTACGATCACACTTAATCGCTTCCTTGGAATATTTGTAAAATTTTTGATACCAAACATGGGTATTAGTAATAACATCTGGGTACTTAATTATAGGGAAATTACTCAATTACACCCAATTACAATTATATTAGATATAAAAAAGTAATTGGCCTGTAATTATATACCTAAATAATATTATTACGTCCCAAGTCTGGTACTGGCAAAAAATTTTTAAGAAAGCGTTTAAGCCTACAAGTGTGTTGGTCTGAAATTATCAATGATATAGAAAAATTTCACAAGTGCTTGATTATGAAATGTAATTGACGTCGCCCAACTTTGACATTCGAGAAGAAATCGACAGACATAAATTTCATATTAAGAATCTAGTCGGTTTCCGAAATATGATGTCACGAAAATTAAAAGAAGCGTTAAAATTTGACTAAAGTACCCTATGGGGAATTAGGAGTCAATTGACCTAAAAGTGACTGGTTAAAGAAGGACTTATCACAGGACTGGTATAATTAAATACTGAAGTGGGTTAAGCAGTGTCAATTGTCCTCAAATTACCAATCCTGTGACTGGTAAAGGGAGAACATACCACTTAACCAGAATGCCTATTAACAAGAAAAAGCCAATTTTTAAAATTTTTTACCTCAAAAATTTGAAAATTCGTCATATATTTTAGTGAAGTACGGTCTTGCTTACTGCCCCCTTTAGATCTTGTTTTTAAACAAAACAAAAAAAAACAAGTGTGAAAATAAAAAGGAGCAGAAAACAAAATGTATATTGTATATCTACTAGGGCGGGTGGATTTAAAAATCGCTCAACGTTCAAGGAAAATCGTATTCTAGGGATCAAAATAAGAAACTTTGCCGGGCCTTTTAAGCCGTGTTTTTATAGCAAAATGTACAAATCTCGGGATAGAAATATTTCAGAAAGTAGGAGGAGTTTTCCAAGATTAGGGTCTCTATTTCTTCTCCGGAAGACGCTTTAGCAGATGAATGTATAAATTATATTCGATTGAGTTGGATTCGATTGGGGCACTCTAAATGGGTCAAAGTGGAATTTTTTCAAAATTTGACCCTACGGGTCAAAAGTCGGCATATCAGAATTCGTTTTAGAGGTATGGTTCCTTCGGCAAAGTTTCTTACTTTGATACCTAGAATACGATTTTGCTTGAACGTTGAGCGATTTTTTTCCCTCCATACAAATCGACCCGGCCTAATATCTACCAAAGGCTGACCTTGAACATAACAAACAAGTTTTCAATTTATTTTTGATCAATGGTCATAATCTTTAACTGCGAGCTCATATACTAGTTCTCATTTAGTGAGAAAACCAGGTTATATGAATGTTTGATGTTTTACAAGGGATTGTCACTACTTTCAAAATGCGTTCTGATAATGGGAACCTAGAAAATTCCCGAAATAGATCTAACAACACATTCCTGGAAATGGTCAATTAATAAATTTGAAAACAAAAACTCTATAGATTATTTGTTAGGACAGTATCCTAATAAAGAAATATAGAGTATGGCCTCGAACTTGAATAATTTTAATTTTTATTGCATAATTAAAGGTCAAAAAAACATAATTTTTATATTTAATAAAAATTATATCAAACTTGAAATTTTTATTTTTAAATTTTTCTCGAAAAAAGATAATTTTCCGTGCAATTTCGACCCATAGCTCCAAAATTAATGAATCGCTTTAAAAACGGTAAGCAAAAGATATGTTGCACATTACAAGATATTTGTTTTGCAGTTTGACCAACAAACGTAGCATGATCCTAAATCGCGATATAGACAAATACTCAAATTACTCAAAATTTAAATTAAAAAATAAAAAATATTTTAAAAACTACTCCGTAAAAAATTTGTTCTTATTTCGATTTTCGGGTTTAGGAATCCTAAATGCATAATAAAAAAATGGTCGCATATTTGTCGCATAAATGTTTGTTAATTTTGTTAACTAGTGTAATTGCTATTTACAATGAACTATAAAACGTTATTATTAATTTATTTTAAGTAGCTTTTGCTGCTATTTTTACAGGCTTTTTTCTCTAAGTGTAGTTATAAAACAAAATGTAGAAGTTGCCTATGATTTGTGCCTGTTTTTTGTTTTCCTTATAAAACAACATTGATGTTGTTATTTTATTAAAAAACAATTTGTTTTTATAACACAAAACTATAATTAAGTTGTTGTAGACATTAACATTATCATATAACTGAATTTAGGATGATTAATTAATGGAATAGTAAAGACACCTGCTTGTGTTGTAGTAAAATTTAAGATAACGGGATTCATAACTGTGAGTTCGGTGTTTATGGACATTGTCCCAAATTAGAAAATAGTATTATTTATTATTTTGTTGAGAAAGGTTTTAATTGATTTTTTAAATAACTTAATTTATGGGTTGAAAAACTTTAATATTTAAGGACGAGATTTGTAAAAGTCTTATCAAGCTTTATTATCTTAATTTTCTTCAAATGTTTCTCATTGAAGATTTTTGATCGAATTGTTTTTCAATTTTAGCAAATAACAGAAAACGTTTTCTAAAAATTACACTAAGAAAATAAATTGGCTAGAAATCCACTGCAACCAACAAAATTTAATCAGTATTTAATAATTTGTAGTTGTAACTACTTAAAATTCATAATAAACAAATTCATACTTAAAATTCATCGTAATAATTAACTTGTCAATTAAAAAAAATATATTTGCTTTTAACATCGAATATAAATTTCGATTCAAAAAATTAGTTTTCTTTATCAATTTTAAAATAATGTAAAATGCTTCCATAGTTTTGGTATCACTAATAAAATATTGAAATTAGCAACAGAATTTCTGTTGTACCAACAAATCTATTTTTAGACCCAGCGGCGTACCCAGGATTTTGTTTCGTGGGGGGGGGGGGGGCACATTTTTGTTTTTTATTAAATTTTTTTTTGTTTGAAAAGCATATAATTTTTACATACGAAAGCCTATATTTAATATTTTGTATCTGTTAAATGAGTTTTGGACGGGAAAGTTACCATTGACGTTATACCCAGTTATGATAGCAATTTTGAAGCAAAATGTTTATGTTTTGATATGTCTTTGTTATTTTAGTTTTTTATATCTACAAACAAGTTTTTTTTTGTTTTTGAAATATTAAACAAATTTATGTATCAATTAAATAATTTTATTTTGATTTTTAAAGTGAGCTATCATATTAATTGAGATCCTTATATACATACTATTAACAAAACTCTTAAAAGTTAATTCGACGATTTTTTTTCATAAAAGTGTCAATGATTATGTCAGGTTCAACCTTTTCTCGATACACTGATGCAAGAGCTAGAGCACCAAGTCTAGCTTCACCCATAGAATTCCTTAAATATGTTTTCACTCTTTTTGGATGGAAAACTTCTCTCCGCGGATGCAGTTGTAACAGGAATTACTATCAGTAAATGTAAAAACATGTAAACGTTTGGAAAAAGCTCCTTGTTTCAATCTTGAAAACCATCTAGCGGATTTGATGGTCTTTCTGTTTTATTTTTCCAGTAGTGTTTCCATAGATCAAATTTAGTAAATATAACATTAGTTTGATCTTTTAAATCAATTTTATAAAATTCTATAATGTTATTAAATTCTTTTGATGGGGCATTAACGACTTGACTTGGTACAATTTTATATAAATTTTTAACAACACTTTCATGCCCAGTAAATCTATCTTTCATACTTGCTATAACTTCTTCTAAATATTGAATAAACAACACTGCTCTATCCTAATCCTTTGGGTCAGCTGCTTGTAAATATCATCGGTATTTCTCTGTTCCAACGCGTCTTGGTAGTTGTGGCTCAATACCATACGCCGTTACCATATTAACTGGTCTCAGTGTAAATTAAAAAGAATTCTTCTTCGGTATTTGTTCGCATTGTGCTTAACATGTCAATTACTACACTCAAAAAAATAAGTTAGTACAAAAGTTAGAAAAAAGCCTTGTAAATCAGGTATACTATTTCTTAGCAAATTTTTTGCTAAAATCGTGTTTTCAGCTAAAATTTTGTTATAATTATTCAGCACTTAACTGTTTTATACTAATGCTTTACGAATATACTAATGTTTTACTAATTTATTTTGCTAAAAAAAATTGTGCTGATAAGCACATTAATAGTGAGGACGACAACCAGATTGAAAGATATACGCAGAATGAAGCAGATGTCGCGGCATGTCAAGATGTAGTAGAGAAGAGTAAAATGATACTAAAAAGTACAACTCTAAAAAGACATATAAAAAAATCAACCATGGAAGATTTTTGTATCTGTTTTTCATACATAAAACAAAATTGAGTATTAAAACAACTTAAATTTGTCACCGGCTTGTGAAAATAATCGTCTTTAATTAAATAAAAGACAAAATAAAATATTTAAATTTAACTTAATGTTTATAGATTAATAATCTAGTGTGGTCAAATTGCAAATAAACATATACAGACATGTAGACAGAGTAAAGCGAAAGACAAAGACACACATCTTAGGTAGATTTTTATGGTTCCTTTTTCTTATTGCAAAAAAAAGGGTTTTAGCAAGGCATTTTTATTTCTAATCCACTAAGTGTTAGCAAAAACTTTTGCTGAATCTACTAATTTTGTTGCTAAAAATCAGCTCGCTGATTTTCAGCAAAAGATTTTGCTGACATTAGCAATTTTTTTGCAAGCACCCTCCTGACTAAAATTTTGCTGACTCAGCTAAATTTTTGCTGACTTTACAAATTTTTTTTTTTTGAGTGTACATGGATGTGATCGTACGCCTTAATAATATCTAAATTGACAGACTGCAAGAATTTGGACAAGTTGTGCGTGATATTTAAAATTTTATTGCAAATTGCGACACCCAGAATAAATTCGAATTTACATATTCGGTTGTGTAAACTTTTTCCAATATTACAGCCTGAAAAAAAAAAACATATGTTTTGTACTTAATATAAAGAGAAAATATACATAATTATTGAATTGTACCCTCAGATGAACTTACCTTTTTCATCCATTACTTCTAAAACTTCTATTATTTCCTTCATAGATTCGAAAAATAGATCAACAGAATCGTGGCGTACAACCCAATTAATAATATTTCACATTTTCAAAAATAGAGGTGTTGTATTCAAAAACAAGGTTTATATAACATAATACACCCAACGCTATTATTTTTTTATACATTATGTAAACTCAAAAAAATATTATAAATTCATTTATTACATACTAACCAAAACAAAATAAAATAAAAAATCGAAAATATTTGGGGGGGGCTTTGGCCCTCAGGCCCTCTGGGTACGCCACTGTTTAGACCCATAAATTTAGATTGAAATTATTTAAGATTGAAATTTTGAAAATAAGTATTTAAATAAATGGGGTTTAGGCCCGAAAAACAGGAGATCGCCGGTTTGACCCAGATCGCGGCATAAAATTATTTTTATTAATTAAAAAAATATTATAGAACGCATATATGTCTACACATAGAAAATAAATTGGTTTGAATTACATCGCAACCATCAAAATTAAATTTTTTTAATAATTTTAATTGTAAGTACATAAATTTCGTTATCAGAAAAATTAAATTAGAGGGCGGATTAATTAGTAGTTATTCCCTCGTAGTTATATGAAATGCAACACTGCTCCCATCAAGTACCACCTGTCAAATTTTGAGCAAGTTCCGTCATTTACTTTGCGTTTAAATGCTGTTCAAAACATACAACCAAAAATGGAAAAAAGTGAATTTCGAGTGCTCAATAAACATTATTTTTTGCAAAAAAAACCGTCAATCAAACCAAGTAAAAGCTTGATAAATACTATGGGGACTCTGTACCATCGATTTCAATGGTAAAAAATTGGTTTACTGACTTTCGTTGATTTAGCTCCCTCGGATTATTTTCTATTACCAAACTTGAAAAAATGGATCGGTGGTAAAAGATTTGCCAAGAATGAAAAGGTAGAGCCTGAGGTTGATGGTTTTTTTAAGGAGCTAGACAGTTCTTACTATAAACAGGATATTGAAGCAATTGAATATCGCAGGGAAATGTGTATCGAGCTTAAAATAGATATGTAGAGAAATAAAGAAAATGTTTATCAAATTTATTGTGGTTTCTTTGTTAGGTTGGCTAACTTTGCGATCGCCCTCATATATGTAACAAACGTTGCATTCCATTTAAACTAAAAACAATATTTTTTTGTAATTATATAATTAAAAATTAAAAATTTTTAAAATATACATTATATATTTATTTGCTCTATTGATAATTGAAATTTATTATAAAGACTTTACAGTAGTATTTTTAAGTACGGTACTATTGTGATATGTTTAGGTGTTGGTGGACAAAGATATATGCCAGGTTTTATAATGGCATCAAAATAAATTTACTTTTGGCCAATAGTTTAAAACATTATTAAACCCACCAATTTGGTCGCCAGATATGCATTATGCACCAAATTTTGTTACTGATGAACATCTCGATAAACAGTTTATCCTTCAAGAAATAAAGCAACAACTTTTAAAAGTCCTGGTGAAGACCGTATCCCAAACGGGTTTTCGCAAACGCGACTGATGATTTCTTGCAAGCCTTTCAAGCGCATATACAAACATACTAAACGGTTTTGATGATTATGAAGCTATTAGAACGAGCATCATCTTTCCTATTCATAAAAAGGGTGATTTAAATTGTGAGATTTGTAGAAAAACGCATACCAAAACACAAAGTCAACTGTATGGACAGGAACTGAGTTGTCCAATTACTTTGGTACACAATCGGGTATTAAACAAGGCTGCTTTTTGTCGCTGCTTATGTTTGCCCTATATTTGAACGATTTGCATGATTACATTGATGGTGGTCTTCTTATAGATGACATAAATATAAGAGTCCTTATGTACGCAGACGACATAGTTTTGCTTGCCGATAACGTAAATGTTTTACAAAAACTTATTCATAATTTAGAACTTTATTGACAACTATGGGCAATGGAGGTGAATTTAACCAAATCTGAAATAATGATTTTTAGAAGAGGTGGTAGAGTTGGGTCAAACGAACAATGGACATTTAATAGACACAAAGAAAGAATAGTCAGTCAGTACAAATATCTTGGAATGACTCTAACTCCTAAAGTCTCTTTTGCCAAACATGTTAAAATCAAAAAGGATGCTGCCAAAACCTGTTTAAACATACATGAAGCAATTTTATTGGAAAAACAGACGTATCTCTAACAGCAAAGTGGAAAATATTCCTAACAGTGTGCAGGTCAACGCAAGCATACGGGTCTCGAATATAAGGGTACTCATACTTTAATGATGTAGACAAGTTACATAGATATTATACTAAACGGATACTTAAACTTCCAGGAAATACTCCAAATTATATCATCGCCAGGACGAAGGACATTTTTACATAAAATATGTATGAAAAACGATTTTTGATTATGAAATCACAGATTACCCCATTTGTTATCAAAAAAAGTAATGGAAAAGAAAATTTATTGGTATCGTGTCCTTATAAATCGATTGGAGCATTACAACGTAGAAGGTGCAAACATTAAAAATAATAAAAAATTATTTAACCAACGCCTGTAAAACCTGATTGAACAAATAAAAGCTCAATCAATCCACAAACATACCAGTGATGCTCTCCAGAGTGAGGATAGAATTTACCGTTTTCTTGATTTCTCGGAAGGTATGACCTATTGCAATGATTTGTATAGTCAAGGTCAGATTTCATATATTATGAAGGCTAGAAGCAATCTTTTATGGCTAAATGGGAAATCATATAGAACAGAGGAAGCAAGACTATGCTCTTTATGTAATCTCAGGGAAGTGGAAACAATGGAACACTTCTTAGGTGCCCGGTTTTAAATGAAATAAGGATGAGATATGTTTGATCTTTAAGTTTATCAGAAGATAAAATCGTAAATGTTTTAAATGGCGGTGAAGATGCAAATTGGCTAAACCTTTTCAATTATGTTAGGTATGCACTAAGATATAGAAAAATACAGGGTTTAAAATTTAGTCAATAGTTTAGTTTTGTCGAATACTGACTATGCTCAAAATATAAAACTTTTGCATGTTTCAATAGCATCAAAACTTAAAATTGCCTTAGCTAAACACACACTGCAAATAGCATGCCTGTGTGTAGTAAATATTTTAAGTTCTATTATTAGTTCGTGTTAAAAATATTATTATTATAATATGCGACTATTAGTAACTGCTAACTGCGCCGATAGTTGTGTGTGTATGTGTATAATATAGACACAACTATATTTCTAGTCGCATATTTCTAGTTTATATTTTTAAAAAATACTAATAACTGAATTCAATTTTTAAATATAACTTTAAACTCAATTTCCCAGCAGACGGTTACACAGTGCAACACGAAAAAAAATAACCATATGCGGACACCACTACGTGATAAAAGACTAAAAAAAAAAGACCCGTGTCTTCCAATTTTTCCGAAAG
This sequence comes from Delia radicum, assembly GCA_021234595.1. Lineage (NCBI taxonomy): Eukaryota > Metazoa > Arthropoda > Insecta > Diptera > Anthomyiidae > Delia > Delia radicum. Next base: position 75,449,692 of record CM037851.1, read on the forward strand.
TCATCTCCTTTTTTGTTTATGGGCCGCCAAAGATTTGGGGCCTCGGTATCATTTTCGCAAAAAAGTGATCATTTTCTCAGGCTCATATCTTGCAAACCGTTCAGATTTTCGATTTACTCTCTATGGCAAAGTTGTAGCTCTTGTCATAAAGAACAAAAATTGCGAACATATAAAATCAAAAAAACTTCACCTTCCAGATCAAAATCGCAAAAAACTTAAAAAAATTCGATTTTTTTTACCTTTTTTCCCGTGTTCAGGTCCATAGGTAGCAAACCGTTCAAATTCAAGGAAACAATCAACTACAAAAATTTACCTAAGATCTCAATAAACAAATTTCTAGAACATATAAACTTCCTGGGAATTGGGTTTGCTACCTATGCACCTGAACAGGAGAAAAAAGGAAAAAAAAATGAAATTAAAAAATTTTTCACTTTTGCGCGCTACCTAAACAGTGTTAATAATCATCTCTAGGAAGTTTATATTTTCCTTTTTTAAAAAACTCTTGATTATTTTTTAGTTTATAATAAAACCAATTGCATAAATATTTGTCAATATTTTTCAAATACGACGTGCTCACTTCACTCGTCTATTTCTGCTGACACAATATAAAAAAATGCTGGTTTTGATAATAAAATAATATTTTCAGACTTCAGTAAATTCAGCAGAAAAAAATTGATTAAAAATATTGTATATTATCAAGTCATAATAGCACAATTTTAACTAGAATCTTAATTTGATCTTAAAACTTGCAAAGTTGGATTACTAACGGCTTCACTAATTCACCTACTAACTGTTTTACTATGAGTGCAGAATTTAACATGAATGTGAATGTTAAACGCATTATCGACAATTTCTATTAAATTAAGCTTTTAATATGCTCGATTTTTTAAGGCTTTTTTTTTTTTGTTGCATATTACATACACGCCCATAACTTACAACTTTTATTGGCTATAACTTTTTAAAAATTAACTTATTTTGAAATATTCTTTTTGATTATTGTTAGTAAAAAGTAAGTTATATCAAAAACCCTCGAGTACACTAAAAATATTATGTAGATAAAGACGACAGCAAATGTAGTCAAAAACAAATGCAATTTCACTTGAAGAAAGGACGACTAACATTTCATTAAATTCAACTTACATTTGGCATTTGTTTTTACGGTTCAAAAAATTACTAACAATTGTAGTAATTAACCACATACGAGGGCGAGTAGTAATATGAAATACAACACTGCTCCCATTAAGGACCATCTGTTAATAGACTACTGTCATATTTTGAACAAGTTCCGTCATTTTCTTTGCGTTTAACAGCTGTTCATACAACCTCGTGGATTTGAAGTGCTCATTTTTGCAAAAAAAAAAAAAAACGTCAGTCAAACCAAGAAAAGCTTGATAAATAAAGGGTGTCCCAAGAAGAACGCAATTTTTAAATCTGGCAACATTCGAAGTGTCATTGTTTGACATTTGAACAATTGTTATTGTTTGCTAGTAGAAGGGTACGAGGTTAGTAAAAATGGAGCGCTACACGAATGAACAACGCATTCTCATTGTGAAATTGTTTTACCAAAATGGTGAAAGTTTTGCGGCTACAGTTCGCAAAAATCATCTTCAGTGACGAGGCCCATTTTCATCTTGATGGCTTCGTCAATAGGCATAATTGTCGCATTTGGGGTGACGAAAATCTTCGAGTGATTCACGAGAAGCAAATGCATCCTCAACGTGTCACTGTGTGGTGTGGTTTTTGGGCTGGAGGAATCATTGGACCTTTTTTTTATGAAAATGAGGCAGGTCAAGCGCAAACAGTCAATGGTGTTCGGTATCGTGAAATGATAACCAGTTTTTTCTTGCCTAGAATTGAAGAAGAAATGAATGTGGAGGGCATGTGGTTCCAACAAGACGGCGCCACATGTCATACAGCCAGAGAAACAATTCAATTGCTGCATCAGTCATTTCCCGGTCGTGTTATTTCGCGTTTTGGAGATCAGAATTGGCCGCCTAGATCGTACGATTTAACACCATTAGATTTTTTTCTTTGGGGGTTTTTTGAAGTCGATGGTTTACGCGAATAAGCCGATGACGACTCAAGCTTTAAAAGAGGAAATTGGACGCTGCATTAATGAAATACCGCAGCATTCATGCAAAACGGTCATTGAAAATTTCATTTAAAAGATCGCGTGCATGCCAGCAAAGCCGCGGCGGCCATCTGCACGATATATTGTTCCATACATAACCTCTGTCTACTTTACGATATAATAAGTTTCACCGATTTTTTTTAAATATGTGTGTTTTCACAAGTTTGTTATAATTTTATTAAAAATAAAAATTATGTTTTTTCGACCTTTAATTGTGCAATGAAAATGAAAATTATTCAAGTTCGAGGCCATATACTCTATATTTCTTCATTAGGATATTGTCCTAACAAATAATCTATAGAGTTTTTTGTTTTCAAATTTATTATTTGACCCTTTCAGGAATGTGTTGATAGATCTATTTCGGGAATTTTCTAGGTTCCCATCATCAGAACACGTTTTGAAAGCGGTAACAATCCCATGCCAAACCTCAAGCATTCATATGAACTAGTTTACTCACTACATGAGAACTAATATACATATGAGTTTGAAATTAAAGATTATAACCATTGATCAAAAAATAAATTGAAAACTTGTTTGATGTGCAAGATCCACCTCTGGTGGATATTCAATACACGTTTTTTTGTTTCTCTCTCATTTTTTATATTTTGTTAAGTTAGTTAACAAAACAGGGAAAGTAAACTAGGCGGTACTCTGCCTTTTTTCACAAGTTTGTTATAATTTTTATTAAAAATAAAAATTATGTTTTTTCGACCTTTAATTGTGCAATGAAAATGAAAATTATTCAAGTTCGAGGCCATATACTCTATATTTCTTCATTAGGATATTGTCCTAACAAATAATCTATAGAGTTTTTGTTTTCAAATTTATTATTTGACCCTTTCAGGAATGTGTGTGTTTTATTTAAAATTTAAAAATTGCGCTCTTCTTGGGACACCCTTTACTATTTGGACTCTGCACCATCGATTTCAATGGTAAAAAGTGGTTTACTGACTTTCGTTGTGGTCGCACAAGTACAAATGACGCTTAACGTTCTGGACGGCCAATTGAGGTTAATACACCCGAAAATGCCAAAAAAAAGTCCACGATATGGTGTTGGCCGATCAAAGAGTAAAAGTGCGTGAGATTGCTGATGCCATAGGCATTTCATATGACAGTGTGGTTTCGATTTTAAATGATCAGTTGTCTTTAAGAAAGCTGTCAATTGACCATAAACATAATCGTGGCTAATAAGATGATGGCAACAGTTTCTTGGGATGTACGCGGCATACTCCACATCGATTACCTTAAAAAGGGAAAAACAATAATCGGCGAATATCATTCCAACTTATTGGACCAATTTAATGAGGATTTAAAAAAAACGACCCCATATGGCCAAGAAAAATTTTTTTTTTCATCACGATAATGCACGGGTGCACACGTGTGCGACGAATTGGTACCTCATCCGCCATATTCTCCGGATTGAGACCCCAGTGACTATTTCCTATATCTGAATATAAATAAATGGCTCGGTGGAAAGATATTTAGCTTCAACGATTAAATTATGAACAAACAAATGCCTATTTTATGGACCTCGAAAAATCCTATTTTTTGGAAGGGATACAAAAATAGGAGAAACGTTGGACTAACTGTATTAAGCTAGAAAGAGATTATATTGAAAAATAATTTTTTTTTTTTTGCAAAAACAACTGTGTTTAATTCAAAAAGTCACGGACTTATTGATCTGCCCTGGTATGTTAGTAAAAAATAAGCAAATATTAAATTATTTAAATAACAAAAAAACGACTTTAAAAAATGAATGTAAAATCATAAAACAGTCATTTGATGTGGTTTGTTTTTTTTTTTCAAAGGAACTACAACGTTAGTAAAAAATTAAATTTGTTCTACAAGTGACTGATATTTATATTAAAAATAAAGAAACTGCATTTCAACCCAAACAACTACATGTTTTTAAAGCAGTACGTGCCTGAATTTATTATAAAATTAATATTATCCATTTTTGGCCACCCACACCACACAATGTGTCACGTGCTATCGAAAATCCGCTCGCGTGCGACTACTGATACGGGAGTCATAGTTTAGCCAGTTCTGACCCAGGGTAACAATAATAGATACAAATCGAAAGTTTAAAAATGAATAATACCGCTCTGATGTGTATATACTTATTAATTTAAAAAAAATGTAATATATTTTTCAATCTAATTGGAAAAGTTAAAATTTTACAACTTTGAAATCCAAAATTAATTGAAATAGATCTGTTGCTAAGGGAAGTATTGGATTTTTTTTTTTGTCTATTTTTTGTCTTTTTCACATAGGAAGCATAAGAAAATATATCCAAAAATGATGAAATGACTTTAACATTTGAAGAGTGAACGCGAATAAGAGTATACAGTCCACATTTTTAACAAGGTGTTATTTTTATCCAAATTGCTGTTCCTTTATGCTTAAAATAAAGTAGAAGGCTAAACAAAAAAAAAAAACACTGTTACAAAACTGGTCAGTATACCTTTATTCGCGTCCAATCTTCATTTCTTTAATCCGGGTTTAGGTTCTGCGTGTTAAAATTGGAAATAATGTGTCGCAAGATGAAATATTTTTGGGCATTTAATATTAGTAGATATTATTTAATATCGGTTCGAATTTGGCCTTCACTTTCAAAATAATATTAAAACATTCAATGCATGTAGTAACTGCAAATTCGAAACCTCCATAATTTTATACAAATTAACGACTTGCCTTTTGTAGCAATTAAATAATAAAGTAGTAAATACCGTTACAATTTTAATCTCTTTTTTTGGATCAATTACACTTAAGCTGTCGTAAAATACACATTTTATTTAATTTTATGCCAAAATCTTTAAAAACAAATCAATAAACAGCCAAAAGGCATAAAGTATTTATTTTAATTAATTCAAATATTTTGTCGCATAAATCTAACATCAAGATTAATCGATATTTTATTAAGATACTCAACACTAACTCTTTACAGAGTGGACAAATAAAACCAGTTAAAGAATGTTAAAAAAAAAAAAAAAAATATTATCATTAAATATTGGGTGAATAATTTTTTAACATTTTTTTTTTTTTCAAAATAAATCTACAAAAAATGAGCATATGTAATACAGGCAACAAAACATGTAATATAAATACCATAATTATGATATCAAATAAATTTTACGAAATATACTGTCGATAGACAGTGGATCTACCAATTGAAACTAGGAATGTTTGAGGTATACTATGATAGTATTACGTATTTCACATATTTTAATAAAGGGGCAAAATAAATTTAAAATTTCATTGCTTTACATGATTAATTGTATATTTTAATAAAAAAATATTAATTTATTTGTGGAATTTTTCTATCCGATCGAGATTTAGTTTCTGTAAAAAAAAAGATTACTTTGATTACTTTCACAAACTGCTATTAGTGTAACTTCAAGTTCTGTGGGAGAGGACGAGGAGACCTTGGAACACTATCTCTGTGAATGCCCAGCATTTGCAGGGATCCGAGTCGTAATAATGTCCAGTGACCCAATATCCATATTGGGGGATATTGGGAGTTCTTGGGGTATTAATATGACATGGAACCGATTTTTAGAGCGCACAACAAGCCGACATTTTGGCTTAGGTGTAAGTCTTCAAGGACTTGAGTCGTATTAGGAAAGAATTTCCCTTCTCCAAATCCTCTTTTCGACCTAACGTAACCTAATTTCAAGCTCAGCAGAAATAAAATTGTACGATCTTCTTGAACATACTGCAGAATGATTATTAAATACACTTGATGCTGAATACTTAAAAAAGAAACTTAAAAATTGCAGCATCACTTTTATTCCTAAATGGGGCTGTGATGGGGCTCTGGTCATAAACCATACAAGCCTGTAATGCAAAAAATTCATCAGATGCTAATTTAATCATGGTCTACAGTCGTCAACTAGTAGAGCTACAGAAATGGATGTATGAAAAAATTAAATGCCCTCCTCAACAAAGTATTGCAGATCAATGAAGTTTGCTTACAAAACGGAAACAAAAGATGTTATTACTGAAGAAGTGCGAAAAATAGAAGATCAAATCAAAAAACTGCAACCAGTAATATTTAAATTTGATGACCAATGCATCGAAATTAATTGAAAAATGTTCCTAACACTGATCGGTGGAAAAGTTACACAACCTTTAACCGAAACAAAGACTTCGTCAAGCTACACCATATGCCAAAAGACATCATGCCAATTAAGCCAAACGTCATCACAAGCCGATAGTTTCAGGGACTCATACGAATTTGGAATGTACATTCTTCATGTCAGAATTCGTTTTATGGAGCATATTCTTAAATTGGATTACGATTTGGCATTTGGCGCGTTAGGAGAAATAGTGAGAAAAAAAAAAAATGTAGAAAAATTTGGAAAAAAAAATTCAAGAATAATATCATCAGCTAGGCCTTATAATTGACCAGCCAAAAACAAGCGGAAGGAATTCAAATAATGGAAGCACTGCAATTACGAGGGCGGAAAAATAAGTCCGTGACTTTCTGAATGAAACACAGTTTTGTTGCGAAAAAAAAAAAAAAAAATTTCAGCTCAATACACTTAGTCCACCGTTTTCTCCAATTTTTGTATCCCTTCCAAAAATAGGATTTTTCTGTGTCCATAAAATAGCCATTTCTTGGCCATATGGTGTCGTTTTTTTTTTTTTTTTAATCCTCGTTAAATCGGTCCAATAAGTTGGCACAACATTCGCCGTTATTGTTTTTCCCTTTTGAAGGTAATAGATGTGCATTATCCCGCGAGCATCACAAAAAACTGTTGCCATCACCTTATTGGCCACGATTACGTTTATGTTCAATTGAGAGCAAACGCTGCACCCATCTTTGAAACAGCTTTCTTCAAACCACCTGATCATTTAAAATCGATACCACACTGCCATATGAAATGCCTATGGCATTAACAATCTCACGCACTCTTACTCTTCGATCGGCCAACACCATATCGTGGATTTTTTTCGACATTTTCGGGTGTGTTGACCTCAATTGTCCTTCCAGGACGTTCAGTACGAAAGTCAATAAACCACTTTTTTACCATTGAAATCGATGGTGCCGAGTCCCCATAAATTTATCAAGCTTTTCCTTTGTTTGATTGACGGTTTTTTCGCAAAATATAATATTTAATGAGCACTCGAAATTCACTTTTTCCATTTAAAAAGAAATCCACGAGGTTGTATGTTTTGAAACAGCTGTTAAACGCAAAGTAAGTCACGGAACTTGCTCAAAATTTGACAGTAGTCTATTAACAGGTGGTACTTGATGGGAGCACTGCTGCATTTTATATAACTACGAGGAGAGTTCAATTAGTCACGGACTTATTGAGCCACCCTCGTACATTTTTCCGGTCCAGAAACAGCAGCATCTATCACAGGAGCACATAATGAATTAATAAAATAATTAAACACAATATGCTACCAATTGGAGATCTATCAGAATAAGCGCAAGAAAAAAGGACACAGACTCTTTCGCGCACAAAATACAAGAAAAATTTCCAGATGTTGTACTAATAAAGATCTTAATGATCTTAATGTACTAATGAAGATCTTAAAATCAACCTTTATTAAATTAGATGAAGAAGCTTAAGAACTTCTGGAAAATGAAAATGAAAGCTATTTAGGAGAAATTTTACTAATATTGTTTTATTTAAAGTAGTTTATAGACTATAATTTCTTTCGGATTTAGATATATATATTTGTATTAACACATAGAAATAAAATATATACACGCAAAGAAAAAACATGGTAGAGGGAACCATATTCGAAGAGCATCATACATTTTTGGATTCATGATTGCGACAACCATGTTACTATGGTTGTGGCAACCATACTCTTATTTGCTTCTGTATCATAATATGATAATTATATTTAAATATTATGATTCCAAATAGATCACAATATTATCATAATATGATTTTGGAAATTGTTATGATTTATCATAATATGAGCTTTATAGAATTCTCCGAGCATTCTTTTGAAGCTGGATTAAAAAGATATTAATAGTATAATTATTTAATAATTTACACATTTAAATAAATTTAGGTTTAAAGTAATTTACGTAATCAAATTGTCTTTGCATGTATCACGCATAAAAATATTGTTAAGAATACAATTTGACAATACATTGATAATGATCAAACCATGTTTGCAGCAATCATAACAATTGCGTTATAACCATAATATAGTCCTAATTATAATAGTATGATCATCGACAAGAATTTCGTCATCATTTATAACCATATTATAATTATTGCAAATGTATAATGATTATTTCGTACTGCAGACTTAAAAGCACGTGCATTTTGTTTACATTTTTCTTTTATATTGTTTTCTTTAACTTTATTTTTTTACGTAATTACAAATAATTAAAAAATACAACACTTTTTTTTATCAATTTGTACTTAATTTGTAACACTTTTATAGCCATATAATAAAAATAACTTTATTTAAGGGTGCGCTACAATTAAACTTTTGCCTAGACTTTCAGGGTAAACCGGATTGAGACTAAAACTTGTTTGTGCAGCACAATTAAAATTTTGCATATACTTCCAGAGTAGACCGGGTTGAGACTACAAACTTATTCATTCTTCCGTAAAACAAATCAGCTTTGCAATTAACAATACTACGTGTTTGTCTATTTTTTTATGTCTTTTTGTTTAATATTATTTAATTTATTGTGGCTGACTGTTGCTCACAACTTCTTTTCACAATATCTCAAACAAGAATGAAACTAAAAGAGCGAAGAAAAATCATAAAAAACCAGACTGATCATCTTATAGTTGGCGCAACTATAAGTTACATAGATGAATATGATAATAAATGCTATATTCTGATTGTAGACAATACAATAATATGATAACTGAAAAGAAAGAAATTTGTTTACTAGAACATGATGAAAGCAACCATATTAGTGGGGGAATATGATTGATACAAAACAGTTTAATGGAAGCAACCATTTATGTGTGTAGGAAACATAGTTTTTTGTCCGCAGTCATATTGCAACCATATTTTTTCTCTGCGTGTATCATTGACCAACAATATAAGTTGAATTACTTTTAATGTTATCGATGTACCGTTCCGATATATCCAAGAATACTATTTCGATATTGTTTCAAAATGTTCTTTTTCAGTTATATGCTTATAACAACTGGCCTTGTGTCAAAACAGTCAACCTTTGGCCCCTGTGAATAATTTATCGAGGCCAAATGTTAAAATTTTCTGACAAGATTGAAGTTCGAGAATAATAAGTGAGTATCAGTTGTAAAATACAACACAGATAAATTTAAAAAATTATAAAACAATACACTGATAATAATCCATGCGTAAAAATACAAAAAAATGTCAAAATAACCAAAAATTTTGTAAAATAAACGAACATTTATTCATTTAACAAAAGATTTCGTTGTTTTGACATTTTTAGTATATTTTAGTATTTTTTAGTATAATCAAAATTAAGTGATATTTTTCCAAAAAATTATACAAACTTTTATTATTTTTTTGTTGACTAAATAATTAGTTTTTATAAAATGTCCTAGAAAGGAGTCGCTGCACACACAACAAGAAAAATAATTTATATAATTATTTATAGTTTTCTTTAATTACACTTATTTATATTATAAAAATAGCAATAGATATCTCCATATTAAGCATTAAAAAAATAAATTAAAGTAATTTGCAAAACACATATTTGCATTTTTTTCAAATTTTGTGCGTCAGTTTTGATTGCAGGTTAAAAAAAAAAACGCTAAAGCTAAAATTAGTATATTTTTTTGTTATTATTATGTTTGCCAACTTAATAATCAATAATCTATATATAATTTATTAATGTTGCACGTTTTGTTAGTATTAGTTTTGTATGTGAACAAAACCGTAACAAACGACATCAGCATCTAACATTGTTGTGGCATTTTATGCAACTGCAACTGTAATACGCGCCTTAAATCTGATATTTTTATTTAAAATACCCGCAACTAATGGATCAAATCAAACTTGAAAAATGTTAAACAACAAATAATGTATCTATCTATTTCTAATCTTATGTTGGGATAATTTTGAGTATATAGTAGTTAGATATTTATTGGTTATTATTTTTGTTTCCTTGCAATCGTGATTGTAAATCACAATTGCTAGATGGCTAAAATTGGCCGTTTATAATGATATTAGCTGGATTTCTTTACTCTTAAGTTGGTAGTGTGGGTTAATATGCGTAGTTATGATGTAAGTTTTGTTAACAGTTTTTAAGATATGATTTAATACGATGTGTATTTCTTTGTATTACCCCAAAGTATGATCGTTTTTTTTTTAATAAAATCTACAAAATCTAAATCTTTTATTATTGAATGCAAGTATATATAATTTTTTTTAACATTTTGACAAAATAACAGAAGCGTAGGAATTGCTTATGCGAGATACCCATTTTTTAAATACATTTGTATAAGATCTCCAAGTTTTTAAATTTAAAAAATGAATGCTCGCTAATGTGGTTATACACTGAAAGAATTATCCTTGATGATATTAATGAAACAATTTCATAGAATTTTTTTTCGTAGATTCAATGCAGAATTTCATTATAACCAAGAAATTTTTCATAAACTTTGATAGATTCATAAAATACATTTTTTCGGTTTCGTAAATTATCTCTTCATAAATTTATTGAAAAATCTCTTTTTAGAGCTCTGTAATTATTTCAAAGACTTTTTTTTTGTTATTATAAAATTTCGTAATTTCATTAATTTTCATACATTTTAAACTTTAATTTCAATATTTAATTCTCGAGTGTTCAATATAGTTTATTTAAAAAAATCAAACCACACCAAAATACTGTATTATGATTTTATATTCAGTTTACACCGTAGTTTTTTTTTTTTTTTATTTGAAATTTTAAAACAATTAATTGTTTGTTTATTTTTTACTGCATATTGTGTTAATTCTTAATACAAATGTGGTTCATTTTTGAAGAGTGAAAAACAAATGACAATGTTATTTGAATTTAGTGAATTGTAAGTTGTATTTTCTTCAAATGATATTTCATATGTTTTTAACATTTGCAGTGGAGGATATAGAACTTTAAGATGGCAAGACTTTTTTAGACGGCCATTTTGTCAGCTGTCATTTATATTTAATTTGGTTTGGCATTTCAACTTGAATAGACTGACGCCTGAACAACGCTTCCAAATTGTGTAAATACGTATAGCGCAGTACGTCCCTTTTACGGTCAACATAATCGTTCATCAGAGCAATTAATTCTATTAACTATGGAACGTTTTCGCACCACAGAAGAAATAATTGCTGCTGTAGTGCGTAGCGTAGAGCAAGACCACAATCAGTCTATCCGTCAATGGTGACCGCTATAGAGCCATGCTTACTGACTTTTTCGCTCAACAATTAAACAACCATGATGTGTAGGAGCTGTGGTTTCAACAAGACGGCGCAACATGTCGCACAGTTCGTGCCTCAATTAATTTATTGAACGAAACGTTTGGTAACCGCATAGTTTCATGTTTCGGACCCGTGAATTTGGCCTCCAAGATTGTGCGGTTCAACGCCGCTGGACTTTTTTCTGTGGGGATATGTGAAGTTGCTAGTCCACACCAATAACTGCATAGTATTCTAAGTGTATAACATCAGGAGTGACAGTATCGAATGTCTTAGAAAAATCAACAAGAACAACATTCGTAAGATCACCTCGATTAAACGATGGACGAATGTCTTCCAATACCTTCAGTAAGGATGTACTGCAGTGCATACCACGTCGAGACGCAGATTGGTTTTCAGTTGGTAGGTTGTTGGTTATGAAATGTTTTACAATTTGGTTCAAGAAAAGACTTTCACATGATTTAGATATTGCCGGAAGAATGCATATGGATTGATAATCTTCATTTCTGAATTAAAGATAATTATTTCTGTGAACATCTGGTTTTTGGGCTACATGTAAAAAAAAAAAAACTAAATGGAATATTCTAAATTTAAATCCATCAGCTTATATGCCAACTCTCTGGATATTTTTTTGCCATAGATAATTTTCTTGAGGCTTATTAGAAATGTTATTTAACACTGAGAGAATTTTCTAACACAATATCAATGAATTTGTGCATTAAATCTATGAACTGCCACTGGGACTCGTCAATTGAAACTTTTCGTTAAATTAATGCATTTGTATTTATTAATTTGAATTTCTAATACAACAAGATACAATATCTTATAAATTACAGTATTAGAACAAGTTAAACAGAACGTTACATATTAAAAACTTAATTCTACTTAAAATTAAATTACAAATTGCAGAATCTTAAAGCTTTAAACAATATTAAAAACATTAAATACTTTGAGAAATCAGCATTTAATAATTAAGATAAAAAATAAAACAAAAAAAAATTACGAAAAATGTTTAAACAATAATTTCCAAAAATGTATTGCGTTGCTTGTGCTTTGAGTATCCCTATGCCTATGGTCACGGTGGCGGATTTGTATAATGTAGTTTCCTCTATTCGACCTTTAAAACTGTAAATGTTCAAAACGATAAATTGGTTCTTTCGTCATAATAATCTTGTAAAAAGGTTTAAGGTTTTTGAACTTAATGTAATTACTAAAGGAGATTTTCAATACACGACACGAAAACCGGGACACATGATCAAATTTTCCTAGGCTAAAAATGTAACGTATAATGTTACTGAAAGTCGTTCAGAGTTTACGGTTATCCTTCTTGTTACATCCAGTGAAGAGTTCGGCTGCGTATAATAGAGTCGGCAATATATACGTTTTGCCAGAAGTAATATTACTCTTGGCGGAGTGAAATATTGTGTTGCCCACAGATTACGTAACATACCATATATTCTGCCGCAAGATTGGTTAATATGATTTGACCAGGTTATATTTTTGTTAAATGTAACACCGAGGTTTTTTACTGTATCAACTACATGAATTTTTTCGCCGCCAAGAAAAATATTTATATCATCCTCTATTATCACTGTCTTTTTCGATATAATTATGCACTTTGACTTCTTCGGATTCAGTCTCAAACCATTCGCCGAGGCCCACGTGAATATTTTGCCTATTGCATAGTTCAATTCTTGAACTTTAGAAGCAATAGCATTCTTAGAACTGCTGAGATAAAACTGTACATCATTAGCATACATTTGGATTTTATAAAAGTTTATCTGAAGTGGAAGATCATTTGCATATGAGGAGTATAGCAGTGAATCAAGAATGTAACCCTGTGGAACACCCCTTGAGACCAATAAAGGTTGCGAAACAGATCCATCATTGGCAACAGATTGATATCTATTAGACAAGTAGGACGACATTAATTTAACAGAGAGCGAAGAGAAGTTAAAAAATTTCGCTAGCTTAAGGCAAAGAACTGAATGGTACACTGTGTCAAACGCTTTTGAGTGATCTAGTAAGACCAGAAACTATATTTTCTCACTATCCAATATACCTCGAATATCTTCTACTACGTTTGCAAAGGCTGTAAGACAGCTACGTTGGGGCCTAAATCCAGATTGACGATCAGTCCGAAGGTAGTTGTCATTAACAAATTGATAAATTTGTTTGTGTACTAAATGTTCAAAAACTTTGGATAAATAAGGCAGAATTGCAATTGGACGGAATTCTTTATCTGATTTATGTTTATTAAAAATTGCATACGACTTATTAAAACGTTTCATTAAAAAATGTTTCATTAAATCTGTGAAGCTTTTTCATAAAATTTTATAAATTTTTCATTAACATTGTAAAGAAAACTTTATCAGTTAGGTAAAAAAAATTTCATTAAAACTCGTCCCAGAAATTCTCACTGTGTAGCAAACATATAATTTTATAAGAGCACATAAAATTATTAGGAAGTAAAGTAAATTTGACAAGAAAATTTATTTACATTAAAATTTATTTTATGTATCGTTTAAAGCTGCTAGATAGCTACCGTAAGTAATGCTAACTTTTTTAGTTGCGGTAAACTAATGATCTTTTTTTTTTTTGGTAGTGAAACATTTTGTAAAATTGTCAGAAATGTAGAAAATTAGATAAACTAATATGTAAATTATTTAAAAAAGAATAAAATCTAGCAAAAAAAAGTAAGAAAATATGTCAAAGTTCCACTTTAGCCAACATTATGGAAATTCTACTTTTAACTATTTTATTTATTTTATATTTATGGTATCAACATACAAAAATGTTAAATTATTTTAGTTTGTTGTTGATTTTTATTCGACCTTTCAACTATTATTTTTGTTGAAATAAATATTCGGGCTCGAGGTCTAAGTTTTTTATATATGCTTTTATTTATAATATAAATTACACATTCAATATTTCGCCTTTTCGTTGAAAGGCATCCTCAGGAATAGCAATTAAATTATAAAACACAAACCTACTGTTCTGTATTCACCATCGTCTGCTTTAATACTGAAACTTAGACCTCGAGCCCGAATATTTATTTCAACAAAAATAAATTATTTTAGTTTAAAAACCTATATTTTAAAATTATTGTTTTCAATCCTTAATGATATCTTATTGAGCCCAAACCAAGTATTTTCTACTCTGTTTTGGATTTTAATTGATTCAATCCTGAAAAAGATATGTTGTTTTTCACAAGTTCATCTTGCTACTTGATCTAAATAAAAAAATATATAAAAATATATATTTAAACATATGTATTAACCGCGAAAAAAAAGTTGTATAAAAAACGGGTTTCGGTAGTAACCGAATAGCTTAATTCTCAAAATTTCAGCTATCACAATTTATTTGTACATGTAGCGAAATTTCTGCGATTTTTCTGACTTTTAAAATTAAGTGTCTATAATTTTATTATCTAAGAATGTGTAAGGGACCATAATGAACAAATCGAAAATGAATTAGTCATATCTATCATTCAACCTATAGCTTTTTTTCAATAATTATCCATTTTCCAATTTTCCAAATTTTTAAACATTTTTCATAAAACCCATATTTAGGCTATTAAGAGAATTAGCAAAAACAATATTAAAATCGGTCTAGCTGTTCTAAAGTCATGCGCTTACAAACGAAGATCATTTGATTTTTATTTATATATAATTAAATAAATATGCCTGGTTTGAAATAATTTCCAAAATCTAAGAGTATCGCAGGATATTAATGTTAATTTCCAATTTCAAATTCATTAAAATCGAGTTTTCCCATTAAAATATTATTTCTCCTTCAGTTAACTCCTGATTTTATATTGAGACAATTAGATTTCGCACATTTCCTCACTTTTTTCATCAACATCAGTTGGTAACGCTATAACGTATACGTATACTTAATATAAGATTTCGTTAGTACCATATGCGTATGAGTAACTTGAAATATAAGGCAAATATAACTCATGCGTCATGTGTGTTACATAAAAATTCTAAAAACGAATAAAATGTCTACAGTATATATTATAGGGGTGCATTAATGTTCTGCAAAATATTCTCTTATGGCTCTAAAGCCACTTTTGAGAATTTTTATATTTTAAATAGCAAAACACAAGCTATAAAGTTTTTATTTTTTTCATGGGATACTGTAATTATGTCCATATTGTCATAATTTTCAAGATTTAATATTATTAGAGCAAAAAAAAATATTGTATACAAATATGTCTGGCGAATGTCTTGCAAGACATTGATGCCCCCCTATAGTATTAGTATTTACAAAAAAAAAAAGTTTATTATACACTCAAAAAAAAAAGTTTGTAAAGTCAGCAAAAAATTTTGCTGAGTCAGCAAAATTTTAGTCAGGAGGGTGCTAGCAAAAAAATTGCTAATGTCAGCAAAATCTTTTGCTGAAAATCAGCGAGCTGATTTTTAGCAACAAAATTAGTAGATTCAGCAAAAGTTTTGCTAACACTTAATAGATTAGAAATAAAAAAGCGTTGGTAAAAATTAATAAATTTTTTGCTGAATTTTAGTAGACTGAAAAAAAAACGCAAAAAAATTGTAAAAAAATTGTAATTTAGTTAATATATTTGCTGAAAATCATAAAACATATTTTTGTGATTCTTTTAAAAATAATTTACAATAATTACGAAATATAAAAATTTTCATTTTCCCACATTGATGTCATGAATTAATTTAATATCTGAAAATATATAGAAATAAATATATATAACATAACAAGAATTTTCTTTCAACTACTTACATCAATGGTTGTCTAAATGATGCTTTCTTTTAAAGGACGCAACTGCCGAAGATAATTATAGAAACGAAAAGAAAAAATAAATAAAAACAAACGAAACGAAAAAAACAACCCTTTTTTTTGCAATAAGAAAAAGGAACCATAAAAATCTACCTAAGATGTGTGTCTTTGTCTTTCGCTTTACTCTGTCTACATGTCTGTATATGTTTGTTTGTTTGCAATTTCACCACTATAAACATTTAGTTTAGAAATACATATTAAATTTAAATATTTTATTTTGTCATTTATTTAATTAGAAGCCGGTGACAACGCAAAATTTAGGTTGTTTTAATCCTCAATTTTGTTTTATGTATGAAAAACAGATATAAAAGTCTTCCATGGTTGATTTTTTTATATGTCTTATTAGCGTTGTACTTTTTAGTATCATTTTCCTCTTCTCTACTACATCTTGACATGCCGCGACATCTGCTTCATTCTGCGTATATCTTTCAATCTGGTTGTCGTCCACACTATTAATGTGCTTATCAGCACAATTTTTTTTAGCAAAATTAATTAGTAAAACATTAGTATATTAGTAAAGCATTATTATAAAACAGTTAAGTGCTGAATAAGTATAACAAAAATTTTAGCTGAAAACACGATTTTAGCAAAAAAATTTGCTAAAAAATAGTATACCTGATTTACAAGACGTTTTACTAACTTTTGTACTAACTTATTTTTTTGAGTGTAGATAGAGATGGAAAGTGTAAAAACTATAAATTACTATGATTTCCTTTTAAATAATACTAGTTATTTCTTTAAAAAAGTAGAAAATGTAATGGCAATCAATACATAAATTAGGATGTCCCTTAAAAACACCCACATTTTTGCTGGAAATGGTTCCAAATTCGTCCGTAAAAGTTAAATTTTGGAAATGGTTCCAAATTCGTACGAAAAAGCTACATATTTCAAAAAAGTCTGCACAAGTGAAGGTGAAGTTTCCTGCCATATTTTGGGCTCGGGCCCTGGTGTGTACGCGGTCTCCACGTTATTGGGCTGGCCCTCTCGGTCAGTAAGTGTGGGTAAGAAAGTGGATGAGTCGCTCGTATAAAAAAAGCCTTTGCTCTGATAAGAAATTGTGTGTTGCGAGTTCTTTCTAGTGATTCTGAAGGAAACATAATGTAATTATTTCTGTAGGAAATATGTTAAAAATAGGAGTTCGCTATCCCGTAATTGTTCCCAAAAGAAGTTATAATCTAAGAAATGTTTCCCAAATTTTTAGAGTTAACGAAATTTTTCCTTAAAATGACTTTGAGGATGACCCTTTCTAATAAGAAAAGCTTCTCAGAAACAAACTTTTCTTTACATACACTCCAAAAAATTATTGTAAATTTACTACTATAAAACGAGTAAAGTTTCATGTATTATTACGCAAATTCGGTAAATTTATATATAAAAATGCGTAAAACTATTTTGCGTACACTTTTATATACAATAATACCCACTTACAGAATTTTTACCAATTATGTGTTTACAATTACAATTACAACACAATATGCCTAAAAGTTGTTAAATAAAAGGATTAATAGACAAAGTTTGTATATATACTAACTTATAATAGTAATAAATATTTTGACATTTTTAAATTGAAAAAAAAAAATCTAAAAAAATTTAATTTATTGAGAATTTTAATGAAAAAAAAAATGTATAACTGTAGTATTTGTTATAGTGTTTAGTTTATAGTTTATTTCCAAGTGTTTGTAGCCAAATTGTGGAAAAATATTTTCAAAATATAATTAATGTACAGAGCTTCAAAGAATAAAATTCTTCATTCGATTTATTCAATCGGTTTTTACTCAATCGAAAAATATCGCCAATATTGAAAAAAATTGCCAAAATTGAAAAAATCGCCAAAAATCGCTAAAATTTAAAAAATCTTTAAAATATAAAAAAAAAAAACTTAAAATTAATAAAAAAAAATCGCTAAAATTAAAAAAAAAAATCTCCTAATTTGAAAAAAAACGCTAAAATTTAAAGAAAATCGCCAAAAATGAAAAAAATTGCTAATATTTAAAAAAATCATTAAAATTACAAAAAAGTGCAAAAACTATAAAAAAAATCGTTGAAATTAAAAAAATCGCCAAAATTAAAAAATTGCAAAAGAAAAAAAAAATGCCCAAAAATTAAAAAAAAATTTCAAATTGGAAAGAAAGCTTAAATTGTAAAAACAAAAAATATTGCCGAAAAACTTAAAATGGTTGTAAATGTATATTTATTAGTTTTCGAAACTCAGGCGATGTTCCAAATAAATTCTCTTTTTTCTTTGCGATGCTTTGTTTTCGAGAAAAACGCGATCTAAGAACCTAGCCAATCAGGTCGAAATTTAGAAACGGTATTGGGGTTGAGTTTTGAACAGCGGTGCAAACATTTTTCCAGTAGCTCTTTTATTTTTTGAGTTATGGACGGTTTTTATTTAGTCAATTTTGAAAAGGTACATATTTCGAAAGCTAATGGAGCTGGAGGAAAACTGGATGCACCATTGTTCAAAACTCAACCCCATTACCCCTATGACGATCCTAAATTTCGATTTGATTGGCTGGATTCGTAAATCGCGTTTTTCTTGAAAAGTAAGCATCGCAGATAAAAAAGAGTATTTATTTGAAACATCGCCTATGTTTCAAAAACTAACAGAGATAAATAAATAACACGGAAAACTTTTTCCAATTTGAGCTATTTTTTTAATCAATAATGGTGAATATTTTAAATTTTCGTGATTTTTTACTTTTGCAGTCTTTAAATTTCATTTTGGCGATGTTTTCAACTTTACCAATTTTTCTAATTTTTGGCGATATTTTTTATTTTTGGCGTTTTTTTTTTTTAAATTTTGGCAAATTTTAGTGATTTTTTTTTATTTTGGAAATTTTTTTTAATTTTGTCGATTTCTTCAATTTAAGTGATTTTTTACATTTTTGGCGTTTTTTTTTGCAATTTTGGAGATTGTTTTAAATTTTTGGGGATTTTTTTCATTTAACGATATTTATTAAATTTTAGCGTTTTTTTCAATTCTGGCGGAGTTTTTCAGTTTCGCCGATTTTGACAAATTGTAAATCGATTGAGTAAAAAATAGATTGAATTCCCAATTATTGAATTCGCAATGATTGAATTCCCAACGATTGACTTCCCAACGATTGAATTCCCAATGATTGAATTCAATAATTGATAATATCGAATGAGCTAAATTAATTGAATTCCCCTCTAGTGAATTCCAAAGAATAAATTCTCTGCGATTGATTAAGAAAAAAATCATTCGATTAAAAAATCCGATTTGATTTTTTCAAAATAGAATTCAATCTTTGAAGCACTGTATATGTTGAACCACTTACATATACACGAATATTTATTATTAAATTTATTATTATACAACATATTAAGAAAACTCTTTCTAAAAATTAAATTTTTGTTTTATTTGAAAAATTTTTTGGGCTGTTATTTTTTCTTACCGCAAGGTAAAGATACGCATTTTTAGGGCGTTCTTACGCATATAAAAATGTCTTTTTACTCATTTTATTCGTATATTTACAAGTAAAGCATGTTTTTTTACCCAAAAATTAAGTAAAATTATTCATTTATTTCTAAATTTCATTACATTTTTACGCACTTGCATAGTACATTTACACACTTTTTGTTGACCAACTTACACGCAATGTGTGTATTTTTTTCATTTACACACATAGAGTAAATTTACCCAACTTATAGTGGGAGTATAGTTTCCTACTATAAGTTGGGTAAATTTCAACAAAAATTACTTAGAGTGCATAGAAAAAAAAAAATCTGCTTCTGTATATTTTCTCCTTAAATAATATACCAGAATTTGTGAAAAATCACTAATTTTTTTGATAGAACAATTTTCGAACTGTAATTGCAAAAAATAATTTGATTAACTTTCTCAATAGAAACTTCGATTTTTCTTTTTTAATGGAACTCTGTTCAAATTTAAATTTGCAAATCTTACTGATATAAAATTAAAGTTAAAAAACATGAACATTTATTATTATTAGGTTATAGATTAATTGTAATAGAAAGTTATGAGAAATACATTTAAAGTACGAATATATTATGTGAGATTGGATTTTAATGATTGATTATTGATTTCATATCTTAATAGTTCCTTCCTAAGTTTTACTTTATTAAGGTTTAACTGATAAAATTTAACTAAACACTTTAGTTGTATATGCGTATTTCGATTTGAACGAATTTTCATAAGTTCGGATTCGATTTACACGATTACTTTCAGGAATGTATATATTGTGTAAATCGAGGTAGTAGATGGACTTATTCTGTAAAAATATCATATTTTTTTTTTTAATCCTTTCGGCTTTATTGTCATCCAACCTACGCTTCTGATTACAAACAATTTGTATGTATTTACAAGTGGTTGATTGTTTTCTATATTTTTTATTTAATAAATATTTTTTTAATTTTATGTTTATTAGG
This sequence comes from Delia radicum, assembly GCA_021234595.1. Classification (NCBI taxonomy): domain Eukaryota; kingdom Metazoa; phylum Arthropoda; class Insecta; order Diptera; family Anthomyiidae; genus Delia; species Delia radicum. The sequence goes on from CM037851.1 coordinate 75,470,420, forward strand.
GTTATGACTTTTTATATTTTTTTTTGCAAATATCAAAAATTGCATGGCATATCCATATAGTCCCTGAAAAAATATTAAGAACCATGAACTTACTTTTCCGCGGTCACTAAAAAAGTTCTCGCAACAAACGCAATGATGTATTGGTTACAAATTTTAAAATATAATTTTTTTTAATGCAACACTTGGCAAAATTTCAGTTTATGGGGGACACCCCTGGAAAAAAAAAAAAATGCCACGCCCCCTTAAATGACCCCAGGAGTGCGAAAATCATAATGAATAAGGGCGCTCACGCCCCTTATGGGCGTGGCAGTCGAAAAACGACCCGGCCCACCTACGTAGACAATATGGGTATCAAATGAAAGCTAATGTCTTCATGATTCCAAAAATAGCCGTAGTTGCCAGATCGGGCGATTTTTGTAGCCGATATGGCCATTTTGGCAAAATTTGGGGTGGGGGAAATTTTTTTTTTCCTTTTTTTTGCTTATATTTTGTTAAAATCAAATGTTCTCGTGCCAAGAGTCAAATCATAAATGAGGATAAGTACAAAATTAAGAAACGAGGAAAACTCTTGAAAGCTTCTGATTGGTTAATGAAAATTTGTTATACTGGCTTCGCTTAGTAAAGTTTTTCTGCGTGACCGGCCTACGGCCGGGCTTAGGGGTTTTTAACTCCAGTATGTCTTAATTCTAGACGGCGGGGATCTCGAGTGCTCGGCCTCTGGCCGAGCTAAAAAGAAATAAACAAAAAAAAGTCCTTCCCCCACTTTATAAAAATTAACATATCTTCCTCAAATTCTGGACGATCTGGCAACTACGGGTATTTTTGGAATCGTGAAGACATTTCCTTTCATTTGATACCAATATTGCCTAAGTAGGTGGCATGGGTCGTTTTTCACCCCCGCCCCTATTTAACAAAAATGGCCGTATCGGCTGCAAAAACCGCCCGATCTGGCAACTATGGCTATTTTTGGAATTGTGAAGACATTAGCTTTCATTTGATACCCATATTGTCTACGTAGGTGGGCCGGGTCGTTTTTCGACTGCCACGCCCATAGGGGGCGTGAGCCCCCTTATTCATTATGATTTTCGTACTCCTGGGAACATTCTGAAGGGGATGGCATATTCAGATTTTTTCTCTAGGGGTGTCCCCCATAAACTGAAATTCAGCCCAACACTTTACTTAAAATTGCTCAGAATTTTGTTGTGCACCAATAGTATCAACAATAAACATATTTAAGAAATGTTGAGGTTAAGAAGAAGAATAAACGTTTTTCTCTAAAAAGTATAAACACTGTTAATTTTTAAATCATAATAGACTAGTTTCTGCCTTTTTATGGACAGGCTCATCAGTGATTTTCCATTTAAATTTAAATTGTATTATTATTATATATATAATTGTATTATTATTATATATCTTATAATTGTCAGATTGTCTCTATATGATAAATTTTGCAACAACCTACGGCTGTAAGAATCAAACCTGCGCTCATCTTACATTACAAACGTAACAATACCAAGTCATTGGCCGTTTAGCGATCACACCCAAGTATGGCCACGAATCTAATGCAGCTAAATTGCAGTTTTCTTTCCTATTAGCAATTTCTGTAATTGTATATTATACTCAGACGTGACAGCACTAACAACACAAATATTCTATTTTTAGATTTTTGTTTATTTTTCTAATCTCCTCCCTCCGTCTTTATTTCACAATGTTACCAGATCGACGTTTGGTTTTTACGTTTAGGGTTGAAAACTTTTGCGTTTTAAGTTGAGACATCGCCAAATCGGGCAAATTTTATAATGTATTTTTAGTACAGTGTTATATTAACCACATATAGACAGTCGCAGTTAGTTTGCCGTTCCAACACACGTACGAGTTGTATTGTACTATTAAAAATAAATTTTAAAATAAAAAAAAACTCTTTGGAAATTGTGGTAAGGTTTTTGCTTAAAATTGATGTAAAAAGAACATATTTGGTTACTATCAATCCAATATTGTCCATAACGTGGTGCCCTGTAATTTTGTCACAACAAAAAAGTTATAACCCTAATGTTTATACACTGTTCACATGGTATAGAACAGTATAAGTCCAGTGCATTAATTCGTTATGGCTTTTATTAAAAATAATTTTGTTAATTTTGTTTAGTTAAGCTGTTTTTGTATCCTCAAGGGACATGTTTAATTTATAACGCGGTACTTTTTTAAGTAGTTTATATGTTAAAAGCATTAGATTGTTATGTTGTACATTTTGCTACATTATGTGTTCTATACTCTAAATATTGATCGAACTACCCAATAAATGGCGGTTGTTTTTTCTGTAGCCTTTTGGGAAGTTTTCATTGATTTTATTTTTTTTTTTTTCAAAAACTAAATTAATAGTTTGTGAATTGTTACGCCTTTAAAGAATTTAATGAATTAATATTCTTGATTTTGTTTAATGGGAAACTAAACTTGTTTAAAATAATTAATTTAAATAACACTACTCGACAACTTTAACTTTTTTGCAGAGCCTGTATTTGAAATAGATATTTTTTAGTAGACTTTAGTACGCTGAATACTAAACTCTCACAACTGTATTTTCTCATTTTCAGTTTTTGAGTTATAGATATTTTCATATTTACATAATTTACCACATTATTTCGTACATTTTGCTTAGTATTACGAAATTTTAAATCAAAATCATGAAATCTTTTCATCTTTTTTATCTTTCAGTGTTTGTTTTAGGATAAAATTATCGGTATTGCAAGGAAGTTGAAAATATTGCATGTTTGGTTTATCCTTACAAATTTTATGTATGCTAAAATAATTTTGAAATTTTAAACTATGCGTAAACTAAACATTAAACTAAACTCATTTTTAAATAAGAGTTCCAAATCTATTCAAAATATCCAGAAATATTTCGAAAAGAACAAAATTTTTATATAAAAAAAAATGAAGTTTATAATTTATATATTAAAAGCGCGATGTTTCAAAAACTATAAACGAGAAAAGAAAATTAACCAGATTAAGACTCAGCGTACATAAATATATTTGAAAATGTGTGTTACAAAGACACGTTCTGCAAATGTTACAAATTCTTAAGTACCCTTGTAATGTGTACTCCTTACCTGTATCATTATTTTCCAACAAGAAGTAATGAGTTACCGATAATTGAACACTCATGGATTACCTTGTAATGAGACGTCATTACATTTTACATTACTTCAAAACATAAAATAATGACTTACCGATCACCAATTACATAATGCATGAATTATAAACGTAAAGTAATTATTAATATATATTTTTGAAAATCTATTTATAGACACATTACTTTGTGATTTTTTGTACGCATAATGGTAAGGTGTATATTTTTGATATCACGAACGAAAACACGAAGCACAACAACTCATTAACATTTTAAGCAATAAAAATATTATATGTATCCATAGCTCAGTTGGTAAAGTTCACTCCTAACTAATTGTTAAATACCAGAGACCCCAGGTTCGAATCCCAGCATGACCACGTAATTTATTTAATAATAAAAAAAAGTTATTTATTTAATTTAAAAAAAATATCTGTAAAAAAAATGTTTTATGCATTTTTTTATGAAAATCTATTTATAGACACATTACTTTTTCCCACCATGTAACCATATAAGTAACCAGTTACTTTACCCACTACAAGGTAATGAGTTACTTTGAGGCTCATCGCCTGTAAAATTCATCAGTTAAGTAACGTGTAAAGTAATGCATGAAGCCCTATGGCGATACATTACTTTACCCATGATTTGGTAATGTGTGGTTTGGCTGGGTAGTAATATTAGTAGAGGAAGGTGGGGTAATTTGGGACTTTACATTTTTCCCATACTTAAGCATTATCAGAATTTATAACTATTTTGTCTTGTCCCTTACTAAAGTCTAATCGGTGATATCCAGTCAGAAATTACCAACGGCTCTAACGGCTACTTGTAAAGCAATTAATTTAAAAATAATTATAATGCTTTGTATTAAAAAGTTTTTAGTCGGATGGTTCCGATTTCGTTACCGGTTTCAGCCAGCAATTCTTTTTATTAAAAAGTTTGTAGTGGGATGGTTTCGATTTCGATCCCGGTTTCAGCCAGCAATTCTTTTTATGGTTGTATTGTACTTTTTAATTTATATGTTGTAAATTTTTTGGTTAGTTGTTTCCAGCAAACCTTATGCCAGTGCTGATATTTTTGAGCAGCCAACTTTTACCATCGAATCCAAGGGGGTTCAAAAAAATTGTAATTGAACTTTTTTGTTTAAATTGTGTTAAAAAATCTATTTTTAGACCACCTATCACATGGTTTTACCAACTTTTTTCCAACGTCTATTAATGTTATCATTTTGGGATTGGCAAAGTACTTGTTGCCAACACCTGTACCACTTGCTACAATGCCTTACCAACGGTGGTAAATTTGTCTTTTTCTAACTGGGTACTTCGGATTTTGTGTTTAAAGGCATTTTTTTATCACCTGTGATAATTTTGACAATTTAATGCCCAGTTTTTCACTTCGTATTTAAATGCCATTTGGACTTTAAGTTCAATTTAAATACAAACGTCAGTTTCTAAATTCAAATTTAAATCACTTTTAAGTGACCACACTCATAATAATCCATGCATAAAAATACGAAATTATTGTTAAAACCACAAAAACTTTCGTAAAATGTACAAATTTTCGTTTATTTTACGAAAAATTGGGTTATTCTGACATTTTTTCGTAATTTTACGCATGGATTATTATCAGTGCAATCTTGGGCATTTAAAGTATACTTAAATTGTTCAAATATAGCATATGATTTTAACATTTTGTTTTTTTTTTCGCGTGGTAAAACAAACAATAAAAAATAAATTAAATTACAGCAGCCAATAAAAATTCGACTTCGGTTGCACTGAAATTTTCACTTCACTTCTCTTCTCTTCATTTTTATTTTATTAATTTAATTATATATATTTTGTTTCTATATTTTATATTTTCTGTTATTTTCTGTTTTTTTCTATTCTTTAAACAGCTGTTTTATGAATAATGATCATTCATTTTTTGACATTTCATGATGCTACCATAGTTTTGTCGCAAATAAATAACAATTATCATTTAAGACTGAAAAACTGAAACTGTATTTAAATACAACTTAAATTTAAATGGTAATTAACTAATTGCTTATTTAAATACGAAGTTAAAAACTGGGCATAAGTGATTAAAATAACGCTAAGGTGATTTAGAAAATTAAATTTTTCATACAATTTTATTTAAAAATTACGTAAGTCAAAGCAGACCGTCATTGCATCACCGTGTTTAACAAAATATGAAAAATTTAGGCGAAGTGAGGCCTTGTGATTCAAAAAACTACGCTATTTATTTCTGAGAACTACTCAAAAACGAAATATGCCGTCTTCTGGTTGTTATAGAATAGGTAAGAATGTTGCACGCAGAGTAAATGCATCATGTTATGATAGTTTAAGATGTTCCTCCCAATCATATTATGATCATAGTTGAATTTAAGATCATACTCAGTAATTATAATATGATCAGTCAGAATCATTTTTATTATTACTAGGACTATAATAAAGGTTCCGCCATCTAACGTTTTTTTTTCAACTAGTGCTTATTTCGTGAATGGTAACACTTAGCTCATGTCTGATTTGACAGATAATTAGTTTTATCCTTCCGCTGAACGAATATGGTCCGTATGTTCGTTATCTTGTGAAAAAAGTGAAAGAAACTAGCATCCTCATCGATAAACCAAAGCGTGAAAAGCCAAAAAACAGTGCATACAACCGAGAATATTGCTGATGTGGCAGAAAGTGTGCGTGAAGCGCCATCAACATCAATTCACCGTCGTTCTCAACAATTGAACATTTCGGAGACATCATTGAGACGAATTTTGCATAAAGACCTTGGTATGACGCCATACAAAGTCCAATTGGTTCAGGAGTTCAAAAAAAAAAAAGTTATTTGGCGGACCCTTTATGATAATTATTTTTTCGTCTCCAATCATGTTCTCCTACAGTTGATCTTTCGATATTGAATTTTCATTTGACAAACTTTCCTAAAATAAAATTTTGCAATCATGTAAAAATATACATTAGGTGTTCTCGTACAAGAATATCAACTAGATTTCGATAAGAGTTTTAATGATTAACGACTAATTTGTATGAATTTGCGTGCTGTGTGAATAAGTATATTAGTCTTAATATTGTCATTTGTGTAAATGTCTTTGTATAACAAATACGCGTATTGCATTTAATCATTGATCTTTATCTTCACCACTTTTTTTTTAATTTTTCTTCCATAATTTATTATATCTTTTGCTTGCTCTGATTCTCGAAATTTTAGTGCTAAACCAGTTTCAATATATAGCAAATTGCAATTATGCAAATTAGTTTATTTTTTCATCGTTAAATGTCAGATATTTTTTTTTTTTTTTTTAATTTTTGGTTGGTAACAAATTTAAACTACTTTAAATAAAAATGTATACAAATTTCCGCAACAAATTAAACCACATTTTTTGTAAGATTTAGTTCTGCCTAAAAATATATCAAAGTCTACTTATGAATAAGTATTTCTTTAAGTTGAAATATTTGGTTTTGTTTAACAAATATACGAGGGATGGTAGCATACACTTTAACAGTTCCATATACTTAAAGAGTTTTTTTTTAACATAATACGCTTGTTAACAAATTTATGTTAAAATCTCAAGTTTTCGATGGTACCCAGCAAAACCACACATTACCAAATCATGGGTAAAGTAATGTATCGACATAGGCGATAAACTCTACAGGCGATGAGCTAAAAGTAATGGGTGGACTCATTACCTTGTAGGAGGTTAAGTAACTGGTTACTTATATGGTTATATGGTAAGAAAAAGTAATGTGTCTATAAATAGAATTGCATAAAAAAAATGTATAAAAATGTTTTTACAGATATTTTTTTTTAATTAAATAAATAACTTTTTTTTTTTATTAAATAAATAACGTGGTTATGAACCTGGGGTCTCTGGTATTTAACAATTAGTTAGGCGAGAACTCTACCAACTGAGCTATCGATACATATAATATTTTTTTGCTTAAGATGTAAATGAGTTGTTGTGCTTCGTGTTTTCGTTCGTGATGCCAAAAATATACACCTTACCCTCATGCTTACAAAAGATCTCAAAGTAATATGTCTATAAATAGATTTTCAAAAATATATATCAATAATTACATTACGTTTATAATTCATGCATTATGTAACTGATGGTCGGTAAGTCATTATTTTATGTTTTGAAGTAATGTAAAATGCAATGTGGTATCATTGCAAGGTAATCCATGAATGTTCAATTATTGGTAACTCATTACTTATTGTTGGAAAATAATGATACATTACAAGGAAATGCAATACTTTATTGCATCCATTACCAAAGTTTTGATGGGTATTAACGAGCTTTTGTTTTTTCTAAATTGCTTATAAAATTTTTGACATCTGATGGAAGACTTCAATTTAACTTCTTGTGGGTGACACCTGAACTATATACAAATTGAATACACTAGGTTGGTCTATGTAAACTGCGTATGTTGTAAATTTTACTTAAATCCAACACTTACGATCAGTAGTCTGTATCAGTTGCTGGAACGTAACAATTTGTTGTCCGATATGTCCTAGTAGCTATAGAGGAAACACGGTATTTTTTTTTCTGTCGAACAGATTTTTAGTTATTGGTATTGAAAATAAAAGCATATAGACATGGAAAAATTTAAGAATTAAAACAAAATTTCTAGTAATTTTGAAAAATTTTGTGATTTTAAATATTTCAAAGGTTAAATGAGTTACTCATTGTGCCGAGATGTTGATTGTTTTCATAAGATATTTTTCAAAATTCTCAATTATTAACATGATCTACTTTTATAAACATTTTCAGAATTGCGACTATGGTTTTCCAAAATTATCTGTTTTTTAATCACAACAAAAAAACTTTAAAATTTCAAAAACAAAGGAAACAAATCGTTTTTTTATGTTATGTCCGTTAAATATTAAAGGTTGTTTGAAAAGACTTTCTATTGTTTATATGTGTAGTACACGATTTGGAAGCAAGAATGTGTAAAATTTTTAAATTTCGCAGAATTTAAAAAAATAAATATTTTTAAGATAACAAAATTTTCGAAAATATTAAGAACATAGTTTTCTAAAATCCATTGCAAATGAACACAAAGTAACATTGAAGCTTAAGATTTTAAATCATCTCTTATTTTGGTCAAAGGATACACTAGATTTTAATAGGATACCTCTAAAGAACATCGTATTACCTTGAAAACGTAAAGACGGATTTTTATGAAATTTTGCTAACTATATTTAGTGGAAGTAGCAAAAAAGGCGCTACGAAATAACCCCCAATGAAATAACCCCCAACGGCCAAAAATGAGATAACCCCCAAAAAAATTGTGTAAAATTGTTTGGGGGTTTTTTCATTTTTTTTGGGGATTATTTCATCTTACGATTTGGAGATTATTTCATTATGAAGCAACCCCTAATGAAATAAAGCCCAAAATTTAAATTCTTTGGAGATTATTTCAGATGCAATTATTTTGGGGGTTATTTCATATTTTTTGGGGGATATTTCATTTTGCTAAAAGTGAAATTTTTTTAATATTTGTTAGTTTTTCTGCGTGGCGGCCTGCGGCCGCTCTTAGGGGTTTTCTCCTCCATGTGACGCGGCAGGTGGCTTCGCTGAATAAAATTTACCTGCGCGCGTCACACTAGGGAAGATAATGAGACGCGCGCAGGAAAACTGTATTCAGCGAAGCCACCTGCCGCGTCCTATGGAGGAGAAAACCCCTAAGATCGGCCGCAGGCCGCCACGCAGAAAAACTGAACAGTGTAACAAAAGAATCAAAAATATGAAAACAAAAAATAAAAAAAATTTGGGACATATTTCATTTCTTTGGAGCTTATTTCATTGGGGGTTATTTCATTTCTTCCTTTGGGAGTTATTTCATTACGAAGCAACCCCCAAATTTTGGGTGTTATTTCATTTTCACCTTTGGGGAATATTTCATTTCTTTTGGGTATTATTTAATTTTTTTTTTTTGTTGGGACTTATTTAATTTTTTTTGGGATTTATTTCATTGGGGGTTATTTCATTTTGTCGTTTGGGTGTTATTTCATTGGGGGTTATTTCGTAGCGCCAGCAAAACATTTATGTTTGAACAATATATACCAAGGTTAGGAACTGATGCCTTCTTAAATGCCTTTATCCGATTCAAAACCGTTTTAAATTGGTAACCGATTTTGTTATCAACATAAATGCAGTGCCCCTAAACTAAAGCCAGGACAAATTCTGAAAATTTTGATTGTCCGCGAAAAACAAAACATTCGCTAAAAAATTTTAGTCTGCTAATATCAGAAGGACAAATTTTAACTTGTATAAAAAAATCTAAAAACAAAACTTTTACATTTATTGTGATTATTTTTGTCTACTAATGTTTTATATTTCTTTCTGCTGATTTTTGCAGAATATTTTTTTAATTTTAGTCCTTTTTTCATGAGAATTTTAGTTAATTGAAAGTAGCCTTAGACTCTATCAAATTAGTAAAAACTTTTACTAAATGTTTGTAGACTAAATTTAGCAAACAAAAACTTATATTAACAACATTTTTGTTATAATTTTCTCAAACTAAGTATAATGCAAATAACAGTTTATTTTGATAAAATCAACAGAAATGTTTACTAAGAAAATTGTTTGCGAATTTCATAAAAAAAATTAAAACTTTCACATTTTTTAATGATTCTTTTGTCTACTAATATTTAGTAAATCTTTTTGCTGATATTAGCAGATTATTTTGTTTCTTTCAATTAACTAAAATGTAGCTTTAATATATCTAAATATTTGTAAATTCAGCAGATTTATTTTTGCTATTCTTATATTACAAATTTTTAGTAAAACATTTGCTAATTAAAGCAGTTTTTTCAGCAAGGTCATTTTTAACTAATTTTAAGTAGCTTTTTTTTTGATATTTTCATAGGTTTATTTCTATGAAAGTAGTTCTTTAGCTTCCTTTTTCAAAATTGGAGAAGCAGGACATAAGAGTTATATATATTTCCTATATTTCCTATAGTAAAACATATATTGATATCAATACGGTCTTATTATATTTTCAACTAAATAATAGTTCATAAAAGATGTATGACTATAGGGAAAGTCTAACACTTTTTAAATTATTTTATGTTAAAGTTGAATAATCTAGATCATTTTGCAAGCAGCTTGGGTCTCAAAGGATATAAATCGAGTTTGGAAATTTAAAATATTAACTAAAACAATAATGTTGCAGTTATTCATATGTTAGATGCAAACTGAAATTTAGTACCCACCCCTCGTATTTATCATACGTTGTAATTTTTCTTGGGCGGCATTTTCATTTTCACATTAAAGCCCGCAGCTGTCACGTTATATGAGTTAACAACCATCTTAGAAGAAAAAAAAAGAGTAACAATTTTTAAAGTATTTTTTTTTTTTTGTTATTTGTTGGTCGTCTAGTACTGGAGATACGATACATATTTCTTAACTTCTTGTCAAAATAATATTATATTTGCCATAATGCATTACATGCATACGATACGAATTATTGGTATATGCAAAATATGCCAAATAAAGTGTATATAAGTACCTTACAAAACTACTACTAAACTCTGTGTCAATATGAAAACATTTGCTAAACAGACAGAGATGAACTATTTTTGGTTTTGAGAAGCATTGGTTGAAGATGCGGTTTGTTACTTACAGAATTGATTGTAGGATATACAGAAAGAAGTTGTTAGCGGTATGACACAAAGTTTAACTCAATTAAACAACTCGTTAGCAGAGAGAATTTTGTTAGACGAAAAATAATGGAATTTTTTTCTAAACTAATAAAGCTTTTGTTTACAAAATAACGAGAATTTTCGTAAAATTAATGAAAATCTTCATACTTTTTATGAAACTTGACTTTTTAATGAAATTTCAGCATTGTATATACACAGTCAGGGAACTTCTGCCTTAAGAATATGTAGTTGTTTGGGTTGTAATACAGTTTCTTTAGTTTTAATAGCAAATGTCAGTAATTTGTAGAGCAAATTAAATTTTTTACTAACCTTGTAGTTCATTTAAAAAACAAACCACATCAAATGACTGTTTTATGATTTTACATTCATTTTTACAGTAGTATTTTGTTATTAAAAATTAAAAAAATAAATGTTTGTTTATGTTTTACTAATATATCTGGTTAAATTTTACTACAATTGTGGTTCATTTTTTGAACATTAAAAAACAAATGACAGTGTTAGTTGAATTTACTGAAATGTAAGTCATCCTTTCTTTAAGTGAAATTTCATTTGTTTTTAATTACATATGCAGTGGGGTTTACCTACATAGTATTTGAAGTGCATAAAGATTTTAATAAATAAATGATAATTTTCATAACATTTTATGAAAACTTGCATTTACTTAATGAAAAGTTTTAATGAACTAGTTCGATTACAACTGCATTATTTTTATGCAGAAATTCACGTATATCATGCAGACAATTCTGTCAGTGTACTGGTTCAGTTACAATACGTACACTGAGAGAACTATCTGCATATTACAATTAAATTTAACACTAGATTACTGGATGGAACTGTTCCATTAAATCTTTTAATTCATGCAATTTTTCATAAAATTCATTGAAACTTTTCATTAAAAATACACTAAAAATGTCAGTAAACTCATCAAAATTTTTGCTGGGAGGATCCTTGCAGAAAAATTGCAAACACCAACAAAAACTTGACTAAATGCAGCTAAATTTTTCCTGAATTTATTCATTAATGTCATGCAGCTATTTCATTCATCTTACGATATTCGTTCATTTTGTGAAGAAAAATTCATTAGTTTAGTGAAAAAATTCATTAAAACTTGTGCAAGAAAATTCTCTCTGTTTTCTACGAAGTTTTAGCTAAGCAGTAAATACTACTAGAATTACCCTGAAAAATTCTCTGTATGACATTAATGAATTCTTGCATTAAAGCAATGAAGTTGCAGTGGAAGTTGTCCAAGTTGTCTTATGAAATATATTATTATATTTATTAAAATGTTCGTTCATTTAATGACGAAGTTTCATTAAAAATCTTGTTTCATAAATAGTATAAAGTTTTTCATAAATTCAATGAAAATTTTCGTTAGATTTGTAAAGAAAAGTTTTGTTAATTGAAAAGTTTTGTTAATTGAAAAAAAAAAAAAAAATGATAATTATTTTTCGTAAACTGAAATTCTCTCTGTGTAGATCCGATACAACCGATTTGCTTTTGAATTAGTTTTAAACAGACGCATTCGCTAATGTAACTGATAGTAGAACAAAGGAGTTGAAATATAAGAAGAATTCATCAAACAAGACATCCTACAGGACATCAAACATAACATTCCTCAACGCGTGAGGTACCCTCGCTCGTAGCCATGTTTTTACTGTGTAATGAAAGCAAATTAAAGCTTTTAAATTCGAAGTATGCGAACTATGTGAATTATGTAAAGAATGTAATGTAAATAATGTAAAGTTTATAATGTAAACAATGTAAAGCATGTAAGGGTCAATGTAAAATATGTAATGTCAAAAGTTAAATAGTGTAAATAATGTAAATAATGTAAACAATAAAAATAATGTAAATAATGTATGAAATAAAAATGCTATTTCACTTTGAGTGTTTTTTCCTTCCATTGTTTTCACCGAGAAAAGATATCCCGCCTGATATAATGTTGTGTTCGATGTCCTGTAGGATGTGGCTACTATATTTAAACTCCTTGGTGGACAAGCAAAAGAAAGCAGGTTTAAATATAGTTCTGTGGAACAAAACATTTGTATGCCTAATATAAATTTTTAACAGTTTTACAAGTTTTTTGTTTTTATATATATCGAGATATTTTGTATGTTATTTACATTTTTTTTTTAAATTTTTTGAAAAATCGAGACCATAAAGAAGACAAAATAAAAATAAATTCCATCGATATTGTTTTTTTAGTTTATTAAATATATATATTGCTATCTTTAAGCTAATTCTGAAAATTTATTTAAAACCTATGGAGTAGAGTAACATTATTTTCGTCCCCATCGTCTCTTAAATTCTTTACATGTTTGATCTTTTTTTTTTTTTTTTACGAAAAATTTGTTTGCCAATGTGGCATAACACACGTTAAACCTTCGACATAGAAACATATTTTTGGGTATTGTGCCGTTTTTTTTTAAATTTTGTTTTTTTGTATTTTGGTAAATCACGATTTTTTGTTCGCTTTACTTTAAAAGAGAAAAAGACCATTTGGGCATCATTATAGTTTTTAAATTTGTAAATTGTAGTATCTTGTGTAAATCACTTCTTATTTGAAGTTTTGATTTTTTTTTTCATTTATTTCATAAAGAAATATTAAATGTATGGCAATTACAAGCATAATTTAAATAAGAATACATGACGATTGTGCAAATAGTAGACAAGAAAAAATTCAGCAAAAAAAAAAAAAAAAAATATAAATTGATTGTATTGTAGTTAGTTTCTTTCAACAAACTTGTTTATTTAATTATAATTTCTTTAAAATATTATGTATTCGATGTGTTGTGATATGAAAATTTGTTAAATGAAAAAAAAAAAACTTTTATTTTTTTAATTTAAATATTCAAAACTCTCATTAAAGTTGTGTTAAGTGTAATTTTGTGTGTCTATTTTATATCTCATCATCTAAAAAAAGTCACACCTTGTTGTATTGAAAATATAAAATAAATGAATACAGTAACATGTTTAAGAAGTAATACTTACAATACACTCAAAAAAATAATGTTTAGTAAAACTTTACTTATGTTTTGAAACATGTATTGAAACATGTCCTGCGTAAGTTGTTAAGCAAATTATTGAAATTAGAGTTAACAACACAGAGAAAATTTTAGTGGACGAAAAATAATGAAAATTTTCAGTAAACTAATGTAACTTTTCTTAAAAAAATAAACAAAAAAATTCTTAATATTAACATAAAGCTTCATAACTTTTATGAAACTTGGTTTTAATGAAACTTCTTTTTTGAGTGATATTTCCCTAAATTTTATGAAAACTTGTATAAGTTTAATGAAAAATTTCAATGCACTAGTTTCAGTGTAACTTTATAGCTTCTATGCCAAAATTTTTGAATATTATGCAGAAACTCCTCCAAGTGTATTTAAGCCACTCACAGAAACTAGAATTTGTGTGGTAACAGCATTACTTATTAAATGAATCTTTGAAAGTACAGCACAGAGGTTATTTCTTGTACGAGTGTAAGTGAAATTTTTTTACTAAACTGATGAAGTTTTCTTCACAATGTCAATGAAATTTTTTTTAACTATATGAAAAGGCTTCATGAAACCATTTTGAAAGAAACTTTTTCATTAATCGTATGCAATATTTAATAAATAACATGAAATGTTTCATTAAGTGTTTTACTTTTAAAAATTTTCTTAAACTATATGAAAAAGCTTCATATTCCTAATGAAACTATTTTTAATGAAACTTTTTCATTAGTCGTATGTAATTTTTAATAAATAACATGAAATGTTTCATTAAATATTTTACTTTTAAACATGTTTTAAATTATATGAGAAAGCTTCATAGTCCTAATAAACTATTTTTAATGAAACTTTTTCATTAGTCGTATGAAATTTTTAATAAGTAGCATGAAATATTTCATTAAATGTTTTACTTTTAAATAAAAAAAAAAATTAAAACTAAAAGTTTATTTTTTGATCTTTTATCATAAATTATGATGTGAGCAAGATTATTCAAGCTCAAGAGCATTTGTTTTTTGTTAAACAAAAAACGGTGCAATATTCATTTATTAATTAAAAATGTCTTCCTCAGCTAATTTAATGTAGACTTCTACTGACATGTGCATGCTTACATGTTTCATTTCGCGTCACCGAAAATCTGGAAAGAACAAATTATATTTTTTGAAGGAAAAAGATCAACGCTTTTCCCATAATGTTTTATTTACTTGATGAGAAGTAAAAAACAAAATTGGAAGAATTTAACTAATTCAAATCAAAAATAAAACATTTTTAATTAATAAACATTATTCGTGTACAGGCTAGAATCTATAGTCATAATACACTGTGTGGTTAGTGTTTATTAAATGTACAATAACACTTTCCAACTACACCATTAGGGCCATAAGCCAGTTTTGCCGCACTCTGCAAATTTCAAATATTTTACTTTAAAATTTAAAAAGAAATTAAAACCAAAAGTTTATACTTCGATCTTTTATCTTAAATTATGATGTGAGCAAGATTGTTAAAGTTAAAGTTCAAGATCATTTGTTTTTTGTTAAACAAAGGACCGTGCAATATTTATTTATTAATAAAAAATGTCTTCCTCCGCTAATTTAATATAGACTTTATCTACTGGCAGGTCCTACTGACAAATAACAACAATACATACAAAACAATACATTGTGAAACCAGAAAATACTACAAACTGGGTTCAATTAAAAAATTTATTGAATCAATTAATGTTTTTAATTGATTTTGCATCTATCACGGCCATGATTAGTTAGTTTTCAATTAAAACTTTAATTGAAAACTAAAAAGAAAAAAAGCTAACGGGTCCGCCAAATAACTTTTTTTTTTTTTGAACTCCCGAAACAATTGGACTTTGTATGGCGTTTTCTCTTTCTTCTTGTACAATTTTAATTGATAAAATATTTAATAATTAATTATAATCAACTTAATTACGATCGTCATTATATGACGGTTACAAAAAATTTACCCCAGAAATTATTGAGATTTAATTAATAAAAAAAAAATATTTATATTTGCATTACAAAGTTCAAAATTACAGATCTAAGGACCTCAGAGTAGCAAATGTCCTTTCTATTATGTAGATAATATTTGGTACTTAAAATTAAGCCGAAGATATGTAAATTTGAGACTTATAACCTTTGTTGAGTACTAAACTTTTAGTATTTTAATATAAATTAACAGGTTCTAAAAAATGTCAGTTTAAAAAAGATCTTGAGAATATTCTTCTATTTCTTGTATATTAACTCCTTTTTAACCAAAATTTTGAACAAAAAATAAAGACCAATTTAAATTGTTTAAACGTGTGTAGGCCATTTAAATTCTTTGCTTAAGACTACATAATGATAATTCAGTAAACTGTTAGATCACTACAAATCTCTGGAAAACAACACACATTTTTTATGATATTTAATGTTGAAGGCAAACAAAAAACAAACAAAATACAATAAAATGTTAAACATCAGAGTGATGTTAAAGTGTTGAAAATGTTTTTTTTTTGTTCAGTTTTATTTGTATTTGTTAAGTTTATCTACTTACGATTACAGCTATTAAGGCAACAAGTGCTTTAAAATTTACAAACAAAAAGAGCAGACATGGTAAACAATATAAAATACGGTTCAAGCGAAAGTTGGAATTAATGGACATGTTGATAAAGTAAATATTTTATTTTAATACTAGAAGAAGCTATAGAAACAATTAGTAAACATTTTTGCTAAAACAACTTTGATATCATTTTTAATTAAAAATAAAAAATATGTTTTTCCGACCTTTAATTGTGCAATGAAAATTACTCAAATTCGAGGCCATACTCTATATTTCTTTATTAGTATATTGTCCTAACAAATAATCTATAGAGTTTTTGTTTTCAAATTTATTAATTGACAACTTTTAGGAATGTGTTGATAAATCTATTTCGGGAATTTTCTAGGTTCCCATCATCTGAACACATTTTGAAAGAAGTGACAATCCCATGCAAAACATCAAACATTCATATAAACTAATTTTCTCACTAAACGAGAACTAATATATGAGCCTGAAGTTAAAGATTATCGTCATTGATCAAAAATAAATTGAAAACTTGTTTGTCATGTGCAAGCTCTACCTATGGTAGATATAAAATACACGCTTTTTGGTTACATTCTCCTTTTTATTTTTAAACTAAAAACTAAAAAAAAAATTGTTGTAGCGCCTTGTTCTGTTACACAGATCGTCCCAAGTTCGATTCCCGGCGATGAGAACATCAATTTAAAAAAAAAAAACAATATGCCTGACTTTTCAAGCTCTAATATGTATCACAGCGCCCGCCTTCGGTGTTCCTATATTAAAAAAAATTAGTCAGGGCTATGAATTAAAAAGCTTCAATAAGTTTGCCAACTCTCCATCATGTGGGGAACAACAACTGTTCTAAGAGTTATCATCTCGCGCAATTACAGTGTTGCCATGTTTGAAGCCCTTCCTCTTTCCCTACCTCCCAACTATCCCATTTCCAAAGAAAGCAACACATTAATAAATATGAAGGTTTTCCAGAGTGTTGCTTCTCTTTATAAAAATAAAAAAAAAAAAAATACATTAATCTCCTAAAATCAGCACAAAATTTGCTAAATATTTGTAGACAAAAAATCATAAAAAAATGTGTAATAAAAGAATATATCATAGGTGTGGAATGACCTACAACATATGGGAAAACAGTGGACATTAGAGTGAGGTAAGTTTCTAAAAACAGAACTGTTGTGTTGTTGGAGTTGTACTTCTGGTTTATGTATGCAAGTACAAAAACACAGTGTATTGAATAAAACTAGTTTTAATCACAACAAAACTCGACCTAACGATAGATCAGTGCGCTCTGTCTAAAAAAACTGGGTCACTGACGAAGGTTCAATACTAGAAACTGCGCAGTCTGATTCAGAAAATTGAAAATTTACAATGTAAATCTGATTTTTGGAAAATACACTCATTCTTCTCAACCATGCCTTTCACAATTGAAATTAAATAAAATTGCATATTAATTATAGTATTAATTGCAATTGTGTGAAAAAGACGTTAAAATTTAAACTCAAATAAAAAAAATATATTTTAGATTTTTTTATAATGGGAATAAAAATTTTCCCTTCTGAACTCTACCCTATTTTTAGCGAAAATCTGTTGATTTTAGCAAAATGTGCATTCTACTCACTTTAAGCCAAATATATACAATATTTTGTTGATATTACAGTTTTTCCTTGCTATTTTTAATCAACAAATATTAAGTAAAAGTTTTTGCTAATTCAAGCGACTCCATTAACTAAAACTCAACTCGAGTACAACTTAAACTTTGTGAAGTTATCAGTTTTTTTGCTGTTTTTATTTTATGGATATTAAACGAAAAAAAATCTATTAATCTTCAATGTCATTTGCAAATATTTTTTAGTAGCGTTTTTTGTTATTCTTACAGATTTATTTCTATGAGTGTAAATATTACATACAATTTACAACAGAAAGTCGTTCTTATTTTCGGTTCAAAAAAGAAAAAAATAAGGTTTAAAATTAAAAATTATATTAATACAATTGAAGCGCTTATTGTAAAAACTTGATAAGCCGCATTTAATTGCAAGTTTGTTTTCGCTCTTTGAAGGTCGAAAAAATTAAAAAAATATGACTTTTGTAGGGCGTTTATACTCTAGGTACTTGTAATAAGTGTTTAAGCAAGACTTTTATCAAATTCGGTCAATATATATATATATATAATCCTGTAATTCCTAGTTGGACCAAAGGGCCAGTAGAAATTATTTCCATTGAATTCTGTCTTCAGCGTGTCGTTTTGCTTCCCTCCATGACATTCTGGCTGTACTGAGTTCGGATTCTATTTGACGTCTCCACGTGTTAGCAGGTTTTCCTCTACGTCGGCTGCCCTGGGGATGGAAATCTAGGGCCTTTCTTGTAACGTCATCTTGGCTTTTTTTGAAGGTATGGCCCAGCCAGTACATCTTCTTTACTCGTATGTCAGTGTTTTTTTTTGCCAAAGATCATTATTTGAAATTATTTGAAGCCAGAAAATACGTAATATTCTTCGCAAACAACGGTGAACAAATACTTGGAGCGCATTTGTGTCCTCTCTACTGATGTTTAAAGTTTCGGAACCATATAATAAGACTGCTTTCACATTAGAATTGAAAAGTTAGATTTTTGTGATTTGACTTCCATACTTTGTTAAGTGCGCCATATGCTTGGTTAGCCTTTGCAATGCGGTAAGATATGTGAATGGATGTCTAGAAAATAGCGAAAATCCATAAAACAATTCATATGGGTTATCAAGTTTTTACAATAAGCTCTTCAATTGCTGTAAATTTATTACTTTTTTACTTGCTTATACATAGTTTTAATGATTTTATCAAAAGCCGTATATTTCAAATAATTTTTTGTTAAATTGCTAATAAAATTATTTTCTTTTTTTTTATTAATCCAAATTTTGAGTGAATAGTTTTTTTTTTAATCAAAACAACCTACTGATGAGGAAGCTTTAAAACCTTAACATCATGATGAAGCTAAACAAATAATGCAATTTGTGTAAATTTTCCGAAATAAAAGAATTACAGAAAAAAACTTCCTAATGGTCTTGCTGCTGTTGCAGGTTTAATATTGTTGCTGCTTGCATTTTGAGTGTTGCTGTTGTTGTACGTTGCTGCTAACCAAATATAACCGAATATGCTTTACTAAACGTGGGAGTTTTTTTATACTTTTAAAGATTCTTGTACAACGTGTTGTTACTTATTTTAATTTAACAAATAATGAAAATTATTTAACAGTTTAAGTTTAATATACAAACCTAATGAGGAGTTTAAACAAAAACAGTAATGTTGGAACATAAGTAGATACTTTAAAGATGGTGTTTTAAGATTTGTGTTGTAAATATTAAATAAGAAATATTTACATTAATTGAAAATATTTCGATCTAACTTAATTTCAATGATTTTTTCTTTGTTCACTAAAAGTCTATATTTACAAAGTATGTGTCTTAAGTCTTTTGTTTTTTACTTCAAATATTTAAATACAGTAATAACTGAACTAGTGAAGATTTATCATTTTGCTGGATAATAACGTAATAATTTTAAATCAATAAAATATTATTTAAAAATATAAAATCCTTAAATAGTATGTTTTTGATTTGATATGTAAAGAAATTGTCTAAGAAAAATCTGAAAAAAACGATGTTTAAAAAAAAAATGTAAATAGTTGAAATTAAAATGATTTAAATTTCATACAATTTTTAATCGAGATTCGTAAATAAAATGTTAAAAAATTTAAAAAAAAATAGTATAACGATATTAACATTAGATTTCTGAATACTTTGGTCTTTATTCTGAAAACGAATGTTCAGTTTTACCAATAGACTGTAATTCGTAATTACCGAATTTCAGGTGGCAAATATAAAAAGATATATCAAAATTAAAATTTTCCATCCAACCGGGTTTGGGCAGGTCACCAAGAAAGAAACTCTTCACCACCGTCTTCATGGGAATATTTAAAAATCCTGTTTTAGCGTATGTCTACTCTGGTGGATGAAACATCTTAGCATATTCCACATTCTTAGGTATATCTAACAAAATAATTTGGTCATTTCTTACTTAGTGGTGCTATTGCAATGAAATTTGGAACAGGAGTAATATTGAGCTTAAGTTTTGATTTTGAACCTCCTCAACCCCCCGGGGCAGCAATATGACCACCCAAAATAGGTAACTTTTTGCATATAAAATTTTGAGATATCGATATTTGTTTGTTTTTAATTCGACTTTCAAAAAAATTAACATATTTGCAATCTGCAAGTAAAGACTAAAGGATATCTAGACTAGTTCCCCAGAAATTCCCAAGATTTTACCATTTGAAAATGAGAAATTCAAAATTTGGTCCGACTAAGGAACAACTTTTAACTGCTGCTATTGATTACTCTTCACCTGTGGCATACATTAAAAAAAAGAACACACATTTTCTGGTGTTAATACTTCTACATTTTTTCTGATATCTCACTAAGTAAGGAGCTTTCCACTCTGAAATTTTCAGGGTGTTTAGAACACATGTGTAGCTATTTGTTTTTTTCCAAAAATAGAATTTAAGGTCATACCACATTCAAAATAAGTGGTTCATAACTATCTAAAGTTGAACACCCTAATCCATTTTTATTATTTTATGTACTATTATTATGGATAAATATAATATAATATTATATCCGAGATTACTGTATTAAATTCTATTTCTACCGAGAAATTAGCAAAAAAAATCTGGTAATATTAAATTTCAGCCTCAGACGTTTGGGCAGTCCGGCAAGAGGCGGCTTGTCCCCATTGTGATCATTTCTTTACCACATTCCTGGAAACATTTTTAAAAAGAAACTTATCAATGAATTAACCTATTGTCCGAGGAACTCTTTGGCATTGAAAAAGGTGAAATTCTCAACTTTTTGCTCTTACCCGCAGAAAGTGAGTAGGGACCCACATACCAAATTTCACGATTCTCGCTTTAGAGAAGTGGTCATTGCGTGAACACTACGCTAACTTTATTAAATTTTTGGGGCTACAAATGGAATGTTTGCACCCGAAAGGAGCATTTTTTTTTTGCAATATTCTATTTTTACGCTGAATTCATCGGTAAGTGCGGAAAAGCAAAAAAAAAAAAAAAAATGCTTTTTATCTATCATTGTATTTCAAGCTCGTTTCTAAGTACAAATTTTATTTAGTCATTTTCGTATATAAAAAAAAAAAATTATATAAATTATTACCACCTTTTTTGTTATAAATTTTGTTATTATTATTCGCATTTCGTGCAATATGTTATTTTGAATTATGCATATTCATGCAACTTATTTTCGCTTCCTACTAAATACTGCTACTTACACTACCATGGATAAACAAGGGGTTACTACACTCAAAGCAAAAAATTAGTAAAAAAAAAATGATTACCTTTTATATCCCAACTAGTTGAAAAGATTGCCCATGCCAAGCAAAAATTGAGAGACTACAAACGGCAAATATGTTGCAGCCGCTGATTAGAATGTCGAAAATATATTTTAGTCATTCACTCTTTGAATTTGAACATCAAAATAGCTTTTTTGGTAGTTCTGAGGGACTTCTGAAGAATGCGACACACGACTATTAGTATTATGACAATGAAAGTTCGGCACGAAAAATAAACAATATGTTGTTCTAACTTATTTTTTTTTTTCGTTGACTACTTTAGGAGATATATGCAAATAACGGTGGATGTCCAAATTGTTGGATGTCCGGTGGACGATAATCCATATTAACCAAACATAATTGTATGTACTTTTTTTTATTTTAGTACAAATAGGTTTAGGCGAAAGGGTCTAATAATATCACCTTTTCTATTATTTAAATTTAAATAACTTAGATTTTAAGAACTCAATCGCAAGGAGTTATCAGTTTTTTCTCTCCCTGTTATTTTAAAATATTTTTAACCCTTTCACTACCCTTGTACACTACCGTGTTTACATTTTTGAAAATAAATATAAAATATGATAATGCAGTACAACTTATTATTTCTCTTTAAATACAGTCATTAGGATAACAGCAGGGTACTGTTAACTCACCCATCCTTTTTAACCTTTTTTTACTTGACTTACTTAGCCAAATAGAAAATATCATAGCATTTGCTGATGATATTATAGTATATCACGCTGATAATACAGTTGAAAAAATTAATCAAAATTTACAAAAATCTTTTGATATTGTTGAAAATTATGCTATCAACTGGAATATGAAACTAAACACACAAAAGTGTGAAACAATATTATTCAGACCTCCAGTGGATAAGTGTAATAATAATATAAAAAGAAATTGGAAGTCGTTTGGGATTAAATCTTATCGAAATAATTGTGCTATACCAAATAAAGAAATTGTAAAATATTTAGGTGTACACTTAGACAAATTCCTCTATTTTAACTGTCATGTCAATGAAATATTATTAAAAGCAAGAAATGCATTTTTTATGTACAAATCGTTATTTTATTCGAGATACATAAAAACAAGAATTAAAATCATTATGTATCAATCTTTAAGCAGACCTATTATAACATATGCATGCCCAATCTGGTTTAATATTTCACCCTCCTACATGGAGAAAATTGGGGTATTTGAAAGAAAATGTTTGAGAACATGCACTAAAATTTATAGAACACCACAAAGTAGCTTTATAAAATATGTCTCTAACAAGAAACTTTATAATGCCGCAAACATAATTAGAATAGATAATTTCATAATACATTTAATAAGAAATAACATTGTTAGATGTACATCATGTAAAGAAAATAATTTAATTCTAGCTCCGTACTATTCAAATGAAGATTATTTACTTGATTCCTTACTAAAAGGATTTGTTCCACCTGAGGCCTTTTTATACATCGATAAGATAAGGATGATCCAAAATGAAAATGGCATTCCAGTCTTGTATCATATATATAGACGTGCTAATATAAAAGCTGTAAATTGCAATATAACAACAAATACTGATTTTAGATATAACACTAGTATATCTAATAGAGATCTTTACATTTTGCAAAGATCAAAAACCAAACAATATTGGTGGCTGTATATGTAACTTTGTTATATCATTCTGTTTTACCTCTTAGACCTTATTTTTTTTAACTATTGCAATTTAAGTAATGTTTTTCTAAAATTTTTTCATTACGAACAATTTAAAAATGATCTTCATTTGAAGTAAGGCAAATATAATTTCTATTCTCAAAAAAATATGTACTATAAATAATAATACTCGAGAGCTCGAATGCGGGACTATGTATATATCAAATTATTATTGTTAACTATTGTTTATTATAGTTTAAGTATTAATAAAGAATTTTTGCTAATAAACGTTGAAAAAAAAACAGTCATTAGCATCTTGGCGATTAAAAAAAAATCATCATATGCATAAACTATTCATCAGGGCAATATAGTCGAAATATTTGTTAACAAAATCCAATTTTTTTAATCAGCCTTTATCTCCGGAAAAAGGGCGTATGGTATATCTCCTAAACTAATAAAGATAGAATCACGAAATTTTGCGCACTTAATAATCAAAACAAAACCAAACAAGAATTGTTTGGTGTAGAGTAACCGTCGTATATATAACCGTCATATAATGACAGTCGTAATTAATTTTATTACAATCAATTACTGAAGACTTTTTAAGTTAGATTTTTACAGTAAGAAGAAGAAGAAGAACACGGTTTTATTGAAAAATTTAACGGACACAATGGATATGCCAGACTGCAGCAGTTTCGTCCCCTCCAAGAACCGTTAAATTTCTCAATAAAAATGTTTTCTTCTTATTCATCGCTTAAAAAAGCATATTTGGCAAGTCGAATGTTTTAGTAGTAAAAAAGGGCTGAACAGTTTAAAAAATTGGATTTTGGAAACCATTATTTGGTGGTGAAATATATCCGCAAACAAAAAGCCGGTAGTGAAAGGGTTAATTTACTACTAATTTTATTGAGAAACAAACAAAAGAAAAAGTATTTTCTATGAAAACTTGCATTGAAAACTTCATTGTATTAATGCACACATTCATTAATATCATGGCCGTCATTTTCTCTGTGTATAATCACTGTCAGATATAAGCAAAAGAAAGCGATTTAAAAAGCCCCGAAAACGCGGCTATTCGAACCGATTTTGAATTAAAAAAAAACGAGAAACCCAGGTTTTAGAATATACAGATTTTTTAAGTACTCGAAACCCGGGTTTTTAAATAGGTCGAATATTTGACGACTCTAATAACGGCAGTTGTCTACCACAGTTACACAAAGAATGTAATGGAATTTTTTAGAATAGTGATTTCATTAAAGGCATGTGTCTTTACCGGCTCGATTTTGAATTATCTCGAACTAAATTTAAAATAACATTAAAAAACCGAAACGACGATTTATAAAGGTATTTTGTAGATATAACACAATTTCAAAAGTAAATATTTTAAAATAAACTCTATGATATTAGCAGACACATGCCACTATTGTAATCGTAGTTTAAAACTTTTTATATCGGTATTGATGTGGGCGAGCTAAGCAATTACTGTTATAGTGAAACGGTAGTGTTTGCCAACCATACTAGCAAACAAGAAAGTTTACCGATTTTTTATTTCCATAATTTTACAGATACATTTTCGTGCAATTTTGCCGACTATTATATTTGCAGAACTTTGAACCACTTATTGCCCTTCACCCCTGCAAGAAGGGTGTGAAATATTACGCTAAACAATTTTCTAGGTTCCCATCATCAGAACACGTTTTGAAAGAGGTAACAATCCCATGCCAAACATCAAACATTCATATAAACTAGTTTACTCACTACATGAGAACTAATATATGAGCTCGAAGTTAAAGATTATCACCATTGATCAAAAAATAAATTAAGAACTTGTTTGTTATGTGCGAGGTCCACCTTTGGTGGATATTCAATACACGTTTTTTGTTTTTTTTCCTCCTTTTTCTTTTTTGTTTTGTCTATGAACAAAAATAGGCGGAGTAAACTACACTGTACTTTGTCTTTTATATAAGTTTGATATAATTTTTATTAAAAATAAAAATTATGTTTTTTTCGACCTTTAATTGTGCAATGAAAATGAAAATTATTCAAGTTCGAGGCCATACTATATATTTCTTTACTAGGATATTGTCCTAACAAATAATCTATAGAGTTTTTTTGTTTTCAAATTTATTATTTAAACCCCTTTTATTTTTAATAAAAATTTGATTAAACTTATATAAAACACAAAGTGCAGTCTAGTTTACTTCCCCTGTTTTTGTTTATAGACAAAACAAAAAATATAAAGGAGGAAAAAAACAAAAAAACGTTTGTTGAACATCCACCAAAGGTGTACCTTGCAGATGACAAACAAGTTTTCAATTTATTTTTTGATCAATGGTGATAATCTTAAACTTTGAGCTCATATATTAGTTCTCATGTAGTGAGTAAACTAGTTTATATGAATGTTTGATGTTTAACATGGGATTGTTGCCTCTTTCAAAACGTGTTCTGATGATGGAAACCTAGAAAATTCCCGAAATAGATCTATCAACACATTCCTGAAAGGGTCAAATAATAAATTTGAAAACAAAAAAACTCTATAGATTATTTGTTTGTTCATTTTCATTGCACAATTAAAGGTCGAAAAAAACATAATTTTTATTTTTAATAAAAATTTTATTAAACTTTAATTACAGATACATTTTGCTAAAATTAGCTTTCTACATAAATTGTTAATTTTCTGTTAAGTTTTGGATTCGTCTATAACTTGTACTATTTTTTTCGCTGATTGTAAGTAAAGTTGTATGTATAAAAATATTTTTGCATTTTTTTTCTTTTGTTTTCATCTTATTACCAACACATCTACAAAGTTAATAAGTACTAACTTGCATTTTCAATTGATTAATTTTAATTGTTGTTGAGAAATAACTTTTTGTTTGAAATTGCTGTTGTCTGTTGCTGCTACTGTTTGTTATTTTATAATTTTTTTAAAACAATTTTGTTTTAAAATTAGTTACTGTTAATGCTAATCCAAAAAGAAGATATTACTTTATTATTGTTTAGGTAAATTGAAGAAGGTTGGCATTTATTTTGTTTACTTTATATGAGGAATTTCTGAAATTTTCGACACCTGTTGAAACCAGGGAAACCGAAAATAACAGTTATTTTCAAATTTTTAAACAAAAAAAGCAACTAGAAGTAAATGTCGGAAACAGTTTAATGTATACCGTTTTGATCCTTATGAACTAGTCTATAATAAAATGCATTGCTTTTTAAAATTTTGATTTTTATTTTTTTTTTTAGCAAAAATAAGTTTTTTTTAGATTTTTATTTTTTTGAGCAAAAATAAAAAATATATTTTGATTTTTATTTTTTCGAGCAAAAATAAAAGTTATTTTTTGATTTTTATTTTTTCGGGCAAAAATAAAAGTTATTTTTTGATTTTTATTTTTTGATTTTTATGTTTTCGAGCAAAAATAGAAGTTATTTTTGATATTTATTTCAATTTCTTGAGTTGAAATTCCATAAGTTATAAATTTTTATTTTTATAACGAATAAATAACAAATAACGTATGAACGATATAAATTTATATAAATTTTATGGTTGCCTTTTGTAATTTTTTCGAGTTATATAATCAGTAAAACTTATTTTTAATATGACGATTTTTTTGAAGAATTCTTGTTTTAAAAATGACGATTTTAGTTTCCAAAAATTGTCGCACTGCTCGTACAAATATAGATGTTTGTCTTGTAGTTAGATACTTAAAAAATGTATAATTTTATTTATTTATTTATTTATTTATTTATTTGAATTGCTCCATACACAAGACTAAGAGTCTTATTTTGCAGTATGGAACTGATGATTTGAAAAATTATAAGATCATTAATTAATAACTTAACAACTAATTACAATTTTTATATGGAAAACAAAAAACAATTTAAATTAAACAAGATGAACAAAACAAAAAAAAAAAAACTAAATAAAAAATTTAAATAAATTTAAATAATTTAATTTATCAAATAATTATGTTTGATTTTCTTATGCCGAAAACAGTTTAAAAATATTTTCTTTAAATTTTCGTGCGTTACTTAAAAGTTGAGAGCTGTGGGGTATAGAATTCCAGAGAGATACTGCGAATATGTAGAAATGCCACTCCGAAATTAAACTTTTGTATCTAAATGATCTAAGTCTTTTTCCCCTGCTTATATCTGAAATAACAAGTTTTCTGTACAGATGATCAGGTATGTGGGTATATATTATTTTATGTAAAAAAACTAAAACTCTAATGTTTAGTAGATTATTTAAAGAAAGGCCATATAGCTGAGATGAAAAGGAAGATACACTAGAACGCCTATTAAGTCCATACACGTATCGGATTATATTGTTAAATGCAACGTTCAATTTCCCTTTACTAGTTGCATCACATTTAGCAAAAAGCTCACAACCATATAGTAAAACAGGCATCAGATAAGTTTTGGCAAGTAGCATTCTTATTCGAATAGGTGTACAATGCTGGGTTCGCCAAAGAGTTCTAGTCATAGAGAAAGTGCGACCACAAGCATAGTTAATGTGGTTCGACCACGTAAGAGTGTCATTAAAAAATATTCCGAGATTCTTAGCAGATTTTACTATTTCAATTTTTTGATTATTTATAAATATATTAGGTATAATACTTAGTTTGGCAAGTCGCTTTTGAATTACTATGCATTTAGATTTTTTTGGATTTATTCCTAGACCATTTGCGGTTGCTTACGTATAAATACGATGTAGTTGCTGATTAATAGAGATAATACACTGGTCGATTAAGGCATTAGTACAACTGGTATAAAGTTGAACGTCATCCGCGTACATTCTTAGATTACAATTTGTTAAAATGCCTGGAAGGTCATTAGAGTACAGTGAGAATAATAGTGGCCTAACAATGGACCCCTGAGGTACCCCTCTGGTTACAGGCAGTGCTTTGGATTTTTGGATTGCAGTTTCAACATACTGATATCTGTTACGTAGGTATGTTGACAATAACTGAGTAGCGGTCGAAGAGAAATTGAAAAAGTTATTAAGTTTGTAACAAAGAATGTTATGATCTACGGTATCAAACGCTTTTGAATGATCTAAAAGTATTAAAAATGTAGTCTTGCCATCATCAAGTTTCTCCCTAATCTCCTCTGTAACATCAACTAAGGCTGTTATGCAACTGTGCTTCTTTCTGAACCCAGATTGACGATCTGTTAGCAAGTTATTGTTATCCAAGAAATAAGTAATTTGGTTATGCATAATACGTTCAAATGCTTTAGAGAGAAATGGAAGAATGGCTATTGGTCTATAATATATATTAATACAGTTATCACAAAAAATAACATTGTAAAATATTTGCTGTATATCTATCATCACTGAAAAATCATAAAAACAAAGCTAATAACTTTTATTGTTGGTAACAAAAAAAAAATAAAAACCACAAAATTACTTTTATACTTGCTCGAAAAAATAAAAATCAAAAAATAACTTTTATTTTTGCTCGAAAAAATAAAAACCAAAAAATATTTTTTATTTTTGCTCAAAAAAATAAAAATCAAAAAATAACTTTTATTTTTGCTCGAAAAAATAAAAATCAAAAAATAACTTTTACTTTTGCTCAAAAAAATCAAAATCTAATAATAACTTTTATTTTTGCCCGAAAAAATAAAAATCAAAAAATAATTTTTATTTTTGCTCGAAAAAATAAAAATCAAAAAATAACTTCTATCAGCTGACTTTTATGAAAAAAGCAATACCTTTTACGGTCCCTGGTTGAAACTAACTTAATGCGCCTCTTATTTCTCAAGGTTTTATGAATTAAGAGAAATGATGTACAGGGTTTGGTATAATATACTTAAAAATGTGGAAAGTTTCACGTTTAAAAGTTTTCACCTAAGAAAGAAATTGCGATCGTTTTTGTGCCCACCTTTTCAACAGCTATACATAAGTTATGCCAGCTTAAAAATGTTTATATGAGCTTATTTCAGAAAATTTTTAAATGCTTTGAAACTGATATTATTTTTCAATAACTTTCGCAATTCGAATATTTTTGAAAACCTCAAAAATTTTTTTGATTTTTTTTGTATTTTTTTTTTTTTTTTTGGAGCTTTCTACTTTTGAAGTCCATTACACAATCTGCGAACACTCGAAATAAGTTCAACACATACCTTATTGGCGTATTGGCCATTACCTCGCAAACATTTTGAGTTTTTTGAAACAGTGGTTCGTTGATGTTGTAATTGTGCTCAGTAAGATATATGTAAGAGATGAAGAGTAAAATTCTCACAAAAGGTGACATGGCGCATTAGCTTTTTAATTTTAAAAAGTCCGTCTGCAGCGGGAATTGGGTTTTTTTTTGTTATTTTACAACATAGAATTTGAGGAGCATATACAAAAATTTTAATGCCAAAATTATTTCGACTTTTTGAAGATTGTGCAAAATTGTATAATTTATTTTTGATTTTTTTTATACAGAAAAAAAAACCAACAAATAATAAATAGTCTCAACGCATCTAATTGATTGCCATCTGAAATTTAACTCTGGCTGTTATGTTATTTTATGTTGTTCACAAAAAACTTCATTTAAATAAAACGTTCTAAACAACATCTACCATTAGCGCAGAATTAATAAAAAAAAATAAATACTGTTTTGAGGTGACGAACGTGACATTAGAATGTCAATGAAAGCAAATCAAAAATTTGTCTTTTACTAATGTTTATTTACTTTGTTTAAATTTTTTGAAGTTAATTGTTGTTTTACCAAATATTTTAAGATATGAGTATATTTGCATCATCGCTCTTAAAAAATTAAATATTTAAGAGGAAATGTTTCTTACAATTGAAAAAGTTGACTTTAAACATGAACGTAAATTTTCAGTTCGTTTTATCATCATGGCAACAAAGATATGCCTTAGATTTTTTAATTTAACACAATCTTAGTATTTGTCTTTAATAATACAAGTCAGTTGGTATTATTTGTCCAAATTTAATTTTTCGGTCACGGTTGACTTTTATATGGAAATCTATGTCACCATTTTTTTTTTTTTTGAGTAAATTTAAAATTTTTTTGGTGGTGAAATGTTATAAATTGATTTAAAATCTAAAATTGTAATTATTATATTGTTAATTTGATTGACACTTAAACTGCCATAATTTTTACGCCGTTAAATACAACTTATTAACGCGGATCGATTTACAGTGTCGTACAAAACAAAAGAAACAAATTCCATAAAAACAAATAAAGTTATTTATTTCATATCATAAAACTTTCTCCATAAATTATTTACATTTATGTAGGCTAAGTAACACAGAAAATATAAAACAACTTAAATTTATAGTTTCGTTAAAAATAAATTAAAACATGTCAGGTCTCCATACAGAGGTGTGCAAAACAAGGGAACAACTTAATATTTTGTATAAGATCCTTTATTTTTTATTACTTCGGCACACCGGGGCGGCATGCACTCAACAAGATTATTAGTTACTGATTTGGAAATACGTTTTCACTCAGCTTCTAGTCCTTTGAAAAGTTCGTTCTGGTTTCTGAATCGTTGCCCTGCAAAAAGGAGCATTTTCAATTGAATTCGAGTTGGTTGATTGTGCCGGCCAATCAAGGATTTGATAATTTCGGATCATTATCATGTTGAAACACCCATTGAAGGATCATACTCTACTCAGCATTTGGAATCATCTCCGTTTCAAGAATTCCTTTATACCTGAAACGGTCCATTGTTCCATCAATTTTGGGGATGATCCGACACCATTTACCTAAAGCCATGTCCACAACATCCCGTTACCTCCTCCATAATAAAAATTAATTTTACGATGTACATGTTTTAAGCCGTTTGCCAGGCAAGCCCTGGATTGTTGCCAAGCCATCCGTATTAATTTACTTGAATTATGATTCATCGGTTTTCCATTTCTGTACGGTACAATTAAGGTGTGTTTTAGCTAAATTTAATCTGCAACAATAAATAAATATGTAAAACCGTGAAAATGCACAAAGTTATAGGATAAATTTAACATTAAAAAATAACAAAATAAAAAATTCCTGTAAAGAGACTAACTAAAGTAATATTCTGCAGTAATTAATTAAAAATAAATTACGACTGTCATTATCTGACGGTTGCAAAACACTTTCTACCATGAAATTTAAAGAAACTTGCTTAACGGCGACTCAATCTCTAACCTACACTATTATATGTGAATAAAGCGCATCAAAAAACGTGATAATTACTTGTGAAAAAGAAATAGGATTAGGAAGAAGAAGCATTCTAGTTGAGAAATGAATTGTGCATTGGTATTAGTTTATTCTGTCTCTTCTGATCGAAACAATACTTGTGCGTACGTAGTGTGACAAATTTCCACTTTAGCCACAGGCATCGCTGTGTCGACCGTGGCTCAACTCGTTAAGAGGTGAGATTACGATGCATAGCTTAATGCTAAGGCTGTGAGTTCGAATCACAGTACGACACCAAAAAATAAAAAGTTTTTCATATAGAGCAAATTAACAATATAAAATACTTTGTTCTATTGACACATAAATTAACCACTGACAAGTCCCAGGAGGGGGGCGAAACTGCGGCAGTCTGGTGTATCCCTTGTGTCCGAAAAATTTTTCAATAAAAATGTTTTCTTCTTCCTTTAAAGAGACTAACTAAAATAAAAAAATTTATAATTTCTTACATTTTCTGCACGTGTTTCTTGGTCAACAACATTTTCTGGCTGGCATGTAACTTTTTAAATTATTTTCTGTTGCTCGTCTTCGATTCAATTTTAGCGTTTATAAAGGGTCCGCCATCTAACGTTTTTTTTCAACTAGTGCTTATTTCGTGAATGGTAACACTTGGCTCATGTCTGATTTGACAGATAATTAGTTTTATCCTTCCGCTGAACGAATGTGGTTGCGTATACGCTTGAACAACGCTGTGAAATATTGCGACATTACTTTAAAAATCATGGTAATGAGCAAGGAGTAGCCGTTACAGTTATCGGGCCATGTTGAACAAAAATTGAAGAGGAGGATATTGGGAACATTTGGTTTCAACAGGACGGCGCTACGTGCCACACAGCCGAAGCTACACTTGATGTTTTGCGCCCTGTTTTTGAAGATCGCATTATCAGCCGCAGAGCTGATGTCGTTTGGCCACCTCGGAAATGCGATTTGACACCGTTGGACTATTATTTGTGGGGTGCCGTCAAAGATAAGTGTTACGCCAACAAGCCAGAGACAATTGAAGCTTTAAAGGAAAATATTCGTTAAGCCATTGCTGAAATACAGCTGCACACAATCGATAATGTGCTTAAAAATTGGACCGATCGTGTAGGCTACTGCATGGCCCGCCGAAGCAGCCATACGAATGAAATTATTTTCCATTATTAACCGGAAGGATTGTACTTTCAAATAAAAAAAGAAATTTGAGAAAATATTCAGTAGTTTTCTTTTATAGCATTTTCAAAAAAAAAAGTTATTTGGCTGACCCTTTACAACTTCATTAGAATAAGCAAAGGGATTATTTTTTTTAAAAATGTAACATGTATTTCTATCGTCCTCCAAAATGCTTCACACTAACTTTCTTTGTTGACTTATACTTTTTTAACAATCTGCAAACAATAGATCTGTTTAGTTTATATTTTTTTAGTAATGGAAGCCTGCTTTACTCCCTTTTTATGGTCCTCAAATATTTAATATTTTAAAGTTTGGCAATATTTATCTCTAGCCATTTTTATTAGACCAACCAGTACCAATAATATATTGAAACTATTATTTTCAGACAACATATTGAATACCTAAACCCTTTAAACTATTTTAACTGCGGAAATGTTCCGTTATTTTTAAGAACTCTTGATATATATATAATTTTTAAATTTGTTGCTTTTGTTTTGCACACTCTCTTCTTGGAGATTTGGGAATTTTGGTTGGTTTTTGTAAGAATCATGGTAATATTAAGAAACCGAAATACGCATTTGTTTTCTATTATGATAGTGTTTAAACATATGGAAATAGCCGTTTTCTAAATAATAATTTGTATGAAATATTGCAAATTATAGCACTAGATGAGTTATGTTGCTTTTGTTTTGCACGACACTGTATCATGTTTAAACATTGACTAACATATACACAAAAATTAAGTCATGTCAAATAAAAAATTTTTTGAAAATATTTTGCCTTAAAGCATAGAAAACTTTTTCAAGTTTATGTCTTAAGTCTTATGTTTTTGTAGTACAAATTTAACATTAAAATCATGTTAAAGCAAAAATTGAAATTTCTTCGCAGTCTGATTCAGAAAATTGAAAATTTGCAATGTAGTTATAATTTTTAGAAAATATAATCATTCTTTTCTAACACGCCTTTCACAATTAAAATTAAATAAAATGGCATATTAATTATAGTATTAATTGCAATTTTCTGAAAAAGACGTTAAAATTCAAACTCGCACCTTTAAATTAATTACGAAGATCAGTTTTGTCTCTTAAGTCTTAAGTCGTTTGCCTGTGTGTCTCTTATTAAACAATTCTCTATTTCGAGCTGCTGTCCTTATATTTTTTTTTTAAATTTTCTATTTTTAACTTTTAAATTAAAAAAGGGATTTTTTCAATGGACTTTGGACCCATAAGTTTAAATAGTATTCAAAAGATATGTTGCGATTTAAATGATATTTGCTTTGCAATTTGACTGACCGAAGTAGCTTGATCGTAAATTGACAAATAGTTAAAAAGACCAAAATACTCTAAATATAAAATTAAAAAATAGCAGTAAAAAATATCTCAAAATGTACTCATTAAAAAAACGTTTACTGTGATTTTCGGATTTAGCAGGCTTAAATGTATAAAAAATAATACCTGTTTAGCGCATAAAATTATTTAAAATTTGTTAACTAGTGTAATCTGTTTCGTATTCCATGTATTTGGTGTTCCCTCGGGTAGACTAGTTAATAACGTGCTAGCTAATCAGTGCGGGCGTCGTGGGTACGATTCCAGCCAGGACACAGGTCTGTTTTTCCCAACAACGACGTGAAAGCCATAGTACAATCAAAACAAAAAGTTAGTAAAGTCAGCAAAGGGTGCTTGCAAAAAAATTGCTAATGTCAGCAAAACCGTTTGCAGAAAATTAGCGAGCTGAGTTTTAGCAACAAAATTAGTGGATTATAAATTAAAAAATCCTTTCTAAAAAGTTATAAAATTTTTGCTAAATATTAGTAGACTGAAAATAATTCAAATGCTGAAAGCCATAAAACATATTTTTGTGATTCTTTTAAAAATAATTTACTATACGTTACAAAACAATAAAATGTCCATACTACCCACATTGACGACCTGAATTAATGTGATATTTTAAAAAAATAGCAATAATAATTTATAACATTAACAAAATTATCTTTCAACTGCTTACATCAATGGTTGTCTAAATGATGTTATCTTTTATAGAAACGAAACGAAAAATTAACAAAATAAACCATGTACAACCCTTTGCTTGCAATAAGAAAGAGAAAACATAAAAATCTACCAAATATATGTGTCTTCGTCTTTCTCTTTAGTCTATCTACGTGCTGTATATTTGTTTGCAATTTCACCACACCAGATAATTAATCTCTATAAACATTAAATTTAAATATTTTATTTAGTCTTTTACTTTTACAAGCCGGTGACAGCTCAAAATTTAAGTTGTTTCAATCCACAATTTTGATTTATGTATGAAAAACAGATACACAAATTTTCCATAGTTAATTTTTTGTATATGTCTTACTAGAGTTATACTTTTTGGTATAATTTTCCTCGTCACTACTACATCTTGACATGCCTCGACATCATATTCATTATCCGTATATCTTTCATTCTGGTTGTAGTCCACACTATTAATGTGCTAATCAGCAAATTTTTTTTTAGCAAAATTAATTAGTAAAACATTAGTAAAATATTAGTAAAACATTAGTTCAAAACAGTTAAGTGCTGAATAAGTTTAACTAAAATTTTAGCTGAAAACATAATTTTAGCAACAAATTTGCTGAAAAATAGTATACCTGATTTACAAGACATGTCAAAAAAAAAAAAAATATTTTGCCTCAAAGTGTCGAAAACTTTTGAAACTCTTCATATGCTGATGTTAAATGAACCTCATTATATATTTACCACCCTACTTTACAGTTTAATTGTATTTTCAAAGTGAGTAATTCCTAAATATGCTGTATTAACTAATTGTTTCTTTTTGTTAGCGTGAACAAAATTTAATGATTTTAAGTTTTATTATTTTTTTTTTTTTTAATTTCGATTTATTTATAATTTTGCAAGTTTTTGCAGTTTTTTTTTTGTATAATTTTTTTGTTTTTGATTGCGTTTAATTTCATTTGATTGTGAAAAAATGTTAATTATCTGCTTGTTATTTGCAATAAATATTTGTTAATAATTCTATTAGTTAATAAGACAAAAAAAAACTACAAATAAAATAAAAAAATTAAATAAAACCCCATTATTATTTGATGCATTTTTTATTGCCTTTAAATTATAATTATTGATTGTATATCTTTGTATTTATTTCTATTTAAATAAATTTATGATGCAAATTATGCAATGAATTATATCAAATTAAAAATATAAAATATTTTTTTGTGGTTTTGATAAAAAAAAAACAACCTGAATATATTAAGAACATTTTAATAAATTTTCATTAAGTATTTTATTTTAATTTGTTGAATTTATAATGTGTGAAATTCGTGTTTATTTGTTTATGTTTAAATTAATTAACCAACTACTTATCTTATTTATGAGTTAAAGATAAATGTTTTAAAGCAAGTTATATACATACCACTAAGGTGAGTTATGTTTGAATAATTATTTGTACAGAGAAAAATTAAGAAACAAGAAAATTATATTTTGGAGTAAAAAAAAAGATTCTGAAATCATATATTGTAAGAAATTATATCGCCCACCTAGTTCAAAAGTGACTCAACTCAAAATTTTTCATTTTTCAGAAATCGAAAAAAATATTTGCAACTTTATACCAATTGCAACATAAATGAAGACATAATTGTTTTTTAGCAACAGTTAACAACAACAAAATACACTAGTATTTTTTTTTTATAGATAAACAAGTGTATAGTGCTTAGTTTTATCATATAAAACCGAAAAATTTAAATTTTGAGTTGAGTCACTTTTAAGGTAGGTGTGCGATATATTCTTTGAACAGAGTTTCCAGCGTTACCCAAAAAATTATTAAAATAAAATGAAGACATATGAGGTTAAATGATTTGTAGTTGCAACCGAATTTTATGCCAAACTAATTTTTGTGGTTCCACGTACTATCACTATTATTAAATTTTAATACTATTGTAACAACCGACATTTATTTACAAATTTTGAATTTTCATTGTAACAATTGAATACACAGTGTAACACGAAAAAAAATAACCATATACGGACACCACTACGTGATAAAAGACTAAAAAAAAAAAGACCCGTGTCTCCCAATTTTTCCCAAAGTCATGCACTTTTTTTTCATGGGCCGCCAAAGATTTGGGGCCTCGGTATCATTTTCGCAAAAAAGTGATCATTTTCTCAGGCTCATATCTTGCAAACCGTTCAGAATTTCGATTTACTCTCTGAGGCAAAGTTGTAGCTCTTATCATAAAGAACAAAAATTGCGAATATATAAAATCAAAAAAACTTCACCTTCCAGATCAAAATCGCAAAAAACTTAAAAAAATTCGATTTTTTTTTACCTTTTTTCCCGTGTTCAGGTCCATAGGTAGCAAACCATTCAAAATTCAAGGAAACAATCAACTACAAAAATTTACCTAAGATCTCAATAAACAAATTTCTAGAACATATAAACTTCCTGGGAATTATTCTTAACACCGTTTTTTAATTTAATTTGTTTTTTATTTACTTCAACATTGAGATACTATGCTATTTATTACAAAAATATTAAAAAAAAGTATTCGTATTATGTTTATAATGTTGATGGCCCTGGACTTGCAAATCGCGCTCTCTTAAGTTGTGGATCCAAATCGTCGTCCGAATCGTCCGAATCTGACTCTGATTCAGAACTTATGGTGTCCACAGGCACGTTGCTTCCAGACTGCTCTCCATCATCAGCTCTTTCTTCTTCAAATACTTCATTAACATCATACAGGGTGATCTTGTGACTCCACCAACATACCTGAAATGAATTAGAAAATAAATCAAAAAAGGAATGCAAAACAATGCATCAATAAAATTAATATTACCTTTGCAAGCAATGCGTCGAGGTTTTTGCCTTTGTACCGTTTTTCCATGGGCATTGTGGTTTGGTGAAACCGTTCTCCTTGCTCATCGGATTCGGTAGGGAGTTGTTTGATAAAATCGTCAAAATGAAAATGAAGAAAATGCAGCTTTAATTTTATTTTTTTTTATTTATTTCATTTCATCTACAGAATTTAATTCTTACAGATTACTAAACTAGAATAAAACTTAAAAACTAATTATAATGTTTAAATAAAAACAACTTTAACTTATCTTTATTTACATTAAAGTTTAAAATTGGAGCAAAACTATTACATAAGTGTAAACAAATCGGCTCATTTTCGGCGTAGTTTGTTCTATGAACAGATTCTTCGAAAATCCGGTTTACCCTTAAATCTCATGGAGGGCAATATAATATAAAATGATCCCTAATTTCGGAACAATTTATATCACCAGTTATAACATTATAAACAAACATTATTGCGGAATATAACCTACGATCTTCCAAAGATTGTAAGCCTAGCATTTTCCTCCTAACATCATAGGATGGTAAATCATAAGGCCAAATTAATTTCAAGACCGACTTAACAAACATTTTTTGAACTCGTTCAATTCGATTTGATGTACCTATTTGATTCGGACACCAAATAATAGAGCAATATTCCAATTTACTACGGACCAACGAAACAAACAACGTTTTAAGCGTATAAGGATCTTTAAAATCCTTGGAATTTCTCCTTACAAAGCCAAGCATATTAGAAGTTATACAGTCTATGTGGCTAGAAAAAGACATTTTGCTGTCGAAAATAACTCCTAAGTCCTTCACCTCAATTGAACGTGTAAGTGAAGAACCACCTATATCATAATCGAAAACTATAGGATTAAAACAACGAGTGTAGGACACTGTACAACATTTAGATACATTTATCCCTATCTCATTTTCGATGCACCAAACGGATAAACTTGTTATATCAGATTGCAGTTTACTGCAATCATCGATATTAGATATTCTTGAATATATTTTCAAGTCATCAGCAAACAAAAGACACTTTGAATATTTTAAAATTAACGGTAAATCGTTAATGAATATAATAAAAAGTAAAGGGCCAATGTGGGTTCCCTGGGGAATACCAGAATAGGCGTCAATTAAACGCGAAGAAAAAGAATTGCCAATTGAAACATTAAGATATCTGTTTAATAAAAAATTTTTAAAAATGTTAAAAGATTGTGTGATAATCCAAACCTGCTAAGTTTCCGCAATAGAAGATTATGACTTACGGTATCAAAGGCCTTAGCAAAGTCTGTATAAATAACATCGCACTGTGATCTTGCTTCCATTGAGTTAATAATATCGCGTGATATTAACATTAAATTTGTAGTAGTGGATCTGCCAGAAATAAAACCATGCTGGCAAGCGGAAATTGAACTTTTGACATGATCAAAAAGTTTGTCCTTTATAATCCTATCAAATATTTTCGCGAAAACGCATTGTTTAACTATCGGTCTGTATTTAGTGACTTGGCTACGATCACCCGATTTAAAAATGGGGACGATGGAGCAGAATTTCCAACTATCCAAAAACTTACCATGCTTGATACATGTATTAAAAAGAATAGAAATTACTGCAACAATATGTTGTGAACATTTCTTAAAGAATAAAGAAGGATATGAACCAACGGAGCACTTTGTTTCATTGTTTAAAGCACTTATTGCATCCATTACATCCTCAACACTAATATTGAAATCTAATAATAAGCCAGAATCCTGACCGGACTGAAAGTTATCACTAATAGAATTAGGCTTTACAAAAGTGCTTTGAAAATAGTCCGCAAAAAGATTGCATGATTCAGCATTTCCATCAGACACTGAGTTACCGTAAAACAAACGCTTAGGTATGCTATTATTATCCTTTTTGCTATTAATAAAATGCCAGAAAGCTGAAGAATCAGATTTTATTCTGGTCTCCATATCAAAAATATATTGTTTCAAAAGGAAATTTCTAAAGAAATTAAATTCGTTGCGTACCAAAATAAATTTACCTCGATCTACATCATTTCCAGAATTTTTAAATTTTTTATATGCTTTGTTCTTAATGTTCTTCATGTGGCACAGCCTAGAATTGAACCAAGGAGGTTTATGATTTAACCTTAGCGTTAATAGAGGCACATTTAATCTAATGGCCTCATCAAAATGGGTATAGCTTTTCTTGAATAGCTTTCTAATGTCAGGGCCACTAAGTACGCCTGTTAAATGAAAAAAAAAAATAAAGACAGAAAAGAAAACATTAATATAGTGTAAATAGTACAATTAGGTGAACAAAAATTCGTTTTAAATTTACTACAATACCTTTTTTAATTCTGTCATCGCTACGCTTTGGGAAAACGCTTTTCAAATAGTCGAATGCGTTTGGACAATTTACAACGGCCACTTCGATGAATTTTTTAACAATTCCCAATTTTATGTGGAGCGGTGGCAGCAAGATGTCTTGAGTATTGTCAATTAAAGGTGCATTCTTCAGTCTATGTTGTTCTATTTGTTCATCCACACTTCCTCTTGGCCTCCACGAATTACATTGGAATTGATTCAGAGGTGAGCGTGAATCCCAATTACAAAGAAAACAAAAGAATTTTGGGAAGCCGCCCTTATCGATGATCCCTTGCAAAATGTTGATGACCTTCAAATCACAGCAAATCTTCTATTTATTTTCGTAATATTTGATTTTTTCCATTATATCTTTCAATGTTTCATAGCTTTCTTTCATGTTGATACCCATTGCTAGCGGAATGGAAGGTTTTCGGTTCGACACATGCAACAACA
The DNA here is from genome assembly GCA_021234595.1 of Delia radicum. NCBI lineage: Eukaryota > Metazoa > Arthropoda > Insecta > Diptera > Anthomyiidae > Delia > Delia radicum. The sequence goes on from CM037851.1 coordinate 75,510,770, forward strand.
CTGCTTTCAAGCTTGAAACAGAACCATCAATAAATAATCTCCACTCACTAGCGATGTAGTTCATTCCCATTTTTACCACCAAAGCTTTTATATCGTTGCAGTAAGCGAACGAATTGTCATCATTTAGAGTGTAGAGCCTCTGAAATTCAGCTTGTCGTTTGCGGTACGCCGTAGAGTTAACATTAGCATGTGTGAGTTTTCTTTGCTTTAAAAAAGCTGTCAAAAATATTGCAAGTCGCTGCGATAATCCCAATATGGCCACAATGGTTAAGAGGTGAGATTACGATGCATAGCTTTGATGCTAAGACTGTGAGTTCAAATCACAGTACGACACCAAAAAATAAAAAGTTTTTCATATAGAGCAAAATTAACAATATAAAATACTTTGTTCAATTGACACATAAATTAACCACTGACGAGTCCCAGGAGGGGGACGAAACTGCGGCAGTCTGGTGTATCCCTTGTGTCCGTAAAAAATTTTTCAATAAAAATGTTTTCTTCTTCTTCTTCCTGTAAAGAGACTAACTAAAGAAATATTCTACAGTAATTAATATAAAAAAAAAAAATTAATTACGATTGTCATTATCTGACGGTTGCAAAACACTTTCTAACAATCCATTTCCATTTGTGTTATTAGTTGTGGTCCATCTCTTCCCTGTTGGGGCTCATAATCGGTATCAAATGGATCTTCATAAGTAACACCACTTGCTCTACTCATTGCTGTAAATTCTGGTGTACGATCTGGAGTTGGCGGCCTTGGTGATACAAAATTTTCAGGTGCAAGCACTGGTAGTGTGGCTGTTGCAGTTGCTTTATAAATTTTGTTCTTCTCAGCATGTCGATTTAGACGACATGTGTAATTTACGCATGCATAGCAACTGGTTGCATCATGATCACCTGGGCGATTAATCCAGTTTACCGGCTTACAATACTTCATAGTACCTCTGCCTCCACCGGTCAAGTCCACTTCGTCGAAAAACAATGTATATGCTCTTTTGAATTCACTAGTTAAAAGATTCTTTTCCTTTTGAAATCTTATAGATGTTTTTTTTTCTGGTTTGATGACCGTAAACGTAGCAAAATAAACCAATTTTTTCACACTGCATACTGAAACTGTCAGTTGCCACTGTTGTGTACGAATTATGTTGTAGCACTTTATATAACTTTCACCGCGTCACTTTTTTCACTTTTGCGGCTACCTAAGCGCTACCTAAAGAATTATTCCCAGGAAGTTTATATGTTGTAGAAATTTGTTTATTGAGATCTTAGGTAAATTTTTGTAGTTGATTGTTTCCTTGAATTTTGAACGGTTTGTTACCTATGCACCTGAACAGGAGAAAAAAGGTAAAAAAAAATGAAATTAAAAAATTTTCGGCAAATTTTTCACTTTTGCGCGCTACCTAAACAGTGTTAAGAATCATCTCTAGGAAGTTTATATGTTCTAGAAATTTGTTTACCGATTTCTTAGGTAAATTTTTGTAGTTGATTGTTTCCTTGAATTTTGAACGGTTTGCTACCTATGGACCTGAACACGGGAAAAAAGGTAAAAAAAAATCGAATTTTTTTAAGTTTTTTGCGATTTTGATCTGGAAGGTGAAGTTTTTTGGATTTTATATGTTCGCAATTTTTGTTCTTTCTGACAAGAGCTACAACTTTGCTCTGAACGGTTTGCAAGATATGAGCCCGAGAAAATGATCAATTTTTTGCGAAAATGATACCGAGGCCCAAATCTTTGGCGGCCCATAAAAAAAAGTGCATGACTTTGGGAAAAATTGGGAGACACGGGTCTTTTTTTTTTTAGTCTTTTATCACGTAGTGGTGTCCGTATATGGTTATTTTGCCATGACTTAAAAAATTACACACAGTGATATTTTAGGTTTATGGATTATAATATTCTATAAATAGATTCACAAGCATTCAATAACATTTTTTTGCCTCTAACTGGGCCCGAACTGGCGATCTTCTGGATATAGTCCTAAAAAATAATCTATAGAGTTTTTTTGTTTTCAAATTTATTATTTGACCCTTTCAGGAATGTGTTGTCAGATCTATTTAGGGAAATTTCTAGGTTCCCATCATCAGAACAAGTTTTGAATTAAATTCATTCATTTGCTCACTACATGAGAACTAATATATGAGCTCGAAGTTAAAGATTATCACCATTGATCAGAAAATAATTTGAAAACTTGTTTGGTATGTGCAAGGTTAACCTTTGGTGGATATTCAATACACGTTTTTTGTTTTTTTTCCTAATTTTTATTTTTTTGTTTTGTCTATAAACAAAAACACTGGGAGTAAAGTAGACTGTAATTTGTCTCTTATACAATATAAAAAGAAGTGTACATTTTGATTGTCACTCCATAACTCGAGAACAGCGGCATAAAATATAAAATGGCTGATTATGTTTTGTTGAACATGCAATGGGGATGGTTTAAAAAAAAAAAAATTTAAAAATTCAAAAATGTTAAAAATTGCTGTCTGTCTAACGTGTGGTGCGAGTGCACGTGGCATTAAAAATCAGTTTATCTATGATTGAAAAGAAAATTTCATGTAGACGCAATCGAAAAAATAAAAATATAACAAATATTACATTATTCAAAAAATCAGGGTCGCTGACGAAGGTTCAATACCAGAAACTGCGCAGTCTGATTCAGAAAATTGAAAATTTACAATGTAGTTATGATTTTTAAAAAAATATACTCATTCTTCTCTACCAGGTCTTTCACAATTAAAACTAAATAAATTTGCATGTTAATTAAAGTATTAGTTGCAATTGTCTGAAAAAGACGTTAAAATTGAAACTCAAATAAAAATATTTTCCTTTGGTCGAGATGTGGTGATTGACCACTTTCAGGAATGTGTTGATAGATCTATTACGGAAATTTTCTAGGTTCCCATCATCAGAACACGTTTTGAAAGTAGTGACAATCCCATGCAAAACATCAAGCATTCATATAAACTAGTTTTTTCACTAAATGATAACTAATATATGAGCTCGAAGTTAAAGATTATCACCATTGATCAAAAAGTTAATTGAAAACTTGTTTGTTGTGTGTAAGGTCTATCTTTGGTAGATATTCAATACACGTTTTTTGTTTTTCCTTTTTATTTGTACACTTGTTTAAAAACAAAATGTATAGGGGGAGTAGTTCAAAAGACCGTAGTTTTTCTTTATAGGTGAAAGTGGTCACGGTCGTTACACAGGGTCTGTGTAATGTGTATTAAATATTTAACAAAGGTAGATATACACACAAAAAACAAGTTTTCAATTTATTTTTGATCAATGGTGATAATCTTTACCTTGGAGCTCATATATTCCCGAACTGTAACCGTAGATTTTAATGATTCTCGTCATTTATATTAGGTGGGAAAACGTCTCCAACATAGTTTCTGCCATTAAATTATTAAAGATTTCTCGGTTAGCCAGTGGTATGACAGTGCTTGATTTTTTACGCCACTGGCAGTTTCTGACTGGTCTTTAATACCAATGCTCAGTGTTTATTAATTTATTTATTTTTTTTTTTTTTGCTGCATGAGTAAAGGATGTACTTTCTTATCTGTCACATAAATTTGAGTGCAATAACTACAGGGGTTGGTCAAGTTAGCATAGACATCTAAAATGTTATGAAAATGCACTTATAGATTTTACAATTCTTCTGATGTTTCGGAAAAATATTTATAAATATTGCCAAATGCATAATATCAAAAAATAATAAATTCTGTCAATCCGTTCACAAGTTATGTATAAAAATACGAACTTTTTTTAGATTTCATTATGAATTGAGATCATACTATAGCACTCAAACCGGCCTTAGCTTTTTTGCAATTAAATTTATGCACGAAAAATTAACAATATATTCTTCTATAAAAATTTTTTTCGTTGTCTAATTAAAGCAATATAGGCAAGAATCGGTTTAGAGGTAATCACAAAAACTATATATATATAAATTTGGGCATAAATTATTCCTTTTACTAATATATAACTATTGGACATATTTTTTGTTAATAACATACACAAAGTTCTACTAAATGACCAGCTATCAGCACCATGTTTTTCAAAGCATGATCTGTTATTCTTAGATTATGATTTTCGGTTACACAATATTTGTAATGATGTCACTTTTTATGATTTTAAAAATATAAAATATAACACTTTGATGTCTGAGCTATCCCTGATTGATTAGAATTCCATTTATTACATGTCTTCAGTTGATGATCAGTTAAACTTTTTAGAACACAACATATCAAACGTTTTTAAGAAATCTGTACCTCTTAAAATTTTAAAGCAAAATACTAAAAAGAAACCATGGTTTAATTCTGAAATTAAATTGGCTATAAATCGAAGAGATTTTGCATATAAGCAATGGAAACTCTTTAAAAACCAAGATTTTAACGTATCGTACTGTGATGCCCGGAGAGAAGTGAATAGATTGATCCGAGTTGCAAAATCTAATTATTATTCTAATCGTTTCTCATCTGCTGTCGGATCTAAAAAAACCTGCAAGACCATAAAAGAAATTGGTATTGGTAAATTCTCATCAATAGTTGAAAATGGAATAGATGTGGATAGTATTAATGAATCATTTATAAATCTGCCTAATGTACATTTAAATTCTAATTTCTATGATCAGAACGCTGAACTTCGAGGCATTTTATTTTCTTTTGATTGTATAAATCAAGCAGATGTTATATTAAGCTGTCGATCTATAAAGTCAAATGCATCCGGTTTTGATAACATTCATCCGAATTTTTTGAAAATTATTTTACCATACATGCTGCCTTTTATAACATATATTTTCAATAATATTATTACGAAGAGTATTTATCCCAAAATTGGAAATATGCCAAAATTATACCAACTCCAAAATCAAACAAAGATTATCGCCCGATTGCCATATTACCATACTTATCTAAAGTTTTTGAGCGTATACTACATCAACAGATAACTGAATTCATAAAGACTAATGGTCTTTTTACAAATCGACAATCAGGTTTCCGGCCTAAACACAGCTGCATAACTGTTCTCGTGGATGTGTCGGAAGAAATACGTAGAAGTATTGATGGGGGTGAAGTATCCTTATTGGTGTTATTAGACCATTCAAAAGCATTTGATATGGTGGATCACAACGTTCTTTGTCTAAAGTTGAGTACAATCTTCAATTTCTCTCCAATGTCTGTTCGTTTGATATCTTCATACTTGTCGGATCGTTGCCAGTCTGTCTTTGCAGATAATAAAACTTCACGTGCCCTACCAGTTTTAAAGGGTGTACCGCAAGGGTCGATACTTGGGCCTTTACTATTCACAATTTATGTTAATGACCTTACACAACAATTATCGCATTGTAAAATCCACATGTATGCTGATGATGTACAACTTTATATAAATAGCAACAAAAGTAAAATAAATGATTGTATTGATAAACTTAATTCTGATCTGGATCACATTTACACATGGGGTAAATGGTTTATGTCTTAATCCATTGAAGTCTAAATGTTTAGTTATTAAAAAAAAAAATCCCTAAAATTGTCTTTTGAACCGACGATATTACTAAACAATCAGAAAATTGAAATAGTATCCACTGCCAAAAACCTTGGTTTGACTCCATCTCTTTATATTCAAGAAAACCTTATGGAGTTACTTTCAAAGATCTTTTGAAAATAAGAACACTGATTCTTTTGAATAAAATTATATATACCCGGGAACCATCGTATTTGTTTGATAGACTTGAGTTTTCAAACTCCCAGAGGAATAAGGACATTACCCACATATTGTTTCAAAACTCTTTATCAAAGTGGCAATTTTTTGTGAACTCAATACGTCTTTGGAACTCATTACCATCATCCATTCAGTTCTTAAACAACGCATTACATTTTAAAAAACAAATATTTGAACTTTATAGATAAACGAGCCTAAAAATGATTCTGAAATTTAAATGAAAATTGTACCTATTTATTGTCATCATTTGTTTGGTTATATTTATTTTTTATAATATTTATTTATTTTAAAAAAATTTATTTTATTATTTTTATTTTTTTTTTAATTTTACATACCTGCCCACATTTTTCTTTTTTTATATTTTAATAATAATAATCATTTTTTCCTATTATTGTTCCTTAAAAATAATGTTACAATATAAAAATCCATTACTTTAATTATAAGATTTTTAATCTTGTTGTTTTGGAAATCAATAAACTAAACTAAAGTCCAAAAATGACCGTTTTTGGGGTTTTACTTAAGAAGATGTGGCGACTTGAATTTTTCAGAAAACGTGAAATTCAGCGAACACGCATATATTCTGCAACCTATATTGATTAAACTCTAAATATTTGCTAATAAAGGGTGTTTTTTTATAGAGTTACAGAACTTTAAAATGGAATGAAATTTATGCCTTCTGGCATAAGACAGCCATGGCTGGCTCGGACGTAGTCCAATCTGGCGGTAAAATTTTCGATGAACTTTTGCAACATTTGTGGCCGTATATTGGCAAAAACGCGGTGAATATTGTCCTCCAAGTGGTCAATCGTTTCGGGCTTGTCGGAGTAGACTAATGACTGCACATATCGCCACAGAAAATAGTCCAGCGGCGGTAAATCGCACGACTACTACGTTAAACTATGCGGTCACAAAACGTTTCCCTTAATAAATTAATTGTGGCACGAGCTTTGTGACATGGTTCGCCGTCCTGTTAAAAGCACAGCTCCTGCACATCTTGTTTGTTCAATTGATAAATGAAAAAGTTAGTAATCATTTCTCTATAGAGGTCAATATTGACTGTAATGATCTGATCAGTATCGTTTTTTAAAGAAGTTCATAAAGCATACAAAATAGTCAGTTTTTCTGGGTGTAACGGTGTCACAACACTTGTCTCAACACTTGAGGATTATCATCACTCCAAATACGACAGTTTTGTTTATTGACGTATCCATTTAGCCAAAAGTGAGCTTAATCGCTAAACAAAATTCGCTTATGAAAATCGTATACGTATTTCGAACAGAACCATGATTTTCAAACAAAATTTGCACAATTTGGAAGCGTTATTCAGCCGTCAGTCTATTCATATTGAAATGCCAAACCAAACTAAGCATAAATCACTTGACAGCTGATAAAATGGCCGCCAGTTAAAAAGTGTTGCCAACTTAAAGTTCTATGTATAAACACACCATTTATTATTGTTTTGGTATTTGTTAAAAGCGTAATAATGTAAAAAAAAACGCTTTGTTAGTATCACTCCTTAGGACTTCCTACAAGTTTTAAGTCTCTAACGCGGCCTTTAAGGCGATACCCGCAACATGGATATTTCTACACCAATTCTTATATGAAACAACGATAGTTTTTGCTTAAAAAAAAACTAAACTAATAAAATTATTTTCAGGCTCTAAGAACATGACAACTTACTTCTTAAAAAATAAATAATTTTATTGTTTTAACACATATTTGACCATCTTAGTTATGTTTAGGGGACCATTACGATTTGTTTTTAGTTTTTCTTTAATACACCATGCGAAATTATTATAAAGGATCTCAGGGATATCTCCCATGATTTTTTTTAACAAAATACTGTTATATGGAAGTTACATAAATTTACTATTTTAAAAATACATTCAAGGTCAATTTTTAACTTATAATTACTGTTCATGCGAAATAAATAGAAGGCTAGTTAAATAAAATATCAATCCAAAATGAAGTTAACTCATATTGAATCAAACTAATTAGTTTAAAATAACGCTGGCATACAAAAAAAAAAGAACAGGTACCGTGAAATAACTCCCAATGTAATAAGTCCCAAAAAAAAATGAAATGAGTCGCAATTTTAATAAATGAAATAACCGCTAAAGAAAATAAGCCCCAACATTTGGGAGTTATTTCATAGTAATACAATAACTCCCAACAAAGAATGAAACAACTCCCAATGAAAAAAGTCCCAAAAAAAAATTAAATAATTCACAATTCAAAAATATCGAATTCTATTTATTTCATAAATACATGTAAAATGTACATAATATTAAACATATTATAAAGATAGAATTAAATGTATACATAAATATACAAAAATAATCAACAAAATTAATAGAAAAATACATATAAAAAATATATTTATAGAAAAACCTGGAATAATCTTTGTTTTAAAAGTTAAAATAAATTAGTTTACATAGCATGGAGTAGTGAAACAGTGCGTAGGGGGAGGCGGCGCAGCGTAGGACGCGATGACATGCCACCGCTTTCCAGAGGTGGCATGTCATAACGTCTATGGACGTTATGTCACTCGAAGAGTGTCATAATATCCATGGATTTAATAACAATTTGGAAAATGTCGTAATTATTTTTTTGGATATTATGTCACTTTCAAATGTGGCATACCGTCCAGACTTTTTAAAATAAAATTATTAATAATATTTAGTATATCAATACAATTTTTTTAAATATTCTTTAGTAGTATATCACAAAATAAAACTAAATTTATAAATCGGTTAATCGCACGCAGAAAAAACTTTATTTTGCGAAGCCGCCTTCCGCGTTCTACGGATTAAAAACCCCTAAGAGCGGCGAAGGTCGCCACATAGAAAAACTTGTTTTTATAAATTCCTTGTTGTCTTAAAAATATAAGATTTCAACGGATTCGACATCTGATTTGAAAACAAGTTGTTCTGGGTGGCGGCCTTCGGCCGCTCTTAGGGTTTTTTTTCCTCCGTAGAACGCGGAAGGCGTCTTCGCGAAATAAAGTTTTTTCTGCGTGCGACACAAATGAAACTTTAAAATTACTGTTCTGTTTTCACCCTGGAGTATAATGTCCATGAACATTATGTCGTAACACGTTTTCTTCGTAACACGTATAATATTTTCTTCTTCTAGCTTCCGAATTTTTTAAATAAATTTAATTTTCGACTTTTACGTATAACTCATCACTATTTCTTCTTTTGCCGATCATTATTTAAAATTCAAGATTTGCCATTATTTTTAATCACTTTAATACCGATCTCTACTTATCAAAATTTTAGCAAGAACTGCGTTCCTTTTGGTAAAATAACTCATTGTATTGCTATTATTTACTTTACGACAATTTTAAGAACCATTACAAATGCATAAAATTTACAAAAATGTAATTTTAATAGAAATGAAATAACTCCCAACAAAAATGAAATAACTCCCAACGATAAAATCACATTTAAAAAAACGAAATAAGTGCCAACAAAAGTGAAATAACTCCCAATGCCAAAAAGGAGTGAAATAACTCCCAACAAAACCGGGTTGGGAATTATTTCATTTGGGAGTTATTTCATAACGAAATAATTCCTAACAGAAAATTGTGAAATAAGTCCTAACGCATTGGGAGTTATTTCATAGTGAAATAAATCCCAATTTATATGAAAAATTTTTGGGAGTTATTTCATTTCTTTTTTGGGGAGTGATTTCATTTGGGAGTTATTTCACGGTACCAAAAAACATAAGAGATCAATAAACAAAATTTGAACACTTTTTTTACAAGTTATGGCGAGATTTTTCGCCAATTCTTTAAAAAGAATTTATTTTGCGTTTCTTGTGGAGTGTGGCGGTGTGAAAAAATGAAAAAAGAGAGTAAAAAGAGAGCGAAATTGGGTATTTGTAAATTTTGTGATTTATACTCCAAACATATCTGTCAATGCAGCTGCTAAACACATTAAAATGAGAACAAAACTTAGGTTACGAGCAGGAATCGGAAATAGAGAAGAAATCAAAAGCAATTTTATTTAATAAGTTTATTGAATATTGAACCCACACTCCCCACGAAAGGCGAAAAATAACTTATTTTAGAGAATTCGCTAAAAAATCTCGCCATAGGTTGCAAAAAACGTTCCGAAATTTTTGTTTATTGACCTCTTATGTTTCTCTTTTATGTCAGCATAATTTTTAGCGACTTCTTTTGATTTAATATGAATTATCTTAATTTTTATTTTTTATGGAATTTTTTGTTTAAGTGGCTTAATACATATTTCGTATGAACAATAATGAATGAACTTATAATTAAGTTAAAAATTCCCAGCTATGCAAAATGACAGAGCCCGGAATGTAGTGTGTAAACTAGTACATTTATATTGCTTACCTATAAACAGTATTTTATTAAAAACTAAATATATTCGCTTTCAGGAGATATCTCTGAAAATATATGTGGCTTTATAATTATTTCGCATAGTGTATAATAAATAAAAAATACGATCATATATATTATATTGTATGTTTCCAAACGATAACGAAAAACTCATGTAAATTAGCAGATGTAGTTGAGAATTTTATGAGCACGTCAAATAGTCATATATCTTTAATGCCATCATAGCACCAGTCACAGAATAGCTTCTAGGTGAAATTTTGCATTAAAGCAAATGAACAACAGCAGTCAGGCAAAACACCCACTCGAAAAATGTTTTACTTTTTTTTCAACAACACAAATTTTCACTGAATTCCACCTCAAGGGGGTCAAAAATGCAAACAGTTACATAAAATTATATAAGGGATGTACTTATTAGTAGCTATTAAACTATTTCAAGAAAATCCCAACACTCAGGCAGTAGCGATACCAGCTCAAACTTTAAATTTAAAATTTTCAATATCAGAATGATACACATCTTTTGAGAGGTCAGGTAATTTATTAACACTTAAAAAAAAAAACATTTCCCATATAAATTTTCAATTTAACTCTTTGTTATATTTTAACTGGACATTGAGCAATCGGCCCTAAATGAACAAACTTCTTGAAAATATCCAATTTAAAAAAAATAATGAAATTGCCAATTTAGCGGAAATGGTACGTGGAAGCTAGTTTTTTTTTTATTTTAGCAAAATATTCTGATTTTTCAATAATCTATATTTAAGGATACTATAGCAGAAGTTTTGTTCATATAACAGTCTTTGTTTAGTGTTTTTTGTCTACAAATATTTAGCAAACGTTTTTGGTGAATTTAGCAGAGTAAATTGATATTTTCAATTGACTTTAATTTAACTTAAATATAACTAAAATTTTGAAAAATTAAAAGATTTATTTTTGCTTTTATTATCTTATCAATATTTTAACAAAAAACAAATCTGCAAAGTTTAGCAGTTTTTTCTACAGCATAATTTTTAACTATTTTTTAATAGCTGTTTTCTCTTATTTTGACAGGTTTAATTCTATGAGCGAACTTTTCATTTGTAATAAAACGTAAATAATTTAACAAAAATTTTGTGCTGCGCTAATCAAACGAGCGGCTACTGTATTGTATAATTACCACCAGAACATACAGATTTACACAATATTTGCGTATTTGTTTTTAAAATGATTTGAAATGTTTAATTAATAAAATTTATTTATAAATCACTAAATACTTCCAATTTTCTACCACAAATTACACTGTGCTAGTTCAAAAACGTAACAAGCGGGGCACCCGGCGGGTAAAGCTAATTCAAGTACGCTGAATCCAGTGGTGCTAACCGTTTTTTTAGGTTAGCTCTCGTTTAAAAAATAATTAAGATTGAAAATTATGGTTCCAAGTACCTAAAAAAAACAATTTTTTTAAGTTTTTTTTACCATTTATTGATTTTAAATGTATGAAATTGAGAACATTTTATGAAACAACATCAACAATAAACTATTTGCAACAAAATTTAATTGACTACAACAATTTTGAAGTGATTTATAATTTTTTTTTTTTAATAAATAAATTTTTCATGATTTTTTCAATTTTCATTTCCTGATTCTTCTATATCATTATCTTCCTCTTGCAAATTCCAACAAATGTCACCTAAAAGTGAATGTAGCTTTTTGCCACTATACCAATGTTCGAGCCTTGCAGTCACTTGATGAAAACGTTCGCCATGTTCATCGGATTCAGCTGGTGATTGTTCGGCGAATTTTTCTATATGAGCTGCCACGCCCACTGGTATGATCCCGCCCAATTTTCCCATGACTATTCATAATACAATCAACGTGCACAAATTTCTAAGACTCTGGCTATTATTGAACTGTAGATATATGATATTAAATATTTACTTTGTATGGGAGCTGACACACCCACTGGTCCGATCACGCCCATTTTTCCCATGACTATTAACACTATCAAATAATCAACGTGGACAAATTTCTAAGACTAAGACTATTATAGTACTGTAGATATATGATATTAAATATTTACTTTGTATGGGAGGGAACCATAATTTTCAATCTTAATTATCTTTTAAACAAGAGCTAACCTAAAAAAACGGTTAGCACCACAGGATTCAGCGTACTCGAATTAGGTTTACCCACCGGGTGCCCCGTTTGTTACAAAAAAAAGTGTCCGATTCGAGCACAGTGTTATCAAATTTTTATATTCATTATTTTTCATTTTTAACTATTTCCAATCAGCAGGTGTCGACCAAAAAAAAAGTCGCGAATAGAAATAGTGATCTAACGAGAATAAAAACTCAAGTGCTTGACAATTGAAAATAATTTTTTTTTCATTTGCTTAAAATTGTTTACTCTCCTTAAACCCTTGTTCCTCCTTTTTTCCTCTATTTCCTTTTTTGATTTTTATAAGCGGATGAATTTCCCTATGATCCCGTTTGAAGTCGCGCATGACTCAGGGCACTTCTGCTGTAAATACTTGTAGTTGTTAAAACCAAAGATACTGTATTACTAACACAGTATCTTTGGTTTTAAATGAAAATGCAGTCATTTGTAGAAGAACGTTTAGTTTTCACCACATATGTAGCTTAAAACCCAACCACTTAAAATTACTGCACTATCCAGCGTAATGTTTTGCAACTGGTTACCTCAGAATCTATTCCAGAACATTTCCTTTTATAGCCGGTTGCAAAGAACCGGTTCTAGAAGAGGTTCCTTGGAGTCCAAATGAAAGGTCGCACTGTCCCAGAATCAGTTCTATAGGTGGTTATAGAACCGGTTCTAAAGCAGCATGTCTATGTTTTTATGTAAAGCACCATACTAAAAGATTCGGTTGTTGAACACAAATTGGAATGGGACCGGTTCTGTGTGTGCCACAGGATCGGCCCCTCGTGCCAGAGACCGGTCCTCTGCTAAACCCTACCCTATGTAAACAACTGGTAACTTTAACATTGGCTTGTCATAGGAGGGGGTCATTTGTCCTACTTTAAACTACATAGTGGCATGCCACAGGACTAACCAAAGATGGGCATACCACAAGACTGTTGCAAAAGGGCCATGTCGTATAAAATAAACGAAAACTAAACAGCTTCCAATGGGTTAAATTCTGGCCAACTGGCTTTTTCTTCTTAATATGCATTATGGTAAAGTGGTATGTCCTCCCTTTACCAGTCACAGGATTAGTAACTTTAGGACAATTGACACTGGTTAACCCACTTCAGTATTAAATTATATCAGTCCTGTGATAAGTCCTTCCTTAACCAGTCACTTATAGGTCAATTGACTCCTCAGTCCCCAAAGAGACACTACACATTTTTCTGCAACCTGTTATTTGGATTTTACTATTTTACTGGGTAATTTTTTCTCTTAACATATTTTGTATTGTATAGTTTTAAAGTTTTTTTTTTATGTTGAACATTAAAAACTTACTACATTTTGTAAGGCAATGTAATTATGTTTTTATTCCAATAATTTATATTTCAAGAAAATCCATAAGTACCCTGCGGGAAATGGTCCAGTCACTGGTATGGTCACGTGACTAGTTCTTGGTGTGCATAAACCGGTTCCCGGGACCGGCACTTTTAACATGGGCATGTCATAGGAGGTGGCCAATTGCTACCTTTGGGGAAACTTGTGACAGGGTGAATAACTTAAATGATGTAACCCATCACCTTACTAACTGTAAAGAATATGTCGCAAGTCCAGTTAAAGGGTGGTAGTGTTAATATGGGACCACATTAAGATTTGTGTGATGTGCAACATGACTAATTATAAAATTGTTATCACATAACGGGACTAAGGAGACTTGTCATGGAACTGGTGAACAATTTTTTATGAGTAACTAGTCACATATTGATCGCAATGTGGTCTGGCCTAGGGGCAGTTCGAATGCAGTGATTGTGTGACGTATCACTCATTTTTCAATAGGGGACATGCCACCTGACATGTTAAAAATATTTACCGAGTAACCTGTCCCTTTTTATTCACCGTGCCTCGTTTTATGGATGAGGTCCTAATTGTTCCCTCTGGAACCAGTCACTTAACTTACCACAAATAGTATGTCACTGAACCTGACCTAACAATATCCCAAAAGGAACAAAAAAAATTTATTTTACATTAATTTTTATTTTTTTCCCGTAAAAAGGCAACAACTTTAATGATAAATTTCTTGATAATTTAAATTTGGAAAAGTATAAAACTATAGTTTAAGTATAAACTATAGTATTATTATTAAGTTAAGTATATTTACTACCCTGTGGGAAACGGACCTATCACTGGACACGTCATGTGGCTGGTTCACAAGAGCCGGTCCCCGGACCGACACTTTTATATGAAAGGGACACGTCACTTTAATATAGGCTTGTCCTAAGGGTGGGGGGGGGGGGGGGGTAAATAACGCTTTGTGATACGTCACAGGACTAACACAAAAACAGGTCACACAACTAACTTAACAGAATAGGTCACAATTTTAGACAATTTTACTTCCTCGTACTATTTACTGGTCAGTTATTCACAAGTTACGCTATATGCCCTTTGTAACCGGTCCGTTTGCATCAGTCACGGGACAGCTCACGAGGTTTGTCCTTTTGAAATGGTCTTTTTGCACCGGTTTCAGGACAGGTCACTGGTCAACTACTTTCAGTTCGATCATACTGTAACCAGTTACTTGGTAGGTCCTTTTAAACTGGTTCTTTTTTACCAGTAACGTGATATCTCATGAGATATGTAGTTTTAAACCAGTCCAGCTTTCACCGGTCACGGGACAGGTACTTAAATTGAACTGACCTCTTTTTTCAACAGGACTATACATATACATTATCTATTTAAATTTTTAAACTAAGAATTCACTCGGGTTTAATTGTTATTTAAATACAAAAATTTACATGCATTTTATTGCCAGCCAAATTTATATCATATGAAAGTTCTTTCTAATGAGGTACCATATCGTCCCCTTAGTATAACAATAGCCTATGTGCTCATAGGCTATTATTTTTTTATTGAATTTTTGGATTCTCCATCGTCGATTTTATATGTGGTCAACATTTTGTCAAATTCTAGTTCCACAAAGTGTGTCAAAACGTCAGTCAAAAAAATATAGTATAAATTTGTATTAAATTATTTTCCTCAAAAATCATGTAAACGCATATACGCTATTTTACATAAAGTAAATTTTCTGTTTATTCAATATAATAGTAATGTACACTCACATACTCTATTTTAACTTTTAGGAAAAAAATCAATTTTATAATGACACAAACACCTAAAATGACGTATAATGATATACGTTGTTGTTCAACAAATATTTTCAATTTGTTCATTTGTATGAATCTTATAGGCCGTTATATTGTCAGAACAATTAACATGTGTTTTAAAAATAACAAAAAACAAAAGTAGGCTATGCAATGCTTACGTTGTTTTATCATGTATGTAAATGCAATAGAAATAATTTGTACAATTAAGGATTTCAGTTCGTTGTTGAAATTCGCTCGTTCATAATCATTTAGTCGTTCATTCGTTCCCAATCATTCATTTATTTAATCATGGATTTATCAAGCTCTGGTGAGTATCTGCTAACTTAAATTGCAGGAAGGAATATTAATGTATATTAATTGTCAACAGAATTTGCGATGTAATTAACAGGAGCCCTATGTGTCAAACTTGCTCCAAACATTGTTGGATTATCTGTGGAACCATTGGATTCAAATATATCGCAAACTGACGAAGAGGATGGAGAAGACTTTTCAGCAGGATCGTCGGATTATTATATTCCAGAAACGGATGAAGAGGAAATTGAAAAATCTTCGGTAAAGCAACATGAAGTGCTCTGCGAAATCGCAGAAGAAAGCAATGATGAAAATGTAGAACTGACAGTAACACGAAAAAGAAAGGTGAGTTAATTAAAAGGTAATTTAAGAAGATGTCTCCTGCAATTATGGATTTGTTTTATTCAATAGCGTAAGAGCCAGCTTTGGATGCAGAACAAAAGAAAGAGTGACAGGAGTCAAGGAAAGGCTTATGTTACAAAGAGTGGTAAAGTAATTAAGGAACGTTTACCGAAGCCCGCTAATTGCAGCTGTCATCACAAATGTCCAGAACACTTCTCTGAAGAAGATCGTAAGAAAATCAATGCAGACTATTGGAGTTTGGGCGATTACTGCAAGCAACGTCTATTCCTTAGTAATAACATAAAAGTGGAGAAGTGCAACAGGACATTAACGAGAGAATCACGGCGGTCGAACACTCTAAAATACTTTCTAAATGACAAACAGGTCTGTAAAAAGTTATTTTTAAATACTTTACACGTGTCAGACTGCGCGATATCTGTATTAGCCAAAAAAAAAAATCAAAGACAATTTGTTGACATGAGGGGTAAACACGGAATGCAAAGAAAAGTAGACGCGGAGATAGCAACTCTTATTAAAGAACACATAGAGTCATTTCCAGCAGTAGAAAGTCACTATACTCGAGCAAAGTCCCAACGCCTTTATCTGAGCTCAGACCTAACAATTACAAAAATGTATATCTTATTTAAAGAACGCCACCCAGATCTCTCAGTTAAAGAACATATGTATCGCCACATATTTTGTAATAATTACAATTATTCATTCCATCATCCAAAAAAGGACACATGCTTAACATGCGAAACGTTCAAAAATACAGAGGACAATGCTTCAATACAGAAATCATATGATGAACACTTAGCAAATAAAGCCCAAGCAAGACTCCACAAACATGCTGACAAGGAGTTATCTAAAAATAACAGCAATATAAAAGTATTTACTTTTGACTTACAATCAGTGCTATTGACACCATGTAGCAATGTAAGCACCTTGTATTACAGTCGGAAGTTCGCCACATACAACAACACATTTTACGATTTAGCTAATGGAGCTGGATATTGTTTCCTGTGGGATGAAAACCATGGTAAGCGTGGGTCAGAGGAAATTGGAACCACTTTATTAAAAATGCTGAACAATTTACCCGAATCAGTAACGGATGTTATTCTGTATTCAGACTGCTGTGGAGGACAGAATAGAAACAGATTAATTGCCACATTATTGCTTCATATAAATCATTCATTGCATTTTAATTCAATAACGATTAAATATCTTCAAAGTGGACACACACAAATGGAAGCAGATTCCATGCATTCGGCTATAGAACGAACTAAGAGAAATATTTGTGTATATTCACCAGAAGAATGGCCAACTATACTTAGACTGGCAAGACGAAAAAATCCGTACGCTGTAGAAAGGCTTAACTACAGTGATATTATTGATCTCAAAACGGCATTCTCAAAAT
Source organism: Delia radicum (assembly GCA_021234595.1). Taxonomy (NCBI): domain Eukaryota; kingdom Metazoa; phylum Arthropoda; class Insecta; order Diptera; family Anthomyiidae; genus Delia; species Delia radicum. The sequence goes on from CM037851.1 coordinate 75,528,184, forward strand.
TGAACCATAACTTGAAGAAAAATGTCAACAATGAATCGGTAAATTGGCTTAAAATCAAGGTTCTCCAAGTAATAAAAAGTGAAAAGAGACAATTGTTATACAAGGAACAATGGAACGAAGACTTCAAAGTGATTGATATAGATGGCTCGAGAATGAAAAAGAAAGGGGTCACAAATTTTACATTAACTCACAAATATAAAAAAGAACTACCAATTTCTGACACAAAACTGAAGGATCTCAAAGATTTATGCAAAAAAAATGTAATTCCTCCCGGCTCACAGACATTTTTTTTGAATTTACAAGAAGGGAATAATCGCGATTGTTTAGATGAACCAGACAGATTCGAAGAAGAGGACGCAGACGACAATTATTAAAGACCATGCTAATAATTTACGATCTGACTGTAATTAAAACATAATTTTATACTAATAAAAATTCATATTAAATTTACTAATTATTGTGGTGTATTTCTTGAATAAAATAGTGTATACCATACAAAATAAAATAACGTATCAGAAACTTGATAGAAAACATTAAAAAATAAAATAGCTTATCTGATGTATTTGCAGTTTACACCACTTTTTTGTTCATTAAAAGGATGATTACAATAATAAAAATTGATCAGTTAACAAAATAGACTCATTTTTAAACAGTCTTAAAAAAAAAACGTCGAAAATAATAAATATTTACAGACATAACGAGATTTGAGTGAGAGCTACTTTCGACAAAAAGTTTGAAATTCATTTTCTCAAAACATCAAAAAATTTATAGGCTATTTTAAAGACATGTTTTTTCTTATGTAATCAGTTTTACTATTTTACATCTTTGATTTTGAAATATCTTCAACTGAAGTCAAAAATACACTAAAATACCGAAACTACGATTTATTACGTTATTTTGTTGATTAAACAAAATTAAATGAGTAAAATTATGAAATAAACCCAGTGATATTAGAAGACACATGCCCATGCATGGAATCGTAGTTTTAAAACTTTTATATAGGCATTAGTGTAGGAGTGGTAGGCAACTACCGTTATAGCGCAAAGGTAATGTTTGCTAACCATGTTTTGTTTAGTTTTTTGTTTTTATTTATCAAAATAAAACAAATAAACGATTGTCAATTTTATATTTATGTAGTTAATTTTTATTATATTTGTAGTTCGTTTTATCAACAGTAGAAAACAAATGAAAATATTAGTTGAATTTAATGAAATGTAAGTCGTCCTTTTTACAAGTAAAATTTCATTTGATTTCGACTACATTTGCAGTGGTCTTTGCCTACATACTATTCTAAGTGAAAACTTTGAATATTATGTAGGTACAACACTATATTACTGCTCAAACAACTACAAATATTTACAGTAGAAATTTCCTGAGTGTAGGCATATTGCAGTATTATATCTAAAAATTTATTATTATTTTATAAATTAATGCATTCACAGTGGTTTAATTTTTGAAATGTCGTATATAGTTTTTTTTTTGTATTTATAAATAAATGCCACTCTATTTTAAAAAAATATGAATTCAAAAGATGTAATTTATGGCAACTAGAGCACATGTGGTATGTTAACATACTAAAATCATAAAACAAGGACACGTTAGAGACAAGAAGACGACAAAAAAACTTTATTCAAGAAAATAGAAATTGAAAAAAGTATAACTAACGAAGGTGGTTTCAAAATTTTTAGATACCCACTTGGAAATCAAAACTGTATGAGTTTGGTTTTCTTTACTGAACAAGCTTCTTTCTGTGCGTTCTTTTATGGCTCATAAAATAACCCTAATTATGAGCATTATTGGATATTTCAGAATTTTCCGATGCATTTATGATTAAATTGTATGTGTTGAATAAAGTTTTCAATTAGACCCATAAATAATGGCTAGTTATGTTTATGACTCATTATCAGAAATTTAAGGTCCTGGAAAATTTTAATATTTTAGAGCCTTTTATGAACCATCATTTCTGTGAGCCCGAAAATGTGGTGGCTGGTTATGAATAAAAAAGCTATTCACATTGTTTAACAAATTCAATTCTACATCTAACACTTTATAGCTCTACCTCGCATCCAGCAACTATGTTGTATCAGCCATCATCACTCCTGTGATGTTGCTAATGATGATGAGTGTTTGTAAGAAATTAATAAATTCAATATTTGAATGAAAAAAGTTATAAAAAACAGTTGCATGTTATTTATCAGTTGATTTTAAGTATTGCATGCCTTAAAGAATATTAAGATTTTTTTAAACTGTTTACCAAAATACTTCCTGTTTTTTTTTGTTGTTGTTGTGTTGCCATTAGCTTTATATAATCACTTAGCAAAAAGAATTTGCTTAGTATTTGCCTTTGGGTATTTTTTAAACTGATTTTTGTTATAAAAAAAAGTAGCAATTGAAAAATAAAGTAGTCAAATTAAAAATTTCTACTGGTTAAATCTAACGAGATGATATAAAATTATTTTTTTTATATAAGAATAAAAAGAAGTTTGCTTCTTAAGTCTTTCGTTTATTTTATAGATATTACGAGGGAATATAATCAAAATCGGTTGAAAGTTATATTTATAACTGTAAAGACAGTTGTGCAGACATGATATCATATTTTTAAATTTATTTAAATAAATGTTTAACGTGTCATAAACACAACCCAGCCTAAATCATTGGAGCTACATACAAGCTAAAATTTGGAATGTACACTAGGGCGTTTCAGCATTTACATTTTCTTTTACTTGAGCAAATCTGGAAGCCAAATATGAATGCTTGTGGCCCAAAATATGTTCCGCTGAAATGTATTATGTACAAAAATGTGGTTATGAAACTAATTTATTCTTTATTATTTTTTTCGCGCTTTGTTTTCTCAAAATAAGATAAATTACTACTCAACAGTTGTAGCCTACTAAAAACATTATTCAGGGTACAAATTATTAGTTTAAGGATCACTTTGATGATCTGAAAAAATTTGCTAAATTTTTCAAAGTTTAACGTCAATAACTTCAGAATTTCTGATTTCAGCAGATTAAAACTTATCTTGAAAATTACTAAAATTTTGTAAACGTCAAGCTTTTATTTTCGCTGTTCTTATTTTGCAAGCATTTAGCAAAGATTCTGTTTGTTTTAGAAGTTATTTTCATCGAGGTCAATTTTATTAGGTTCTTTTGCTACTTTTTCAGGTTTTTTTTTTTTTGTTACTTTTACAGGTTTATTACTTCTGTAAGATAGACGAGTCAGAAAAGGAAAGTCAAACCCATTCACCAAGACGGCACAATAATTCATTTTTTTTAAAGGGCAAGTCATTGAAGGAACGACCTTTTAAATTACTTTGGATAAATATTTAAAATCATGTCCCCTAGACCAACGTTTAAGTTACGGAAAATTAACCTTTTTTGGTTTTCGTACACACTTCTTCAAAAACTTCAAATTTAAGAATCTACTAAAAATATGTTAAGCAAATTATTTAAAAGAAGAAAAATTTAAAAAAATTATTAAATTTTCTTTCATATATATTTTCAAACAATCGAATATATTATTTTGATTGTTTTAAGAAAAAGACGCACTTAACTTATCAGCACAGGCGAAAAAGTTCATTTATGATAATATATTATCATATATGGTTTCATATACATATGAGTATATATGGTTCCATGTATGGGCATATATGAACATATATGTAATGTAGGGAAGCATATATGGGTAAATACATTCAAAGGAACAGTTCATATATAAAAATGTATGACACCATATATGTTAATATATTGCACATATCGCTTCATATATTGCATCATATATGCCATATATCCCCATATATGTATTCATATATAATTCCATATATGGGCAATGTGTTTTAATTGTTTATCAGATATGAGCATATATGAGGACGAAATTGCTTTTATTTTTAACCCTTTCTGACAAAAACATATAAAAGAAAATAGATTTTAAAGTGTGTATAATTTATAAAGACGATAGAAGAGAATAATTTTTATAAAAAATAAAATTATTTAAAAACGTTTAACCTATTATAAGTTTTGGAGATTTTTGATAGCAATAAAGTTTCAAAGCCAGTGATAGGATTTCAAAATTTGAATCGAAGTCTAAAATGTATTCATTTATTGTGCCAAAATTGATTTTTTTAACAATTCAAAGAAACTATAAAGAAGTAATATTTGAGCGATTCAAAATAAGAAATTACAAATTTTTTAAAATCCGTATTTTAACTCAATAAATCTTGCTTTTTGCCCCAAAATCCCGATTTTTGGCAAGCTTTTTGTGAAAAAAACTTTATTAGTTGAAATGCCTTTATTTACTATTTACTTGGCAACGATATTTTTGTGTGATTCAAACAAAAGTTTTTTTTTTATAAAATTCATAAGTATTCGTACCAAAGGTTCGCTTGATTACTATTGTTATTGTCATCATCATTTTCTAAATGATCGAATTTCATTTTTTTTGGAACAAGTTGGTTTTCCATGATCCGTAATCTTATTAATTTTCTTTAAATTCTTTCCCAAATTGTATTTTCTTAAAAAATTTCACTTTAATTAATGCATTTTGAATATGAAATGTATGAATTTATCAATAACATGTTCTTTGAAGTATAATAGAAATCTTTTCTTTTAACAATAAGACAATATTCGATATATTGATAAAAACATAAAAATAATAATATATGACCATATATGAACATTCATATATGCCCATATATGATTATATATGTATATATATTTTTGGATCAGAACATATATGGATTCGTATATGAACTCGTATATGTGGTCATATATGACAATATATGAACATTTTCACCTGGGAGAGGAAAATCTTAAAACAAAAAATGTTCAAACTTTTGCAGTTACAATTCCCATCCATCTAATTTCGAAGCGCTGTAGAAAACACGATACTAAAATACTAAAAAATGTGATAAATTTGGAAGCCCTGCTATTTTGCAATTAAAAATCCTTTCAAATGACAATCTCTCTTTTAAGGTTAAAAATTTTTTTTTGTCAAAAAACACTATTTTATAGACGAAAATAAGAGCCTTCTTGAAATAATGAAAAATGACTTAAAAATACAAGAGAAATAAGTATCAAAAAATTTATTCAAATATAAATCAGAAAAGTGCGGAAATTATAGTTTTTTTTGGAGCCATCAAAAAAGCAAAAAAAAAGATTATTTTTGAAATAAAACAAAATTTTAAATTATTTTTATTTGTAAATTTTCTGAAAAAAAAAACAGAAAAACAGTTTTAATTTATTTGTGTTCAAGTTTACCACAATATTTCCTTAACATCTAAAGAACCCTGTAAAAGATATTAATGGTTAATGCATGAGTGTGTCAATAATTGTACCGACAAGATAAACCAAAATAAGTGTTGGGATTTTTATATTTTTTGTGCATTATAATACTACATTAAATCAAATTGTAGTTGTCAATATCAAAATAAAATGTACGTACAAATGTGAACCCTTAAAAATATATAATTGTGAATTCAAAAGCCCTCAAAATTAATTTTTTCGTAATCAGAAATTACTTAAAAAAGGCTTCAAATTCAGATTAATTTTTTCTTAAATATGACTTAAAAAAGAGGGAAATTTTGCTTGACATACTTATTTTTCGGAGTCACTTTTGAGTTCAAAAAGAAGGATCTTTTGAATGAAATGCTTTCATTAAAAAAATGTAGTTTTTAATAATATTTTTGAGCACATTTTTTTCAGTAATTTTTGAGCCCGTTTGCTATCTGGGATATTATAATTATTTGTTTGTTGTTTGTTTCAAAAAATTACTTGTTTTTTTTCATTAAATTGATTTTTAAATATAAAATTATTTCAATTCAAATTACAAAAGCTTACAAAAGTTAACGCACATACTAAAGGCAGAATTAGTTTTTACGTTCTGTTCTGTTACGAATCAGCTGTTTTGTTTCTGTTCAATTGAAAGTCTGTATGTGTGGTTAGTTTTCACTTTTCCGTTCTGTTCTGTTGTGGACAAATCTATTGAAAATAGAATTCAACGTTAAGTGACAGTCTAAAGTGCGTATGTATTGGTTTGTTGTGAAATATTTTTCTCAATATTTGAATCAGGGATGATAAAGTTGGTACTATAGTACTTTTTATGGTACTATTTGAACCTCAGATGTACCATGATACTCCTATGACTCATTTAGTACGATTTACAAATTTTTTTATGTATGAATTTCTTTGTCCCTTTAAAATTCAACAATTATTAACTCGATTTGCAGTCCCATATGAACAATGAATTTATTCGAAACCAAACGCTGTGAATTCAATCACATGATTTCACTGAGTGCGACTGATTACAGATGATTATATTAGAGCTTTATTAATCGATTAAACCAATTATTGAATTCAATCACTAATGGTTATAATTATTATTAACTAATTTTGATTTTCAAAAAAGTAAATAATAAAAATCTTATAAAAATGTGAAATTGAATTTGTTTGCTACCAATCACAAGGATTGAATTCGCAAAAAACTGTGAGAAATGTAGTTCAATACAGCAAGATATTAATAGCACATTCAAGAAATATTAAAAATTTGCTGAATTTAAGAAAAATCTCAAAATTTTAAAAATTTTTTAAATCAATATCGGCTAATTTTCTTAGTACGCACTGCTCGTTTTTACATAGCTTTATGTACATTTTTCCGAAAAGTTTGGTATTGAAAATGATCAAAATCGGTCAAGCGGTCCAAAATTAATGAGTGACAATGTTAAAGTACCTCTAAATTTTCCATACAAATTGGTGTATAATGCACTGTATATTATTAGAATTCATTGTAGTGTCTGGTGTATAAAATATAACGTCATATTTTTCCACCAGACGCTAAGAGGTGAATAATATTTAAAATTCACCGCAAATCCTTTTTTCTCCACAAAAACTTTTTTTTCACCTCAAAAATATTTTTCACGACACAATCTATTTTTTTACATCCAAAAAAGTTTTTCACCTCAAAATTTTGTTTTCACCTCTTAACATATTTTTTTTTTAATATATTTTTGTTGTTTCATTTGTAATTGTTCATTTTGGAGGTTACAAAGATTTGTTTTTTAATTTATATTTAAATTTTTTTTTATACTTGTGATGCCGAAAAAGTACTATTTTATATGCAGGTTGGTACTATTTTAAAATCGCATTTATCATCCCTGACTTGAATGTTTTTGGTTTGAGTTTCTTCTACTTTTTAAAACAGCTGATTCCTCTCACAGAAAAAGTAATTACAAAATATTACCTACAGAACAGAACGACACAGAACGGCAACAGAAAGTAACAACTAATGAGGACTTAAGGCCATTCAAACAAGACCTGTTTGTGGTGATTGTGCCTATATTTTTCAAGTAGAGAAATACGCACAAAGGCAAAAAAGGTATATATTTCAAATAACTGAAAACCCCTTTTTTCCGTAATGAATCTATAAATAAAATTCTAACATTTTCAACATTTTTTATTCATTTATTTTTCCTGATTTTGAAGTTGTTTAAACAATATTAAATAAAAATAATAAGAACCATTGGGTTTATAAGTTTTTGTTTTTGTTTTTCTTTTTTTTTATTGAAATTATAGTAATACTTTATTTTAGTTAACATTTCATAAAATTACACATAGTTTACGTTAACAAGTAATATATTTCTTTCAGATAAGTTTTACAAATTATTAGACACTAAGTCTTGAGTTTTTTTTTCTCTTTAAACGTCTTGAATATTTATCTCCATTGATAAAAATGGAAGCTTCTTCGTTGCTGTGATGTTGCAGTCTACTTGCATGTTTGGATGCTGATTGTTGAATTACCTCGGATACCTTGTTTATTCCAAGATCTTTATGTACGTTCCTTATATACCATGGCGAATTAACTATATTTCTAGCGATTTTGTTTTGATAACGTTGAATAATTTCAATATTAGTTTTGGAAGCACATCCCCATAACTGGACACCGTATATCCAGACAGGTTTTAGTACTTGGTTATATATTAGAAGCTTGTTTTCAATTGAGAGTATAGAATTTCTTCCAATCAGCCATGTTAGCTTTTTCTGTTTTCAGTTTAGCTCGGTGTGTTTAACTCTGATGTGCTCTTTCCATGTAAGCTTAGAATCCAGCGTCATACCCAGATATTTTGCACTGTTAGCATAAGCCAAGTTGATGAGAGGGTATTACGTTTTTATATGCGTAATAACTTTTCAAAAAGTTTTCCCAAAACAGGAAGCAACTTTCTTTTTGGCAACACTGTTTTTAGCAGCTCAGCTGTTTTCGTGTAACATGTTACTGTTTAACATGTTCAGTTTGGTTTATAATTTAACCATAAATCGACTTACAAATGAACAACGCTTGTAGATTATTTAATTTTATTGTCAAAGTTCATGCTCAGTTAAGAAAGTTCATCGTGCACTTCTTCCAATTTATGGTCAGTTTGGGCGACCTTCTGAGGCGGCTTTTTGCAATGTTGTTCCCACCAAATTTACATTATTGAACATTAGACCACCCACACGCATACGTAGAGTGCGGACAGAGAAAATATCGCAGCTGTATCCGTATCCGTGAATTATCGATTCGGCGCCTTTAGCAGCAATTGGACCTCTGTTACTCCACTACATGGAAAATTTTGCGGAAGGATTTGAGTGTAAAACCTTTTAAAATACAGCTGGTGCAAGAATTGAAGCCACACGACCTAACACAACGGCTAACTTTTGGTGAATGGGCGCTGGCAAAGTTGGATGAAGATAAACTTTTTTATCGGAAAATTGTGTTCAGCGACGAGGCTCATTTGTTGTTGAATGGATACGTGAACAAGCAAAATTGACTTGTTTTGTGCGAAGAGCAGCCGGAAGCATTGCAAGAACTGCCAATGCATGTCGAAAAATGCACTGTTTCGTGTGGATTATGAAGTCAGGAACGTTACTTTAAATTACGAGCGCTAACGTGCGATGATTACAATTTTTTTGGCCAAAATGGAAGAGCTGGACTTGGTTGACATGTGGTGTCAACAAAACGGTGCGATATGCCACACAGCATGCGAAACAATTACCCAATTGAGAGGCGAGTTTGGTGAACAGTTTATTTCACGTTTGGGGTAGGTCAAGTGGCCTACATCGTGCGATTTAATGCCTGTAGACTATTTTTGGTTTGGCTATGTCAAACCCGCAACGGTTGACGCACTGGAATCCAATATTGCCAAGATATGTTGGAGAGAGTATGCCAAAAGTGGACCCCGCGTATGTGCTATTTGAGGCGTAGCCGCGGTCAATATTTACATGAAATCATCTTTAAACATTGAATTATATAGATCGTTCTATCGACTCAAATAAAGATTTCATGCATTTCTCTAAACTTTATGTGTTTTTTTTAAATTTAATTCGAAAACGCTTAAAAAATCACCTTTTACCAACATTTTTGAGTGTAGAGTATTGTTTGATCAATGTTTAAGAATTTTTATCCAACACATTTTGCAAGTCTATATATAACGCGTAAAATAATATTAACTGGTACATAAATATTATTTTATATCATTTTGCATTCATTGATAACCTTTAGGATTAAAAACCATTAGGACCTGATAATTTTTCTTAAATTAACTAAAGTTTGGATCTTAAATGTTAAACCGAAACTGTGGTTATTTTTAGAAAACTTACTTGCCCTAGAAGAGCTATTTCAGGTATTTAGATTCAAATTATGCTAAAATATACTTAATTTGAACAGTAAAAAATATACTTTTATATTTTTAAAAATTACAAAATTTTAATTATTAAAATAACATTAATTGAGTTACATTTCGTATTAATTGTCAAATAATAAAACAAATGAGGCTGCTGTAACTGAAGCGCACCAAGCCTAACCAACTATTTTTTTAAACAATAAACCAGCCAACAAACAATTCGACATATTTTTATTTTAGCCTAAAGTATTGAAATTAAAGTTACGTTAGCATCTGGTGCAGATGGTGCATTTCTTTTATAACAGCTACACTAGGGTGTCCCATTCAAAAAAAAAATTTGGGGATCATTCTTAATTTGAATACTCATAAGGCTAAGAATTTTTGAGAATTTTTTCAGATTTTTCGGAGGTGGTTTAGAGGTCGCGCAAATCGATTTTTTACCAAAAATTGAGCCTTTTGGGCTTTTTTTGAATTTTGCTTGAAAAATGGTAAAAAATCGATATTTCTTCAGCTTCTGAGTCAATATTCTTAAAGAAAATTTTCCGATCTTTAATTTTATGTGCATAAATAATAAGTTTCGGCAATGATTTTGCACATTTTGACAATTTAATAACGGTTTTTCGTAAATTTTCAACAAATATGGAAAAAAAATGCTTTATAACTTTTAAAATTTGTATAAAGACTAAAAAAACTAATGATGCAGTTTAATAGATTATTAAGTTTTAAATTAATTAGCAGAAAAAAAAAATGAATTTTCTCTCACCGTTCTCGAGTTATACCATTTAAACCTTTGTACACATTGTATGAAATGTATAATTCTATAAGGTGTGAACTAGGTTTGCATTGGTTTAAGCTTTAAATAATTGGATTTAGAAAATGTTTTTACAAATAAAATAATAGTTACTTACCACTCATACATAACAATTATATTAAAAACAAAGAAAAATATATTTGTTATAAATCATTTATTAGAGTTCTTGCGATGCTGCTCTACCCCCTGCAATAAACTCTGAAAATCTGTTTGATTAGCCAAGGCCACACCACGTTCTGCGACATCATTTACAACTTGCAATTGTTGTGTTTTGCTTCCTGAAATGATTTGTTGTTTTCCCATTTTTCTGGATCCGTTTGTAAAAAATCAGTAGAAATGTTGCAGGCTTCAAAAAAAGTTAGGCTGGCTTTTGTAATAAAACACTGAATTTGTTTATTTTCAATCATGTCTTCTGTTAAATTTCCTTTCACTAATTCGATGTTATTACTTGGTTCATGTAGGTTTCTAAGCATTAAACGCAAAGTTTTGGTATCTTTACGTTCATCAAAAAACGATAAGGCAGCCAACTTCTCGGAAAGGTACCACTGATGACCCAGAAATGCTTTCACAGTCTCGCGTGCAACTTTTTCAATAAAGCGTTTGTAATCATACAATTGTTTCAAAAGTCTAAGGTCATTGAGAGGAGCGTATCGGGGACACTAGCATAGGTACAAATTTTTAATATATACTCTTAAAATAAATGAGGTAAACTCCAGCAAGGCATCAATTTTGAATTTTGAATGAAAGGTTGTAGCTGGTTTCGAAAAATACATATTTTTAGAGAGTATATAATTTTCATCATCCATCGAGCTTGGTCAATGGCTCCAGGAGATTTTATTGTTGAATGGGGCTCAGGTCTATCACACAAAAAAATAAGGCTCAGTTGCAGCATTTCTTTATATATATTTTATATTATAAAGAGATTTTATATATATAGAGATTGCTAATTACCGGAAGAGGGCTCTAGCATAAAAGCTTTTATCTCAAGCCATAAAATTTATCTCAATCTCAAGCAAGCGTCTTCCACTTATCAGTTTACAAAAATTTTAATTGTATTGTGACTTGTTATCTCTAAACCTATAGAATATCTGCCAAAAATAGGGTTGTAGTTCCCCTAAATCCAATAAATCATGAATTCTAGTTCGAGCCATATCAGTGCCACCTAGTGTTAACGGCTTTTTGGCTACTTTTTTTGCTGTCCACAACTTGACAACACTTAAAACTAAGCTTTGACATACAATAAATAAATTTTCAAATCTCATAATGTAAAGTTTACAACAAATCGGATGCCCAAATCTTATAGTACTAAAAATTTCATACAATGGGTGCAAAGCTTTAAAAAGGTATAACTCGAGAACCGTAAGAGAAAATTAAATTTTTTTTCTGCTAATTTATTTAAAACTTCATAATCTTTTAAACTGCATCATTAGTTTTTAAGTCTTCATACAAATTTTAAAAGTTATAAAGCATTCTTTTTCATATTTGTTGAAAATTTACAAAAACTGTTATATAATGTATCAAAATGTGCAAAATCCCTGACGAAACTTATTACTTATGCACATCAAATTAAAGATCGGAAAATTTTCTTTAAGAATATTTACTCAGAAGCCGAAAAATTACCGATTTTTTAGCAATTTTCAAGAATAATTCAATAAAAGCCCAAAAAGCTCGATTTTTGGTACAAAATCGGTTTGCGCGACCTCTAAACCACTTCCGAAAAATCTGATAAAATTCTCAAAAATACTTTACCTTATGAGTATCCAAATTAGGAAAGATCTTCCGAGAAAATCCAAATTTTTATTTTTTTTGGGACAACCTAAGCTACACTGCGTTGCAAAACTATAATTATACATTAAGTTCACTAAATCTAGTAAGTTAAAAAAAGTAGAAGCGTTAATCAGGCATAATTGTAAAAACAATAAAAAATTTATAATATTTAACACAACAACAATTCATTTATTTTTTATTTTACTATTTAAAAAGGCATAATAAAAACGCAAAGTTATCTGCACTGAACTTAACGGTCATACGTCAATCTGTTTACGGCGGAGGAGATGAGAAAAATAAACAAAAAACTAAAAATAGAATATTTGTGTTTGTGGTTGTTAGTTTCGGACACTTCTAAGTCTAATACACAATAGCAGAAAAGTCAATAGAAAAGAAAAACTGCAATTTATCTGCATTACATTCGAGGCCATACTTGGATGTGATCACTAAACGGTCATGATTTGTTATTGATATGTTTGTAATGTAAGATGAAGCGCATTTTCGATTCTTATAGCCGCTCATATAGAGGCAATCTGACAATTACACAAATAATAATACAATATAAATGGAAAAGCACTGATGACGCCTGTCCATAAAAAGTTAGAAACTAGTCTGTTCTGATTTAAAAATGAATAGTGTTTATAATTTTTAGAGAAAAATGTTTATTCTTCTTATTAACCTCAACATTTCTAAAAGAAAACTACTTAGTGTTTCAGAACTATAAATACACTTAATTAATATTTCAAAATTTAAAAAACTTAAGAAAAATATTTAAAGCAGCTGTTTTAATAATGCACTGGAAAGCTCGATCAGACATACTATCTACCAGATTTAATCGAAGTTCTTAAGTTATAGATCTCCACGCATAAATAAATGTTCATTTTAGATGAAAAATGCTTTCAATACATGCCACCATTTCTATTCGAATAATGTAGTATACACAGAAGAATTCATTCTGGTGCTTGGAAATGCCAAATCAAAAATACCGTCGAAACCAACAGCTGCCCAAACCATTAAGGGATTGCGTCCGAAATTTCTTTTTGAAAAATATCACCCTCAAAAGAAATTTTTGTTTAACCCTTATGTTTACACCAAGTTGATTAGTCACATTCATAACACCAGGGTCTCGCCAGACCCTGTACAAAACTACACGACTTTATATGAAAACGTATGAGTTAGTATAAATATTTTGTGTGAATACGACTGATAGACCAAGTCAAATTCTTATATCCCTTCATTATTTCTTTCCAGTTTTTAAAAAATATCAACAAAACACAGACTATACACAACCACTATGTCGAATTACAGTTTCAAATGAACTGATTATTTTCTTTGCAGCTCATGCTTATTGTTAGTTCAAATGAATTTTTCGTGCAATTCACAGCGTACTAAGTTTTTTTAGTTGAAAAAAACATATTTTTGAAAAGCCACGTTTACTTTGTTTTAAAAATTGGAAGTAATTTTTTTCAAAATTTCGGAAGAAAATTGCTGCAATACCTGTTAAAATATTAAGAAAATGTTGCGGGTCTGGCCAGACCAAGGTGGTACGGATATGACTAGAGTTAAACTTTACACCCCCTAGCAAAAAAAAAAAGAATTAAATGTGCACTTAACTGTTCTAAAATGCTTCCTTTAGGATATCATGGTATGCCATTCTTCTAAGGAAGTATAAAAAATACACGACAAAAAACAAAAAGGGCCTGGCCAGGCCCTGGTGTAAACAAAAGGATTAAACAGTCTTACCAACACCAACGATTATTTACTAACCTTTTCACGGTTAGTTTGTTAATTACTTTTAGCGAATTCAAGTTGAGCCGTTTTGTGGCGGGGTAATAAATTTGGCACATACACCAGATTTAGGCGGGTAATTCTCTGCGAATGCTTTAAGAGCCTTCTTATGCTTGATTTAGACCCATTTACCTTACTTTAATCGATTATCTGATTGAGACTCTTCATTGAGTTGCTGGCACAGTTGATTATTTTACGCTGGTCCCAATTAGGAAGCTTTTTTTTCCGGCAGCCTGTTTTATTTTTATCATAAGCACTCGAATTATTTGCAAAATATTGTGACAATCAGATGTGAACGGTTTATTTTCTAGCAATTTCCCGAGAACTTAAGCCACTTTTTAAATAGGCTTAAATTTGCCTTATTTCAAAATCACTTAGATATGAACCACGCAGCATTTTATTGAAAATTGATTAAAATTGCTCAAAAAACAAAAACTATTCATAAAATTTTCTTTATTTACTATTCTTCTTTGTTTACCGTAATATTTAGTTATAGTTATGAAACACTAACAAAACATTATTGCACATATTTTCTCTTAAATCCATTGAATAACCTCTTAAACCTTACACAATAAGATATCACACTCTTAAAGACAAAATGTTAAACAAATATTTGTAATATTAGAAAAAATAGGAAAATAATTTGCAATTATAGTTATGCAACGCAGTGTATACACAAGTTATATATATAAATCTATGTTTAGACTAAATTTAAAAGCTAGTAGAACTAATTTAACATATTTATTAAATTCAATATTTTTCAAAACATTTTCAGCTGATACATATTTATTTTAGCCCACCGAGTATGTTGTCAGTCGAATGGTTATAATGTTCTAACTTTTTGGTCACTACCGAATTTTCGCAGAATTTCTTTTGTCTTACAATAAGTAATCGGTAATCGGTTTTTGACGGCATTATAAAATGTCGGTCGCAGCAACCAATATAGTCTATTTCCAATCAATTCGGTTGCTTTTACTAATCCATTTTCCGTATTTTTTTAAATGCCTGGTATAAAATTTTAAAGACATCTAAACGCTTTTATTTTATCGTTGCTCTATTTTACGTTGAAGAACATTTTATTTAATGGGGTTTGCAAAAATTTTTAAACATGAACTAAAAATAGTTTATTTTATGTTTCTTATTGCTTGCATGTTCATTGGTGATGCTACGAATTGTTGTATTTAAATTAAGCATTTCTGGAAATGTTTTTGAACAACAGCTTTTATATGCAACTACTCTTTTATTATTGTCTTAATTAAAATTTTTTGTAAAAATAAATCTGTATCTAATCCTTTAACGACCATACATACCACACATCTTTTTCACATCTTTCGAATCGTGTTGTGGCTCTAGCTAAAATAACTTTTTATACGATTTTTTAAAATTGATTAGGGAGATCTAGATTTGGAACCAGGAGACAAAAATCTATAAATATTACATTTGATAAATCAAATATTTGTTTAATATTAATGCAAATGAAAAAAAAAAAAAAAATAAGACGAACAAAAACTTCTTCTTTTTTACCCTTTGAAGATCAATAGAATATATATTACGGCAGGTCGATTTAAAAATCGCTCAACGTACAAGGCAAATCGTATTCTAGGGATCAAAATAAGAAACTTTGCCTAAGGAACCATACCTCTAAAACGAATTCTGATGTCCCGACTTTGGACCCGTAGGGTCAAATTTTAAAAAATCCCACTTTGACCCATTTAGAGTGTCCCAATCGAATCCAACCCAATCGAATATAATTTACACATTCACCTGCTAGAGCGTCTTTCGGAGAAGAAATAGAGACCCTAATCTTGGAAAGACTCCTCCTACTTTCTGAAATATCTCTATCCCGAGATTTGTACATTTTGCTATAAAAACACTGCTAAAAAGGCCCTCTTTCAACTTAAATTTTAACCCCTTAACGGTCACCGAGAATGATGATTTATGCATTAATCTGCTAGCGCGTCTCCCGAAGAAGAAGTAGCTCCCATATTCTTGGAGAGATTCCTCCTACTTTCTGAAATATCAAAGTGTGCTTTTTCAAAACGCTACGGGTCAAAAGTCGGGATATCATAATTCGTTTTAGAGGTATGGTTCCTTCGGCCAAGTTTCTTTTTTTGATCCCTAGAATACGATTTTCCTTGTATGTTGAGCGATTTTTTTGCCTCCCTACAAATCGACCCGCCCTAATATATATACCATATTCCTTCAGTGTCTTGTTGCAAATGGAATAAATCAACATCAAATATTTCGTAGTTTCTTGAAACTTGATGGATCGGACCACATCGAACAAAAGTTTGTAGCATATAGAGTTAGAGAAAATAAGGACCAACAATTATAAAAAAAATACAGATATTTTTTATATATTAATCTGAGACCATATTGGTTCATACCAACCACTGGTATGATCTGAAAGGTACATATATGCTTGGTCGATGGAAATCGGAAAGTCTAGCTAAATATGAATATTTTTTTTCGTAATTTTTGGTACTTATTTTGTAGAACAATGTAAGATATAGGGGATCAAACTTTTGGTAGGACAGGTTTCAATTCTTCAAATTTCAATTACATCCCAATTCAATTCCATGCACATTACAATTGCATTTGTATTGACCTAATGATATTGGTTTCTCTTACCAATTATAAAACTGTAATACTACCTCCTACACTTTCATTATTTTAATTGAAATATTGATATTAAATATCTTTTGTTATTAAATTTTTCTTTCAACGAACAACTATAAACGAAAAACCTTTTGACCTCATAAAAAAAATTAAACTCATACACAAAATTGTTTTTAATATTACTAAGATGGCCAATGAACTAACGAACGCCAGTAATAAAATGCACTTGCTTTGTTCAAACAAAAAATAAAAAAAATTAATAAATTTTGTGGTCACAAAATTGTTGCAACCTGAACTGAACAAAAAAAATTGGGTCAAAATTGTATACAAAAAAAAAAAAAATAAAAAAATCAAATAATAAAAAAGAAAACAAACTTCTTAAAATTTGTTCCCGATACTGCTTGGCTTAAAGAAGACTTTAACTCCTTGGCTTGAAGAAGACTTTAGCCTTAAAAACCACTCCTTATAAAGAGATCTGGTATTTTGTTTGGTTTCAGTGTAATAGAACTATTGACCACACTGCACGCTTTATTTACTAAAGGTATCTCGTTCTTTTTTATAAGGGTGGCAGTTATTTTGAATAAAATAAGGTGGTAGTTTTGAATAAAAGTTTTTAAATTATTGTGATTTTTGTTAGCTTTCAACAGTGTTTTTTTCATCATCACTTTGTTCTTTTTGCAACCCAATACATTTAAATGAACATTTTTTTTGTAGGTTAAGTTTCTTAAAAACCCGAAAATAATTGAAAATAATTAAAAAAAAAAAAAAATTATACAGAGTTGCCAAATAACTATTTAAAAAAAATTTTGGCCCCTTTTCGATTGGATTTTTTAAAAAAAAAAATGTTTAAAAAATAAAAGAGAATAAAGTATCATATTTTTTATTGTTACATTCATGAGATTAGAAATTAGGGTTTTAAGTTCTAACTCATCGGATTATAAATGTTGCAATTACACAATGTCGAAAATATGAAAAAATTGTATCTGTTTTTACTTAAAACGTATTTAATGCCTAGTTTTATTTGATATACTACACTCATAAAAATTTATAAAAATCACTATATTTAAATCAAAATTTATAACAATATAGGGTTTTACTAGCTTTAGAAATCAATAAAAACGCAATAGAAAAACACTTTATCATCCTAAAAAAAATAATTTAGAAATCGGACTAACATAACAACCTATGTATTTCATTATATACCCTTTGTACGAGGGTAAAACTCAAAAAATAAACAACCACCCATAAAATTCGTTGTTTTTTATTTTTTAAAAAAATACTAGTAAAAATTTAAAAATGTTAGGTACTTTGTTTTTGAGTTATCTACAGAACCGATTAAAAATCGTTCCACCAGTTAAAGCACAGTGGCAGCTGATTTTGAACATCTTAATTTGAGAAAAAAAACACTTAATGTATAATATAGGGCAAGGAGTTTGTTTCACAAGCTATAACTTTTTCATTTCTGCAATTTTTTCTCCAGAAATTTCATAGCATTTAAAACAAATATGAAAAAAATGGAAATCTAGTAAACCATTTAACAATTAATTTCGAATAAAAATTTCTCAAATAAGATTGGTCACTAAAACTATATAGTATTGGGTATACAAGTTAATAATGTCGTTTTTTTTTTTTTTTTGCTTGAAAAATGCATTTATTACAATAACAAAATGAATTGAGTATTGTCCATCGTTAGCCACTACTTTTCCCCCTCTTTCTGGTAGCATATGGATTCCGCGCCATAAAAACTGCTCCGGTTTTGAGGTAAAGAATGAACCAAACTAATTTCTGATACCCTATTCTGAAGTGAAGCGTATTCCAGTAAAGGCGTTCTGCATCGATTGAAACAAATGGTAGTCAGATGAGGCAAGGTCTGGGCTATAAGGCGAGTGAGCCAAAACTTCCCATCCACTGTTTTCCAAATAGTTTTTGACCGGTCTTGCAACATGTGGCTGAGCGTTGTCATGATGGAAGATTATGGCCTCGTGTCTGGTCGAATATTCTGGTCGTTTTTCGTTGATTACTCTCTTCAAACGCATCAATTGTGTTCGATACAGGTGCCACGTGTTCGTCTGACCAGGTTTCAACAGCTCATAATACAAAACACCCTTCTGATCCCACTAAATATAGAGAATTACCTTGGCACCATGGATATTCGGCTTCGGCGTTGATTTGGCTGGTTGGCCGGTTTTACATATGAATTTTTGCTTGGGGTTATCTTAATGTACAAATTTTTCATCACCAGTAACAATACGATGCCAAAATGAGTTATTTTTGTAGCGTTCATTTCCGACATGCAATATCGGCTTTCAACGTCTCTCGGCTTCAATGGGATCCAACTGCCTAGCTTTTGAATGAATCCCAATGCTTTTAAACGAAAGAAAATGGCTTATTGTGTGACTCCCAATGATAATGCAAGTTATTCTTGCATTTGACAATTTTCATGGAGTAATGCTTCCAATTCCACATCTGCAAACTTTTTCGGCTTACCAGGGCTTCTGTGTCGAAAACCATCGTTCACACGTTTTAGAGGGTTATCAGACTTCCCCGAAAAACATCTTTTTTAGCCACAATATTCAACATTATTATAGCGACTGAAAAAAATCAGTGCTTACACTTTGGCGTCTATCGAATACTGAATTATAATGACAGACGTTTACCATCCAAAAGACCATATTTTTTATTATTGACACATACCATATGTGATAGTTATGCCATATGTTGTCAAATCGACATTGTTAAATTTTAAGTATATATCTTCAACATATTGATATTCTGTGAAAGTTTTGACTTCGGTTGCTAATATTTCTTGCTTTAGGGCAAACAAAAAAAACTAAAAAAATTGAAATAATGCAAAAATTGACATAAACGATTAAAAATTACTTAATTTTGTATTTACTTAAGTATTTTTTTATGCAAATACTTGTAAATAGACAAAGATTGTTAAATGTTTATATTAAAAACAAATTGAGTACACTCACAATATTTTGTATTTAAAATCAAAGGAATATATACTTTAAAACTAAACCTAACTTTTTTAAAACTTTTTTAAAAGTTTTGCTGAATCTACGAATTTTCTAGCTGTAAATCAACGAGCTGATTTTGCTGATATTAGTAATTTTTTTGCAAGCACCTTCCATACTAAAATTTTTCTGACCCAGCAACATTTTTTGCTGACTTTAATAACTTTTTTTTTAGTGTTGAATATACGAGGGCGTATCAATAAGTCCGTGACTTTTCGAACTTCATTCGTAGTTATATGAAATGCAACACTGCTCGCATCAAGTACCACCTGTTAATAAACTACTGTCAAGTTTTGAGCAAGTTCCGTCATTTACTTTGCGTTTAACAGCTTTTCAAAACATACAACCTCGTGGATTTTTTTTTTTTAATGAAAAAAAGTGAATTTCGAGTCAATAAAACCAAGGAAAAGGTTCGTAAATACTATGGGGACTCTGCACAATCGATTTCAATGGTAAAAATCGATTTCAATGACTTTCGTTGTGGTCGCACAAGTACAAATGACGCTGAACATTCTGGACGGCCAATTAAGGTCAATACACCCGAAAATATAGAAAAACTCCGCTTTATGGTGCTGGCCGATCGAAGAGTAAAAGTGCGTGAGATTGTTGATGTCATAGGCATTTCATATGACAGTGTGTTTTCGATTTTTAATGATCAGTTGGTTTTAAGAAAGCTGTCTGCAAGATGGTTGCCGCGTTTGCTCTCAATTGACCATAAACGTAATCGTGTGACAACTTCAAAGGATTGTTTGGAGTTATTAAACCGCAATTCGAATGAGTTTTTGCGGCGTTTAGTACCTGTGGATGAAACATGGATTCATAACAACACTCCGGAGACCAAGCAGCAGTCTAAACAATGGGTTTCTCCGGCTGATCCGGCTCCGAAAAAGGCCAAGGTAGGTTTGTCGGCCAAAAAGGCGATGGCAACAGTTTTTTGGGATACACGCGGGATAATCCACATCCACTTCCACTTCCTAAAAAAGGGAAAAGCAACCCTATAGGGAATGAGGAGTCAATTGACCTTAAAGTGACTGGTTAAAGAATAACTTATCAGAGGACTGGTATAATTTAATACCGAAGTGGGTTAACCAGTGTCAATTTTCCTAAAGTTACCAATCATGTGACTGTTAAAGGGAGGACATCCCACTTAACCATAATGCTTATTAACAAGAAATAGCCAGTTGCCCGGAATTTTACAAATTGGAAGCTGTTTATTCCTATTTGCGACAGTCTTGTGGTATGCCTATCTTTGGTAAGTCCGGTGGCATGGCACTATGTGGTTTAAAGCAGGACAAATGACCACCTCCTATGACAAGCCAATGATAACGTTGCCAGTTGTTTACATAGAGTAGGGTTTAGCAGAGGACTGGTCTCTGGTACGAAGGGACCGATCCTGTGGCACACGCAGAACCGGTCTCATTCCCCATAGGGAATAAACGGCGAACAATATGCCAAATTATTGGACCGATTTAACGAGGATTTTAAAAAAATACGACCCCATATGGCCAAGAAAAAAGTTTTTTTTCATCAAGATAATGCACGGGTGCACACGTGTGCAGTCTCAATGGCAAAATTCCATGAATTGGGCTACGAATTGGTACCTCAGCCACCATATTGTCCGGATTTAGCCCCCAGTGACTATTTCCTATTTCCAAACCTAAAGAAATGATTCGGTGGAAAGAGATTTAGCTCCAACGATGAAATTATTGATTAAACAAATGAATGCTTTATGGACCTCGAAAAATCTTATTTTGTGGACTAAGTGTATTGCGCTAAAAGGAGATTAAGTTGAAAAATTATTTTTTTTTTGAAAAAAAAAAAAAAAACTGTGTTTCATTCAAAAAGTCACGGATTATTGATCCACCTCGAATATATAATCTGTGCAAATTTGGGGATTTGGGTGCAGACGCATGCGTATTTTGTCCGATGTCGTGTCGAATGATCTGCCCGATGTTGATTGCATCTAAACCCTCTGTCTAAAGTGTGATACAATATAGAAGTGGTATTAAATAGAGAGTAGTTTATCTGTACTGCCTCTCATTTAACTGTTTTATTTCTTCTGTTCTTATCTTACTAATATTTAGAAAAAATTCTGTTTATTTTATTCAGCAGCGTAATTTTCAACTATTTTTTCTGCTATGTTTACAGGTATATAGTTATGAGGTCATACTGGGGAAGTACTTAGCATTTAAACAGACAGACGGACATATTCAGAGCGGATATATTTAAGCAATTTTTCAGAAAATTGGTTTTTGTGTTTTTTCACCACAAAAACTTTATGATTTCCGAACACTTTTACCAATTTTATATTCAGTTATATGCTATCGATATTGTATCACTATTTAATTTAAATTGTAGCCAATAAGTGTCACCCTTGAAATTTTTTCATTCCTACCTCTTTTAACAACATTTATTATTTTTTCATCATTATGACTACAAGTTTAAAGTTCCTTGTGATTCATTGTGTTGCGAGTATATTATGAACTATATATAATTTTACTAATGATGTCTTACAATGACCAAATGTTAACTATGGCTTATTGTGCCTTTTTTGTTTATATAAAGTCTTTGTAAACTTTTGTTTGTTTAACGCGTGTCTTATTTTTATAACTAGTTTAGTATTTGCTCCTGACTTTGAGATTTTAAAGCGGTTTTAGATTAAGCTTATAAATTTCGTCCATTTGTGTATGTGTGGGCTTGAATCTTAATTTATAAATATACAATGTTAAGTTCTGTTCAGTTTTAGTTTATCACAAGAATTTGTATTGCGTTTTTGTTTTTGTCATTGACCTTTTCTTGATTTGCTATAAATATTAACGTTAAGGTTGGTCGGGGTTTAGGGAAAAAAATGTTATTTATTGGGTAATTATACATATATATCACAATACCATTTTAATTTAAGTTTCAAGCTATTTTTAATGTAATATAATTCAAATTAGTAAACATTTTCGAATTATTCATAAAAACTCAAACATGTTCTATTAAAAAAAAAAATAATTTTTAGTTTGATTAAATAAAAATAAGTTTTTTAAGACCCGTATGTAAATTTCATATAGAAAATTTCCTAGGTAAAATAAAATTCTTTTTATTTATAAAAGAGCTTTTCCAATTGTTCTGAAAATGTTTTTATTAAACTTGGCTGCTGTATATTTTTGAGCAGTTTGTGTCTTAAGTCTTTAGTTTTTTTAGACAAGAACTGTAAAGTAATCAAATTTTAAAACATTAAACACGTGCTTTACTAGCAACAAAAACACCATTTTCAATTCGTACATATAACAAAATACTATAAATAAATGACAATTTAATTTTCGATTCCTGTCGAACTTCACAAAGTACAAAAATATTTAAAAATCTTCGATTATCTTGTAAACAACACCATAATAATTGACGGACACTTGAATACTAGCTTAATGTCACTTCACCGCCAGAAAAAAAAAAATAAAAAAAAGAAAAAATAGTGTGCAGCCCATACTTGTCAAAAGACTACTACAGAAGAATTAAAAACTACAATAACAAAAAAACTACACAGTAGCACCTCAAAATCCCAAAAGTACTTTATAGTTAAAAACTACAAACAAAAAACAATCCCACTAACAATTGACCAACAAAATTAAAACTCATACTGTCTTTATTATCATAATAAAGTGATATAACACCCAACGGATTACCGACATATTGTTGGAAAATAGAAATGGTTTTTAAATGCTTTTGGAAGGAGCAAAAAGCAAACAAATGAAAAAATGAAATTGTCATAAATTACTAAACAATGACAAGTGGTATAAAAAGATGAAAAAAAAGTTAAGAGCTTTTTTTAAAATTTATTTTTCTTACAACAAAATAAGAAATACAATTCAAAAACTGTAAAGTAATGTTTTCTTTTAAAATAAACTACAATTGACATCTAGTGTTGCACCTTTTTGTGGCAATGTATTTCACAATACTAACATATGACATGTTCAGTGATGTCCAACAAAAGTTACGATAAAACTTTAACTTTTGAAATTGTAATTCACAAAATATTAATTGAAATTAAAAAAAAAAATTATTAACTATATTTCCGAATTTCCATTTATAATTTAGGAAAAATGATTTTGAAAGTAGAATTAAATATTTAAAATTCAGAAAACATTAAAGCAACTCTGGTTTCATGTTTTACTTTTGAACTATAATGTACATAAATCCTGAATTAGTTGCAAGATGTTTGAAATACACCCCTGTCATATTTAAAAATTTAGTTATAAACTTACAGAAAATCATTACCAAACGAGTGCAGAATGAAACTGAAAAATCTATTTTGACTCAGATCAATTTTGGTTTAATTTATATACCAGTATTACAAGATTAGTCGATATTACAAATGTCTTATCTCTTGTTATAAAATTATGTTTCGTAGTATCAATTTCCTCCTAAAGTGAAGAAAATAAAATATTGTGTTCCAATATTTGCTATTGTCGAACCAATCTAAAATTTAAGTAAGTAGAAAAAATAAAATAAAATAAAATTACCAGTCATTTTGAATTAAGAAAGTTCAGAAAGTTTGAGTTTAAGAAGAAGAATAGACGTTTTTCTGTAAAAATAATAAACACTATTAATTTTCAAATCAGACTAGATGAGTTTCTGCCTTTATTTATGGACAGGCGTCATCAGTGATTGTATTAATATTTGTGTCTTAAATTTTTTTCAACAACCTGCCGGCTGTAAGACTCAAAGCAGCGCTTCTTCTTACATTACAAACATAACAAAACCAAATCATGACCGCTTAGCGATCATTCCGAAGTATGGTATCTAATGTAATGCAGCTAAATTCCAGTTTTTGTTCCTATTATATTTTCTGTTATTGTATATTATACTCAGAAGTGACAAACACTACCGAACACAAATATTCTATTTTTAGATTTTTGTTTATAATTCTAATCTCCTCTGTCTGCATTTCACAACGTTACCAGATTGACGTATGGTTTTTACGTTCAGGGTAGCGAACTATGCGTTTATGTTGAGACATTCCCACAATGCAAATGTTGTAATGTGTTTTAGTACAGTGTTATTTTAACATCATGTAGACATTCGTACTTAATTTTTTAAGTAATATGCATTTGACAAATTTAATTTAGAAAGGTTGTTTTTGAAGAAAATAAATATTTTTACCCATATTGATTTTCTATTGACTCAGAGTTAAATTATTTAAGAAATAAATGGAAAATGATACTCGGGAAAAGATGAATAAGAAACAGGACGGCTATCGAAAAAAAATAAACACCGTCTTGCTGAAATAAAATGATCCATGAATTTTGTGGCATAAAAAAATAATGTTCTAACTAACTGGCTCAGCATCGCACAGTTAGAAAAACTATCAATCTAGCCCACAAAAATAAATTTCTAAACTTGTGCGATCTAATAAAATTTGGATATATTAGATAGAAGTTGAAACAGAAGATGTACCACGTAAAAAAAAAAATGCTTGAAGGCGTCGCACATAGGGTTTCATTAGTTATCAGGTTATTTACTTGCGTGATTACTTTTGTTCGAGATGACCCACAGTGCATGGGTGGTCATTACCATCTCGCTTACAAAAAGAAGTGAGAATAATGAGTTACCTGATTGGTTACTCATAGTGAAAGACGTAGAAATAAGTGGTTACTCAAAATCATAGAATAAGTGGTTACCAATGAGTTACAAAATAATTGAATATTTTATGTTTATGGACTATAATATTCAATAAATAGAAACACATGCATTCAACAAAATTTATTTTATTAATAAAAAAATATTATGACTCAAACGGGGCTCGAACCGGCGATCTTCTGTTTGTCTACCCTAATTAAAATATGTTTTTTTAAATTTCAACCTTGAATACTTTTTACTTTCAAATTTAAATATTTGTCTAAACTTAGATTTGTATGTACAACATAAATGCATGTACAATAAGAGTCAAACGGGCGACCTTCTGCTTGTCAGGCAATTACTTTACCTCAATCTACCTCTATTTCTACCTTGAATATTATTTTTCTTTCAATTTTAAATATGAATGTCTAAAAAGAGGATTGTATGTACAACAGGACTTGGGTTGCTAATCTTAATGTTTAATTAGAGTTACCAAAACTATTAACAAATTAATATATTATTTTAAAATTGTTGACAGTTTTATTAGTTTTTTGTTTTTATATACATCGAGATTATTTTTATGTTATTTTTAATTTACAACAAGCTTCCAACCTTCGTATATTCACAAAAATAAAGCAAATCAACCGTATTAGGTTGGTTGATACTAGTATTTCGATCTGGTTAGAAATCTCATCAGAACCCGAAGTTTTACAAAAGCTAGAGCTTCCATAATAGGCAGAACTTTAACAAAAACTTATTAGTCATAAATTTTGGTCCATTCTTTTCTTCTTAGTAATCAAGCACGTGGTTAGGGTCTTTTTTTTTTAAAGCATCATGACTTTACTAAACTTTGAAGACCAAAAATGTTCTATTTATATAAAAAATTTGTAGTTTTTACTCTGGCTCAAACTTTAGCAACGTCATGATGCATGTTAGGGAAACCCTCTAACCACGTGCTTGATTACTAAGAAGACAAGAATGGAGCAAAATTGATGATTAATAGGTTTTTTAATAAAATTGTTTTATTAAAAAAAATATTATGCCGCGAACTGGAGTCGGACCGGTGACTTTCTGCTTGTCAGGCAATTAATTTTCCTAATTCCACACGCAATTTGAATTTGTATTTTCAAATTTCTACCTGAAATATTATTTTTCTTTAAAGTTTAAATATAAATGTCTAAAAATAGATTCGTATGTATAATAGAAATTGGGTTGCTTTCCAGCAAAATTTCTGTTACCACCGGCTACATGTAACCTGTTCTAGAACAGGCTCCTGGGAGTCGAAATGTAAAATGTCACTGTCTCAGAACCAGTTCCACAACAGGTCAAACTCCATATAAAAAGAACCAGTTGCATAATCGAAATTAGAACCTGTTATAATACAGTATAAACGATTCTGCAAACAGTTATTTATATTTTACTACTTCACTGGGTAATCTTAATGTTTCGTTAGAGTTACAGAAACTATTAAAAAACTTTATATCATTTTAAAATTGGTAACGAAAACTAATATTTTTGATAGAGTGGTTGTTTTTATCCGATTTTAACTGAAAATATTTTATTTAAGCCATAAAATCTCCGAAAAATGGTTGGTTGTTGGTACTAAAGGTAATGTAGAAGATAATACTTTTTTAATATTAATAAAGAAAACCAATATTTTGAATGATGAGCCTGTGTTTTGATTAATTTTATATATTTTCAGTTTACAATATATTTTAATTATTCTGATAATGAATTTTAAGTACTTACAGTTAAAATTATTGAATAATGATTAAATTTTGTTGGTTACAATGAAATTCCATCCAATTTATTCTGTGTGTGTACATATCTTACCGTATATAATAAAAAGACGTAGACAGAGATAATACTTTGTATTTAATGAAACATTTCTTAAACTTCATGAAAAAGCTTCAAAGTTTTAATGACACAATTTTTAATGAAACTTTTTCTCTAAGCAAATGCAATTTTTAATAAATAATATAAAATTTTATTTTAAATTTTATGAAAAACTGCCTAAATTGACGAGTTCCAGTGAAAATTCATAGATCTACTGTAAAAATGCATAGATATCATACAGATAATTCTCTCAGTGTAAGCACCACGATTTCTGGTTTTAATAGAAATCTTTATTTTTCGATTATTTGCATCATTCCTCAAAAATTTCATAACTCTAGGAAGCACCGTTACAAATTTCAGTAAAAACAAAAAAGACATTAAAGCCAGTTAATATAGGACAAATTACAGTTTGCTTACATATTTCGCGACAGCAATACGTCGCCTACGTTTTTTTTTTTTCTTTAATAAATAACTCAAAATCTTGGTCACGCTTGAGCAGTGTTGGATTTTTAATTCAAAATTGTTTTATTGATATCCAATATGTATATATTTTCTTTGGACCAAACAAGAAATAACGCAAAATAAGAATGCAGATGAGTCCCCCTTATTTAATCCATAAAAGTAAGATTTAACAGATAAAAACATTTAATTTGCATTGTGTTTTGGTCCTTTATACCATATCTAAATTCACTACAATCGGATAAACTAAATCTTCTCCTGTTAAATTTTTATTTTACCGCTTACGTCGTCTTGGCGGATAGGGATGGATATAATAGATTTTGGTATTTTATTACATTTATTATTTTTCTAATCATTTCCTTGTAAGAGGTATGAAAAATCTTTGAATAATTCAAATAAAGTATTTAAATTTTGTAGGTATGCATTTTTCGGGCATATTGGACCACACCTGTGTGAAAAGGTTGACCATTTCAATTATT
This sequence comes from Delia radicum, assembly GCA_021234595.1. Lineage (NCBI taxonomy): Eukaryota > Metazoa > Arthropoda > Insecta > Diptera > Anthomyiidae > Delia > Delia radicum. The sequence goes on from CM037851.1 coordinate 75,556,213, forward strand.
AAATTGTATGTATTGAGGGTAAGTGAGTGAAATAGACTAAACAAACAGCATCATCAAACGTAGTACAACAAAAACGTTAAATTTTACTCTATAAAAAACACTACCGTAATTACATTTCAAAAATACACTGACTCGTACAGGACCCATGGAGCAGGTTACTTTGGAGTACATTGATTTTTTTTCTGTTGATTTTTAATGTCTTTACAGCAACAAAAAAAGTCAACAACAACTGCGGCACATGCTGTTTCTTGCAAGGGGAGTCTCCCAATGGTTTCACTCAGATGTTAATGAAATTTGGGACATATATTTTATTTTAGCGGCCCAATATCACTTTTAAGAGTTAAAAGGTGGGGCAAAAGTAAATACATTTTTGTACGAAAACATGACTGACACTTATAAAGCTCAGATTTTTTTAACGTAGCTTGGATGAACTCGAGAAAACTAAAATTTTGATAACAATATTGACTCACTCAGGGAACTTCTGCTGTAAATTTTGTAGTTGTTTGAGTTTCACTACAGAAACTTTATATTTAAATAAAAAAAACAGGCATTTGTAGAAGAAATTCATTTTTGACTACAATCATAGTTCATTTAAAAAAAAAAACAAACCACATCCAATTACTGTATTATGATTTTACATTCATTTAATGCAATAGCTATTTATTATTTATTTATTTATTTAAAAAAAAAAACAATTAAAACTTTGTTTATTTTTTACTACATATGTGGTTTAAATTTATATTGATGTTGGTCATTTTTTGAACAGTAAAAAGCAAATGACATTGTCAACTGAATTTACGGAAACGTAAGTCGTCCTTTCTTTATGTAAAATTTCATTTGTTTTCAACTACATTTGCAATGGTCTTTAACTACATATTATTCTAAGTGTATGTCGTGATTTATTTAAAATATTTAAAATATAGGTTAAAAAGCTCTTGCTAAAAAGTGGCATAAATGCCAACCCATCAGACACCCTATCGCTTAAATTTAATAAGCATTTACATACCTTTTTTTTAAGCTTAATCCAGCTATACTTTTTTTGATAACACGCCAGTTTTAATATCACTTACAAAACATTTTTTTTTTTCAATAAAAAAAAAAATACTTACAAGTTATGGGACATGTTTTGTATACCAGTGAATGCGTCTCCAAAAGCTCCTTCATTTGGTACCAAATTTGTCGGAAATGTCTCTGAAGGAATTTAAAAAGAAGCCGAAAAATCGAAAAATTACCTAATTTTTGACCATACTTTTTAAGGCCTGAACATGAGATTGAGCCGCTGAAAAACTAATACGTGTCCCTTTTTTTTTTCTTTATCACATATCCAAATTTCATTAAGATCATAGAGATCCCAGCCGGAGATTTCCCTTGTAAGTGTCTATAGATATATACATAAAAACGATTATAATTTCGCTATTTTGCTTTTAAACAATTTAAAATTGAAAGAAAGAAAAAAATTGGAAAAAAGAAGAAATATTGGCGCGGCTTTTGCCATGTTTGGTTTTTAGCTAGCGACAAGTGTAAAACGACAGCTCAGCTTGTTGTTTGTTTTAGTTTGTAACTTTTGCCATATCTTACTCTATTGCTCCTTTGGAAACTTTTCTTTTTAACTATTCTAAACTTTTTCTTTTTTGTTTTAGTTTGCAATGAGTACACAATGGGCGAGAATTTTAGAAAAGATTTAAAAAAAAATTGTAAATAATTTTGAAAGAAGATCTTACATTAGATTAGCGGACAATATTTGTTTACACTCAGGTATGGCACCTACTATGGATGCCAAATGGGAAATCCCCAAATACCGGGATTTTCTTATTTAAATTGTTGTTTTTTTTCCAAACTCATGATTAATTACCCGGTGATATAATCATATATGCTTATATGTGTGGCAATATTTTACGAAATATGTTCATATCTTATACACTTAGAAAGTAAAGGCCACTGCAAATGTAGTTAAAAACAAATGAAATTTCACTTTTAGAAAGGACGACTTACATTTCAGTAACTTCAACTACTATTGTCATTTATTTTTTAATGTTCAAAAAATTAACCACAATTGTTGTAAAAATGAACCAAATGGTAGTAAAAAATAAACAAACATTTATTTTTTTTTTATTTTTTTAAATAAAAAAAAACTACTGTAAAAAATTAATGTTAAATCATAAAACAGTCATTCGATGTGGTTTGTTTTTTTAAATGAACTGCAAGGTTAGTAATAAATTGAATTTGTTCTACAAATGACGGACATTTACATTAAAAATAAAGAAACTGTATTACAACCCAAACAACTACATATTTTTAAAGCAGAGGTTCCCTGAGTGTATATCTACATAAAAATTATTCACAAAAAAAAAAAATAAAGTATAATAAGTATTTTATAGAGTGTTTAATTGATTTAAAATAAGGATAATATTTCTTTTAATTATATTAACATTTCGGGAAAAGTCTATATAAGAATACATGTTATTAAATTCGTTGCAAATTCTGCGAAAATGTTAAAAATATTCATAATTGGATTGACAACGATGCAATTTGAGATAGGCGTGGTAGAGAAGATTAAGCATACTTTTCTAAAAATCATAACTACATTGTAAATTTTTTATTGAATTAGACTGCGCAGTTTCTGGTAACACAACCTTCATCAGTAATCCTTTTTTTTTTGACAATACTGTAATTATTTGTTATGGTTTTTATTGTTTGATTGCATCTATATGAAATGTTTATTTTATTAAATGCAATCCTGACCGTGGCTTGAACCTGCTTTCTTTGCCACATGCACTTCGCACTACACTTTAGACAGAGGCTCTAACCAATTGATCTAAAGTAGGTCGATTTTTGCTGTGGCTTAAAACCAGTTTCAATTACACGGGGTCGATTTTACATTTAATTGTAATTGCAGAAGATAGCTAAGACAAACACCACAACAATTCACAATTGTTAGAAAATCATATGTAATCTAATTTCCACTATTTCCCACAGTTTGTGAGTTGGCGCAACTATGATGTATTTTTTGTACATACGGTAGTTTGGCTATTCACGTAGTTGGGGAAGAGTTGCCAGGGAGCAAATTTTTTGATATATTTTATTGGGGATTTTTGAATTTTATTCATCGTCTTCTTAGACAGTGTGCAATTAATACTATAATTAATATGCACATATTTTTCAATTGTTTCAGATAGGCGTGGTAGAGAAGATTAAGCATACTTTTCTAAAAATCATAACTACATTGTAAATTTTTTATTGAATTAGACTGCGCAGTTTCTGGTAACACAACCTTCATCAGTAATCCTTTTTTTTGATAATACTGTAATTATTTGTTATGGTTTTTATTGTTTGATTGCATCTATATGAAATGTTTATTTTATTAAATGCAATCCTGACCGTGGCTTGAACCTGCTTTCTTTGCCACATGCACTTCGCACTACACTTCAGACAGAGGCTCTAACCAATTGATCTAAAGTAGGTCGATTTTTGCTGTGGCTTAAAACCAGTTTCAATTACACGGGGTCGATTTTACATTTAATTGTAATTGCAGAAGATAGCTAAGACAAACACCACAACAATTCACAATTGTTAGAAAATCATATGTAATACCTTGTAGATCGAATTGGAACGTTAAAATGGGCTTTTGAAAGAAGAATTTCAGAATCAACGGAAAATGTAAGGAAAGAGATTTTTAACTGAAATCAATTGTTTTCGATTTTGGATTCCTACCATAATTTAAATGTTTTAGTTATAAAATATTTTATTGGTTGTATACCCAAACCAAATTTTTTTTGTCGAATTTTTTGCTTGAAAAATGCTTTTATTATAATGAAATGAATTGATACATTATCCAAAGTATTGTCCATCGTTAGCCATTACTTTTTCCCATCTTTCTAGTAGCATATGGATTCCTCGGTAAAAGAACTGCTCCGGTTTTGAGCAGCCAATTTCTGATATCCTGTTCTAAAGTGAAGCGTGTTGCATTAAGGGCGTTCTGCATCGATCGAAACAAATGGTGGTCAGAAAGGGCAAAGTCTGGGCTATTAGGCGAGTGAGCCAAAACTTCCCATCCACTGTTTTCCAAATAGTTTTTGACCGGTCTTGCAAAATGTGGCAGAGCGTTGTCATGATGGAAGATTATGTCCTAGTGTCAGGTCGAAGGAAGTATTATTAGGGCATTTATGTAACTCTTGGCGCTATGGATTTTCGGGTTCGGCGTTGATTTGGCTGGTTGGCCGGCTTTACATATGCCTTTTTGCGCTTGGGGTTATTGTAATGTATCCATTTTTCATCACCAGTCACAAAACGATGCGAAAATGTCTTCTTTTTGTAGCGTTCAAGCAGCAGTTCCAGCAGCAGACATCCACAATCGCCTTTCAAAGTTTCTCGGCTTCAATTCATATGGCACACAATTTCCTTGCTTTTGACTGAATCCCAATGCTTTTAAACGTAGGGAAATGGCTTGTTGTGTGACTAACAATGATAATGCAATTTCGTTTTGCGTTTGTCAACAATCTTCGAGGAGTAATGCTTCCAATTCTTTATCTTCAAACTTTTTCGGCTGACCAGCCCTCACCATGTCTTCTGTGTCGAAATCACCACTTTTGAATTGCGCAGGCCATCGATCACATGTTTATTGAGTTAGTGCATGTTGACCGTAAGCTTCTACCAACAATCGATAACTTTCAGCAGCCGTTTATATCAAATGAAAGAGGGTTATCTAATACTTATCGGCAAAACATCTTTTTTAGGTACAAAATTCGATATTATTATAGCGATTGAAAAAAAATGTGTGTTTACACTTTGTCGTCTATCGAATACAGAATTATAATGACAGTTGTTTACCCTCCAAAATACCATATTTGTTATTATTGACACAATGTTGTCCAAATCGACATTATTAACTTGTAGTTATACCCAATATTTCTGCGAAAAAACTCTTCATGATAAACATCCACTCCTTCATGCGTTTTGTTAGCGACAAAACTATAAATACCAGTTTTCTATTAGATTGAAATTAATTTCTTTACCATAGTGCAACATGTCAAAACATCCAGTCACAACATTGTACGTACGAGGAACGATACTATGTTGATCTTTATGCAAGTGTTGCCGCCATCAAACATGATTTGATGTCATCTTCATTTCATTTATTATGGTCAACGCATAGAAAATGATGAGTGTTTTGAGTTATAATTTTTTATTTGTTTGTTTCTCTCAATAAAGAGTATGTGCTTTTTTCGATTTTGGCATATTTTTCATAATTGTTAGTAAATAGCAAAAGTATTTTCACAAAAAAAGTAGCTGTAAAAGACGAAGTTATTGTGATTGGCTAAAAGGAGTTTATAACACTATTTATTTGTCTGTCCACCATCTAACCACATGTCCGTCCATTCTTCCCGTCTGTCTCTGGCTGTCTACCAATTGTACAATATTGTGATGGCATCAATCTATGAAGAGCAGAGCAATTGCTTTCATCCATTATTCATGATTATTTATGCTGTTGCCGTTTTCTGTTTGTAAGTATTACCAGAGAATTTTAACATTAAGGCAATACTGGAATTTTAAGTGATTTTTAATTCAGTGATGATTGATGTGCTTATGGCCTTTTATTGACATTCAACTAAATTACAGAAAACATTTCTTTTAGTTTGGAACCAGACTTTTTTTGTTGTTGTTATTGCAATCATAATATACCCAGCAAAATATCGGTAATAGGTTGGTATTACGGAAGATGTTACCTGGTAATAAGTTAAACTCCTTACCCTTGCATTACTTGGCAACTGCTGGTGCCCATTAGTAACACTAAAGTCACATGCTTAAATGTTTTTGTGGTATAATTAGTTCGTTTCAACATAAAATTGAATATATGTAATTAAATTTGATCTAAAAATTTGCCAATTTTTAAATAATATTCGATATCGAAAATTTAAGAATTAAGTTAAAAGCTTTTGACAACACTTTACTTATAAGTAATAAATAACATTTTACCAATGTAAGTACACTTAGAATACAATGCCACTGCAAATGTAGTTAAAACAAATCAAATTTCAATTAACGAAAGGACGACTTACATTTCAGTAAATTCAACTAATATTGTCATTTGTTTTTTAAAGTTCATAAAATGAAAAACAATTGCAGTAAAAATAAACCACATATCTTAGTAAAAAACTAAACAAACATTTTTTTTTATTTTTTTTTTTAATATCAAAAAACGACAATAAAAAATGAATGTTAAATCATAAAACATTCCTTTGATGTTTTTTGTTTTTTTAAATGAACTACAATTTTAGTAAAAAATTTGATTTTTTTTACAAAGGACTAACATTTACTATTAAAAATAAAGAAACTGTATTACAACCCAAACAAGTAAATATTTTTAATGCAGAAGTTCCGTGAGTTTACTACTGAAGAATTTGCAAAAAGTTGCAAATTCTTCAGTAGTAATGTTAATCAAATATTTTTATATAAAAGATTTTTGTTTACTTTGGTATTTAAGTCATGTGAAAATTAGCTAAAATTTAAAGTTCTTTCCTAAGTATTTCAGAACATTTTCAATCGTTTCCCAATTGTCATACAAATATTTGTTCATTTGAATATATACACTTATATTACTATGTAAAGGCCACCGCAAATGTAGTTAAAAACAAATGAAATAATGTTAACAAACAAATGTATAAAATGAATGTAAAATCAGAATACAGTAGTTTGATGTGGTTTGTTTTTTTAAATGAACTACATGCGCAAGAAGTTTCCTGAATGTAGTTACCTCGGTGGCCATGCCCGTGTTAAAATAATATGGTTTGTAATAGAAAAGTAATATGTTACCTCTTTAGTAAAAAAAGTTTATTTTTCCACCCAAAAATATCATGTTGAAATTTTTAATTAAACATTTTTAGATTTTAATTTAATACTCATTATAAAAGAAATTTAATTGTCCAAAAAAAAAACTTATTACATTTATACTGGAGGTAATATGTGTTTTGTGAGGTGTTACCAGTATTTGCATGGCCTTGTTAAAATAACATTGTTTGTTTGTTTGTAACCAGTTACCGACCTTAGTTTTTTATACCCAACTTAATACCGGGAAATAAAAAGTTTTGCTGGGTATTAACATTGTTATCAGAAATACTAACAATAAGTGAAACCTTATAAAAATCAATGTTCTATAACACCTATTGTGTCACTTTTTGGCATATTTGGTCAATACACAAATTCCAAAATTGCTAAACTTGTGTATTATGTTTGTTAAATTGAATTTCTGCTAAGTATAACTATTATCATTAAAACAACTTAATTTTAGATTTCTTTTTCGCAAACGAAATGTTTGCCAATCGAGAAGAATATGTTGTGTGTAAATATTAGTATACTTTCCCGATTACCAATTCGTTCCCAGTAATGGTAACATTAGCAGTTGTACTGGCAAGCCTGGCAAATAAAAAACTTTAAGATTTAAGGATAATTTATTAATATCATCGATTTTCTGTGGCTGGTTGATATTTATCCCTGATAAAATGTTGAATTTCTTGTGGGTTTTGGATTAGAATGAGAATGAACATGACGTATTCGCTTAGGTCGAAAGTGCGGCACTCTCTCTAGCGCTGATACTCACAAAATTTTTTCATCTTCCCTTACATTTATTAACAATTAGTGTTTCCTATTTGTAATAGAAATTTACAATTCAAAATGAATTGTAGTTTTTTTTTTTATTAATTTTATTATTTGCTCAGAAATTTTAAGTTTTAGATCCAAACCAATACAAAATGGGAGATACATTCACTAAAAAAGTAATTTCCAAATCGCTGCTTCGTAAGAAGTTGTATATTGGCTTGCAAGCGAAACCAAGTTTTCTCGATTTTAAAACTTTCGCAGTTTATTCCGTAAGGTTTTTGCGCTGTTTATTGGAACTGAGTTTTAAGATCCGGATCTAAAAAACGGTGTATTTCTATACAGCTTGGGGTATTCCAAGATCTTGTCAGCGTAGGAACTGAGTTTCATCACCTCCGAATCAAAAAGACATTTTAATATTCTGAAACGCAAAAATTTAATGAACTTTTTATTATTTTTTCTCATTAAAAGAAAAAAAAACATGGCTTAAGAACATAATTAGGTAGGTATCTGGAGTGAATCTTCACAACATACTTAATTGATAAAGTTAAAAAAATACTACAATTTTGTTTATTCCTTACGGGTGCAGAGACAGTTCTTTCCAAACACATTACGCGTTGTGACAACGAAATCCATGTGGCAATTCCAGCAAATCGTAGATCACATAAAAGATTTTATCAACAAATTTTAACTCTTGTGTGACATCCTTGGTACAGCTGTACCAGTGCGGATTTTGTAAAAGAAATTTTTGATATTATGTATGAATCTAGAGAGCTAAAACTTTAGGAATGCCTCAAAAATAAATTTTAGAATGAAATGATAACGTTTGTTTTATGTGTACATGTCTAGTATTTCGGTAGGCGTGGCAAACGTATATCTATGAATTCATTCCCATCATTGGTACAATTTTACCACAAGCATATTTGTATGTAAAATGTATGGATAGTGCTAGCGTGTTTGGATGCTTTTACAGAGAATCGGAGAGTATTTTATTTTTTATTTGTTTATTTGTCCGCTGAAGAATTTAAATTTTCGCAGAGTATTTCCATTTAGTCTAAATTGAGCTTTTTGTATGCTAGATTGTTCAGTGAGTATTATATATCTTATATCTTATACTGCTTTCCACGGAACACTATGATATCAGGAGCGGTTTCAAGGGCTGGGGGATGGTAATTTCCCCCCCCCCCCCCCCTCCCCAAAATTATATTTTTCAATACAAAAATGTTAAAAAGATTAAAAAATTAATTAAAAGCACTCTAAGTTTCCACATTTTTCATAACTTAAAAAACATCATTATATTAAATTTTATATGTTGAAAATTTAAAAGTATTTAATACGAATTGCTCCCGGTATTCTAGTTGGTAGCATGCTGGCTTATCACTGAGGGGTCGAGGGTTCGATTCCCACCAGAGGCACTGGTCTGTTTTCGCTACAACGCGCCGAAAGCCATAGTAGATAGTGCTCGGTTAGGGTAATGGTATATAATTTGTAATTATATGATTATTAAGTAATAAAATAAAATAAAAATTTAATATGAATCTGGCAAATACGTTACTCTAAACCCTGTTATCATAAAAATGGCAATATAATCGCGGTTTTCTTTTAAAGTCTTATATATGACAACATTTTTTGAGTATATGTTATATATCTTTTTGTGGTGTAATATGAGAAGTAATTTTTCAAAACTTCTTATTTCCACCTGCGACCTTAAACGAATCTAAGAATGCCACCATGCTAAAATGTATCCTCTAGTTCAAAATCCATTACAAAGAATGTTATTTTCCAAGGAAAACTCGTGACTAAAAATCGCAGTTTCTTAAGAAATGACCCATTTCCACCTCATTTTTGTTTCATGATTGAACATTTTCTCTAGTCGCTAAAAGTGCTTATATCGCCTTCGGCACGGTGCGGTAATCACTCACTTAAGTATACACTTACATTATTTTTTGGTGATTCACTATTCACTCACAGCCAACTGATTACTAAGTCTTTTCTATATGTTATTGAAAATGATTGTGAGGAACCTGGCTGTGGTGACTTAAGAGTACACTCAGGGAAATTCAGCTGAACATATTTGTGGTTGTTTGAGCAGTAATACAGTATCTCCATTTTTAAGTTAAAACACAGTCATCTGTAAAAGAAATTTTAGTTCTGACTACATTTGTAGTTAGTTTATTTCAAAAAATAAACCACATCAAACCACTGTACTATGGGTTAACAAATTTTTTATCAGTTTTTTTTATATTTATTTAAAAAAAAAAAATATATAACGATAGTGAAGTTTGTGGTTCATTTTTACTATATTTTTGGTTCATTTTATTAAAAGTAAGAAACAAATGACAATGTTAGATAAATTCAATGAAATAAAAGTAGTCCCTTTTCAAGTGAAATTCCATTTGCTTTGAACTGCACTTGCAGTGGTCTTTACCTACATATTATTCGAACAAGGAAGGTATCCCGACCCGGACCGGCAAATCTTAATGAACTTAAGATATGTTGTAGAGAATACAAATTTATTGAAACCCTGTTTTTTATTTAGGCGTCTAGTGTGGACGGGGGGGGGGGGGGGGGGTCGAAAATCTCAGCATTTTAATTTTTTTTGTTGGGCTATTTCGTTCTAAAAATATAGACAAATTTAATACGAAATGAAAAGTTTTTGAAGGCACATTCTCCGGTGCATAATAATGTCAAAAGATTTTCTAGCATTTATGTTATTAAATGTGTTTTGAGAAACATTAAATCTGGCGTTTTATTAAGGAATTGAAGTGGCAGTAAGCTAAATATAATGCATAGTAATGTCTATTTAATTTAGGGGTGTCTGAGCTTTTTCAGATATTCGAAATCGTTTGGTTTTGTACCTATATTTAAAATAATTAGAAAATATGACAACTCATGGTCTACTATATAGGCAATATGGGTATCAGCATTTTTGGTTTTTTTTAGAGCACTTAAACCCTGTGTTCATAAATTGAGTTTTCGGAAATTAAAGACAAATTTTCGTAATTTTTAACAATTAAATGTGAGATTTGGCTGCTAAAAAAAATACTTATCTTTTTAATTACTACTTTGCAACATATTCAAAGTTCATTAAAATCTGAGAGTTCGGGTCGTAATACCTCCCTTTTAAGTGTAAACTTAAACATGTTATTAATTTTATTAAATAGTAGGAGCAACTAAACAAGAGGTTGAGGATTTTGGTGGTCACAAGTTTAATTAAATATCACAGTATCTAAAATGTTCTAATATAATTTCAATTTGTAAATAATTGTTAAAAAATGTTTTAGCGGATAATGTAGATGAGCACAAGTAAAAATTCTTATAATTGAAGGGCTTATTGTAAAAACTTGATAAGCCACATGTATTTTTGCTATTTTTTAGACAACCGTTGACAAATATTTAATAGAAGTTTTGCTTAAACACTTATTGCAAGTGCCTAGAGTATAGACGTCCAGCAAAAGTCATATTTTTTTTGGATTTTTTAACCTTTAAAAGGCAAAAACAAACTAAAACTAAAATGTGGCTTATCAGGTGTTTACAATAAGCCCTTCAATTATAAAACAATAATTGCAATATTTTACCAACTTAGCTCAATAATACGCATAAAGTGCTGAAGCATCATAATTGTACAATAATTAATTACACTACTAAATGGCAAATCCATTAAAAATGTCCTGAAATATTTAGAAACAAAAAATAAATTGTTTCTAATTTTCTACATGCTTCAAAAACAAAAGTGAAGTGTTCCGTATCCAAATACATAAGCTACAGATAATTTTCTTATGAGAACTTAAAACCAAAAAAATAACAAAATATATCAAACGTTCCTCTCTGGGGAACGTTATGAGAAATAAATTTTTCTCATTTTTGTTTTATTTATTATGTTTTTTATGTAATCAATTTGTCAATTTATTTTGAATAAAATTCTTACCTGTTACACAAATCCGACTTGGAAAATTCTTCTAAACTTGCCATGGTATCTCAATAAGCTTTTTCTGAAGTTTTTATACTCTTATTGCGTTTTTTAGCAGTGGTATTTGCAATTTAAATTCAATCTCTGACGTTTTGTATGTACTTAAGGGGTAAGATTTTTTTAAAACTATAATTTTTCTTTGTTGTTAAAGCAAATATCTATCAAACCGTAATACGTAATTTAATCTATCGAATTTTCACGATTTTTGATAATTTTTTGAAACTATTGTTGTTTCTAGATAATTTTTCCAAATTGTGATATGGCAACTTATAAAATAAAATAAGTCAACTTATAAAATTTTTCTGTCTGTTGAAAAAATAATTTTTTACATTAAAAAACAAAATTAAGTAATTTTCTAAATGTTAAAGTTTATATAAAATCGCAATTTTCTTGATCCGAAATTTTAATTTTACATACGAATTACATTACGTACAAAACACTGTTCTCGTTAAAAAAAAATTCCCATATGTCTTTCCTCAAACCATCCTCTTCTTCTAAATTAATACTTTTTCAAAAAAGTGCCATAAAAGTTTTCAAAAATTTAATTTTTTTTAATTCATTATAAGGCAACCATGGAACACTAGTTTTAAAGTTTTTTTTAATTATTTGTATAGCAAAGACCTCAAATGTTCACATGTTTTTTCTGGAGCTTTTAGTTATAACGCCTTCCGACACAAACACCGTTCGCAACACCGATTTTAAAAATTCAAGCCATTTTTACAAATTTGAGTTTCCTGTTCAAAGACTGTACCGTTTTAGGTATAATAAATTTTGTATCTCCTCGTTTGGTTATATATCTATAAAAAAAATATCAGTGTATTTTGTTGTTCTTAACTGTTGCTAAAAAAGAGTTATGTCTTTCGATTTCTGAAAAATTAAAAATTTTCAGTTGAGTCATTTTTGAACTAGGTGTGCGATATGTTCTGTTTTTACGTAATTTTTTGATAAAACAAAAAATTGTTCTTTGAAACTTCGTCAGTCAAATAAAGTTGTAAGTTAGATATTATTTTTATTAAATTTCAAAGTTCAGATTGGTTTCTCAAAATATTTTTTTTTAAACCAACAACATGTAACATTAAATAATCAACTAAGTAAAGAAACATCACTACTACAATATCGAAATAGCAAAAATGTGTATTTTAAATTAAATAAAAGGAACTTACTTTTTATAGAAAAAAGTCAAAAAGTAGCTCATTTTTACAAAATACGCTGAAATAAGCAATTATGAAAAAAAATCTAAAAAGGCTCTGGCAAATATAACTTACACACAGAGAAAAATTTAGCTATTTGCCAACTTAAATTCGGTTACTACGGCTCAAATTCGTTTATTTCGAATTTCAGATGGTTGGCACAACTTAACATTCGTTTTCACAACAACGTTCGGTAATTTCAACTGAATTTTACTTGCAACACCCAAAATATTCAGAGATCTAATGTAAATATCGTTGAACTGACTGAATTTACAAGTTGTTATTATTAATATACACTTTTCAATTCGGTTGGCACTTTATTTCTCTGTGTGTAAAAGTTTTACTTCTAAATAATTCCACCATTTCAAATAAAAACAAGCTCTAGCTTATATTTGGTATCCCAATTTTAATGCTTTTTTTCAAGAAACAATAAACAAATTTGGTATCAAATGAAGTACAAATTGGATAGCTAAAACTAATAAAAACTTGAAATACAAAAAAGTTTCGGTCAACTTTAAAATCAATTTTTACCTTAAATATGCGATTGGCCCGATACATTTCTTATAATTTTTTGTTACTTTTGTCTCCTTGATCTTGTATGCAAATTTCAGCGTAATTTGTAGGAATCGCCCAAAAACAAATTTCAAATATGTATAAAGAAAATGTTACGTTTCGATATATAAAACTATCTGATATTTTTCACACAGAACATATATGTTTTTAAATATATCCTGGAAATTGATCACTCCACACACTGCACACTGTGGTAAATCACAAATCTAGCTGGAAAAAATTAAAAAAAAAAATTATCTGGCAACATTCCTTCTGATCGTTTAATGAGCTTCTCAATACAATATAATGTTTTCGTTTTTTTTTTTTTTGTTTTTAGCTCTGATTTGGAAAAAGTAAGCTTTAAAGTCAGTTGTTGTCAACACGTGCATTCAGATTTCAAAGAGAAGCGTATTTTTGGTGTGACTTTGGTTTATGATTAAAAAGGCTACGGTGATTTTATTGTCATAATTTTTTTTTATTATTATTAAGCTCTATTTCAAGGAAATATATTACAATATTCATTTCATTATTTCCATTGAAAGTATTCAAAAAAAAAAATTCTTTTTGTGAGAAGTTCAGAAAGTGCAAATAGTTCCTTATAGTTCCAGTCTAAAATTATATTTGGGTTAATCTTTTAAGTGTTCACTTTGAGGTAAATCAAAACCATCTTGCATTTTTTTTTTACTTTCCCAGTATGACCTCCACTATTAATTTTATTATTTTAATATTAAAAATGATTATCTCTGACTCCTTACGTAAAAACTCACTTAATAATTTTATAAATCATGAATCTTAGTTATATTCAACTAAATACTAGTATATATAACTACAAATAATCTCAGAGGATGTATTTAAGAAAAAAAAAATGTTTATCTTAAAAGTGTATTTTTTCTTGAGAGTGAGAACTGTTTATATTTCGCCTCATTTTATTAAAAAAAAATCTTCTTTGTTGATTTTTTATAATTATGTATATATTTGAACTAATTTTTTATATAATAGATAAGTGAGAAGGAACCCAACGCGATTTATTAATTTTGTCCAGTTAAATTTGTGATCTATCACACTGTGCACCGTACACAAATGTATATATATTTAAACTGCTAAATTGTACTATAATATCAATAAAATTTATAGTTACTGCATATTTGACGTTTTTGATTACAGACAGAATTTAAAAATTTTAAAAATTTAACGGTTACAAGTATCCTAGAAAAACAAAATATTTTTTATTTAATTTACTATGATCAAATAAAACTTATTTAATAAAAAATATATCAGTTTAATTTAATTTAAAATTTTAAAATATTTTTTCACTAAGCTTTATTTTTTTTTAAATAATTGAATTTTGACAGGCTTGTGAATTGCGATCTGTCTAGAATTTCACAATTAATCTTTTAAAGTATATTTCAACCGAGACTGTCTATCGCCTAACTCGAATTCCCATTTTTGTCTTTTAACGCTCCAATCTATTATTTATGTCATACAAAATTTTTTTTAACTATTTTGCATTAATATGCCAAAAAATTTTTAAATTCCTCATATATTTTCAATTTTAGATCTCTAACTCATAAAAAATAATTACGAACAATTTTACTAAAACTACAATAAATTACTTTAAATTGACGCAACAAAATATTAGCCAAAATAAATCTGTTGAGTCTGCAAACATGTTGTTGTATTTGAGCAAAATTTTAGTTAATTGATAATAGCAAATTAGTCTGCTAAAATCAATTGGAAATTTGCTAAATATTAGTAGAAAAAAATGCAAAAAGTAATATTTTTAAATTTTTGTTTTTAGATATTTTTTATGAAAATAAAAATCTGTCATTCTAAAAACATCACTTTACAATTTTTTAGCAAATATTTTTGCACTATTATTCACAGAGAAGACTAAATATACAAAGCAAGAAGCATTAAAGCAATATATTTAAATCAAAAAATATATAGAAAAAAGCAAAAGTAAAAAACTTACAAAAACAACACATTTCTTTAAGAAATGTTCATATAAATATATTATACATATATATATATATATATTGTTCATATATTTATGAGCATAAAAGGCATACAAATAAATTTAAATCCCAAAATTCGTAGGAAACAGCTATTTAAAAGCTCAAAATCGGATAGTCCAAAAAAAAAAAAGTTAAAGGGTAAAAAATCAAATTTGTTTCTGTGGTTATTTACCTTCAACTTAATTAAATCTTAATATTGAAAAAGTTTTGTTGATAAAACAGTTCACTCTTATTGTCTACAAATATTTAGAAAAACTTTTTTTGCTGCTTTTTACATAGTAAATATTTGTTAGCAATTAAGTGAAATTAAATACGAATATAACTAAAACTTTGTAAACTCAACGGTTTTATTAATAACATTTTTCCTTGCAAATATTTAGCAAACAAAAAATCGTTAATTTAACAGTTTTTTTTTGCAAAGTCATTTTGAAACAGTTCTTAAAATATTTTACCGGTATTTTTACAGGTTTATTTCTATGATCGTATAAATATTTATATTTTACCCAAATTTCAATTAATGTATCAAAACATTTATTTTATTAACTACGAAAAATAAATTAACATTATGTTATAGTTCTGTTAAAAGTTCACAAAGCAAAACTGTTAAACAAAAGACTTAAGACACATACACTCATTTTTTAAAAACAACAATAAACTAGCAAATAAAATAAACTCTCTGATAACTTATACAATATTTTTTACATTTCCAGGTAGCAAAACATAAAGCCAGCTTCATTTGATTGGTTAAACTGAACAAGACCTTTAATAAAAACTGAACCAAAACAAAACTACACTAAAGTACAGCAATGGAAGTTTATTGGCAATATGGGAAGAAAACCGTAAGCTGAGTACAACAATTACAGTTAAGCTCTTAGTGGAAAGTTCAACAGTGTTCTCAGAGTAGAGAGGATGTCAAAAAAATCACCAATGTTTCTCTTTTATATGAAAAATATAACTCTTACTTTATTTGTTTTTTTTTTGTATGAGAGAAAACTCTTAATTTTTGTATTTAACGTGCAATAACTTGGACTACAGGTTTTACGTTTTACTTCTACTTGACTAATTTTTTTCTCCTTTTAACAGATTTTTGTTTTATAGCGGCTTTTGTTTTTGTCGTGTCGTTTGTCTTGTGTGTGTGTGTGTTTATGCGATTGTTAAGACTTAAGCTGTTGTTTCTCCCAGTTATTGAAGTGGTATGACTTTAGCTATTTGTACTGTATTAGTCGGTCAGTCGGTCTTTGAGAGGTTGTTGCTATTTGCCATGTTTTTTGTTGTTTTCTTCATCATTGTTAATGTTTTGGTTTGTGGCTAATGCTCTTTTAACTGAATTGTGAGTATGAGTATTTGTGTGTGTTTTTTTTTATCCACAGAGATTTGATTGCACCGGCAATCGCTGTCTTTTGTTTGCTGGCGACTTTGAGCATTGAAGCGCTGACTGCATTGGAATTGTTGAAAAATCTTTACTCGTTTAATGTTTAATACTGTTACTTGCATTTTGTGTGACTGCTTGACTGACTAACTAGCTGATTGTGTGCATGCATTGTGTTTGGCACATGCGCATGTTGTTGCAAATCCATCCTCTTGCAGTTTCTAAACGGCTTTCTTGCGGGACTGTTTGCTATTTTGCAATTGCGCGCTTAACGTGTGCGAAAAATGTTGTAAATGAAAAATGTTGTAAAAAGAATTCATGATTATTTTTGCTCAATTTAAAGTTTCGTGTTTAAAAATGAGGTTGTTTTTATAAACATGCAAAGTGTAATAATGACGGTTAATGCTTAAAACAAAAAATAGAAAATTGGTTATAGTAATAACTATTTATGATTTAATACTTCGTTGATTTATATTTATTTAAAATACATAAAGGAATAATAATATTTTAATGGTTAGTGCAAGTGTATTTCAAAATATTTTTTTTATTTAAAATTTTATAAAATAACATAAAATCGTTTAACAATTAAATATAGTTTTTCAATAAAAATAATAAAAATTAAAAAAAAAAAAACAAATAAAAATATAATAATAAAGAAAATGTTTCGTTAATGAAAAACGTGTGAAACTTTGGTTAAAAAATAATATTTTTATAGCATTTTAATAGTGCTTTAAGATTAAGTCATATTGATACTTCGGAAAACAATAAAATTTAATTATGCACATTTAAAGATAAAAAAAAACGTGTAAAGACAACTTTAAATTTTAAACAAAACTAAAGATTTAACACCAACATTTTAGTTTATAACTTATTTTCATAAAAGAGGATTGACAGGCATTAAAACTATTTGAAAACTATAAAAAAGGCTTTAGAAATAAACTAAAGCTAAAACATTAAAAAAGGAATTTATAATGTATATACCATTTTATATGCAATAAACAAAGACTTAAGACACAAACTTTATATGCGAAAGATAGAATTACAATTTTTATGTTAGAGGTTTAAATAATTTTAACGTTTAAGTAAGGAACTGTATATATTATAAATATTTAACCTCAAATTTAAAACATTTTTGAACAATTTTTCTAAGTTCTCATATTATGAGTCTCAAAAATATTATAATTTTTAGAGCAGAATTGAAATTTTTAATTTATGTGGGAAACTTGATTACCTAAGAATGTTAGAACGTTTTAAAGGACGTTTTAATACACTCAAAATAAAAATCATATGCTGATAACTCGTAACTAACATTATCTTCACAACAATAAACGAAAGACTTAAGATATAAACTTTATGTTTAATATATAGAATTACAGTTCCTATGATAGGGGTTTTAATTCATTTAAAATTTAATTAAGAAATAATTAAAAAAATAATTAAGATTTGACATATTTATATGCAATTTCTCAAACAATTTTTCCAAGTTCTCAAATTATGACTTTTAAAAGTTTCTAAAATATGATAACTTTTAGTGCATGGGCATTTTGAAAGTATAAGGAAAACTTCATTATCTAAGAATTATAAGATTTTGTAAAAGTTTTTAAAACATTCAAAATGATTATCATAAATTGATATCTTGTAACCGACATTTTCTTAACTATTTGAGGTATACAATGTCAACGATTTTTAATTTATACAGAAGTCTAATGCAAACATTTGACTATCGACTTTTGACTTAGACTTTAATGAGGCTGCCTTTTGAGTCTTTTTAGACACCTTTGGTATTTGTTTGTGTCTTTTTCATTATTTTTATGTATTATAAAAAGAAAAAAAAATTAAATTCTCATCAAACTATTTCTTTTAGAAAATCTAGTACTCTAATTATGTTTCTAATAAAAAATAATACTCCATTAATATTTTTTTGTAATATTTTCACTCCAAGCTCCCTCTAGTGGAAAAATTACCACACAAAGTTAGAACTATTACAGAATATTAATTCTAGAGAATTGTTTTAAAAATTTTAATTTCGTATATTTTTATAAAAAATCTTTATTTAAAACTTGGGTTTTTTTGATTTAACAGTTTTTTCAATATTTTTTTTTGATTTTAACCATTTAATTTTAAATTGTCTCTGACATTACAATTTTTATAAGTGCAGTAATATTTAAAAAAACCGCTAGCTCTTATTTATATTTTAATTGAAAACGGCATAAATTTTGGCACATATTTGAATTTGCGTATTTGATAAATTCATGCTCCGATCGCTCAGAATCACAAAATATTTTCAGCAGAGAAATAAAATTTAGTATTTTCTCTTAATTATAACAATCATCTGTAAGTGTTTAATAGGGTTATAACTTTTTTTCAAAATCTTTACCTATCATTAGGGCTCGGAAGTTAATGGAATTATATTCGTGTTTTATGTACATAAAACATCTATTTGAAATCGTCAAATATGGATATTTTACATAAAGTTCATGTACCTTAAGTTGCATTTATTATTGATTTTTTTGATGTTTTCAATATTATTTCCACAATTTTAATAATTTTTGTTTCAAAAAGTGGTTAAAAAATTTAAAACCTACGAATAAACAACATCAGAAAGTTAGTAATTGCATTTTTCTATAAGTTATCATTTCGTGATAAAAAAGTTATAAGTATAAATTTTAAAAATATTTTATTTACAAAATCTATAAATTGTGTAAAATTAATTTTTGGTAAAACATTAAAAACATGCAAAAATATGCGTTTAAAGCAAAGTATGCAACAAAAAATTACAAAACATGAATTAATATATGTATTAAAAACAAAATATGCATTTATATAAAAATATTCAAAAATATGCATTAACAAATCGATGCCGTTTTGTTGGAAATTGGTTGATTCGCAAAGATATTTGATTAACATTGTTCTACTACTAACGACATCAAACATGTATGTACATGAAGTACCAAGCCCTATTTATCACCATGTGATGCTTAATACTAAAAATTGCTTTTTGGTGTCATTTTAAAACAAAATCCTCCCTTATAAGTGCAATTTCTAAAAATGGTATTCCGAAACGAACTTGCAGGAATAAACCAGAAAAAAAACGGAAATGGTGTAATTTTTGACAGCCACTTAGTAACCAATAAGTAAACATGAGATTGCTCAGCTAAAACCAATACATTTCCCTTAAATTTTAATTATCTACACTGATAGAAATTTGTGCGTAGTATTAATGAATTCCTTCATTAATCCAATGATTTTTTTTATTAAAAATTCCCCATTGAAACGTTTCATTGAGTCAATGAAAGCTGTTTCATTAAATCAATTTTAGTGAATGGTTTCATTGACCCAATAAAAATTTCATAAATTATATGACATTTTTTTATTAATCCTAGCCTAATCGTTATGAAAGTTTCATGTGTTTAATGAATAAAATTCATAGTTTGTATGAAATATTTTCGTTGATATTGAATAATTTTGCACTTTTTATGATTATTTTAGCAAAGCATTAATTTAGTGGTTATTAAGAAATTATCATTCGTTGATATTATTTATAAGGTCTGGTCTTTACAGGATCTATAAAATATTTTTATAAAAAAAGTTCGAAAAGTTCAAAAGTAAACATCCCCCGGTGCCACCCACCAATGTAGCACAGTGGGGAAAATTCTATTGTTTCTCAACAAATTTGCTAAAGCTCATAATTTTTGACGAATTCGAAAAAGATAAAATTTGAAAAGTAGCTGATTAGATTTTAGATCGAAAATTACAAATTTTGAAAATAAAATTTTTTTTATCCATAAAAAATAAATATTTTAATTTTTGTACTTTTTTCAATTATGTATATGTTAAGAATTTTAATGATGTTAAGAATTTTAATGATTGAAAAAATCGTTTAAATATAATTAACAGGCATTAAAATATTAAAAGCTGAACTAAAAAAATAAAACAATTTTAATGTATTTCTGTTTTTATTGTTTTATTTTTACAAAATTGTTCAATCTTTCTTTACATTTTTTATAATTTGTGTTAAAACATGACATATTTTCTTATATTTCTGTACAAAATATGTTATTTTTTTTATCGATCTGGTTTGGAATTCTGTAGAACGATCGACGATTATAGTCCACTTTTTTAGTTAAATTACGACCATATCAGATAAAAATGTTAAATGTTAACAATGTTGTTAAAAACAAAAATTTATTATCGTTTAGCATAACGTTTTCGTGTAACATCGTCAAAACGATAACAATTTGGGTCTCGTTTTGAACAAAACTATATCGTTTTTCTTAGAGAATCCGTTCCCTGGAACTATTCAAATTCGCCAAAAAACTGTTAGCTCTAGGCAAACTTAATAAAAAAAAAATTATTTATATCAAAGTTTTGGTTAATTTTGTTTAAATTTTTGAGTTTTTTTTTTAAATTATAATACAAAAAAAAATTTTTTTTCTTATTACAATTCAAAATTTTTAATGAAAAAAAATTGAGAATTTTTCATTGATTAAATAAATTTTTTTATGAAATTATGAAAAAATCATAAAAAATATTAATGAAAAAATACCAATATTGATGAATTTTCATTCAGTTAATGAAATTTTTCATTAAACCAATGAATCGATTTTAATAAAATCGTTTCATTAATACTATGAAGGAAAGTTCTATTAGTGCACAAAATATCTAAAGCTCATTTCAATCTCCGAGCAGGTCGGGATACCTGCCTTGTATGTAGAATCTTCAAACTCCAAGTACATCAGCTTAAAGGCCAACTCTTTGCGTGTTTTTTTTTTATAGATAATTTTTCTGTGGCAACTTATATTACGTTTTATATATTGTTTAAAGTTAAATATTTAAAATCGTTTAAAAATTACTAAAAAGTAGAATCAAAAAATAAGAAAATATGTCCAATGTGCACTTTAGCGTACATTATATTACATTTAACATTTGTTTTTTATTTGTTGTATTCTTTTATGGAATCAATTTGTTTTATTAAAATTACTAACAAAATACTTACCGTTTGCAAAAATCCGACTTTGAAAATTCTTTAAAAATTTTTTTCTTTCCAATTTTCATGTTTTTCACAGTTCCTGGGTTTTGTTGTTGGTAGTTCCTTCGTTTTTTTTTTTTTTTTTTTGTTTTACCAGTTTCGGGTTTTCTGCTAGTTGTAAGGTCCTTGTTAAACCGAGCTACAACATTTAAAACAAACAAACTGGATACGCGTAAGTTTTTTGTGATTTTTTTCAAAGTCCAACTTGGATTATCTTGAAAATTTTAAATAACTTTTTCACTCACATGCTGTTGATTAATTATTGCGAACTTACCATGCAACTGACTCGACAAATCAACAAATTTTGTTTATTATCTAACACATTTTTGAAACATAGTTTGACAAATAAAAAATATTTAAAGCAATAAAAAAAAAAGTTATAAAGTAATATGAATGTTAGCAATTATTTGGGCTCACACTTTAAATATCATTTTGGAATTGTCTTTGAAATTTTGAAACAAGGTTTGATAAATAAAAAATATTTTTAACAATCAAAAAAAAAAAGTTATAAAGAAATATGTGTGTTATCAATTATTTGGGCGCACACTTTAAATATTATTTTCGAATGTCTTTTAAAGTTCAAAGATTTGAGGAGATAAAATTTATTTAAAAATTATAAAAATTTAAATTTATTAAAATTTTTTTTTAAACAGGAATAACAATTGAAATTTATCTTGTTTTTATCAATGATATTAATTGAACAATTAAATTTATATAAGCAGCAAAAACAAATTAAATTTCATATTAAACTTTTGTTAAATATATACAGTGGGAAGCTCTTCTGAGTACTTTTCGTACCTAAAGATTTAAGCCGAAAAATATGTGGCACTAGAACTAAACCGTACTTTTCTAAAATCATAAGGTACGCAGAATCCAAATCACGCTTCGACATCATTCGTTTGAATTTTTTAGATAACTTATTTCCTTACGAAAATATCGTCTAATAAAATTCAGGCTATAACAGCAATTTTATAGTTTCGCATGGTAAAATTGAAAAAAAAAAATCGTGTAGTATTTGAGAGCAAAAACAAAAAATTCTAAGTTGATTTTTAAAAAATTTATACCAAGGCGGATCACTAAGTAAGTTACTTTACGAACTTCCCTCGTAGTTATATGAAATGCAACACTGCTCCCATCAAGAACCATTTGTTAATAGACTATTGTCAAATTTTGAGAAAGTTCCGTCATTTACTTTGCGTTTAACAGCTATTCAAAACATACAACCTCGTGGATTTTTTTTTAAATGGAAAAAAGTAAATTTCGAGTGCTCAGTAATCATTATTTTTTGCAAAAAAAAAAACCGTCAATGAAGCCAAGGAAAAGCTTGATAAATACTATGGGGACTCTGCATCATCGATTTCAATGGTAAAAAAGTGACTGACTTTCGTTGTGGTTGCACAAGTGCACATGAAGCTGAAAGTTCTGGACGGCCAATTGAGGTCAATACACCCGAAAATGTCGAATCTACGGTATGGATTATTGATGCCATAGGCATTTCATATGGCAGTGTGATTTCGATTTTAAATGATCAGTTGGGTCTAAGAAAGCTGTCTGCAAGATGGGTGCCTCGTTTGCTCTCAATTGACCATAAACGTAATCGTGGCCAATAATATGATGGCAACAGTTTTTTTGGGATGCACTCGGGATAATCCACATCAATTACCTTCAAAAGGGGAAAACAGTAAACGGCGAATTTTTAATTTTTAACGAGCTTCCAACCTTCGTATATTTACAAAAATAAAGCAAATTAAACATATTAGCTAGGTTGATACTAGTATTTCGATCTGGCTAAAGATCTCATCAGAACCCGAAGTTTTAGAAAAGTTAGAGCCTCCATAATAGGCAGAACTTTAACAAAAAACCTATTAATCATTCATTTTGCTCCATTCTTGTCTTCTTATTAATCAAACACGTAGATAGGGTCTTTTCCTAACAAGCATCATGACGTTACTAAAATTTTAAGACCAAAATCTTCCATTTATATAAAAACATTTTAGTTTTTACTCTGACTCAAGTAATATTTTTTACAGTTTTGTTAGTTTTTTGTTTTATATACATCGCGATTATTTTTATGTTATTTTTAATTTTTAACGAGCTTCCAACCTTCGTATATTTACAAAAATAAAGCAAATTAAACATATTAGCTAGGTTGATACTAGTATTTCAATCTGGCTAAAGATCTCATCAGAACCCGAAGTTTAGAAAAGTTAGAGCCTCCATAATAGGCAGAACTTTAACAAAAAACCTATTAATCATTAATTTTGCGAATATTATGCCAATTTAACGAGGTTTAAAAAAAAAAAAAAAACCATATTGCCAAGAATGCATATTTTATGGACCTCGAAAAATGCTATTTTGTGGAAGGGATACAAAAATTGGAGAAACATTGGACTAAGTGTATTGAGCTAAAAGGAGATTATGTTAAAAAATATTTTTTTTTTTTTTCAAAAAAATGTGGTTCATTCAAAAAGTCATGGACTTATTGATCCGCCCTCGTAGAATAAAGGAAAAAGATGACATGGTTACTAAAAATCAAATCGCAATATCTCGAAAACCATTAGTGCGATTTCAGAAATTTTGGAGTTCAGCATGGCAAAATTAATAAAAAAAATTATGTGTGGCAAGACATATTTTTATTAACACAATTTAATAAAAAATTTCAAAAATCGAAACTTTGTTAGCGGAACGCCATGGGTTAAAGCTATGGGATTTTACTCAAATTTGCACCTTATAGTTAAAGGCCTAATACTGCTATATTAAAATATGATAATAATACTATCTTTAATTTTTCATCAAAAGTTTTTCTTCATACAAAAATATGCCGCTCTAATGTATATGTACAATAAATCTAAAAGACCATAATAATAAACAGTGAAATCAAACTTATCACAAAATTACCAAATAAAAGTTGTTGAATTTTTTCCAAAAGTTATTATTTCCAGTTTGAAGTTAATAAAACGTCGCTTTTTATGTGGAATACCACAAATTAATAGAGATGAGATATCTTAATGTAAACCGCATTGAAACTAAACCACGTTATATGAGGAATATTAATATATGTCATTTATACAATATTTTCAAATTATACTAAATATATTAATTATAACAAATTATATGCATTTAAAAATGCAAATAAAAAGGGGCAGATGGATCCAGATAATTTAGAATTCACAAATAAAATAAGTATTTTATATTAAAAAAAAAATAAAAAAAAAAAATGCAAATAAAAGGGGATGGATTCAATTAATTTTAATTGAACGAATAAAATAATTTATTTTATATATATTTAAAAAAAAAATTTAATTCAAATCTAACCAATAAAATAATCTATTTATATATTTTAAAAGATTTTTTGATTTTGACTTATAAATATCTAAAATAATGATCAATTTTACGAAAATAATTAACCAGATTTTTAAATTGTAACGAACTGAACAAAACACAATACTTATAAGAAGAAACAACTGAATTAAGATTCAAGTTTTTGTGACAATAAGTGCACCAATTAGCATATATTTAATAAAAAAAATATTTATATTTAAAAAAGATGTTTATTATTGAAATAAATGAATGATAAATTTGAATCTTTAAAAACATATTAATTCATAATCATGATTCCTTATTTCCATAAAAATTACAATGACATCTTTTATATTTGTTTCCATTAGAATGAACGTCAGACATATAAATTGCTTAAAATATGAATTTTAAATATCATTTGTTTGTTTTAATAATGAAATAAACCAGAAAGTTACAAATGCAAAAATATAGAGATAATGTGGCAAAACCCAAAAAAAAAATTTGTTTAACCAAAACGAAAGACTTAAGAAACAAACACAGCCTAAATTTAAATACTTTATTTATATTCAAAATATTTATTTTTATCAAACTTAAAACTTTTTTTGCTATTTCGTTAATTTGAATTAATGGCACAGCGCTCAATTTGCATATTTTAAAATAGAGGCCTAGATTGAAAGATTAAAAAAGATAAAATAAACGTATACAAATTTATAAAAAGAAACGTGCATTTTGAATCAAATGATATATTTCAGAATACTAAATTTTTCAATAGAAAAGCTTAAATTTTAAACTTTTTTCTAAGGAAATATATTTTGGATACATTCTACTTAAAACAAAACTAATTTATATGTGAATGCTTTTTGAAATTGTTTTTTTTTTTTGACCTCCTGTAAAAAATAATTATTAATATAAAAACTCGAGTCTAGATTATTCTCTCCAATAATTTTTTGTTTTACTAAATAGAAGAATATGTAGTTGAGTTCCGTACAGGAAACTTTTTCAAGCCTATTTCTACTTGTGACTCATTATGACTGTTTTAAGACCATTTTAAAAACTGAAAGTCTTAAATTTCTATACAAAACAACAATATAATTCAAAGTTTTTTTTTGTCATTTTATGATAATGGCTGTACAAGGTCTTTGTTTTTTGTATTTTTTAAACAAAATTTCAAATAAATAAAAATTTTTGTGACTCTTGCAACAGCAAACACAAAATAATATTTTTCAATAAAAAAATAAAAATATAAAAAAATTAATTTTAAATACTCTAAGTTCCCTCCCAAAACCTTTTCCTGGATCCGCGCCTGCACATGGGGAATACAGTCTTGACTAATGTCACAAATTTTTTAGTAAGACCCATTTATTTAACTAAAACAACTTTTGATTTTCCAAGTTTCTGAGCTGTTACAATTTTTTTATAATAAACATAAAAGACTAGTATGCCTTTTTTTTTGCCTTTTTAAATTTTACTCATATTTGCACTTTTTGCAATAATAATGTTTGATTTTTATTTAACGTTAAATGCTTTTTTTCTCAAAATTTCTTACTGTTTCTTTTTAACAGTGTAACTTTTTTCCATAAACATAATGGATTTTTCCATTTTTTGTCTTCTCTGATAACACAGTGCAACAAATGAAGACTTTTGGAAAAATGCACGGACTCGACAGTATATGTTCGATTTTTGTTTACTTTCTTTGTTATTGAACAAAGTAAACAAAAATGCAATAAACGTTTAGTCTAGTCAAAAACGACTATTTATAAGGTACAAAGTGGTCTTTTTAAGCTATTTCGGATGCCTAGACACATTCAGATTGTATTGTTAAGTTCACAAAAGTTGTTCAGATTTACAATGGCCACAATTTTGTCATATATTGTTAGTTTTTTTCACTGTTGCACTGTGTAAAAAGTTTTAGCCAAACTCGCACAACTTTACACAGTGTTCTTTTTTAACCTAGAATATTTTAACGGCCATATATTTTTACTTGATGAACATAATTAATCGATTTAAAACTTTGAAAATTATCTAACACCTTCACTACATGGATAACAATATTCAGGATTTTGAATATTGTTATCCATTATTGCCAAATAATTATCTGAAAAAATAAATTTTTGAACTTTTTTGATGGCATTTTTTTTTTTAAATATAAAAAGCTAATATTTTCTATATTCTTGATTGTTATGTTGATATTAAAATATGAAAATGTATTTCTTTGCTAAAAATGTGTTCATCGATTGCATGTAATTTTTTAAAATTTTCAAATACACAAAGTCTAAAATATTCCAAAATTTATTCCATTTTCACTCAGAATATAAATAATAACGGGGTTTTCAATAAGGATTTGACATTTTTAAATAAAACGCACACCATTTCATATATTTCCAAAACTATATTTTAGAATTAGAATTTTTCTTTATTTATAAAATATCTTAAAGATTAATTTACACGTTTAATTCAATTATTCATTAATGCATATAAACAAGAAAATTAAATAAAATATTAACGATATGTTTTTTAAAAACGTCTGTCGAGCGATCACAATTAATTATCATTTATTATCGACTTGAAATACAATCAAAACATTTATGAATGGAACTCGACTTTGTTCATATGGCCACGTCGTCAGCGGTCGATTCGTTGGACTCAATTTTCGATGACTCGGTCACACATTTCGGCCGTAACGGCCGCTATTTCGCGTTCAATGTTGGCTCTGAGTTCTTCCAACGTCATCGGCTTGTTGGCATAGACCAATGGTTTGACTTAGCCCCAAAGAAAAAAGTCTAGAGGCGTTAAATCGCTCGAACGAGGCGGCCAATTGACTGCTCCATTTCTAGAGATAACACGCTCACCAAACTTGCTATTCAATAAATCGATTGTAACGTGTGTTATGTGGCTTGTGGCACCGTCCCACAGTGGGATAAATCACAAAATTTGTGGAAATAATTCGGCCATTTGTTAACTTGTGGTCCGATTGCAATGAAATTTGGAACATGAATAAAAGACATAAAATGGAGTTTAAGGTTTGATTTTGAACCTTCCAGACCCTTTGGGGCGGCAAAATGGCTACCCAAAGTTGGGTACTTTTTTCATAAAAAATTTTGAGTGTTTGCCATTTTTTGTTTCTCATCCGATTTTCAAAAAATTAACATATTAGCAATCTTCTTGTAAAGATGAACAAAAAACATGCTTTTATGTGTGGGTTACCTCCAATAGTTTCCGAGATATTCCGATTTGAAAATGTGAAATTCCAAATTTTGTCCGACTCAGGTCCAAAGTTTTCCGAATATCGGGAGAAAATTGGGACCAATTTTCGTTTTAAAATAACGGTTATTTAGCCAATAAAATTCATGATTGAATAAAAAAAAATTAGTTCAATATCTTGTTTCATTTTTGGATTTATTTTTTATTTTTAGGAATTGTGGGATTGTTTTCAGAAAATCATAAATTCTGACATTTGTTCCGATTTGTTGACCTTAAAGTCTAGTTAAATCCAAAAAATCATTCGATTATGTCTATTAATAAATATTTTATTGAATAGTGAAAATTTTCATTTAAGCAAAAACTGAAATTTTTACCT
This sequence comes from Delia radicum, assembly GCA_021234595.1. Taxonomy (NCBI): domain Eukaryota; kingdom Metazoa; phylum Arthropoda; class Insecta; order Diptera; family Anthomyiidae; genus Delia; species Delia radicum. The sequence continues at coordinate 75,584,805 of CM037851.1, forward strand.
TCATATTTGGATTACCCAAGTTTTTGTTTTACCAAGATGGCTAAATTCAACCTTTTTTTAAAAAATTGCAATCTACAGGTAATTTTCTTTTCAACGATACTAAACACTGGTATGTTATGTTCATAACTTCTAAACAGAAAATCTTCAAATGTTAGCCCTTATTCATATATTTCTTCTAATGTGTCCTCGTATTCACATCTTACATAATTGGGTCAGGTAAAAAGGGTTTTATGATGTTCTTCATTAATGATATTAAAGGTTTTGTGGGCCCACCCAAAGATACGTATTTTATGATTGCTATTTTAAATATACCCTCTCTTTTTATATTTCATGGGCCTTAGTATTTGAAGATAGCTAATATTTGTACCTAATATTTGTATATAAATATGAATAGGTTTAGTTTTAAGTTCATAAAAAACTCCTCAATCATGGTAATAACAGTAAATCATGAAGCATTGTGTTTAACTTTGTGGGACAACTCAAAACTACAGAGATTTGAAAAGGTTAACGTTGTAGTTGCATCAATTGAATCTTCACATCACACTAAATTGGACACTGCAGAAATATCTAAAATTGACAATTTTATTAAATTATTTGATAAAAAAAAATGCAGTCCGTTTCCGGCTCTATTCTGAAATTTAAAACAAAATATTATAAGTGGATGAATGATAGCCTGGAGATAAATTTTTCTGCTGTTGGTGCACCCTGTAAGCCTTATAATGATTTGTGTGCAAAATCTAAAAAAAAAGAACATCGATTACTCTTTCTACGCATTCAAATACAGAAGTTTCGGACACGTTTAAGGAAATGTTAAAGAAACTACAGTTTTCAAATGTTTCCAAAGAAAGGACTATTAATAAAAAAGTATTGGGTTTTGGCATATGCCCGCATTCGGTTCATGGAACACTTCTTACACATAGCATATGATTTAAAGTAAAAGCATAGCAGGAAATGAAACAAAATCAGTAAGAAACAACGAAGAAATGTCAAAAATGAGGGCAGATGAAAAAAGGAGGATACAAGAAGACTTTAAAAGGCAGACAGGCTTAAACATAGATAAACCACTTGCTAGTTGTGGAAGTACAAACGATGGCAATACAGCAAGAAGGTTTTTTAGAGATTTTGAAATTACTTCAATAATAACAGGAATTGACAAGGAGTTGCTTCGAAAGATCAACATCATGTTAATGGCAATTAATAGAAAACATAAACTAAATTCCTCAAAATTTGGAGTATATACCGACGAAATTACAAAACTTCTATTATCATTATATCCCTGAAAAGAAATGACACCCACAGTTCATAAGGTATTGTGCCATGGAAAAATCATCATTGAATCAAACATTCTTCCTCTAGGTGAACTAACAGAAGAAGCTCAGGAAGCAAGGAATCGAGATTTCAAACATGCCCAATTGTTCAGTTCCAGAAAATGTTCAAGGCAATCACAGAACGAAGATATTTCCAATAACCTATTACTGTCTTCCGATCCCGTCCTGTCGTCAATGAGAAAACGATGGATTTCTTATAACACATTGTCATCTGTAAATAATGAAGAATTAAAAGATTTGCTTTATCTGTTAGATATAAATAATGATGTGTCCGATTATTTGGTATTAAATAAAGAAACAACCTAATTTGCTTGTCTTTTTTTTCATTAATGAAGAACATCATAAAACCCTTTTTACCTGACCCAATTATGTAAGATGTGAATACGAGGACACATTAGAAGAAATATATGAATAAGGGCTAACTTTTGAAGATTTTCTGTTTAGCAGTTATGAACATAACATACCAGTGTTTGGTATCGTTGAAAAGAAAATTACCTGTAGATTGCGATTTTTTTAAAAAAGGTTGAAGTTAGCCATCTTGGTAAAAGAAAAACTTGGGTAATCCAAATATAAAGGTAAAAATTTCAGTTTTTGCTTAAATGAAAATTTTCACTATTCAATAAAATATTTATTAATAGACATAATCGAATGATTTTTTGGATTTAACTAGACTTTAAGGTCAACAAATCGAAACAATTTTCAGAAATTATGATTTTATGAAAACAATCCCACAATTCCTACAAATAAAAAAAAAATTCAAAAATGGGATTTTTTTTCGTTTTTTGCTGCCATGTCGTCATTTAAAGCGGGGATTGTAAATGACTTATGCACAACATTATGTATCTGTTGGAGTATCTAAAACCGGTTTCCACTACCCAATTGGAAGCGTGCACAAATTTTAACTGTGAGTTAAAGTTGATATTTACCTCAAAAATATGGCAACTTTGGAAGCGGATGGGGGTAAAGTATTTACAAATCAAAATTTTTTTTACCAAAACTCGCATTTATATACATACTTTATATGTTCAGAAGAAAAATGCTTGTCTGGAGCGATAAAAAGTTTGGTGCTTTTTGGGGAAAATATCGCCAAAATTTACTTTTTTTTTTAATTTCTACTTTAAACTAATGTAATTTTTGACTGAAACAAGATATTGAACTAATTTTTTTTCTATTCAATCAAGAATTTTATTGGCTAAATAACCGTTATTTTAAAACGAAAATTGGTCCCAATTTTCTCCCGATATTTGGAAAACTTTGGACCTGAGTCGGACAAAATTTGGAATTTCACATTTTCAAATCGGAATATCTCGGAAACTATTGGAGGTAACCCACACATTAAAGCATGTTTTTAGTTCATCTTTACAAGAAGATTACTAATATGTTAATTTTTTGAAAATCGGATGAGAAACAAAAAAATGGCAAACACTCAAAATTTTTTATGAAAAAAGTACCCAACTTTGGGCAGCCATTTTACCGCCCCCAAAGGGTGTGGAAGGTTCAAAATCAAAACTTAAACTCCATTTTATGTCTGTTATGCATGTTCCAAATTTCATTGCAATCGGACCACAAGTTAATAAATGGCCGAATTATTTCCACAAATTTTGTGATTTATCCCACTGTGCGTCCTGGTGAAACCACATGTCGTCCAAGTCCATGTTTTACAATTCGGGCCAAAAAATAATCGGTAATCTTGGAGCGATAACAATCGCCATTCACAGTAACGTGACGATCGTTATTGTCGACGAAAAATATGGCCCAATGACGCCTCCGGCATGCAAACCGCACCAAACAGTTATTTTTTGCGGATTAAGTGGTGATTCATGAAGCATTTCGGTAGAACATTTTTATAATTTGCATACGTTGTTCGTTCGTGTACTTTACTATGATGAAAATGTTGAGTTTACTGAAAAAAAGGAAAGTATCAGTTAGATGAACAGTGAAATAGTGCGTTCACAAATACAATTCAAAGTTGTCAAGTACCTATTGGAAAACCTTTTATTAGGTTTTTTATTTAAATACTACTGCACTTATAAAAATTGTACAATAATGGCATGGTTGTCATATGATAACTTTAAAACTTGGTCAAAACTCACGATATTAAAAAAAAAAAAAAAAAATAAAACTCGATTAGCCTAAAAAAACATATTTTGTATATATTATTGAATAAAGACTCTTTCATAGAATTCTGCAAAATTAAAATTTTTAAAACATCTTTAACCTGTCTAGGATTTATTTCCTGTCAAAATTTCATTTTCGGTTGCTAACATTTGCACTAGAGTCTTAATGGCGCGTTCTTCAAAAGAAAAAAAGAAAAATATGACCCCCTTTTGGAATTAAGAAAGACATTTTTTTCTATCTTCGATTTTTGGAGACAGGGCCCAAAAGCCGATATGCGTATAAACATATGAGTGTGGGCACAAATGACAGGATATTTCCTTAAAATTTCAAAAATTATACTATATTTATATATTATATTATAAAAATAATTATTTTTATGATCCATGGTACATAGCGCCCTCTAGAGCTATATTATATATTTAGACCATATATATATATATATATATATATATATATATATATATTTTTAGAGCAAAAATGGGAACGAAGTTTTGTTAGTGTTTTTTTTTTTGTGATATTTGTTAAATTTACTATTCAGATAATGAAATTTACATGAAAATATGACTTTTAAATGCTATTGTCATTACCTAGGGATGAACGCATGGAGGTGATGGTAATCTAAAAACAAATTGAAAATTCCCAGCATAAACATGATAATGACAGGCCATTGCCGTATATATCACCAAGTAATGATAGGGCATTACCTTTCTTATTACTTTAAAATACAAAATAATGACTTACTGTTAATGGGCTACAGAAGTACTTGTATGTAATTGAAAAATAATGAGTTACTGGTAATTGGTAACATAAGTATCGATTTCATATTTTTGACTCCAACATTTTATTAATTTGTTTTAAAAATTTTTACAATTAAATTTTCCAAGCTAAAGTTTTTTTTTCAAGATTTCTTAAAAAAAATACTTAAAGATAACCGCTGATTTTGTAAATACTTGGTAACCACTTATTCTATGATTGTGACTAACCACTTATTCCTAATATCAAAGTAATTATGAGTAACCAATCAGGTAACTCATTATTCTCATTTTTTTTTGCAAGAGAGAGGGCAATGACAACCCAGAAATTTTAGGTCATCGCGAACAAAAGAAATCAAGCCTGTAAATAGCCTGGTAGCTAGTGAATCCCTTTGTGAGCTACTTAGACGCTTAATTACTTCGTAATGTCTGCTTTTTCTGGGTTTCTCATATGTTTGTGATTTTTTTTGTCTACACTCTTGTAATTTCTGCTAAAAATATATAGTTATTTGGGTTCTAATACAATTTATTTATATTTAATGTAAATGTCAGTCATTTGTGGTACCAATTAAATTTTGTACAACCTTGTAGCTTATTTAAAAAAACAAACCACATCAAATGACTGTTTTATGAATTTACATTCATTTTTTACAGTAGTTTTTTGTTATTTAAAAACATAAAAAAGCTGTTTGTTTATTTTTTACTAACATGTGGTTAATTTTTACTACAATTGGTAGTCATTTTTCGAACATTAAAAAACAAATGACAATGTTAGTTGTATTTACTGATGTAAGTCGTGCATACTTTAAGTGAAATTTCATTTGTTTTTAACTACATTTGTAGTGGGGTCTTTACCTACATAGTATTCTAAGTGTATTAATATATCGCAAATATTCTGCTGATTTTAGCATATTAATTTGTCAATTTTCATTAACTAAAATTTAGCTCAAACATACCTCTCATTTAAGCAAATTTCCCTGCATCGTAATTTTGAACTAATTTTTTTTGTGTGAGATTTTATTTGTTCGGTTTTAGATCATGACAAATTTTTCTCTAAATTAACAGAAAAATTATAATTTTTATATGATAATTTACTTTGACTATTAGAAAAAAAAAACACAGAAAAAGTTATTAGACACTAGCATGAATGGAATGCATTTTCTGACCCACTACGTGTTAATCGTAAATATCATCTATTTATCTCACACGTTAAAGAAATTAGGTAACGTTAAATCCCACATTACTCTGTGTGTTGAGTTTTCTTTTATTGAGTAAATTACTATTTAAATAACTGAAATATAGTAACTACAGAACTTCAATTATAATTTATTTAAAAATTTACGCATTCTGCTAACTTAAATTTGAATACTACTTCAAAACAACTTGAAAAATTAAACTAATACCAAATTCTTGATTAATGCTTAATTTAGTTAAATATTTAGTCTGACTGCTTACGGCCTTAGTGTCAATAAAATTTAAGAAACAATTTTTCGATATTATTTTTTATTTTTTTTTTTTTACAGATGAATTGAAGCGGTAATACAATTTATTAAACATTTTAAAAAATAACTTAAAAGATTTACTTTATGCAATAAAAATAACCACGTATGTGTTCCACTAATTGACATTTTGAAATCCTGCCAGCGTAAATTTATGCACAGCATCTATAAACCAACCTAACTAACAAGTGAAGAAATAAAAGAAAAAAAAAAAAACAACATATAACGACAACATCAGTTTTAATATAAAATTTAAATACTTAATGGAAAAAGACTTTGTAAAAAAGTGCCACAAAAATGATTATTTAAAAACTAACTGCCAACGCTAACTAAAATAAAATTTTAAATGCAATAAGAAAATCAATTTATAGTCTTAATTTCAAGAAAATGCTACCAGTTTTCAACTCTACAACTCAAATATAAAAAAAAAAATTTATATATTAAAAACGCACAAAATTTACATTAACATATAAAAGTATTAAAAGGTTATGAATTTGCAATTTATTAACACTGTAATTAATCATTATAAAAAAAAAATAATCGAGAGTTGATATAAAAAATATTAAGGTGTTTATATAGAAATCAAAGTGTTCTATAAAACTATATAATTATCATTCTTTATAAAATCTATAAAATAAATTATTTTTAACAGTTTATTTTTTTTTTATATTAATTTTATTTAACATTAATTGCCTGTAATAATGCGGTAGTGAAAAATTGTTTTAAATAATGTATTGTATCAGATGTTATCATTATTCGTAATAAATATTAAATTAATTAAAAAAATGTTGACATTAAAAAGAAAACAATATAAAAAATTAAAAAGTGTAATATTTTATTAAACTGTAAAAGAAAAATTAAGTAAATATATATAATAAATTCGAAAACTTGACAAAAAAAAAAAAAAATATAAAGTTTATAAAAAGTGTACCATCTTCAAGTATTTAAAAAAACGCACATAAATTTTTTTTTAATTTTGTATAAAAGTGTATTTTAAATCGTGTTCAATTGTGATAATAATACAAAATTTAAACCCACAAAATATATGACTTAAATTGCTAATATAAAAATATTAATTAACTTTTTTGGAGCCAGCTAACAACAGTCTAAAGGTAAGTGATGTTAAAATTTATATTCTTATTTTATTTATTAGGTTGTTAATAATAAGTTTCAATATTTTTGCGTGTGTACATACTTGAGATAAATCAAACTAATTAAAAATGAAAAGTAAAAAATAAAATAATAATTTTGAAATAAATTTGTTGAAAAATAATTGATTTTTGTATTGATAAAATTTTAACACGTGGGCCAATAAAGTTTATTTGGTTTATTATAACAATTAAGCATATATAACAAACAATTAATTAACAACACATAAATCGGTTGGGTCATTAACTAAACAAATAATAATAAAAATATTGCAATTCTACACATGATCGCTTGGGAGAGCGTGAAATTTTAACATGGAAAACTACAGTGGCTACGGCTCATAATAAAATCAAGTTTTGTTAATTTTTCACAAAAATTTTAATAAATAAAAGAAAATGTTTGGCCCTAAATCATTTTTTTGGGCTATATGAAAAAACAACAAGGAAACTACCGCAGAGGGTACACGGCGATTTTAAATGAATCTTACTCTACTAAAAAAATAGTTAATTTAAAATTCTGTTAAACGGGTTCCAATTCAGTTGTGTTAATTTTGTCTATTGTTATTGTTGAAATTATTTATTTAGCTAAAGTCATAAATTATCTCACTTTACCTCAACAACAATTTTTATCCGTATTTGAACTAATTTTTCCATATAAAATTTGGTAATTCGTAATTCTCATCAGTGTCCGTTAATGTAATTGTTTTTAGACCATATTTTTTGTGTCTCGTCTCTTAATCTCATTTGCGGATGACGTTATTAACTCATATTTTTTAATTTCTAATCATAAAAGAGGATATATTTTGGAAACTAAGAGAGATATAGTAAAATATAGCCAAAATCGTTACTCCATACTTATTAAGTTGCATTTATTAACCCTTTCACTATTGACATTTTGTTTGTGCATATATTCCTATTTTGACTTCAGATTCATACTAGCGGGTCTTAAATTAGAAAGAAAAGGGTTTTTATTTATGACCCCTCACCCACCTGAAATCAAAAATAAGTCCGCAAATCGATTTTTTTTAATTTCTCAGCCCATTTCAACCACTAAAACATTCGAATAACTAAAAATTCTTCGTTTGATTTTCTTCTGATTAATTAATGAAGCTACATGCTAAATATCGATATTCTAGCTTTATTAGTTTAGGAGTGGCACTAAAACGCAACTTTGTATATAAAGGCTGATTAAAAAAAATCGGAGTTTGTTAACAAATATCGCTACTATATTGTATTGATATGAAAAGTTTGGACATATAATTATTTTTTTAATGACCACGAACCTAATGAAAATTTTTAAAAACAAATATTAATTTTTATTGCATTATCAGATTTTGATATTTTTTCAATTATGTGTAGTAGGGCGGGTCGATTTAAAATCGCCCAAGTGACAAGGAAAATCTTATTCTAGGGATCAAAATAAGAAACTTTGCCTCTAAAACTAATTTTGATGTCCCGACTTTTGACCGGTAGGGTGAAATTTTGAAAAATCCCACTTTGATATTTCAGAAAGTAGGAGGAATCTCTCCAAGATTATGGGAGCTACTTCTTCTCCGGGAGATACGCTAGCAGATTAATGCATAAATCATCATTCTAGGTGCCCGGTAAGGGGTTAAAGGTGAAGTTGAAAGAGGGCCTTTTTAGCCGTGTTTTTATAGCAAAATGGACAAATCTCGGGATTATGATATTTAAGAAAGTAGGAGGAGTCATTCCAAGAGTAGGATCTCTATTTATTCTCCTGAAGACGCTCTAGCAGATGAGTGCATAAATTATATTCGATTGGGTGGGACTCTATTGTGGCACTCTAAATGGGTCAAATTAGGATTTTTCAAAATTGGACCCTACTGGTCAAAAGTCGGGATATCAGAATTTGTTTTAGAGGTATGGTTGCTGCGGCAAAGTTTCTTATTTTGATCCCTAGAATACAATTTCTCTTGTCACTTGAGCGATTTTTTTGCCTCCCTGCAAATCGAAACGCGCTAATGTATAGTGTACAATGGTAGTGAAAGTGTACAATGGTAGTGAAAAGATTAAGTATCAAGTGAACTTCCGTTAATAAATATGGCCCTACAGAGTTTTCAACTTAGTATTTGTCTTGCCTTTTTTTATGAGTGTATATATGACTGAACAAATATAAAATCAGCAGCTCTATTTCTTTCACCCCTTCTGATTTCAACCAAACTTGGTATAGAAGATATATATGGAGTAAGATTTGGGGACATATAATATTATAAAGTACTGTATATAAAATTCTATCAATAAAAACTTTTAGCTGTCTTTGTATATAATGATATTAGCAGTAATATGACTTCATTCAAACACAGCAAAAAATAGTGCTTACCTAGAAGCGCTTTCGGAAGGCATTATTCAATTACGAAGCGCTTCAAAAGCGAAAAAAATGAAATTAGTCCCAATTTTAATAAATGAAATAACCTCCAAAGAAAAAATTAAAAGAGCCCCAAGATTTGGGAGTTATTTCATAGTAATAAAATAACTCCCAACAAAGAATGAAACAACTCCCAATGAAAAAAGTCCCAAACAAAATGAAAAAATTCCCAATTCAAAAATATCGAATTCTGCGACTCGCGGCCGTGGCCGCGCCTATAGGACGCGAACTACGGTGGCGCCGCATTACGCGAAACGCGGCCGCACAGCAGGATGCGAATCGTACTCACCGCTTATCAGAGGTGACATGTCATAACGTCCAATGACATAATGTCCATGGACGTTATGTCACTCGAAAAGTGTCATAATGTCCATGGACTTGATGACAATTTTTAATTTGACAATTTTGGAAATTATGTCACTTTCAAATGTGGCATAGCGTTTAGACTTTTTAAAATAAAAAGATTAATTATATTTAGTATATCAATACAATTACTTTAAATGTATGTATATCACAACATAAAACGGAACTTATAAATCGTATAATCGCAAGCTGAAAAAACTTTATTTCGCGAAGCCGCCTGCCGCGTTCTACGGAGAAAAAAACCCCTAAGAGCGGCCGAAGGCCGCCACACAGAAACACTTGTTTTTACAAATTACTGGATGTCTTAAAAATAGAAGATTTCGACGGATTCGACATATGATTTAAAAAACAAGTTCTTCAGGGTGGCGGCCTTCGGCCGCCCTTAAGGGTTTTTTTTCTCCGTAGAACGCGGCAGGTGGCTTCGCGAAATAAAGTTTTTTCTGCGTGCGACACAAAAGGAACTTCAAAATTACTAATCTGTTTCCACACTGGAGTATAATGTCCATGGACACCAAAGTGTGGCATAATGTCCATGGACTGTCATTCCATTTGAGGACATAATGTCACATTGCAGAGTGTCATAAAGTCCATTTACATTATGACACTTTTCGAGTGACATATCGTACATGGACATTATGTCATTGAACGTTATGACATGCCACCAAAATTACCAAAATTCTAGCAAGAACTGCGTTCCTTTTGGTAAAATAACTCATTGTATTGCTATTATTTACTTTACGACAATTTTAAGACAAGAATGCATAAAATTTACCAAATGTAATTTTAATAGAAATAAAATAACTCCCAGCAAAAATGAAATAACTCCCAACGATAAAATCACATTTAAAAATGAAAATGAAATAAGTCCCAACAAATGTGAAATAACTCCCAATGACAAAAATAAGTGAAATAACTCCCAACAAAATCTGGTTGGGAATTATTTCATTTGGGAGTTATTTCATAACGAAATAATTACTAACTGAAAATTGTGAAATAAGTCCTTACGCGTTGGGAGTTATTTCATAATGAAATCAATCCCAATTTAATATGGAAAATTTTTGGGAGTTATTTAATTTTTTTTGGGAGTTTTTCATTTGGGAGTTATTTCACGGTACCCTTTTCAAAGCATATACACTGTAATATTTATTATAAACTGCGTTACACATTAATTTCAGTAAATTTCGTAAGTTAAAAAAAGTAGATGAGTTTAGCCGGCATAAAACTAAAAACAATGGCAAATTAATAATATTTAACAAAATAAGCAATTATTTTATTTTTTAGTTTACTATTTAAAAAGGAATAATAAAATCAATTAATGTTTCATAACTATAAATACTAGGGTCGATTCGAAATTTTAGATTTTGGGATACAATATCTTTTCAGAAGATTACTGCATCACTAAAAATAATGGCGTAATTATTTTTTTAAAATTCAAACTCCTTCTACTGCATATCTGCGGCTAAAAACGCTGATGTTGGGTACCATTTTTCTACAGAGCAAAAACGTCAAATCTGATTTTACCATTCGATTCCCTAGGAAAATTTATTAAAAATCAGCGTTATTTGAGATTTTCAGAATGTATCAGGTAGTCGTTAGGGTGCACCAACAAATCGTTTTTTTTTTTTTAAAAATTGCAAAAGTATTTTATTAACACGCATATTGAAATTATGCTTATCAAGTAATATATAACTAAAGGTTAGGTAATTTTTTTAAATTTTTGTAATTGATACTACAAAGTTTGTTTTTTTTTCAAAACAACATTATTAAGTTTCTCTTTCCACTGCACATAATGCTAAATTATTTAAATTGTATTTATTTTTGATTATATTTGAATGATTAAGCCTCGAAATTTGGCCAACAAGCTGATCGGTATAAATACTTGTTGATTGTATATTTTTAGCCTTTTCAATTAAAATGACGAAGCTTCTTTGGGATGCCCACTGAGCGGAGTGAAAATGTATAACTGAAATATTTATTCCATAATTAACTAATGTTTTTAAACTCTGCAGAGTTATAAAAGCGAAAGACGACTTTAAAAGCACGAAATGTATCAATTTCAGATACAAGAGTGGATGCAGCTACAAAAGTATATTTTCTTCGATTAAGATTTTGTATAGTGAGAAAACAATATCTTGGGCCGAAATGTATATCAGTAAGATTCAGCTATTAAATTTAAAATACTCGTAACTGCTTACCTGGAATTCTCCATATTCTTTTTCCTGTTAATTATAAAAGTTCAGCCATTTCGAAATTTAATATTAATGTTAAAGACAACATTAAATGCTGACATCAACAGCCCGTAGAGAAATCTAAACTTCATAAATGTTAAAGACTAATGTTGCTTGAAAAAACACAATACTGGTTCAAAAATAATACAATTAATAAATTATTTTCAATACTTCTCGTATCAAAATCTTAACAACTTTTTAAAGGGTCACAACAAAATAAAAATTTAAATGACACTTTTTCCAGGAGACAGAATATTTTTAGTCTGCGTGTTAAAAAAAAATTGTTTTAATTTTTTAACAAAAAAAAGGAATTTTTTTGGCTACCCTAATGACTAGCTGGTCCATTTTAATAACCTCTAATGACGCTTACTTTTACTTATTTTTAATGAACAATAGAATGACAAAGTTAGATTTGAAATATATTCAGCAGTTTTTGCTTTGTTAAAAATTGTGCCCAAACTCAGCGTTTTTAGCCGCAGATATGCAGGGGAAAGAGTTTGAATTAAAAAAAAAAATAATTACGCCATTATTTTTAGTGATGGAATAACCTTCTAAAAGATATTGTATTAATTTTAAAACAATAATGACGTCATTATTTTTAACGATGCAAAGAGCTTCTGAAATGGTATTGTACCCCAAAATCAAAAACAAAAATTATTTTGAAAACGAAAAACAATAAATGCACTTGATACATGAAAAATTACAAAAATTTAAGAAAAATAATTAAAAGCAGCGGTTTTATTAATGCGTTAGTTCTCCTTTTTGCTGTCTATCAGATTAATTTGAAGTTCTTCCGTTATAGATTTCAACGCATTAATAACTGCTTCTTTTAGATGAAAAACTCCTTCATATTGACGGTTTTCTGCGTAAATTCGACAGGTTAATACTCCCCAAATATTCTCAATGGCGTTGCAATCCGGAGAACATGCCAGCCATTCCAATACTTTTTGATGATAGCCATTCCATCGTCTGACGACTTTTATGTACTGGGTCATTGTCTTGTTGAAAACTGAATTCTCTTGCATTGCTATTTTCAATAAATGGCACTCATTTATCTTCTAATACTTAAATGTACTCGAAAGAGTTTGGAAATGCCAAATCCACCATACCGTCAAAACAAAAAGCAAAGTATCCGCCATTAAGTATCCGCCTCCGAAATATCATGGTTCCTTGGTTCGTAATCTTTCCAATAGCTGTTAAAACCATGTGGACAATTAATATTGAACCTTTTCGCATCAGAAAAAATCACATTTTAAATAAATTTATGTTTAAAGAGTCCTGCCAACAACAGCGATTATTACCTCTCTCGAGTTGGTTTGTAAATTCCTTTTAGCAAATACTAAAGTCCGTAAAGATAACATCGGTAAATTGGTCATTTGAAAATCCTCGGTTTACTAAGGTTGTTAGTTGTAGAACATTATTTACGGCCTTTACGGAAACCATGTTGAAAAGGTGTGAGCAACGATGACACTTGGTGTACTAGAAAATCTGTAATACATTTTTCGAAAAGTTTTGGAATCGTACTTAATTTAGCAATGTTAATTACGTTAGACTTATTTCCTGATTTAAAAAGGGGAATGATGTAAAATTCCTTCCAAAATTTGGGGAAATAATCATGCTTTATTGATATGTTGAAAATAATAGATAAAAGTATATTATAAACTCAATGATTTGGTAAGCGAGTCGTCTAAAATGTATACCAAAATAAACTCAACTAAGACAAAAGAGCTAAGAGAAAAAAAAAGAAATTTTGAATTACTGCGTAAGAAAAAATAATACAATGTCTTGTGAATTTTAAAGGCCAATGTTGTAAATTTTGCAATTATTCGTATAGTTCAAGGCATTTTAGTTTTATCTAGCCACAAAAAGTGTAGATTGTATCTGGCCGAAATATTTAGCCGTTATATTTATCCATATCCATATTCTCATCACGTTAGTTAGTTTCATATTTAAACAAATTTGCTTGAATTTTTTTTACAAAATTTACAAATTTTTAGTAATGTATTTTATTAATTTTTTGTTTTTTTTTTTTTGAAATTTAATTGAAAATATTTGGGAAATTTAAAAATTTAAACATATTATTATTGTTTTTAACAATTTACATTAAAATTATTAAGTTTCAATATCATTTTCCGAATTAAGCAATTTCTAGCCATTTTTTTATCCATATTCCAGAAATTTTTTCAACTCAAATTTTAATATTTAAATTCAAAACATAGCGAGTGCTTCAAAGTATTAAAAGTTCCACAGTTAATCCCAATTATGTGGATTAACTGTGGACATGTGAAATAAAGAAATAAATTGTGTATAAAAATTAAAAAAAAATCGACCCAAACAATTCCTCTCATTGAAATTGTTTGGTGTCTTCGTAAAAAAAAACTTTAAAGTTATTATCAGAGAAGACAAAAAAAAAGCAAAATTACAATTGTTGTAAAAATTATCAAAATCAAAAACATTGGGAATAAACAACTTTTATGAAAAAAAGTCTTAACTTAATTGAAAACATATTATTTTAAACGTAAAAATATTTTATGTCAGAAAATCTTAAAAAGTCTTTTGGAAAATCTTAAAGAATAGTTTTTTAAATATTAAAATCAGAAAAGCTCAAAAAATGGCAAATGGGTACAAAAAAAATATAAAAATATAACAGAGTTAATTTGTTTTTTTTTCACGATTTTGTCATTTTAATTTGAGAGAACATTTTCACTTATTTCAAAAATTGTTTCTTTATATCAAATTCTGAAACTGAAATATATTTGAAAATGACGAGTTGTTCGACACGAAAACACCAATTTCTCAAATAAATCGAAAACAGCAAATTTTCAGAAAGCGCAAAAATAGAAAATATCGGTTTATCTCAGACAACAGTAAAAGTTTTTTTTTTAAGCACATTTCGCTTTGCTACAACTTAGCCGCATAATAAAGTCCTCCAAAACGCTTATCAAATAACGCATATCAATTAATTTAACAAATTCGGTTGTGTCAACCGATTTTTTTTTTTTAATTTTAATAATAGTTTACCTAAATTTAAAGTCATCAAACTATTTTAAGATTCTGGTGAGATCTTTTGTCAGATCGAAATACATGTACACTCAAAAAAAATTGTAAAGTCAGCAAAAACTTCTGCTGCGTCAGAAAAGTTTTAGTTAGGTGGGTGCTTGCAAAAAAATTGCTAATGTTAGCAAACCAGCGAGCTATTTTTAGCAAAAAAAGCACTAAATTCAGTAAAAGTTTTGTTGGCATTAAGTTAATTAAAAATTTTAAAAATTTTGCTATATATTATATGGATGCTGAATCTAAGTGGACTGAAAAAACTCAAAAAAAAATTGTGAAAAAAACTATATTTCAGTTATTCTAAAAATGCAAAATAGTTTTTTGTGATTATTTTAAAAATAATTAACAAAAAATGTACAATTTTGACCAAAACATGTGTTTTGGGGGAGAAAAATATATATGGGAGAACATGTACAAAATATGTTTTGTTTCAAAACACATCCAAAACACCTTCAGTGGAAACGTAGTCAAAGATGTGTGTGTCCTTGTCTTTCGCTTTAGTTTGTCTACCTGATGGTCTATTTGTTGGCAATTTGACAACATTCTATAAATTACCACTATAAAGATTTTAGTTTACAAAAAAAGTTTTTATTTTTATTAAATGCAATTTTTTATTTAATTTAAATAATTTTGTTATATAAACAATTTACGAGGGTCCAATAAGTTGGCATAGTATTCGCCGTTTGTTGGTTTTTTCTTTTGAAAGTAAGCGTTGTGGATTATCCTGCGTGCATCCCAAAAAACTGTTGCCATCTCATAACCACGATTATGTTAAGGGCA
The DNA here is from genome assembly GCA_021234595.1 of Delia radicum. Classification (NCBI taxonomy): domain Eukaryota; kingdom Metazoa; phylum Arthropoda; class Insecta; order Diptera; family Anthomyiidae; genus Delia; species Delia radicum. The sequence goes on from CM037851.1 coordinate 75,600,461, forward strand.
GTTGATGGCAAACGCGGTACCCATCTTGCAGACAACTTTCTTAAACCCAGCTGATCATTCAAAATCAAAACCACACTGCCATATGAAATGCCTATGGCATCAACAATTACACGCACTTTCACTCTTCGATCGGGCAACACCATATCATGTATTTTTTTTGACATTTTCGGGTGTATTGACCATTGTAATCGATGATTCAGAGTTCCCATAGTATTTATTACACTTTTTCTTTGTATGATTGACGGTTTTTTTTCGCAAAAAATAATGTTTAATGAACACTCTACGGAACTAGCTCAAAATTTGACAGTAGTCTATTAACAAGTGGTACTTCATCTGAGCAGTGTTGCATTTCATATAACGACGAGGGAAGTTCGAAAAGTCACGTATTTATTGATCCGCCCTCGTATATATAAATAAAAGGACGTGAGCAATATGTCTTTTATTTTATGTACGAAAAATATATACAAAAATCTTCCATTGTAGATTTTTTTTTATCAATATGCATTTTTTATTATAATAAAAACTTTTCAACTACAATTAAAAAAAAAAAAATTTTAAAAAATTTCTAAATTCGGGTTTAAAAACTTAGTAAATTATTTTTATAAAATCAGCACTGAAAATTAGTAAAAATTTTACAATTTTAAAGAAAGAGTAGAAAAAATTGTTGACTATAAAATAATTTTGTACAAAAAATTAGTATAAAATCTGTAAATTGCGATGAAATAGGTTTTACTAATTTTACTGCTAACTATTTTATTTAAGTGTTGTTACAACAATGTTTCGGGGAAAAACTGGTATCTGTAAACTTTCTAAAATTTTTGAAAAAAATTAGCGGCCTTTCTAGTGACGGCACATTTTTTAATTTTTTTAAGAGAAGCAAAAGGGGATAGTGGAGAGGTGAAAGATAGAACATGGCAACACTGTAATTGCGCGAGTAGATAAGTCTTAGAACAGTTGTTGCTAGCCACCTGATGAAGAGTTGGCGAATTTATTGAAGCTTTTTGTTTCATAGCCTTGATTCATTATTTTACTTCGGTGGGGTTAAGTGCTATGGGAACATCGAAGGTGGGCGCAGCAATACATATAAGTGATAGAAAAACTCATACATATTATTTTTCTAAATTGATGTTGTCGTCACCGGGAATCGAACCCGGGACCATCTGTGTAACAGTCCAACGCGCTAACCATTATGTATTATTTTTAACCCGATTTTTAAAATGGAAATATTTTTTAAAAATAATATAAAGTTAGCCTTATTTAAATTTAAAGGAGAGTATGTGAATTTTAGTAATCGGTTTATAAATAACAAAAAATACGAAAAAATTTCCAAATGTTTAGTAGCAACTACTGAATTTTATACGAAAATTTTAAAAATTAATTAAAACCGAGGTTTTCCCTTCAACCTTGTAAATATAATTTTTTGCAAATCGATTTTATTAGATAGTCTTCATTAATTTAAAATAAAACAACTTATTAAAAAAAAAAAAATTATATGGCTTTAAAAAAAACCACCAATAATTGTAATTAAATTTGATTAAAAAAAATTTAACCAACACATAAAAATCTAAATTGTAAATTTAATTTCACACTTTACAACGCTATGAAATTGTTAATTACCCCCTTTTTTTAGCTTATTTAATTTTAAGGCTTATTATTATAAAAATAATAGTTAATAATTTATTTTTTATTTTTTTGAAACAAACTTATTTATATGAATAATTTATAATAGCCCGAATAAAAATAATTTAGTTTTGAACAATTTAATACAGTTGCCAGTGTAGTTGTTCATAATTTAGTGTCCGACCGAACAGTTCGACCAGAAAATGCATTTGGTATGTATTCGGTATTTTAAAGCATTATGGACAAATTTGGCATATGGAAAAATGTTTATTGGACTGATTAGATGCTTTTTTAAGTGTCAAATCTGAAGAAAAGTCTGTAGTTAGGTAATGAATTCACTGTTCGGCCTCAGAAAGTTCGGCCAAATAGAAAATAGTTCGGCGGCCGAACTTTTAACTTTATAGCTAAACTTTGGCTTTTCTCTTAAACTTTATACACAAAATCGAATTAAATCGGCTCAACAAACATGTTTCCAATACCAAAATTTGTCATCATTGCCTCTAGATACCAAAAAACAGACAAAATATAGTTTTTTGGCCGAACTGTTCGGTCGGACACTACTATCCGTTATTGGATATAATAGCTAGCCCCTTGCATTCTTTTTAACAACTTCATTTTCACTAGATTGAATCGTATCTAATTATATCAGTATCAATGTAATATAATCCCTTTATGTACAATACGATCCACCATTTTTCGAATCATAGTGCATTTCAGTTAGACATAAGGATATATTAAATGCGATATATTTCTTTGTGGCATCATATGCATTTTTTTTTTAATCGGGAGTATATTTTTGTGTGTTTTATAGCCTTAAGTTACTAATTTGACTAAAATGTTTAAAATGTTGTTAAATTTTTTAATGGGCTGTTTAAAAAGCTAAATTCGTTGTACAAAAATTTTCTATGCTTTACATAATAGTTAATCGTTTTAGAAAAAATATTATAAATAGTAGACATACACGGAGAAAATTTCTTGGACGAGCTTAAATAAAACTAATTCACTAAACTAATGAAGGTTTCTTCACAATATGGTCGAAACATTTCTTCAACTTTATGAAAAAGTTTAATATTTTTAATTAAATCATTTTTAAAGAAACTCTTTCGTTAGAAGTGTGAAATTTTTAATAAATAACATGAAATTTTTCATTAGGTTTTTTTGAAAAACTTCATCAATTTAACAAAAAGTTTCAATGCACAAATTCCAGTGTTAATTCACAGATATAATGCAAAAATTCATTGATATCATGCCGTTAATTCTCTCAGTGTACAAACATATTTATACGAATATGACGAAATATTTTTAGGTCAAATTTAATTTAAAATATTGTGTGAAAAAATATTTATATTTTCAATGCCCAACTGCTAATCATCCGTCATAGGCCTTTTGTTTTTACTAATCATAATTTAACTAATATTTTAGCATTTGATTAATTAAAATTTCATTTAGTTTATGTTTTTGATTTTGATTTTATTGTACAAAAAACAAAAAAAAAAAAACCTAAAGCAGCCATTGAAAATTTAATTATCTATGATTATGTAAATTTTTTATGGGAATTATTGAAATTTTGTGTAAAAATTTTAAATTAGTTAAATTATTATTTTGGCAGTTAAAGTACTAAATATTTAGACCACACATTTGTTAAACAGAATATTAATTTTAAGGTCTTAACAGATTTTAAGCGTAAAATCAAAATTACAATGGGAAATGTAACAATTTGGAAACAGTATTAAGAACTGTGGTTTTTCTATTTTGCAAAAATCATTAAATTTCTCAAAATAAAAAAAAAAAAAAACAACATGAAATCGGTGCAATTATTTTTATATATTTTTTTAAATTTAAAAAATGGTTATTGACCTTTAATTACGCAGTTTTTTACTTTTACCAATTTTGGTAAAATAAATAACACTATTCGACAAGTTTAAATTTTTTGAATGACCTCCACTTGCAACATATCACTTCCGCATAATCTTGGCATGCAGACCACAAATAATGTTAGTTTCCAAGGGAGGTATCCCAAACCGGACCGGCAGATTATATTGAACTTCGGATACTTTTGTTTAGCTGCCCAATCTCACATTTAGGCGTTCTTAAGTGTGGTCAAATATTACCACATTTTACATTTTTTCCGGCTAATTTCGTTCTATTCAAAATAATAATAGAAAACAATTTGTATCAAATGAAAGGTTTTTAGAAGTTTTTAGTGTAAAACATATCTAAAGACTTTCAATACAATAAAGGGTGATTTTTTAAGAGCTTTCGGATTTGATTTAAAAAAAAAAACACATAAAATTTAGAGAAATGAAATCTTTATTTGAGTCGATTGAACGATCTATATAATTCAATGTTTAAAGATGACTTCATATAAATGTTGACCGCGTCTAGCCTCAAATGGTTCATTCGATGGGTCCAATTTATGCATACTCTCTCCAACATAGCGACCGGTATCTCACGAATAAATTCTTGACCCTTGACCGCGGCTGCGTCTCAAATGGTTCATATGTTGGGTCCAATTTTGGAATACTCTACCCAACATATCGGCCGGTATCTCACGTATAAATTCTTTAATATTGGCTTCCAGTGCGTCAACCGTTACGGGCTTGTCCCTATAGAAATGAGCCTTAGCCCCACAAAAAATACTAAAGGTGTTAAGTCGCTCGTTTTAGGCGGCCAACTGAACGGCCCCAAATGTAAAATAAACTGTTCATCGAACTTGACTCCAGATGCCACCCAAGTCCAGCTCTTCCCTTTTTGGGCAAAAAAAAAAAAAATGTGTAATCATTGCACGGTAGCGCTCGCCATTCACAGTAACGTTCCTGCCTTCATCGTCTTTAAAAAAGTACGGTCCAGTGATGCCACCGCCCCTTAATCCACACCAAAAAGTGCATTTTCAGCGATGCATTGTTAGTTCTTGCAATGCTTCTGGCTGCTCTTCACACCAAATACGGCAAGTTTGCTTGTTCAAGGCTTAATTCAACCAGAAACGAGCTTCGTCGCTGAACAGAATTTTCCGATAAAAAAGTGGATATTCATCCAACTTTGCCAGAGCCCGTTCACCAAAAGTTAGCCGTGTGGCCTCAATTCTTGCATCAGCTGTATTTAAAAAGGTTTTACACCAAAAGCCTTCCTCAAAATTTTCCACGTAATGGAGTAACAGAGGCGCAATGGCTGCAGACGGCGCCGAATCGATAATTCACGGTCATCAACAACACTGGCGGATACAGTTGCGATATTTTCCTATATCCGCACTCTACGTATGGGTGTTGGTGGTTTAATGTCCAATAATGTAAATTTGGTGCGAAATTTGGTCACAAGATTCCGAATAGCTGACTCAGAAGGTCGCCCAAACTGATCATAAATTGGAGGAAGTGCTCGATGCACTTTCTTAACCGAGCATGAATTTTGATAATAAAATTCAATAATTTACAAGCGTTGTTCGTTAGTAAGTCGATTCATGGTTAAATTATAGACCAAAACAGCTGAGCTGCCAAATACAGTGTTGCCGAGAAGAAAGTTGCATAAAAGTCACCCTTTACAAAGAAATGACACTTGGGAAGGCTTGACATTTCTTTGAAATCTTTCGTGACCCTCCAAAAAAGTTTTGGTTGCTCTAAATTGTCAACTGAAATATATCTCCAATTTGTCAACTAATGAGATAAAGATATTGAATCTATTATTAACTGGATGCACTTATAACAAGAAATATTATTATACTAGAGGTTGCGACATTGTTTTCCCTTAAAGTTTAAAATGTTATTGATTTCTGATAAGAATTTAAACTGTTATAAAATGAAACACAATACAGTAGAGTTGGTATCCACACATTTAGGCGGGGATAAAAACGCACTATCACCATTTCCAATTTGGGGATTACGAATGAAACTATTTCTGTCTTAGCGCCCAAATCAATATGGTAACTATGTCTAAAATAGTTAGTAGAGAACCCAAAAAAGTAAAGTTGTTTTTTCTTATTCTTATTCTTGCTCCCCGCGCATTTTATGACACATTGGGTTTTAAGGAATAAAATCTGCTAAAAAAACTGGGAATAGGGAAAAAGGAATAAAATAATGGAGCAAAATCTTTCGATTGTGATAAAAATCATTCGATTGAAACAACGGACATTCGGACATGACAATTGAATTTCGATTACCTCAACTACAACGGTAGCCACGATCGAGTAAGTCACTGGGTGTGGATAATGGGGTAAAACACTGGAAGTATATTTTTGGAATTTTAAATAAAAACATATTAAAAATGTGGAACACACATATAGAAAACAGTTTTGTAGTTGCCACCGAATTTTTTGTCAACCGAATTTTTGTGATTCCACGTACTAGCACTATTATTAAATTTTATTACTATTGTAACAGCCGACATTTACTTACAAATTTCGAATTTTTATTGTAACTATTGAATATTTTATGTATGTGGACTATAATATTCTATAAATAGATTCACATGCATTCATCAATATTTATTTAGAAACCAGCTACCAATAGCCTAAACCAAATTTAAATATGTTTTTTCGAACTTGAATATTCTTTAGTTTTTTATTTTTATTTATTTTATTTTATTAATTAATAATCATATAATTACAAATTATATACTATTACCCTAACCAAGCACTAGCTACTATGGCCTTCGGCGCGTTGTAGCGAAAAGAGACCAGTGCCTCTGGTGGGAATCGAACCCATGACCCCCGCACTGATAAGCCAGCACGCTACCAACTAGCCTACCGGGGCGCACATTCTTTAGTTTTAAATTTAAATGTTTGTCTTAAAATAGATTTGATTATTTTATTAATAAAACATGGGATTTTTTCAAAAAAGCAATTCTAAATCAGTTAATAAAATCTTCTTATGCCGCGAACTGGGCTCGAACCGGCTACCTAATGCTTGTCAGCCAATTCCTTTAACTCTAGCCTCAATTTGAATTTGTATTTGCCAATTTCACACTTGAACGTTTTTTGTTCAAAATTTAAATATGAATGTCTAAACATATAAAGGGTCCGCCAAATAACTTTTTTTTTTAACTCCTGAACCAATTGGACTTTGTATAGCGCCATACCAAGGTCTTTATGCAAAATCCGTCTCAATGATGTCTCCGAAATATTCAATTGTTGAGAACGACAGTGAATTGATGTTAATGACGCTTCACGCACACTTTCTGCCACAGCAGCAATATTCTCGGGTGTACGCACTGTTTTTGGCTTTTCACGCTTTGGTTTATCGATGGTGATGCCAGTTTCTTTCACTTTTTTACAAGGTAACGAACATAAGGACCATATTCGCTCAGCGGAAGGATAAAACTAATTATCTGTCAAATCAGACATGAGCTAAGTGTTACCATTCACGAAATAAGCACTAGTTGAAAAAAAAAAACGTTAGATGGCGGACCCTTTATTTATATGTACAACAGAAATTCGGTTGCTGATCACAATATTTTATTAGAGTTACCACAACTATAAAAAATTCATATATTTTTGAAACCCGATCACCTTTTGCTTGTCAGGCAATTACTTTACCTCTGGTCCACATCCAATTTGAATTTTTAAAATTTCTACCTTGAAAATTTTTCTTTCTTTCAAGTTTAAATATGAATGTCTAAAAATAGATTTGTATGTACAACAGAAATTGGTTTGCTAATCTTAATATTTTATTAAAGTTACCAAAACTATTAAAAAACTTTATATTATTTTAAAATTGGTAACGAAAACTAATATTTTAGATAGAGTGATTTAGGAAATAGAGTGGTCGGCAAAATCACTTTTTTTGAAAAATCTTATAAAGTATTTTTTTATGATACACTTAGGAGGTTATGTAGATAAAGACTACAGAAATTGAAGTCAAAAACATATGAAATTTCACTTATAGGAAGGATGACTAACATTTCATTTCATTCAACTAACATTGTCATTTATTTTTTAATTTTCAAATAATGACTAATAATTGTAGTAAAAATTAACCACATTTGTTGGTGAAAAATAAACAAACATTTCCTTTTTTATTTTATTAAATAACAAAAAAAAAACTGTAAAGAAATAATGTAAAATCATAAAACAGTTATTTGATGTTTGTTTGTTTTTTTTTTTAAATGAACTACAAGGTTAGTAAAAAATTAAATTTGTTCTACAGATAACTGACATTTACATTAAAAATAAAGAAACTGCATTACAATCCAAACAACTACATATTTATAAATCAGAAGTTCCCTGAGTGTAAAAAATCAAAACTCATTCTTAGCTGCGAAAAATGGCCCAACAATTTTTGCTCTATGTCAGTCCAGTAAAAAGTTATTAAGTTTTCAAAAGGTTGTCTTTGCTAAAACACAAATATTGCTTAACAACTTTTTAAAGGGCCGCGACACATCGAATATTTTTGTAGCACTTTTCGTAGCTTAAAATACTTTTTCATTGTGTGTGTTAAAAAATTATTTTTATTATTTTTAACAAAATTGATACCTTAATAACTTTTTAGCGGCTCTCAGTAATTATTCACAGTTGGTAATACAGTTTTTGGGCGAAAACAATGTACAACGAAATCCTTCAAATATATGATAAATCTTTTGTTTTGAGTGTAACCAAAGGAGTTTGAACAGGCCGTCATGGGGCATTTCTGCTCTTACCCGTTTAAACTTCAAAAAATTCTGTCTTTGCGGACATAAACGCCGGAGGAGGGCCTCCAATATAATTTTTAATTTCTAGCTGGGCTACTTTGTATGACTGTGGTGCCAACTTGGAAGTTTTTTCTGACAGAATTTTCATTCATATTAATGAATCAATTTCATTGAAAATTATTCATTGATTTAATGAACAATTTCCTTAACAGAATGAAAATTTATTACTGTTGTTAAAATTTTCATTTACATTTTTTATGACTTTTTCATTAAATAGATTCACTAACATTTTTTGTATTTTTTCCAGCAAAATTTTTAACTTTTAATTGCGAAAAAAAATTGGTTAGCGACATTTTTTATTTTTTTTTTCTATTTTGGCCAAATAACTTTTTTTTTTTGAACTCCTGAACAAATTGGACTTTTTTGGCATCATACCAAGGTCTTTATGCAAAATTCGTCTCAATGATGTCTCCGAAATGTTCACTTGTTGAGAACGACGGTGAATTGATGTTGATGGCGCTTCACGCACACTCTCTGCCACAGCAGCAATATTTTCGGGTGTACGCACTGTTTTTGGCTTTTCACGCTTTGGTTTATCGATGAGGATACCAGTTTCTTTCACTTTTTTCACAAGATAACGAACATACGGACCATATTCGTTCAGCGGAACGAATATTAGCTCAGACATGAGCTAAGTGTTACCATTCCCGAAATAAGCACTAGTTGAAAAAAAAAACGTTAGATGGCGGACCCTTTACAAGGTTAGTAAAAAATTTAATTTGTTTTACAAATGACTGACATTTACATTAAAAATAAAGAAACTGTATTGCAACCCAAACAACTATATATTTTTAAAGCAGAAGCTGCCTGAGTGTAAGAAATAAATTGATTAGAGACTATCTCATATATTTTAGTGTATAAGGCAGTGAAGGGCATATAACACATACTATTGCATTTGCGCTTATGTGTGATCCCCATCAACAAGTGTTTAACAATAACTTAATTAATTTTTTCAACACAACGAGAACAAAGCAACAGCCGGACGTTCGTAATCGTTAGCCACACGAAGATGTTAATAGTGTACATGTGCCGATGTAGCGCAAGCAGCATTTTCTAGTCTAGGTCATGTTATTTAACTACAAAATTCTTTGAAAAGGGTAAATATATTTTTTTTTTTATATCGGTGCCGGTATTTTAATTGTATCGCTAGTGGTATTTTAATTATTTCGGTTACGCTATTTAAAGAATAACGATAGTCAATTTTAGATCACTAACGAAATTTTAGTGGTATTTACTAACATACAAATTTTTTTCTGTATTTTAAAGAAAGTAATTTTTGCAAAAATTCTGTTCGATTGCATATTTTTTATGTTTTTGATGCATATTTTTTTTTTGTTTTTAGCTGCATTTGTAGGCACATGTTCTTGTTTTTTAAATGAACGAAATTCCTTGGCCTTGTAATCATTAACAGTTCCTTGAACCAGTACGTATGAGCAATAATAAAAAGCAATTTAATAATGCGTATACGCCACCGATACTATTTATCATGGTAATACGTGTGAATTAGATTCATGACCTTATAAAAAATGTGATATTCTTATTCCAATTTTAATTTGTTGCTAAAACAATTAATACAATTTTAGTTATGATTATGTTGTTGACCATTAATATTTTAGATTAAAAAAAAAAAAAACCAAAAACAACAACACTGCGATATCAAATTAATGGTCCACCTAGGAATACTAATTTTCTTTCTCGCCTAAAAAATAAAAAAAAACAAGCTGTTTAAGAAATATAAAGAGCATGGCTCATCCGTCAATTGCACATATTATTCAACAGTAAGATCTAAATACAACATGGCTAATCGTTCGGCTTATAATGACTACTTATATAGGATGAAAAACAATTTAAAAAGCGACCCTAAGTATTTTTACTCATTTGTTAACTCTAAAAGACGTTGCACTGAGTTTCCATCCTCAATGAAATTAAATGATACTGTAGCATCAGATGACATTTCTATCAGTAACTTGTTTGCCGATTTTTTTGCGTCAACATACTGTGCAAGTAATTTTAATAACACTGCGCGCTATCCATTCACAATCCCGGAGTCTTCTATTAATATTCCAATGATAAACACTTAGACCGTTCTAAACAATCTGCTAAAACTGAAATGTTCGTATGCTCCTGGGCCTGATGCACTTCCAATTTGTGTGTTAAATCAATTCAATTGGCTCGTTTTCCCGATGTTTGGAAAAAATCATTTATTACCCCAATTTTTAAATCGGGTAGTAAATCCGTGGTCTCAAACTATAGAGGGATTGATAAATTAAGCTCAATTCCAAAATTATTTGAGAAAATTATCACTGACACTTTATCACATCAAGTATCCTATAGTCTCTCGCCTCAACAACACGGTTTTCGAAAATTCTGTTCAACTGTTACAAACCTCCTAGAACTAACTACCATTGTTAACGACGGCCTTGTTAATGGAAAACAAACTGATGCTACTTATACTGACTTCAGTAAAGCGTTTGACCATGTGAACCACGACCTACTCCTTTATAAACTCGATCGTATGGGCTTTAGCATGACTCTTCTTAAATAGATTAATTCCTACTTAAGAGGCAGAAAACAATGTGTTAAGTTCAGTAATGTGCAGTCTAATCTTATTAACGTATCACCAGGTGTTCCTCAAGGCTGTCATTTAGGACCTATTTTATTGACGCTCTTCATTAATGATCTTCCATCTCGAAATCTTTAATGTATGCAGACGATATTAAAATACTACTTTCCTTTAATGATCTATGTGAGCAATATTTATTGCAAACAGATATTAACAACTTAACTACATGGTGCAATTTAAATTTAATGGAACTCAATGTAAAAAAGTGCTAAAATATGGTGTTTACAAGATCTCTGCCGATTAATGGTGATTACGTGATGAATGAGATGGAGATGGTTAATACATTTAATGATCTTGGTGTTTTGTTGGACAGACGCTTAGATTTTCGAAATCGTATTTCAAAGACAATCAACAAAGCAACAGGTGTGCTGGGATTTATCAAACGCTGGGCAACAGAGTTTTCCGATCCTTACACAACAAAACAGCTGTTTACTACACTAGTAAGGCCAATCCTAGAATATTTATCTGTTGTACAATGTGCATTCTAATTCCATTGATACCGTTCAAAAGAAATTTCTTAAATTTTGCCTTCTTAGAATTGGCTGAAATCCTGTTGTACAACTACCCTTTTATAAAAGTCGTATTGCTCATATAAAGCTTCCTACACTTCAAAGTCGTCGTAAAATGCTAAATGTAACATTTTTGCTAAACTTGATTAGAGGTGATTTGCACTCTGATTTCCTTATAAGTAAAATCAATATTAATACTCCTTATCGTTCATCAAGATATTATCAATTCCTTGTCGTTAAATATTTTCGCACAAACTACGCAAACTCCGATCCATTTCGCCGCATTTGTACTGAATTTAATCAATTTTATCATATCATCGATTTTAAAAAGAAAAAAAAAAAAGAGATTTGCTAAACTATTTTTAAGGTTAAGACAAAGACTAAAAACTAAAGCCGCAAAAAGTAATTATTTATTTACCAAACTATCCTGAGAAACTTAAAAGGTATGTGTTAATCAAATTGGGTTATATATATTAGAGTTCGTCAGAAATGTATATAATTTCAATTTTTTTCTTTTTTTTTTTTGGGGCTATCATCACTTTTTAAAATGTTTTTGCATCAATAAAATATATGGTGTTATAATTTTTTAAATTCCAAATCCTTCCACATGCGCATGTGGAAAAGGGCTTTCCATTGTACAACAAAAATTATTTTATAAAAACTTTGTTCCCGTTTTTAATATGCACCATTTAGGAAATAGAGTGGTCGGAAAAAAAACACTTTTTTCAAAAAACTTAAAAAGTATTTTCTTATGACAAAAGGCATTCTTAGCTGAGAAAAATGGTGCAAATATTTTCGCTCTATGGTAACCCATAAAAAGTTCTTAAAACGTTGAATTTACTAAAATGCAATATTTTATTGATTAACAACGTGGCAATACATTGACAATTTTTGTAGCTCAAAATATTTTTTCGTTGTGTGTGTCAAAAAAAATTTATTATTTTTAACAACATTTATACCTTAATAACTTTTTAGAGGTTTTGCGGTAGGTGAAATAAACTTCCGATATCAGTGTTGAAAACATTGTAACATAAAATTGTTCGATAACTAAAAACTAAATAAAAATGCGGTTTTTTTGCTCTATAAAGTACTAAACAATTCTCAAAAATACGATTTTTTCTTATCAAAACTAAGATTTTTTTTTTTATCGAAAATTAGATTTTTTATGCAAAAACAAGAGCAAAATACGCAAAAATAACAAAAATTTCTAGGAATTTTGGATTTATAGAAGTTGACATGTTTTGGTGTGAAAAAATAAACTTCAGAAAAACAAATATTTATTAAATTCTGCCATAAATTTGTAATAAAAAAGATAGGAGGAAACCAAAAGTGTAAAAGGTTGGAAAATACTTAAAGCCAGAAAATCTTAACAAAAATTTACACGTGCGCTCGAAAATTAAAAATTCATAAAAATTGTAAAATAAATAAAAACGACAAAAGAACATATTTTCATATTTTCATAATTTTATATATTTTTTTTGTTTTAAAATTTTATATAAGTGTATTTGACAAAGTTTAATTGTCACTTTCACACCCATAATTTACTGAAGTTACAGAAGTTCTCTGGTTAGGCCAATTTTAGAATATGGTTCTGTTATTTGGGATCCTCAATACCAGATATACATCGATCAAATTGAGTCGGTCCAGAAACAGTTTCTTTTATTCTGCTTACGATATTTTTACGGTGATACTGTTACAAATCTTCCATCATATACAACTAGACTAACACGTATTAAACTGCCTATCCTGAAAAGTCGTAGAACAATGCTAAATGTAACGTTCTTAACTAACTTAATTAATGGCGATGTTTCCTCCGAGCTTATAAATGATATAACGTTCAACGTTCCTCAACGTACGACCCGAAATTTTAATCCACTATACCTTAAAGTATTTCGTCAAAACTATACCAATGCTGATCCTATTAGAAGAATATGTGCTGATTTTAATAATCTCTACAATTTATTTGATTTTTCAATTAATGTTAACATTATATATAATTCGTTTCTTAAATAGCTAAACTGTTTTTATTGTAATATTTAAACTTTTATTGTAATTTTTATATTTTAAATTGTTAAAACACAGTCTGTAAGGATTTATTCCATAGACTGAATAAATAAATAAATAAAAATAAAAAATAACGTATATTTACAAAAATAAAGCAAATCAAACATATTAGCTAGGTTGATACTATTATTTCGATCTGGCTAAAGATCTCATCAGAACCTGAAGTTTTAGAAAAGCTAGAGCCTCCATAATAGGCAGAACTTTAACAAAAAACCTATTAATCATCAAACCTAAAAATCATTAATTTTGAAATTTTTGAATTTTTAAATTATTATCAAAAGTAAATAATTTGCAATAATTTTGTCCACGAGTAATTTTTTTTTTTAATAGCCTAGAACTCTTGAGTAGTGAATTATACGGTTTTGCGAAAATATGTCACATGGAAAAATAAAAATGTTTATAATTCATATCCCACCAAATCGAGAGCTGGATCCGCCACTAATATTAACCCTGCGTTACTTTCGCCAGGGTGGAATCCACCCAGAGTGTTGCATATCATAGTATAGCATATAATATTTCATGAAAATCATCATTAACTTATAATTATCCGTTGGATGTTTATTGATGTTTAGAAGTTTTTTTTTACTTGTTTAATCGGAGCTGATATTTATATAAAACCTGTCTAAAAAAGAGCTTGGGTGGATTACATCCACGATAGTAATAACCTTTCAATATTTCTGGGTGCTTTACACCCATCGACAGTAATCATATTAAATGTTTTTTCTTAAAATTTTTGTAGCTTACTGATAATTTACAGTTTATTTTTGTTTCTTTTTTTTTGCAAGTAATCGTAACTTATTCTTGAGAAAAAAAATTAATTTTGAAGCTTACAAAAAGAAAATACAATAAATTCATAATTGTTATCAGTATAAAATAGTGCATCATAGAGGGTACAGTGAAAAATACGTTCTTACGAAAAAGACCAATAGCAACTGATGTCGATTTAGTCAGATATTAATTTGAATCAGCAAGAAGACATTGGTGGTGAAAGCAGTGATGATAGTTTCCAAGAAATAGTGAGCAATCATGGTAATGCTGAAGTTCAATACATTGTGAAAGATGGAACAATTTGACGAAAAAATCAATTTCCTACAACGCGAACTCTGGCTGAAAATATATTCATAAATATTCCAAAATTAATAACTACTTCAGAAAATTTAACTACGCCACTTGAAAGTTGAAAATTTTTTTCAACTTCTGTACGTTAGGGCGAGTCAATTTGTAAGGAGGCAAAAAAATCGCTCAACGTACAAAGAAAATCGTATTCTAGGGATCAAAATAAGAAACTTTGCCGGAAGAACCATACCTCTAAAACGAATTCTGATGTCCCGACTTTTGAGCCGTAGTGTCTAATTTTGAAAAAGCCCACTTTGATATTTCAGAAAGTAGGAGGGATATCTCCAAGATTATGGGAGCTGTTTCTTCTCCGGGAGACGCGCTAGCAGATTAATGCATAAATCATGATTATATGTGACCGTTATTTTTAGCCGTGTTTTTATAGTAAAATGTACAAATCTCGGGATAGAGATATTTCCGAAAGTAGGAGGAGGGTTTCCAAGATTATTTCTTCTCCGGAAGACGCTCTAGCAGATGAATGTATAAATTTTATTCGATTGGGTTGGATTCGATTGGGGCACTCCAAATGGGTCAAAGTGTGATTTTTCAAAATTTGACCCGTCGGGACATCATTCCTTTTAGAGGTATGGTTCCTTCGGCAAAGTTTCTTATTTTGATCCCTAGAATACGATTTTCCTTGTACGTTGAGCGATTTTTAAATCAACCGGCCCTACTGTACGTATTACTATTAATCTTGCAACTCAACTTTGAAAGAATTGAATTATAATTCTGACTACACGTTTGATGACTGCAATGAGTAAAAGAAATTTTGTAAGTATTTAGCTCAATTTTTACCGAAAATTTTACTTTATAGAAAAAAAAAATATTAACTAACTTTTTTTTACACATTCTTTTGGCTTTCCAAAACACCAACTCAAAGGAGCTTGGCTGGAACAGTTTATAAGTTACAGTTAGTTTTGCAGAATGATTTTTTTTATTTTTGTTCGTTTTTTTCAAGTGATATGTACATTAACAAAATATAATTTAAAATAAATGAACTGCCAAACTTATAAAATTAATTTGTTTTTTCGATAGTTTGGTATTTATTCTTTAAAAACCAAATATTTCTTGCATATTTGAATTTAACAAATATAAAACACAGATACTAATAAAGAATGGGTGGATTACAACCAACGATTTCATTACTATCGTCAGTTGAATAGACGATAGTAATGCAGGGTTAAGAATTGAGGTGTTCCAGTAAGTCTACTTAAAGAATCATTGAAACCAATTAAAGGTGCATATTTTGAGATAATCGAATACGCAGTTATGTATCAGTTAAATAATTAATATAACCAGGAAACATTGATATAATTAAGCTGACACTAATGAATCGAATAAAGAAGTCTCTAAGCAAAAAAAATGTAAGCGTTAGGAAATTACAAGATTTTTAAGCTGACATTAATGAGTTGAATAAAGAAGCGTCTTCTAGTTAATGATATTATTTTCCTAAACTACCAATCCGCTTAACAATAGCGGAGGAGTTAAGTACTTAAATACCTTTAGGTGTCCATATTTAATTACTCTGTAATTTAATTACATTATCATTTGGTTGTGTAAAATATTAATTTAATAATACTTTGACATTAAAATAGTTCACATATATAAAATATAACAAACTCATGGAAGCAATTCAATCATTAATCATATATTTTTATTGACAACTTTAAGTTGAAATTTTCTAACAACATTCATCCATTCAACATGCATCTGGCTGGCAAGTTGTCTGACTGGCAAAATTGTTGTCACACACAAAACAATGTATGCTACACTCTGGTCAAAAAGTAGAGGTAATTTCAAAAGACATCATTTTCTGCAAACGATATACAAGATTTTTAAAAGTAATCTTTTGTTTCTTAAAATTAAATGTCTTGAAATATTGTTTAAAACTTATCTATTTCCCAAATTGTTAAAAATTTACAATAAAAAGTTAAAAATATTTTTTACACCTGGTGTTTTGTTTTCGCAGTTAGTAGTTTGTATTATATTAATGTTCAGTTGTTATAATAAATGTTATATTATGATGATTATTATAGTTTACTATTTGGTTTAGTTGGTTTGGTATTATTATTTTTTTTATATACACATATCACTCGTACTACACTATAGATATATTCGCATAAAAATCATGTGAATCGAATTAGACATTTTTTCTAATGAAAGTCGTGTAAATCGAGAAAAAAACATAATATACTGATAAAGTCATACATTTTTTGATATTTTAAAATGTTTTGAGAGAAATAACGTACACAGTTTACTCAGAAAAACATAAAATTTGTTAATTAGTGTTTCCATGTAATTCACTAATACTTTTTTGAAAGGGAAAATTTCACCACTTGTTTTTACGAGGGCGGATCCATAAGTCCATGACTTTTTAAATGAAACACAGCTTTTTTTGCAAAAAACAAAACAGATAATTTTTCAACATAATCTCCTTTAGCTCAATACACTTAGTCCAACGTTTCTCCAATTTTTGAATCCCTTCCAAAAAATAGGAATTTTCGAGGTCCATACAAAAGGCATTTGTTTGATCAATAATTTCCTTGTTGGAGCTAAATTTCTCTCCACCGAGCCATTTCTTTAGGTTTGGAAATAGGAAATAGTCACTGGGGGCTAAATCCGGAGAATATGGCCCAATTCATGGAATTTTGCCATTGAGACTGCACACGTGTGCACCAGTGCATTATCTTGATAAAAAAGAACGTTTTTCTTGGCCATATGAGGTCGTCTTTTTTTTAAATCCTTGATAAATCGGTCCAATAAGTTGGCATAATATTAGCATTTTATTGTTTTTGCCTTCTGAAGGTAATCGATGTGGATTATCCCGCGTGCATCCCAAAAACCTGTTGCCATCACCTTATTGGCCGACAAATTTACCTTGGCCTTCTTCGGAGCCGGTTCACCCGGTAAAACCCATTGTTTAGTCTGCTACTTGGTCACCGGAGTGTTGTAGTGGATCCATGTTTCATGTACAGTTACAAAACGCCTCGAAAAATCATTCGAATTGCGGTTAAACAACTCAAAACAATCCTTTGAAGTTGTCACACGATTACGTTTATGGTCTATTGAGAGCAAACGCGGCGCCCATCTTGCAGACAGCTCTCTTAAACCCAACCGATCATTTAAAATCGAAACCACACTGCCATATGAAATGCCTATGGCATCAACAATTTCAAGCACTTTACTCTTCGGTCGGCCAACACCACATCGTGGATTTTTCGACATTTTCGAGTGTATTGACCTCAATTCGCAGTCCAGAACGTTCAGCGTCATTTGTACTTGTGCGACCACAACGAAAGTAAGTAAACCACATTTTTACCATTGAAATCGATGGTGCAGAGTTCCCATAGCATTTATCATGCTTCTACTTGATTTCATTGACGGCTTTTTTCGCAAAAAATAATGTTTAATGAGCACTCAAAACTCACTTTTTTCCATTTTAAAAAAATACACGAGGTTGTATGTTTTGAACAGCTGTTAAACGCAAAGTAAATGACGGAACTTGCTCAAAATTGGACAGTGGTCTATTAACAGGTGATACTTGATGGGAGCAGTGACAATGTTAGTTGAATTTACTGAAATGTCGTCCTTTCTTTAAGTGAAAATTTATTTCTTTTTAACCACATTTGCAGTGGTCTTTACCTACATAGCACTCGAAGTGTATTAATAAAATTTTATGCCGGATTTGGTACCAATCTGTTAAGATTTATTATGTATATTTTGCGCCAGCAGAAATTTCAATTAAGTTGAGAATTACGTTCTGTTTAAGTTATAAATATAATAAATAAATATATTTTTTTATTTTAAAACTAACCTTATTATTTAATCAGTTCAATTATATTTTAAATTATATTTTAAACCTTATTATTTAATCAGTTCAATTATATTTTAATTATTTATTAAGTCCATATGTTTGGAGGCAAAATTTTGTCTTGCGTCCTTCTCGGCATTTTATTTCCTAGCTGAAGCACAGTTAGTTATTTCTATGTAAAAAATGAATACACACTTGATAAACAGCCACCACCACTTTTATTTTAAAATTAAATAACAGATTTAAACGATATCAACAGAAAAAATTTGTTCACTTAAGTTGGAACAAGGGTTGGCACTGGATAACGGTATGTTGTGAATATCTAGTTAGGGTCTTTTAAGGTTAACGATATTATAAATTATATTGTAATTTTCAATTTATAACGAGCTTTCAACCTCCGTATATTTACAAAAATAAAGCAAATCAAACATATTAGCTAGGTTGATACTAGTATTTCGATCTGGCTAAAGATCTCATCAGAACCCGTAGTTTTAGAAAAGTTAGAGCCTCCATAATAGGCAGAACTTTAACAAAAAACCTATTAATAATCAATTTTGCTCCATTCTTGTCTTCTTAGTAATCAAGCACGTGGTTAGGTCTTTTCCTAACAAGCATCATGACGTTACTAAACTTTGAAGACCAAAAATGTTCTATTTATATAAAAAAATTTTTTAGTTTGTACTCTGGCTCAAGTAATATTTTTTACAGTTATATTAGTTTTTTGTTTTTATATACATCGAGATTATTTTTATGTTATTTTCAATTTATAACGAGCTTTCAACCTCCGTATATTTAAAAAAATAAAGCAAATCAAACATATTAGCTAGGTTGATACTAGTATTTCGATCTGGCTAAAGAAATCATCAGAACCCGAAGTTTTAGAAAAGTTAGAGCCTCCATAATAGGCAGAACTTTAACAGAAAACCTATTAATAACCAATTTTGCTCCATTCTTGTCTTCTTAGTAGTCAAGCACGTGGTTAGGTCTTTTCCTAACAAGCATCATGACGTTACTAAACTTTGAAAACCAAAAATGTTCTATTTCTATAAAAAATTTTTAGTGTGTACTCTGGCTCAAGTAATATTTTTTACAGTTATATTAGTTTTTTGTTTTTATATACATCGAGATTATTTTTATGTTATTTTCAATTTATAACGAGCTTTCAACCTCCGTATATTTACAAAAATAAAGCAAATCAAACATATTAGCTAGGTTGATACTAGTATTTCGATCTGGCTAAATATCTCATCAGAACCCGAAGTTTTAGAAAAGTTAGAGCCTCCATAATAGGCAGAACATTAACAAAAAACCTATTAATAATCAATTTTGCTCCATTCTTGTCTTGTAATGTTATTTTAAGTAATTTCAGAATTTTTTCTTAAAAAATTCTACATTGCTAATAAAAAAAGAGCAGATAAAAACCTAAAAAAAAAGCTTTAAAAATTTCGCAATATTTTAATGATTTTTTTTTGTATACCATTATTTAGCAAATTTTTTTAATTTGTTACTTTCAATTAACTAAAATTTAGCTCAAATATAAATAAATGTTTGTACATCCAGTCGATTCATTTTTGATATTCTAATTTTAATAAAATTTTTTAAGAATTCCTGCTAAGTTCAACAGTTTTTCTGCAATTTAAGTTTTAACTAATTTTCAGTAGCTTTAGCAAAAATGTTTTATAATTTTTTCCTATCAGTGTATAAATAAAAAATATCAGAAAATAACTCCATCTACAAGTGAGAGTGATAGCGGAGAAACAAAAAAATAATAGTTTGAAAACTATTGTAGTTTAAATTAACTGACAAAATTTTTAAATTTTATAAACAGGAATTACAAAATTTTAGGTCGAAAAATAAGTTAAAATACGGATGAAACTGTGATAACTAATAACTCACGCTAAATCACTGATTTAAATGATAAGAGCTTAAAATCGTAGCTCAACCGAATTGGAAGCCGATTAACAGAATTTTGAACAAATTGTTTTTATGAGTGTACCGATCACTAATTCACGCTGATTTTAATGGCGCAACCAGTTTTTTTTTAACGTATGTGCCAGATTTTTCGCAAACTTTTACATATTTTCACAAAGTTTTTTTTTGTATAAAATTATAAAAATAAGATAGTTTCACTTAATTTTTTATGGTGAATTCTGGTGAAACCTGCAATGAAATTTGGGTAGGAAATTTGTTTATGTTTGTTTTTACTATTTATGCACAATTACAATTACGTGTACCAAAATTCAGTGTAAAAGTTAATATTTACGAAAGTTAGTTTAACAAAAACTTTTATTATTTTCATTTTATAACGAGCTTTCAACCTCCGCATATTTACAAAAATAAAGCAAATCAAACATATTAGCTAGGTTGATACTAGTATTTCGATCTGACTAAAGATCTCATCAGAACCCGAAGTTTTAGAAAAGTTAGAGCCTCAATAATAGGCAGAACTTTAACAAAAAACCTATTAATAATCAATTTTGCTCCATTCTTGTCTTCTTAGTAATCAACCAAGTGGTTAGTCCTTTTCCTAACAAGCATCATGACGTTACTAAACTTTGAAGACCAAAAATGTTATATTTATATAAAAAATTTTTAGTGTGTACTCTGGTTCAAGTAATATCTTTTATTATTGAATGTGTACAAAATATTGTACAAAATTGTGCGCTAATTATATTAAAAGATGAATTGTCATCCGTTTTCGCTTTGCTGTCATATAAATTTTTAGGAACATTTCGCATGTTTCCAATGACCAACACTTTTTTTGTTTTCTTTTTTACACTAAATAATTACTGAGATTTGTTTTTTTTTTTTTTTTTGCTTATGCACAAAAATTCTTTGATCCTTTGTAAAATGGGTTGATAAATTGTTCAAAAATAGTAAAATAATGAAATCTGAGAAAAGCCAAGAAAAAATTCTATGTATAAAAAACTTAGTAAAACATCTAAGTAACGAATGCCATATTGCGAAAAATCTTTCACCATATGTAAAAAATACGTACGCCATTAAAACCAGAGCGGCCGAAATATTTCGGATTACACGTCGGTACTCTTGTTTTCGATTAAAATGGTAAAGTTTTTTTGAAAAATCGTGTAAAAGTAAAATCGTGTAAGCGAAAGTATTGTGTAAATCGAGGATGAGGTGTACAGTGATGACCAATAACATGATGACATCAAACGCATAAATTTTCAATTAATAATACCAATATTTCAAAGCAGCAAATAGTACAAAACAGAATGACAGTCACTTAGACAGGTAGTCAGACATTTTTATGAAATAACAAAAGCAACAATTCTCTAAAGTAGTTATAATAATAATATTGACATTTAGCAAATGCATGCACAAAAAAGTGCGTCATATTAGTTTTAAAGAATTGTGTGAAACAAAATTAAGTTTCTTATTGTTTCATATTAAAAAACAAAATGTAATATCAACAGAGAATGCAGCATTTATGAAAAATTCCGCAAGCAGAAATATAGTTTCTCTTGGACAGATAAAAAAAAATGTTAAAACATTCAGAAATAGTTCTGAAAATTTAGTAAAATAAATAGCTTAGTTTATTTAAAAATTTATTTTTATTGTTTTTAACGCAGATTAGTGAACATTGCCTTAATAATTCAGTAGAAAAAAATTATCAGATTTTAGTGAATCTATTTCCTTTTAGCTTGATGCAATAGGCATTTCATATTAAAGTGTGGTTTCGATTTTAACTGATCAGTTGGGTTTAAGAAAGCTGTCTGCAAGATGGGTGCAGCGTTTGCTCTCAATTGACCATAAACGTAATCGTGGCCAATAAGGTGATGGCAACAGTTTTTTGGGATGCACGATGGATAATCCACATCGATTACCTTCAAAAGGAATAAACAATAAACTGCAAATATTATGCCAACTTAGTGGTCCGATTTAAAGAGGATTTAAAAAGAAGACCCCATATGGCTAAAAAAATGCCTATTTTATGGACCTTAAAAAATCCTATTTTTTGGAAGGGATACAAACATTGGAGAAAAGTTGGAATAAGTGTATTGAGCTAAAAGGAGATTATGTTGAAAAATATTTTTTTTTTTGCAAAAAACACTGTGTTTCATTCAAAAAGTCACGGACTTTTTGATTCGCCCTCGTAGCTTCTTAATAGGAAATCTTAATCCAATAATTTTGTAGACTTAAATAGACTTCAATGTCAGAATTTATGATTTGCTTCAAAAAGATTGCCTATTAATGCGATAACTCCGATCTGAATGAAATTCGAATATATGATAGAGGAGAAAAAAATAGTCTGACATTTAAGAGTTAAACAGTCAGATCGAAAATTGTTATATTTCGTAAGAAAATATTTCTCAAATTAACGAAATTTAAACCTATTTGTATGCAGCGTTGAAATACTCGAGAAACAAAATTGTTGGTTCCCATATTGCGTTTGTTTTGTCTTGGGGTTGCCATTTATTTAAAATATTTAATATATAGGTAAAAAATGTTATTCGGTAAAAGACAGCTCCCGATTTAAATCAACTATAATTCTATAACAATACGTTAGTTTTAATGTTATTCAAAATTCGTTTTTTGAATAAGAAAAATATTTGAAAGTTATTGTGTCTATGAAATCTTTGTTTTTTCGACCTTTAATTGTGCAATGAAAATAAAAATTATTCAAGTTCGAGCCCATACTCTATATTTGTTTATTATTCGAAATAAACCGAAAAAGCGAAAAATGCGGTAATATTTTTGACCCCATTTTTTAGCAACTGATTCTGAGATTGGACCGCTTAAATCATTTAGTGTCTAATAAATGTTTGTCTGCTACATCATATCCAAATATTATTAATTCCTTGTAAGTAAGTAAAAAGAGCATTAGACGGAAAATAGTATTTAGAGCTCTGCCTAATAGTTAATAGTTCATTTCTTCCATTTATTTGAAAAAAAGTTTGTAGAAAAACATATGCACTATAAGGACGAACTAGTTTGATAAATAGAACATTAACGAATTGAACTATTAAGCACAAATCAAACAGTTATCTAAAGAGTTGAAATTACGTTCTTTACATTGTTTCATGTGTTTGAAATGTTACATATACGGCCGTTTGCTGTTAAACATACAAATATATTTTTTTAACTCTATACATTATTGAAAATTCTTAATGGAAAACAAAGGAATTTTTGTGTCATTATTATAAAATATTTAATATTGTACATTAAACATTATACAAAAAAAACTAACATTTCGAACAAGGTAAATATCATACATGGGACTAATTCATAGAATGAACTAATTAATTATTTATTTCATCACCATTTCATAAATATCAATTCTAATGAAATTTTTTTCATTAGCATTTTTTAATTTATGGTAATGCATTTCATTGTTTTGATTTTATTGATTAATGACAAGGAGTTTAAATTTCATTCGCATTAGTAATGCATTAATTAAAGGGAAAATTTTCAATTGACTGAAACGATTTTAAAAAAACTTAATAAATGTGAATTTCGGTGAAATTTCTTTTTTAAAAATCGATCAACAGTTTAATAGTAAATATACAGACAAAAACACTAAAATTATAGAATGAATTGGTTCAAACTGAAACGATATGGAAACGAATTGGAACACTGGAAACGAAATGGAATGGATTTATATTATCATATAAATTGATAAAAAAAAACATATAAGTCACACTGCACACTGGTCGAAATCATTGATCTAGCGGCGCTTAAGTCAAAAATTAAATCTTTAAAATCGTTTAATGTTTTGCATTGTATCGATTACCGATACTTTTCTGAGAAACTCTGCGTTTTTACTTTTATTTTGCTTTCAATATTCGCTCAGCTGTTAGCTGTCAAACATAAAGTTTGCTGCAGCAAGTGCATTTTAGGAATTTGGCGCCTAATTACTCAGTGCGTGTTTCTTGTCACCTTTAAGTCAATTGTTTATCAATTTTGAGCCTAAAAGTTGTAATTGAAAGACAAAGGTATGTATTAACTAAAAAATAAATGTTTGTGACCTGTGTGTATCTAGTTTAGTAGTAGTGAATTGTAGAAGTTGGAATTTGTGATAGGGCGTTTAAAGTGTTATATACTATTGTTTCATGGAGTGCAACTTTTGGCGTTCGATCGTGTTCGGTCCAATTCTTTTTTTGTTTATTAATTTGGATTATTGTTGTTGTGAATCGTCCAATATGGCATGCCAGTTCGCGCAATGTATTTGGTTAATTAATTTTTTAGGCACAATGAATGTTTCCAAACGCACACTTTTCTTAATTTGGCACAATGAAAACATCCCAACTAGAAAATTTTCGGCTGTGGAGGACCACGTATTTAACAATATAATAGACAAAACAAAGTATGCTGAGGAACAGTGCCAAGAAATAAAAAGAAAGTTGCGGAGCTTTATAAGCAAATTAGTTGAGAAGTGGAAGAGTTGCCACAGAACATTATCTTATTTTGAAGAACGTAACAAAGAATGGTTGGACAGTGAAATAATATTAGTTGAGCCGATAAGTACCACTTCTTTTGGACGACCTGCAAAGGATTTCACAGAATGTACCTCTAAAACCCAAGTCAAAAAAGTTTCACAGCTTGTAAATAAAACTTCTTCCCATGAACTTATGGTAGCGACGCGCGTAAGTTTACACAAAGCAGGAAAGAGAAAAGCTTCAGATGTGGTGTCCATGGTACATTCTGATACCGAGGTCGCAGCAAAAATTCAAAAAACCATTACTTCTACGGAAAAAAATTCTATTCCATACAGCCCTGATGAAGCTTTAGCTCTTTACGTGGACGGGGATTTCACAAAACACTCGTATAAATTAATGCAATCTGGTGCAAAAATAAGAAACTCAAACATATATCCAACATATGATGCATTGTTATTAGCAAAAAAGAAGTGCTATCCCGTCGGAGTCCAAATAACCGACACATCTGCTGAAGTGCCCCTACAGACCTTGGTTGATCATACTGTTACAAGGATCGTTGAATCACAGAAGGAAATTTTCGTCAACCTCAATGAAGACATCATTACTGCTATATACAAGTGGGGATGTGATGGCAGCAGTGGACATTCCACTTACAGGCAAACCTTTTCTGACCCTGAATCGAACAGAAATGATGAAGCTTTATTTGCAGTGTGCATTGTGCCACTACAAGTCAAAATGGGAAGCGTTATTCTATGGGAGAATTCTCGGCCTTCTTCTACTCGGTTTTGTAGACCAATTAAATTGATTTATGAAAAAGAAACTTCTAACTTAGTCAGAACTGAAATTGAAAGAGTAAAACAGCAAATATCTGAAATTATTCCAACACAGTTTGAGTCGTTTCAAATTCATCACCAATTTCACCTGACAATGATCGATGGAAAAGTTTTTAGTGTGATTGCAGAATCCTCGTCACAAACATGTGGCATTTGTGGAGCAACACCAAAAGTTATGAATGACTTAAATTCTATTAAAAATCTACCACCTAATACTAATATGTATGAGTATGGCTTGTCAACATTACATGCTTGGATAAGATGTTTTGAATGCATTTTACATATTGCATATAGATTGCCAATTCAAAAGTGGCAAGTTCGTAGCACTGATAAATCAGTTGTACAACAAACTAAGCTGGATATACAAGAAAAGTTAAGAAATGAGATGTGTTTACTAGTTGATATACCTAAACCTGGTTCGGGAAATACCAATAGCGGAAATACAGCTAGACGTTTTTCCAACAACCAAAATTTGCTGCACTTTTAACTGGAATCAGTGAGGAACTAATCAGTAGATTTAGTGTTATTTTACGAACTATGGCTTGTGGGTATAAAGTTAATACACATGCTTTCAAAATATATTCCTTTGAAACAGCGCAAATATTTGTAGAAAAATACCCATGGTTCTATATGCCATCTTCCGTTCACAAAATTTTAATCCACGGTGCTGACATCATAAATAATGTCTCGCTCCCAATTGGCATGATGTCAGAAGAAGCACAGGAAGCCCGAAATAAAGATTTAAGGAATTTTAGAGAGCACCACACACGCAAAAATTCAAGAAAAAACACAATGGAGGATTTAATTCACTCACTTCTTTTCTCTTCTGATCCTCTCATATCCTCGCTCTCCAAACAACCATCTAGCTACTCCCGAAATAATATAGAAATAGGCAGTGATGTACTAAATTTGCTTTCAGAGCCAATTATACAAGATGACGCTGTTGGTTCTGATGATTCTGAATAAAAACTCGTATATTTGCCTTAAGCCTATTATTTCCAACATAACTGTACCAATATATACATATGTCGTTTTATTAACACTGAAATAAGCACTGAAATAAATAAAAATTGTTTAAAGTTTAATATAACAGAAAAAAATATTAAAAAATAAATAAATTAATGTTTAAAAAAAAAATGATTTTAATATTAATGTTTAATATATTTTTAGCCCAAAAGAATGTGAAACATTAAATATATTAACTTTATAATGTTTTCCTGAATGAAATAAAAAATGTCGTAAATATGAAAATAATTTAAACTTTCACAAAAAAAAAAAATATTAATATATTTTTAAAAATTTTTTTTTTTGTTTAACATTGTAGCTTAATCTATTTTCAACTAAAAAAAAATATTACACAAGCAAAAAAAAAATTCCCTAAGCGCTATTAATTAAACGCCGCTAAATGAGCCTTTTCGACCACAGTGCACTGTGGCCATTTTATAAAAATGAATTCTTAGCCTCCCTCCCAAACCTACCTCATTTGTATATTCGGAGTGGGTTTCTTACGTCAAGGGATATTTTATACCATGGCCAGTATCTCCGAAACTAAGCGAGATAGGGCAAAACGGACAATATTATTTTTGTAGGCGATTTTTTCTATAAACGATGCAGGAAAGATTCCGAGAGATTAATGTAAATATAAAACATCAATAGGGTGTTTTATTTATCTGTTTACCCAAATACTTACGTGAAAATACAAATTAAACCTCTCCGATAATAAAACGGAACATTGCTCGCTAGGTGCAGAAAAGATTCCGAGAGATTAATTTTTCTATAAAACATCCATAGGGTGGTTTAATTATTTGTTTACCCAAATACTTACGTGAAAAACATAATTACTTCGATAATAAAATGGAACATAGGTCCAAAATGGAATGCAACGGGAAACGATTGCAATCGGAACACTTAACACATTTGCATTATCGGAACATGTTCCGCACGTCAGATTGTGCAAATATTTTATCCGTTTTGGGATATCTCTCTTAGTTTTCGAGATACGAAACATTTTGTAAAATGGAGATTTTTTAAATGACCAGTATCTCCTAAACTAAGCGAGATAGGGCAAAACGTACAAATTTTTTATCGATGGGAGTATAAAATAAGCCCCTTTAATACAAATAGCCTAGGGCCGGGTGAGATCCCAGGTGCTAATTTTTTATAAAACAGCAACAGGGTGCTTTATTTTTTGACTTATTTACGTTTCCCGTAATCAGTACTACAATTCTTAGCGATATCCTTTCCATTTCTATGTGCAGCCATTTGCATAACATTTTTTTTTTTGGGAAATAAATGCTTTTTTTGCTCAATTGTAATAAGTTTTTTTTTTTTGGCTTTAGCATGGTTTCATTAGCAGTAGTACCACAAATGCTAATGTAAAAAATTTTTTTTACAATTAAATGGTAATCAAATTTTTTTGGCATGAGGATTATTGAACGAATGCTAGTAAAATTTCAATGCTAATAAAAAAATCCCAAGTATGGTAAATATAATGCGTTTTTTTTAAAAAAAACCACTTGTCAATGAATCATTAAAATTGTTGTGAAATAATGGGTGGGGAAATTTGTTTTAAATTTCGATATTAAATAGTTTTGTTTCGAAAACTTTATAAAAACTATTGATTAAAAAAAAAAAACAAGGAAAAATGTGACATTTTTTAAAGTTTCAAGTTGGTATTCACAACACTAACATAATAAAGGTAGTTGGCTAACATATTTACATCAAGACCGAAATTAAAATTTGTAGATAGAAAATCAAGTAAAGCCATATTTTACCAGTTTGATTCTAAAATATCCTGAACTTAAGTAAACAAAACACTAAAATACCGAAACGTTAATATTCTTAAAACATATAATACAATTTATTCCTTTTTTGTAAAAAATCTTAAATTTTAAGATGTTATTAAACTAAAAGTTAAAAAAATAAAAATTGTATGAAAAAACGAAAATCAAATACGCAACTTAAATTTCGTTTAAAAAATTTTTCCTAAAAATTTTCTTTAAGAAGATTAACCCATTAAGGCCCAGTGATGCGAAAACGCATCGCATTTTGTAGGAAACCTCTAGAAAAAACGGCTAGGACTATAGCGATTATCAACATGTTTCCAAAAACTTAAGATTTTATACTACAATACTGCTCATAGGCGCCAGTTTGTAACTCGAGTGTATCTTGGAGAAAAAATTATGGGAAAATGTTGCCATTGCGATTTTTTTTTTTCGATTTCGTAAAATTTCTGCAACTTCTGAAAAAATTTTCCAAATATCAAAACTACTTATGAATCATAAGTTGAGTTGCTTCTGTCGTCATTTAAGGTTAGTTCCAATGCACCCATGTGTTTGAGATCTTATTCACATGTCTTCAAAGAGAGTGATGCGAAAACGCATCGCTGGGCCTTAGAGGTAAAACTAGTACACAGCTTTTAAAACTTTGTATTTGTTGCTATTGGCGCTCAAATTGGCACAGTTGGTGATTCAATGCAGTTTTATTTATTCTAACGGTATTTCTCTCTCTTATATTTGTTGTTATCCGTTGTTTCTGTTATTATTATTATCGCTCAGACTGATGCTGTTTTTGATATTTGTTAGTCGAAAAGTAAATTCAGTGTTTTCCACACGTGTTTTTTTGCCGAAATGCCTCATCAACAATTTTTGACCATAAAACAAATTGTGGAAATAATTAATGATTCAGATTCGGACGACGAACTAGCACAAGAAATACGAAACGCCGAGAAAATTGATATAGTTGCTTTGCCACCAAGCACCGTGGACGAAACAAGTGATAATGAAGATGTGGATGATGAAGTTCAGGAAACACAGCCATCGAATGTGACCACTCTACCATTAGATATTGCTGGTGAGGTGGAGGTTCAATGGTGTGCTGCTGTTTCTAGTACTCCGAATCAATCGGAAGCAAAAACTACAGCCATGGACGGACCCAATTTTGTAACACAAAAGCCCAAGTGGAATAACATGACATGTCACAAAGAGTTCGCTTTCGACAAAGGTCCAGTTGATGTGTCTGCTGCAAAACAACAGGAATTATTCGAGCGTTTAGGAGACTGCAATCCATATCAACTATTCAAACTTTTTATTGATGACGAAATTATTGAATATTTGTTGGATTGTACCATGAAGTATGCAGGCGTCAATTGCAACGATCCAACATTTCGTACTGACTACGATGAAATTTTACAATTTATTGGAATTTTGTTCATATCTGGATACTCTCCTAAGCCTTCAATACGCAGCTATTGGTCCGACAGCCCAACTCTCGGCGTACCATGCATCAAAGAGGTCATGACTCGTGAACGTTTTAAGCGAATTAAAAAGTATTTCCACGTTTGTGACAACCAAAATCTGGATGCAACTGACAAATTTGCCAAGGTTACGCCACTGAACAACATGATGAATAGTCAGTTCATGCAGTTTGGCGTATTTTCTCATCATTTATCAATTGATGAGCAAATGATAGCTTATTTCGGTAGGCACAGCTGTAAAATGTTCATCAAAGGAAAACCGATTCGATTCGGATTCAAATATTGGGACCTATGCTCAAGTGAAGGTAAGTTATTCAACTGACTGATTTAGACTCTTTTGACTACATCTCTTGACTCTTCATCACAGGATACCTCTATCATTTTCTACCGTATGCCGGAGCATCTTCACGTAAGAAAGATATTGGACTGGGTGAATCAGTCGTTCTGCAGCTGCTAGAAAAATTAGATCATCGCGGCAATCATACAATCACTTTCGACAATTTTTTCACATCCCATCGTTTGATTGCTCGTCTCGATACCTTGGGCTTCTTTGTGACTGGCACAGTTCGCGATAACCGTATGGGATTTGAAGCGGAGAAAAAAGCGCAACCAAAGGCGCAATCAAAAGCAAAGAGACAAAAAACTGCAGCAGATGAGGAAAGTCTTCCGTCAACATCAAGTCTTCAGACCAAGAATGTTATAAGCAAGAAACCAAAAGGTCATTTCGATGCGTGCTACGATTCAAATAATAATGTATTCGCCATTCGTTGGAACGATAATGCAATCGTTTCAATGCTCTCAAACTTTCAATCTCACGCTCCAATTGGCAAAGTAAAGCGATACGACAGAAAACTTGGCAAAACATTCAAGTCGATATTCCCCAAATGATCCAATCTTACAACCGAACAATGGGAGGAGTCGATTTGTTTGACAACGCAATGAATAATTACCGTATTGGCATTCGCGGCAAGAAGTGGTACTGGGCACTTGTCACTAATTTACTGGATGCCGCAATGGTGAATGCTTGGAAAATTCATTGCATATGCTCAAAAATTGCCAAACAGAATCATATGCCCCAAGTGGACTTCCGTGTTTTCGTGGCAGAATGCTTGATTCGTTCAAATAAAACTAAAGTACAAGCTGCACATCGTGTTTCAGCCAGCATTCGAAACGACTGTTTAGACCACAACATTATAAAAGGCCAAACAAGGAGACGGTGTGCATTAGAGACTTGTACAGGTCAGTCGATCTACGAATGTTCCAAATGCAGACGTGCGCTTCATCCACAGTGTTTCAAAGGATTCCATGAAACAGCAGTTTCGAAAACACCTCAATCGAAGAATGTTGACAAACGTAAATAAATCGTATATTTTTCGACAAAAATAAAATATAATTTTTCTTGTTTTCACAATGTATTTCAATTTTTTTTATATTTCCTGTAATGTTTTCAACGTTCCTTTCATAGAATTTCATGAAACAGCAGTTTCGAAAACACCAACTAAATAAATCGTATATTTTTCGACATAAATAAAAAATAATTTTTCTTGTTTTCATAATGTATTTCCTATTTTCTTATATTTCCTGTAATTATTTCAACGTTTCTTTCATATATCCTTAAGGCCCAGTGATGCGTTTTCGCATCACCCCCCCCCTGGCTCTCCTGCGCACCTGGAAGTTTAAGGAAAAATTTTTTTTTCTTAATTAGACCATGGGGACTTCAGATATAATATCTATTTTTGTCTATCGAGTCTCTTAATATGGTCGGGCCTTAATGGGTTAATGGTTTTTAAACCTATAAAATTCTCATTTTGTTTATAGTTCATATTATATAAAGGATTTAGTTTTGTCAAATAAACGATAATTAATAAATTTCTCATTTAAAGCGTTCGAATTAATGAACATAATCTTATAATTATTTTCGTTTTTCTTATGAGATAGATAAAATTGATTATTTGACTGACAGGTGGCAAACCGAAACACTTATATTTTGAAAAGTATGTACCTTTTGAGAATTACCAATCAATAAATAATATCACAAATAAAATTAAATCGAAAAGCAAAAATGGTTTTTTTTTGTTGTTTGAAATTGCCTACTTAATGTGAGTGTAACTTTTGAACTAAAAATTATTTAATTTTGCATTAGCCAAGTTCAAGCATCTTAAAATTTAAGAAAAAAATAACTACATTTTATCAAATATTTTTAATAAAATTAAGCAAAATTTATACTTACTTTAAATCAAAAATATACTAAATTTTAGTAAAGTTTTATAAAATTTAAGACAAAATTTTATAAATTTTAATACAAATTTACATAATTGAATAAAAATTGGGTTTACTTGTTTTTAAGAACACTGTGTACTAGGGCGGGTCGATTTAAAAAACACTCTTATTTTGATCCCTAGAATACGATTTTCCTTGAACGTTGAGCGATTTTTTTGCCCCCATACTCCAGACCCGGCCTACTGTGTACTTTATTTAAGTTAAATTTTCTTTGGAGTCAAATCATTCCCAAATTTCGTGAAATTTAGTTCAAATTACTTAATATTTGGTAAACTTTTCTTTGATTGTACCGACATGATTATACTCAAATTAAAAATAATTTTATATAGAATTTATATTCTAAAAGAAAATTTCATAATTTTGCTGTAAAATTTCGAAAAATGAATCATCATATATCAAAAAGCGCAGTGAATTATGTAAATATAAAAACTACAACATTTCAAAAACTGCAAATAAAAATCAAATTTTTTTAACTGATTTAGATTTAGCGTAATTCTATTAAAAATATGCATATCATAGCCAGATTCTGCAAAAAGTTAAAGTATGTTAAGTAGTGTTATCACTAAACTTTATTATGCTGATTTAAATACCTTTCTAATGGTACCAAGATCTTTGAAATCGGTCAGCCATTCCGTAGTAATCACAGCTTGTAAATACATATTATCGTCATTTTTCAAAAACTTGCCACTCCCGCATATTTTCAAAAATGCTATTTCTAAAAATGAGGTTGTGTTTGTATAGGTAAAATGTAGCTGTATGCAAAATTTCATCAAAATCTAAGAGGGTCAGGTTCAATGCATATCGGTTTTGATATGAAATTCATCATATATTAAAAAAAAATGGAGTAAAGAATGTAAATATAAAAACTACTATATTTTAAAAACTGGAAATGAAAAAACAAATTTTTTTAACAGATTTGGATTTAGCGTAATTCTGTTAAAAATATGCATAGGCAGATTCTGAAAAAATTTAAAATTTGTTGAGTAGTGTAATTACTATACTTTATTATGCGGTTTAATATACTACATAAAGTTAGTAGGAAATTGAAGCTTTGTCAATACAAATATCAATGGAAAGTTAGTTGTGGTTTATCATAATTCATTATATTTTTCCGTTTCTAATAAAATTAATAAATTATAAATTATTCATAAAATGAAGTGTAACTAGTAGAAAAGGCTGAATATTCATAAACATCTCAATTATTAATTATAAAAAAAAAAAAATATATTGTAATATAAGCAATTAAATAAATATGTATAACACAATTTGTAGTTATAAGAAAAAATAAAAATATTTCTTAAAGTGTATGTAAAGATCTTTGAAAAAATTTGTTACTATTATCTCTAAATTATCAGCATTTATGCCAGTTATATGATTGTAGGCGTAATTACCATTAAGCTAAATGTTTTTTTTTCGTAAATTCCAAAAATATTTTTTTTTTTAACCAAATATCGAATTTATGACCATATGACAAATAATTCAATTTAAAAGCGAGCTCATACACTTCCATTGAATTCACTCTTTACATTGTATACAAAAGATATGACCAAGGCAGAAACTTTCATGCAAATGCATGTTGTTGTAGTCACCCTATGGGGAATGAGGAGTCAATTAGCCTAAAAGTGACTGGTTAAAGAAGTACTTATGATAGGACTGGTATAATTTAATACTGAAGTGGGTTAAGCAGTGTCAATTGTCATAAAATTACCAATCCTGTGACTGGTAAAGGGAGGATATACCACTTAACCAGAATACTTATTAACAAGAAAAAGCCAGTTGGCCAGAATTTTAACCATTTTATACGAAATGGGCCTTTTGCGACAGTCTTGTGGTATGCCCATCTTTGGTTAATCCTGTGGCATGCCACTATGTGGTCTAAAGTTGTTGTTTACATAGGGTAGGGTTTAGCAGAGGACCGGTCTCTGGCACGAATGGACCGATCCTGTGGCACACGCAGAACCGGTCCCAATCCCCATAGGGCAGTAACTCAAATTTTGCACAAATAATTTTCCGAATCATGTAGCTTGCAACAAAATGACATTGATTTGTTGTTTGCATATTTTTGCATATATTGTTATAAATGCATTTGTCTTGCATATTTTTCCAAATTTTATTATTTTTATTGCATATTAAAAAAAAAACAAAAAATTATATTCCACTTTTTTCTAAAAAGAAGACCGTCATGATAAAAAGACACGAAAATTTGTTGGTGATTTGAATAAAAATGAGTACGTGTTGGTGAATTTGCATAATCAGAATATTTTTTGCGTAAAGACTACTAAATTAACTAAAAACCAGTTAAAACCCGGACTACTTACTTTTCGTTTAAAACAATTGTAGTTTTTAGTTTATTTTTAACTATTGAAAAATTAATTGACAAAATCGGTGAAAACAATAGATTGTTTTCATTTATTTCAATACTCAATGTAATATAACAACTTTTTGTTTTAAATCGACCATTTTAACTGAATATTTAACTATTATCGAAAGTCCGTTTTTTGTTTATTTAACTTTGGTAATTTAACTGTATATTCCATTAAAACAACTTTACCGATTAAATTTTCAAATAATTGTTGATTTTTTATGGAAAAGTTTTGTGAGTGCACTAAAAGATTGTATGGAAATATCTTTTTTAATCATTTCAAATATTTAAACAGAATAAAAACTCATTTTCTCACTCTAAATTCCAAATATTTTCCTATTTTTAATGTTAAATACATTTATTGAAAAACAAAATGTGAGTGCTTACAAAAATATGAATTGGTTAAAATATTATCAGTGTACCTATTTTATGAAACAGTGCGGCATGATCGTGTTCTGTTGAGTGCTACCATGAAACTGATTGGATATTTTATAATTTTTTAACCTGTCTGTTGTTTGTTATGTTGAACTTCGGTTTGTGTACAAGTAAAAAGCCGATTATTGCTCACCCCCAGGGGATAGTTTGATCAACTTTGACTTACAAGGGAGGTATCCCGACGGATATCTTGTAAAGAACAACAAATTAAGGGATAAGTATTTTTTTTTTAGCTGCCCAATCTCATGTCTAGGCGTTAGTAATTGGGGTCAAAAATTTACATACACAAAAAAAAAGAAAGCGATAACCGAATTGAAAATTGTATTTTGGTGTCTACAACCAATAAATTCGGATAGTACAACCATATTCAAATGTGATTTCTTAATATTTCAGGTGTTGCATCTAAAATTCAGTTTTAGCAACCAAATTTTGTTCTGAAAACCAATATTCAGTTCAGTGTTGCCAAGAGTAAGGATTTTTCTCTTTTCGTAGTGATTTTTTCCAAAAAAATTCATCTGTAGGGAAAACGGGACAGATTTTGTTTTTCAGTCAAATTGTAGGGAATTTTTTTAATATTTTATTCTATTTATATTTCTTTAGTGTAACAAAATAAAACCAACAAATCTGGTGGCACTGGAAAAATGTGAAATAAGTTTAAACATTTGGCACCATTGTTTGCATGTGCTCTTGGCTTTGCATAAATGCAAATGTTTTTGACATTTACGTTCGCACTGTTCGAAATAGAGAAACCAAATTTTGTATGAAAACTTTTACGTTTTCATTCCACTTGTACTTCAAGTCATCGTTCGAATAAGTGTTTATACGAGTATTTCTCAAAAATGGCATTTTTTATTTGTTTACCGTTTATTTTAAGTTTTTATGTTATTTTTTACTTTATTGTACCTGAATGAATTACTGTACAAATTGCAACTATTAAACAAAAATGTGTAGGGAAAAACAATAAACGGCGAATATCATCCCAACTTATTGGACCGATTTAATGAGGATTTAAAAAAAACGACCCCATATGGCCAAGAAAAAAGTCCTTTTTCATCAAGATAATGCACTGGTGCACACTAGTGTAATAACTTTTTGCATTTTTTGCAAATATCAAATCTCCCCAGACAAAATCGTGTAGGGCATGTACAAATATTAAGAAATGCGTTTTTAGTTGTTCGCTATCGTTAAAAAAGGTTACGCACCAAACGCGTTAAAGTTTTGAATCAAACAAAGTTAAAAAAATACTTTTTTGATGCCTCAACGTCTGACTATTACATCTATATAATTAAGGCATGCTGATTTCAATAGTAAAGTCCGTTTTCGAGTCAATGGAATAGCTTTCTTCAAAATTTGCTATTAATTTCCGCTATTTTTTTGCAGTTTTTTATATAAAAAAAATCTGTTTTCACATATTAATATATTAAAGGCATTTTAGAAATCGCTGTCGGTGCGTAATGTTTTTTACCAAATTGAACTGAAATAGTTTTTTTTTATCATTAATACAATATTTGCCATCAGAAAACCCCTAGGGAGAATGTTGTCCAAAAAAAGTTATCACCCTAGTACACACGTGTGCAGTCTCAATGGCAAAATTCCATGAATTGGGCTATGAATTAGTACCTCATCCGCCATATTCTCCGGATTTAGCCCCCAGTGACTATATCCTATTTCCAAATCTAAAGAAATGGCTCGGTAGAAAGAGATTTAGCTCCAACGATGAAATTATTGATCAAACAAATGCCTATTTTATGGACCTCGAAAAATCCTATTTTTTTGGATAGGATACAAAAATTGGAGACACGTTGGACTAAGTGTTTTGAGCTAAAAGGAGGTTATGTTGAAAAATAAATTTTTTTTGCAAAAAAAAAAACTGTGTGAAAAAGTCACTGACTTATTGATCGTCCCTCGTATATTTAAAATTCAACTGCTTCAAAGTGCTTATTTAGGCCATTATAGGTAAGGCATTATTTTTTATTTAAAAGTAATCAATGCAATAGGCCGTAATTGAGAAATATTTTGTAGTTTAAAATAATACATTATGTATATCATTATTAGTAATGAGATGACATTACGAATACTTTGCGGTGTAAATACAAATTTCAAAAAGCGAAAAATTTTAATTAAATGTTTTTTTTTTTTTTTGTTTTTATTGCATATTTTTGATTTGTATTGTATATTTTTGGATAAAAGAGTAAATTTTGTATTTTTGCTGCATATTCTTTGATTTTTTAGTGCACGAAAGTCGCTGCCCTGGATATGACAAACGTTCTTGTTATTATTCATATTCATGTTTGTCAAACCAAAAATATTGTTCATATTTATACAGAAATCTTGTTACACAAAAATATATTGATAAAAAAAAAATATATTTTCTTCTTAATGACTTGTTTTTTTTTTATATTTTTTTTTAAGATCTAGAGCATTGATAAAATATTTTTTTTTCGTATTAATTGATATATTTTTGTCGTTATTTTTTTTAAATTTATTTATATATTCACCACAACATGAATTATTAAATTTAAATAATTTGAATATTCATTTTAATTGATCATACTTTTTTTTTTTTATTATACAAAAATATGACTAATACGAGTATTATAAAACAGTTACAACAGCAATATTAATACGTAACCCTTTGACGGCCGAACTTAAACTGTTGGAAAAGTTGAAATTTTTTTGTGGATTCGAGTGTATCGACCCAACATTTCTACAGAAAAGTGTGGCTAAAAGTATCTTTTTCAAAGTACTTCTTTGAAAAAACCCATATCCCAAAAAAATCCATATATATATATCCCATTAGTCGTCAACGGTACGAGTTAGTGAACAAATACCTTACCCAAATAATAGCGAAAGACATGTAGAGTGAGTTTATTTCTATTATCTAGTTTAGTTTACTTTGATAAGAACGAATATGTAAAATTTTTGTTTAAAAAGCTAAGTCTTAAAACGAGTTTTGACTGTACTCCTAAAATATACTTTTTATACGACATATACAAATTATGAGGGGATAGACAAATCTGGAGACTAGATTTGAAATCAGGAGATAATAAACTATATAATATCACTTATATTAGTTTTTTGTTTTTATATACATCGAGATTATTTTTATGTTATTTTTAATTTATAACGAGCTTTCAACCTCCGTATATTTACACAAATAAAGCAAATCAAACATATTAGCTAGGTTGATACTAGTATTTCGATCTGGCTAAAGATCTCATCAGAACCCGAAGTTTTAGAAAAGCTAGAGCCTATATAATAGGCAGAACTTTAACAAAAAACCTATTAATAATCAAATTTGCTCCATTCTTGTCTTCTTAGTAATCAACCACGTGGTTAGGTCTTTTCCTAACAAGCATCATGACGTTACTAAACTTTGAAGACCAAAAATGTTCTATTTATATAAAAAAAATTACTTGCAGCAAGCTCCTTGCAACTTGTTCTGCCAAAAGTTCGATCCTCTATGTAAAATAACGTTCAAGCTAATATTCACCAAATATGATAAAAAATAAATCATATTTGGGGTCACCCTATTCGGCTCTTAGACCGTATTGGCCCAAGTGGTTGATAAGATTCCTAAATATACATCACTCTCGGAAAAATCTGTTAAAAAGTGTAGCTTGTTCAGCAAATACTTAAAATAGGACATTTATCAACCATTCGCCGACAAAGCGTTAAATTATTTTTTAAAATAATTTCACTCCTTAAATATACACGAGTATTTGGCGAAATAACTGGTATGTTCTGGTAACGTATGTAATTTTTATAATTTTCATTGTTCAACTGCGTCCTCAAAACAGTAATCCTAAAAATTTAGGAAAACATTTTGCAAAGCTAATTTTAAGATAGAGAAAAATAAATCTGTTGAATGCACAACAATTAAGTTATATATCAGCTTCATTTATGTGAATTGAAGATAACAAATTAATCCGCTTAAATCAGCAAAAAAAAAATGTCTAATTATCAGTAGGCAAATAAAATCACAAAAAATTTGAAAATTTTAAAGTTTTTTCTTTAGATTTTATTTTATCTATTTTTTATTATTATGTTATTTTGAAATTTTCAAAGTTTTTTTAGATAAAGCAGGTTTTTCAACAACCCCACTTTTATTATTGCTCAGTTTTGCATTGATTCGTTCCCTATGGGGAATGGGGCCGGTACTGCATGTGCCACAGGATCGGTCCCTTCGTGCCAGAGACCGGTCCTCTGCTAAACCCTACCCTATGTAAATAACTGGCAATTTAGAAGGGGGTCATTTGTCCTGCTTTAAACCACATAGTGGCATGAAACGAGACTAACCAAAGATGGGCATACCACAAGACTTTCGCAAAAGGGGCATGTCGGAGGACTAACCAAAACGGACTAACCACATAAATATCCTGAAAGGGACATGTCGTACAATGTAATAATTTTTAATGTTAAAAATGGTAGAAAATGAAACAATATATTTCTAAGTCATGGGCTTTTTCTAGTCAATATGTATACCAGTTAGGTGATATATCCTACTTCTACCAGTCACGGAACTTGTCTTTTTAGATCAATTTACACTACATAAATCACATCAATTGTAAATAATACTAGTCCTGTGAATAATCCTTTTCCAGCAGTCCAGGTTCTTTTAGGTCAATTTTCGCATGCCGATAGTTTTTTAATAAACCCAAAAAAAAAAACATAAATATCGAAAAAAAAAACAAAATTATAACTTTTAGTTTAAAAAATAAACGAAAACTAAACAGCTTCCAATGGGTAAAATTCTGGCTAACGGGTTTTTTCTTGTTAATAAGCATTATGGTTAAGTGGATGTCCTCCCTTGATTGGTGTTGGTAAATTTAGGACAATTGACACTGCTTAACCCACTTCAGTATTAAATTATACCAGTCCTGTGATAAGTCCTTCTTTAACCAATAACTTTTAGGTCAATTGACTCCTCATTATAGGCCGATTTTAGATTTTAAAAAATAAGGTGTAAATTTACTCACTACTAAATGTGCTTCCAAATAAAATTAATAAAAAATATGTTCCCAAACAACGTATAGGAAAAAAAGGCGCCTAAGTTGAAAAAGCTAACCAAAAACCTGGAAGTTTGAAATATTTGGTGCATTATTTCCACATTTGTTTGTTAAAACATATATATATATATATATATATATATATATATATATATATATATATATTTATAAAGCTTAGTTAGCCATCTTTCAAAAAAGTCTAAAAATCTAAAATCGGCCTATAACTGATAAAGTTAAAAATATTTAAGTCCATAAAGTCCTCAAAAAACGTTTTTTGGCCATAACTAAAAATGGAAAAGTGATCTACTCAACATGGCCTACAACCAACACTAGGTCTCTTTAAAAGTGCATTTTGACTGTAACACCGTGTTATTTAATGATTCAAGTTTGTTGGTTACAATGGAATTCAAACCAATTTATTCTATGTGTGTATGAATTTATAAAAACATTTCAGTTGGCATTTATGTGTTTTATTTATCATTCCTACTAAAAATTCTATTTTAAAAATTAGCTATTTTTGGGGTTTTAACACTGGTCGAATGGTCAAATTTTTGTTTTCAGTTTTTAGGCTTTTTTTAAGCAATGCATCAAAATATTTTGTGCAAAGCCTGAACATTATATATTTAAAGGAAATTTTTTAAAACGTTAAAATAAACTCTTTGATAATAATATTTGAATAATGGTAATACAAATTTTTTATAGATTTTTTTACACGAAAACATCGAAATCAATATTTTATGCAATTTACCTAACTTATTAGCACATAAGGGTAATTTTGGTGTTTTTGCTTTGAAATAAATATCTTAAAGTCTTTCAGGTAATATTAATAGGAGGATATTTTTAATCAGACGGAGTATTTGAATGTTTAAACACTTTTGGGTAATTTTGAACTCAAGACATAAAGGGGTTAATTTCAATTTTTCACTTTATAAATATGACGATCAAGTTTTGGCTTATAAAGAGTCCGCCAAATAATTTTTTTTTTTTTGAAAATGCTATAAAAAAAAACTACTGAATATATTCTCAAATTTCTTTTTTTATTTTAAAGTACAATCCTTCCGGTTAATAATGGAAAATAATTTCATTCAAATGGCTGCCTCGGCTGGCCATGCAGTAGCCTACACGATCGGTCCAAGTTTTAAGCACATTATCGATTGCGTGCAGCTGTATTTCCACCTCCTCAATTTTTGTGAACAAAAATTCGTTCAACATGACCCGATAACGATCGCCATTGACTGTAACGGGCATTCCTTGCTCATTTTCGAAGAAAAATGGCCCAATTATGCCTCTGGGCCAAAAGCCGCACCAAAAAGTGACTCGTTTTGGGTGTATCGGCACACATTCTGCAACATTACCATGATTTTCAAAGTAATGTCGCAATATTTCTT
Organism: Delia radicum; assembly: GCA_021234595.1. Classification (NCBI taxonomy): domain Eukaryota; kingdom Metazoa; phylum Arthropoda; class Insecta; order Diptera; family Anthomyiidae; genus Delia; species Delia radicum. The sequence continues at coordinate 75,641,839 of CM037851.1, forward strand.
AGCATTGTTCAAGCGTATACACAACCATATTCGTTCAGCGGAAGGATAATTATCTGTCAAATCAGACATGAGCTAAGTGTTACCATTCACGAAATAAGCACTAGTTGAAAAAAAACGTTAGATTGCGGACCTTTAGTAAAATCAAGGTTAATAAACATTTTTAAAAATTAACAAAATATAAGGTGGCGCAAAAGTAATCCTCCTATCAGAAAATGCTATACATAATAAATACATAATAAAAAAAAAACATCGGAAGGTTACTTTTGCGCCACCTATATATCGGATACAAATATTTTCTCATTGTGACCCCAAATGCACATGTGGGTTAACTTTTATGACTTCTTCGTAAAAATTATGTAAATTTGACGAGAAGACAAATCGTAAGTGAAATTATTCTAATATAAAGTTTATTGTTGTTGATATTTCTTAGTGATTATTTTCTTTATATTTACATGGTTGCCAGATTTAATAAAAAACGAATCCCTTAGGATGTCGAAAAATACCGACGAAACGTAGGAATACGAAAAATTAAATAAAAAAGTCTTTTAAAAAGCACACTAATGTAGTAGTCTGCCTTTTGGCAACCCTGTAAACTCAATGTAATGACAGCTGTTCTTGTGAATTACAGCCAACTTCATTATTGACTTTTGACAGGACTTGAGTTTCCTGTAGAAGAATTAAGATTACTTTTTAAGAATAATTGTAAGAGAGCACAACGACCTGTAAAACAACAGGTCGTAATTAAAAAATAAAACAAATTAAAGTTTAAATAAAGTTACTAAACTAAAAAGGTTTTTAGTCAATTATGGCGATATTTTTATTTAAAGTTTTACTCTAAAAGATATCAGTTTAAAATTTTAGAGAATAAGTAAGTCAAGTTTCATAATTCTTTATAAATTATTTGCAAGCCGTTAAAAAAACTATATTTTTAGTGTATAGACGCAAAAGATTACAATTTTCTCCAATTCGCTGGATAAAAGAGTATCTCGCTAAGAAGTGATACTACAGTTATAGTCTGAGGATGGCCGTATCGATTTCTGGTTACTTGTTGGATGGGAATTGCGTCAGCCAAGTAAAAAAAATATTTATATTATCTTCTAATATATTTAAATAATTAATATAAATTGAGAAAATCATTGAAATTGCAACATTAATATGCCATTTTAATTAAATAAAAAAAATAGTTATAAATTTAAAAAAAAATATAGTTTTTTTTTATTTATTTCTTATTAAATACAATACAATTTATGAATTGCAATACATTTACAATACTAATATCGTAGATAGAAAAGTTAAATACACATTTTTTTTGTAATACCAGTATACTTTTTTCATAATTTTCAATATTTTTGTCTTGCTAGTCACGAGTTATAATAACAATTCATTAAATCGTCTGCCTTTTAGTTAACTACATTATATTTTCTATTATCAATTATTAACTTTTTTCAGTTTTAATTGTAGCTTGAAACCAAAATATTTATACAAACAGAAGTAATGTGGTGGTAGTAAATAAATTAGGGTGACATTAAATGACACGATTTTTGTATTTGAATTATTTTTTGGCTAGATTCTTCCAACAATTTTTTCATTATAAAACATCGGTTTAAATAAACAATTTAACGTATAAAATAATAAAGAGTATTTATTTATATAAAATTTGAACTAATTTTTTGTTTTTTTGAGTTCAACTGATTTTGTTTTAGACAGAATATTTAACTTTACAGTCTACTCTCAAAGGAAAAGCATCATCGTACATCATCAACCTTCATCAGCTTCATTGTTTTAATTTTAAAAATATAGTTTGCAAATTTTAATTTAAGGCCTCAGCACCAAAATGGCATTAAAGACGCAAAAGGCAATGGTTAATCATTATTCATACGTAATTATTAAAATTTTAATAAAAATAATATTTACATATTTACAAATAAAAGTATTTACAAAGGTTAAAAATAAACTATTTACTTTTAATTGCTTATTTTTTTAAATATTTAATTTTTTGTTTTATTTTTTTTTTTTTAATTTTAATTGAAATGTGTTTCACGGTTAGCCAACAAATGAGATTTTAACGCTCTTTTAAATTGAGATAAGGGCATCATATTTTTTAATGTATTTGGAAGATCATTAAATTCTTTCGACCCAGAAGAAAGCTAATTCGCTGCTTTGACAATTCCAGACGACATCTGGTTACAAATAAATTTTGACTCTGTCTCCTAAACCGATGAGAAACTTCAACATTCTGTTGAAACCGGATCGAAGTATTTCCAAGTTATCTCGTTGATTTTAAAATATATTTTAGAAGTTGCATCTTATATAGTCCTCTTACAGGTAATATATTAATGGCATGATATTGAAAAAAATCTGATGTATGATATCTTATTGGCAAGTTAAAAACAATCTTTAAAGCCTTGTTTTACGCTAACTGTAAAGACTTCATTGAATTAGTATTCTTAAATCCATAAATCATAGGCAGGTATGACAAGTGGCTATGTATTAAACTTTCATAAAATAGCATTTTAGTTTTTAAATCAAATTTGTGCTTAAATTTATATAATATGCCAACAGCAGATGATATTTTAAATTTGATTAAATCAATGTGACGATCCCACTGCAAGTTACTACAAAAAAGCATTCCCAAATATTTTATTGTGTCCGATTCCTCTATGAAAACACCATCAATATAAACTGACATTTTTGGATCATTCCTTAGAACGTATGGCCTAAATCTTATGAATTTAGTTTTGTCTGCATTCAAAACAAGTTTATTAAGTCTTATATATTCAGCTAAAATTGAAGCATCTTATCCAACATGGGTTTCTAGAACTCTAGCATGCTTATAGCGATAAAGTAAACAAATATCACCCGCACACATGAACAGCTTTCCATTAAATTTGATATTTACAATGTCATTAATATAAATCTTAAATAAAAGTGGACCAAGTACACTACCCTGAGGTACTCCGCATTTCACTGTTAGCAAAGAACTGCAAGCGTCTGCAAATTGTTCAAAGTGCTTTTTACTTTCTAAAGAGCTTTTTAATAACTTAACAGAGTTATTAGACACACCCATTAACTCTAACTGGCTGATCAGGATAGCACGATCAACTAGATCAAAAGCTTTTGAAAGATCCGAAAACACTCCAGCCAATCCATTAAAACCAGCATCAAAGCCTCCACAAACGTAGTCGATGACGTTAACCTCAGCTTCATCTGTTCCAGAGCCTTTACAAAACCCAAATTGTTTTATAAATATTTATGAAACTCTTTCATAAAAGTATTTTTAAGGTGATATGTTTGGGAATTTCTCATGATAATGGCTCAATTTTTGTACCGAAGTGTAGACTAAAAACATTGTCCGTTTTGAGATATCCCTTTCAATTTTCTAATTATAGGCCATAAAATGATAATTTTCTATGAAATTATGAAAAATTATGAAAAAATTTGCATTAATAGTTATAATAAATTTTATCAATGAAAATTAATAAAAATTATATCAATAAAATTTAATAAAAAGTGTATCAAAATTTTATCAAATTTATCAAAATTTCATAAATATGACAATGTTTCAGAGATTGTCGTCCAATGAAATTGTTTCATAAATATAATGAATTTTTTTCCCTGAGTGTAGTTAATTCTACAAAAATATGAAAGTGCGCATAATGTAGTTTACCGGTTTTGTTATATGGTTCATTCAACTGTTCAAAATTGCATAGATCAGTTTGTTATTCCGTTTGTAAATGGCACCCCAAAAACTTTAACCACGAAGTTACGATATTTGTATGTCCGTCATATAACACATGTGATCATAAGTATGGTTGATATAACTACACTTAAATAAATAAGTTAATAGAAAAGTTAGTAAAACATCTTGTATACTATTTTTCAGCAAATTTTTTGCTAAAATTATGTTTTACACTAAAATTTTAGTTATACTTATTCAGCACTTAACTGTTTTGAACTAATGTCTTACTAACATTTTACTAATGTTTTGCTAATTTATTTTGCTAAAAAAATTGTGTTGATTAGCACATCAATAGTGTGAACGACAACCAGACTGTGAACAACAAACAGACAGAAAGATATACGCAGAATGAATTAGATGTCGCGGCATGTCATGATGTAGTAGTGACTAGGAAAATTATACTAAAATGTACAAAATATACCATGAAAGATTTTTGTATCTGTTTTTCATACATAAAACAAAATTGTGGATTAAAACAACTTAATCAATTAATTAAATAAAAGACAAAATAAAATATTTAAATTTAATAAAGGTTAAATGTGTATCTGTAAACTAAATGTTTATATATATTAATAATCTTGTGTGGTCAAATTGCAAACAAATATGCAATAAGTAGACAGACTAAAGCGAAAGACAAAGACATACATCTTAGGTAGATTTTTCTGTTTCCTTTTTCTTATTGCAAAAAGGGTTGTATATGTTATATTTTGCGGCATTTGCATTCCTTTAAAAGATAGCATCATTTAGACAATAATTGATGTGAGTAGTTCAAAGATAATTTCGTTTATGTTATATAAATGTAATTATTTCTATTGTTTTTAGATATTACATTAATTCATATGGTCAATTTGGAAGTATGGACACGTTTATATTTTGTAACGTATTGTAAGTTATTTTAAACAGAATGACAAACATATGTTTTATGATTTTCAGCAAATACATTAACTAAAGTATAATTTTTCTACAAATTTTTTGAGTATTTTTCAGTCAACCAATATACACCAAAATTTTATTATTTTTATCAAGGGTTTGTTAATTTCTAATTTTCTAAGTGTTAGCAAAACTTTTGCTGAATCTCCTAATTTTGTTGCTAAAAATCAGATCGCTGATTTTCAGTAAAAGATTTTGCTGACATTAGCAATTTTTTTGCAAGTACCTTTCTGACTAAAATTTTGCTGACTCAGCAAAATTTTTTGCTGACTTTATCGTATACACTACATAAAAATTCAGAACGGGTTCTTAATATTTTAAAAAACATTTTAAAGGTTTTGCTGACTTTACCGATTTTTCTTTGAGTATAACAATAATTTGTCAAAATGACAATAGCTTCTTAAAGCGAAAACATTTTTGGTTTTACTAAAATTCACTTTAATTTGAATAAAATAATTTTGGTTTTAATAATAAAATTTGTCAAAAGTAAACAAAAATTTTATGCTGATGTCACTTACGACTTTTAGTTCAGTGCATATGTAGTGCTAAATCCTAATTGAGGGACGAATCATTAAGAATACATCGAGCAGGCAATGTGCTTGACCAGAGCATTAATATAACCGGCTACTTAGTAAGAAGGGCTGTTAAAAGCTTGTGTCCTTTTAAGGTCGCAGGGCCAGATGGGGCCTTTCTTTCTCTAATACAACGGAGCATTGATTTTGTTGCCGTACATCTGACAAAAATATTCTCTATCATTTCAGTTGTCTTCATACCAAATCCGAGGAAGGGAAGCTTTCAGATCCAAAAGCCCACCGGCCGATAAGTCTGACATCGTTTTTGCTAAAACCATAAAACGAATCGTGGAGGACATGTTTATGGATCTTAGCGATCTGCTAGGAATCAAGCTAATCATGCACTTAAAGGGTCATTAATTTGAAACTATTCTTCCTGACGTGGTTCGCACATTGAGATATCTTTTGATCTACATATGTATATTTTGGTAATATTTATTTAAATAGAGGGAGCATTAAATAATGTCTCGAACGATACGATTGATGGGGCTCTTCCATAATGTATCAGACATATTTATTTATTTTTTACGCTAAACCAACACTAAGGGGATGCCCTATACTAATGCATTGATATCAGGAAAATAGGCTTTGGGGAGGAGAAAAGAGGGAGTATTTTTTGTAAACATTTGATTTAAATGTTTCTACATTATAAGTTGCAGGGAGATGATTCAACATACGATTCAATATACGTGCTACTGAAAAATTAATTCTCTTAGTCTATTTAGAAAATGCGGGTTTCTGACCTGTGGCGATACTACCAATGGGACAGAACTATTGGAACTATCATGCAAGCTCTTAACATGAGCCCTGCCATAATTTAGATATACATTTTCACTTAAAAAGCTGGTGTCATTAGTTATTATGAACCTCGTTTTATGGTCAACATATGAAGTATCCAAGGTTGATTCTTGACAAAACTTCTACTGTACACATCGAACAGAATCACTAAGGCCCACCGAGCGTCGGAGACATGTGGATGATCTGTAGGCTCTAAATGGAGGTTTAACCCAAAAATGACACACAAGCGTAGTCAGAACTTCAATGAGAATACAGTGCTATATTGAACCACTAGAGAAAATACAGCATCTAGCTTGCGTATTCATCAGCGGTGCCATCAGAACCACTTCGAATAGCAAACGGTATGTGAATCTGTTGCAATCGAAAAACCACCTAACTAGCTGCACGTTGAAGTCCACTAATCCCGAACAGGGAATCCTTGGGTTTAGGGAGAGTCCAGGTATTCACTTATATACTGATTTTTTGAAAATGGATGGATGAACTCGATTTGGAGATCAGAGAGCAGCAATCTCTCTAGGGGGAAATCCTTTCGTCTCCAGATCATAACACCGTGTTTCAGTCGGATTTCAGTACAATAACGGAATACGTAAACTTTATAAATATTGAAGGAACCACCGGAAATATAAAGATCTTTACAGAAAGCTAGGCAGCTATCAAGGCAATTAATTAAAGCTATGTAAGATCAGCAACTATCCTCGGGTGCAAGGAGGAAATCAATAACTCCCGAACCGGGGGCAGTATTGAAAGCATATGGGTTCCTGGGCAATATAATATCGCAAGGAACAAGATGGTTGACGAACTATCCAGATAAGGTTCTTCTTTGCGCTGAACTACCTAAATGGATTGATTTTGCTCATTGGACAATATGCTGCTCGTCTGGCATTCGGGGTTAAATGTATGTCCTATACCATTGGACATGAGTTGGATGTGAAGGAAATTTAACAGATATATTTTTGTTATTTTTATTTTATTTTTAGTTTTTATACATAATATCCCACTGTGGAAACAGTAATCACATGTCATTATTTCTCCTAATATCAGTAATGACACCACCTTACTCTCTGCGTTATCTTAGTGGAAGTAATAATGACTTACTAATACCTAGTTAATTTTTCCAATATTTCAATACATAAATCAATACGTTACCCATAAAAACTTATTTTTAACATTACTTTAAATAAAAACCAACTAGTTTTCAATTTATTTTTGATCAGTGGTGATACTCGTTAACTTCGAGATCATATATTAGTTCTCATTTAGTGAGAAAACTAGTTTATATGAACGCTTGAAGTTTTGCATGGGATTGTCACCTCTTTCAAAACGTATTCTGATGATGGGAACCCAGAAAATTCCCAAAATAGATCTATCAACACATTCCTGAAAATGAGCAATTAATAAATTGAAAACAAAACTCTATAGGACAATAATATCCTAATAAAGAAATATAGAGTATGGCCTCGAACTTGAATAATTTCAATTTTCATTGTAATGATCTAAACATTTTTGATAATATTTTTTTTGATTCATTAATTTTTCAACTCTAGTAACTACATATATAACTACTTATTTCAGAGTTTTTGTAAGCTGTAAGGTAATGTCGTTTTTGCAAGCAAGTCATTTGTGTTTTTATCTATCAAGTATAACATCTAGAGATAGCTCAGATGGTAATGCGGTTGACTGACAGCGTGTGGTCACATTTTATTAAACAAAATTTTCCACACAAAATTGTTGTTTTTTAATTTTTGTTTTTAATATTTTTCTATTTTTTTGTAAGGTGAAATGTCATTAGTTTGCGCGACATCCCATTTGAAAGAAATGAGATTTGTAATGACAATTTTAAGTACTTGCCATTACCAAATACGTAAAATATACTTATGTAAACAATTATGCCTTTCTACTCTGGGATGTATAGCATAGATTTTTACAAAATAAACACTTGTTTTCTACACTCAGGGAACTTCTGCTTTGAAAAATGTAGTTGTTAAATTTCTGTCTATTATGGAGGCTCTAACTTTTCTAAAACTTCGGGTTTTGATGAAATCTTTAGCCAGATCGAAATACTAGTATCAACCTAGCTAATATGTTTGATTTGCTTTATTTTTGTAATATACGGAGGTTGAAAGCTCGGTATAAATTGAAAATAACATAAAAATAATCTCGATGTATATAAAAACAAAAAACTAATATAACTGTAAAAAAGTAGTTGTTTGGGTTGTAATACAATTTCTTTATTTTTAATGTAAATGTCAGTAATGTTTAGAACAAATTTAATTTTTTTACTAACTTTGTAGTTCATTTAAAAAATAAACCACATCAAATGACTGTTTTATGATTTTACATTAATTTTTTACTGTAGTTTTTTGTTATTTAAAAAAATAAATGTCTGTTCATTTTTTACTACCATGTGGTTAATTTTTACTACAATTGTTAGTCATTTTTTGAACATTAAAAAACAAATGGCAATGTTAGTTGAATTTACTGTAATGTAAGTCGTCTTTTCTTTAAATGAAATATCATTTGTTTTTAACTACAATTGCAGTGGCCTTTACCTACATAGTATTCTAAGTGTATGAATAAAAAATATTGTCAAAACTACAATAACTTTCGTAAAGTGTTTATTTTACTAAAAATTTTGTTGTTTTGAGATTTTTTCGTAATTTTACGTATGGATTATTACCAGTGTAGGGTAACATTTTAATTGCAATAATAATAGCTGCCACCCTACTACAAAATCATTATGTGGTGTATATGTATTTATTAATTTATGTAGTAGCAGTTGTTTTAACTTTATACTCCCCTCTTTGTTAGTTTCTTTTAATACCAGTAGGTACTCTAAGAAAATGTCAGTAAAGTCAGCAACATTTTTGCGCGGATGTTTTTTGCAAAAAAAAATTGCGAGTATTAGCAAAAAATTTGCTAAGTTTTAAAAAATGTTTGCTGAATTTAAAAATTTATTTATTTTTGCTGATATTAGACATTTTTCTGCAGGATCGTCACAGCAAAATGTTGCAGACTTTACTGCCTTTTTGCTTTTAGTGTACATGCCGTCGTTATTTATCATTTCAGCAGTATTGTTTGTAGTTTTTTTTTAGCTTTTCAAGTTCTAACTGCAATTGCAAGCTGATATAATTGTTTCAACTCATCAACAACATCATTTTTAGATTCTTTGTAAGGTAGATGCACTAAGCAGTTGTTCGAAGTCTGATTTTTTTTTTTTTTATATACATAATTTTATATCAAATGAATAAATACATTGCTTGGCAGTTGTTTATAGCCGTAATTGTTATTATAACAAATAAAATCATTTATAAACAATTTCAGTCTGGTTTTATTATAAATTAAAAAAAAGAGAAAATAATTATAAAGTTTTTTTATGTTAAAAGACATTTGAAAACATTTATTTTGCAAATTCTATGTTAAAGCATTTAAAATGTTCCATTAGTAAAGATTAAAAAGTTATACAAATTCTAATAGTGTCCAATTTAACACGTATTTTTGCATAAATTGTATAAAAAAAATTAAGATTTTTGTGGATAGAAAAATATAAAATACAATTAGATTTTTCTATCACTCATGATCAGGCAACCAAAAATATTCTATAAACAATCAATTTTGTGCCCAGCAAAAAAAAAAATGCACTAAAAATGGAAGATGTGATCTAAAATTTAAAAAAAAAATAACCTAAAAATACAAATTTTTTTAACAATTCATATTCTAAAACTTACACTTGGAGTTAATTTTGTTCAATTAATTTTAATTGCCTACAAACAAGAAGATACAAACATTAATTATAACGAAATTGACATAGAGGAAATTTAAATTTGAAAAAAATGTCTTCACTTCCGAAATCGGTGTGCGAACCCTTAAAAATATTGAAAAACAACTTAGAAATATTTTTTTATTGCAAAAAAAAAAAAATATTCGGTAACAAAAAATTATAAAAAATGAGCTTTAAGTATACTTTGCTCTAAAAATTTCGAATATAAAAATTTAATTTAGAAATGTTGAGGTTAAGAAGAAGAATACACGTTTTCTTTAAAAATTATAAACACTGTTTATTTTTATATCAGACTAGACTAGTTTCATCAGTGATTTTCTATTTTAAATTGTATTATTATGTGTGTATTTATAATTGTCAGATTGTCTCTATATGACAATTTTTCAACAACCTGCGGCAGTAAGAATCAAACCTGCGCTTTTCTTACATTACAAACGTAACAATACCAAGTCGTGACCGTTTAGCGATCACACCCAAGTATGGCCTCGAATTTAATGCATCAAAATTGCAGTTTTTCTTTACTATTAGATTTTCTGTTATTGTAAATTATACTCAGAAGCGACAATACTAACGACACAAATATTCTATTTTTAGATTTTTTGTTTATTTTCCTAATCTTTTCCGTCGCTATTTCACAATGTTACAAGATTGACGTATGGTATTTACGTTCAGTGTTGACAACTTTTGCGTTTGAAGTTGAGACATCGCCACAGTGCAAATTTTGTAATGTATTTTAGTACAGTGTTATTTTCACGTCATATTAAATTTAAGTTTGATATAATATTTATTAAAAACAAAAACTATGTTTTTTCGACCTTTAATTGTGCAATGAAAATGAAAATTATTCAAGTTCGAGGCCACTCTATATTTCTTTGTTAGGATATTGTCCTAACAAATAATCTATAGAGTTTTTATTTTCAAATTTATTAATTGACCACTTTCAGAAATGTGTTGATAGATATATTTCGGGAACTTTCTTTGTTCCCATCATCAGAACACATTTTGAAAGAGCTGACAAACGCATGCAAACATCAGCATTCATATAAACTAGTTTTCGTACTAAATGAGAACTAATATATGAGCTCGAAGTTAAAGATTATCACCATTGATCAAAAAATAAATTGAAAACTTGTGTGTTGTGTGTAAGGTCTACCTTGGATAAGATATTCAATACACGTTTTTTGTTTTTTTTTTCTTTTTATTTGTACACTTGTATTGTTTAAAAACAAAAATGTACAAGGGGAGTAGTAAACAAGACCGTACGTTGTCTTTTATACAAGTTTGATATAATTTTTATTAAAAATACAAATATTTTCGACCTTTAATTGGTTAAATTTCAAGGGCCGATGTTGATTTTGAATAAAACACAAACTATTTAGGAAATTATTGTAATTTTATTTTATTATGATATATTGGTATTACTCAATTATGTATGGAACAAAATATCGGCCAAATGGGCGCCGCGACCAAGGCGGTACACCTCCATCCGATGGTCCAAATTTTCGATGACGCTGAGGCATAATGGAGGTTCTATGCCGTTAATGTGCCGAATTATCTCATCCTTTAGCTCTTGAATTGTTGCTGGCTTATCGACGTACACCCTTTTTTTCAAATAACCCCAAAGAAAAAAGTCCAACGGTGTCAAATCACATGCTCTTGGCGGCCAATTGACATCGCCATTACGTGAGATAACACGGCCATTGAATTTGTTGCGCAAAAGAGCCATTATTTCGTTAGCTGTGTGGCAAGTGGCACCGTCCTGCTGAAACCACATATCGTCCACATCCATATCTTCCAATTCGGGCCATAAAAAGTTCGTTATCATCTCACGATAGCGAACACCATTCACAGTAACTGCCTGACCGGCCTCATTTTGGAAAAAATACGGCCCGATGATGCCGCCAGCCCATAAACCGCACCAAACAGTCACTCTTTGTGGGTTCATTGGTTTTTCGACAATCACTCTTGGATTCTCATTCGCCCAAATGCGGCGATTCTGTTATTGACGAATCCACTGAGGTGAAAATGTGCCTCATCACTGAAGATGATTTTCTTCGAAAATTGATCATCCACTGTTGCCATTTCTTGCCACCATTCTGCCCATTCACGACGTTTGGAATGGTCAAGAGGCTTTAGTTCTTGAGCCATTGCACCTTGTAAGCGTGTAAATGCAAGTCTTTATGCATAATGTTCATCAACGACGAGCATGAGAGGTGCAATTGTTGGGCACGACGACGAGTTGAGGTGGACGGCTCTTCAGCCACACTATCGCGAACAGCAGCAATATTTTCTGCAGTACGAGCTGTACGAGCATGCACTGGTGTTCTCACATCTTCTACAGACCCGGTTTGCTCGAATTTTTCCACGATTTTTGCGATTGTACGCACATTTGGACGATCAAATTGACCAAAAAAATTACGAAGTGCAAGATATGCATTTTGACATCTTCTACAGACCCGGTTTGCTCGAATTTTTCCACGATTTTTGCGATTGTACGCACATTTGGACGATCAAATTGACCAAAAAAATCACGAAGTGCACGATATGCATTTTGATTTGAACGCCCATTTTCATAATAAGTCTGGATAACTTTAACACGTTGTTGGATTGTGTATCTCTCCATGGTTCAAATTGAGTAAGTCTGAAATAGAGAAATGTCAAATAAAATTCGGAAAAAAACTTGGCGTTTAGGTATGGTTCACATTCAACATCAGCCCTTACAATTTAACCACCCTTTATTAACACATTGAGTATGGCTTCAAACTTGAATAAAAATTTATAATATATTTATTACGGCGACAAGTTCCAAAATCAGTGTGCGAAACCTTTAAAATATTGAACAACAACTATGAAATATTTTTTTATTGTAAAAAGAAAGAACTTATTCGATAACAAACAATTTTAAAAATTAAAAAATATGCTTGGTTCCAAAAATTTCAAATACACATATTATTTTTCAAGAAAAATATGACCTTAAAATCAAAATATGCAAAGATGGCTATATATGCTAAATATGCAAAAATATGCTCTAACAAGTCAATGCCACAATTTCTCAATTGCTCTGAAAGCATGAATATCTTATAAGTTTTCCAATGCTATGCGCAGGAAAGTATACGATACTGCATATTTCCGGTTGCCCTGGCAATGACTGACTGTAACTTTGTATTCTTATATATATCAGAATAAATAATTTCTTTGGACCACATTCAATTTAAACTTATGTTAGTTCAAAAATTAAAAAAAATAACACATACTTAGTTTTGTTAAACTTTGTCTAGTTTGTCTTTCTTAGAGAAAAACCAAAAAAAAATTCCCACACTTTATTAAAACCAAAAATTATAAAAAAAAAAATTAAATACACACGTTCATAAATTTTCAGACGTAGAAGAAGAAATTTTCATTGATTTTTGTGCAACAAACCACCACATAACTGCACACAATACGAATCATGCAATAAGTATTGTCGGATTGTCTGAGTGTAAGCCGTTAAAGCAAAAAAAAAAAACGGGCAATTTCAATAATTATTGCGTGACTTTATGAAAAAAAAAACACCACAATAAATAGTAACTTCCAAATAGCTATTTCATAAAAAAGATGCGTTCAAAAGACACAAAATAATTGTTTAAACAATTAAAAGTTAAGCGGCATTTGAAGTTAGTTTTGTAATTATAATTTAGTTTAACAAGATTTAGTAAATGCTCAACAATATTTTATTAAAAATATTCTTGTTTTTTTTTAGTATAAAATTTGGCATGTTTTAAGCCTTTAACATTTTTGTATGATTGTTTTGTGTTGTCTAACAGAAAAAATAGTATAGCAGTACACTCGAGCAAAAAAGTCTGTAAAAGTTGCAAAAAAAAAAATATTTCATGTTAGAAAGTGTTTTGCAACCGTCAGATAATGACAATCGTAATTAATTTTTATATTAATTACTGTAGAATATTACTTTAGTTAGTCTCTTTACAGGAAGAAGAAGAAGAAAACATTTTTATTGAAAAATTTTACGGACACAAGGGATACACCAGACTGCCGCAGTTTCGTCCCCCTCCTGGGACTCGTCAGTGGTTAATTTATGTGTCAATTGAACAAAGTATTTTATAATATTAATTTGCTCTATATGAAAAACTTTTATTTATTTTTTTTTTTGTTGTGTATTTTATTTTATAAAAAAAAAAATCTAATATTTTGAGGCCAGTAAACAGTTCAGCTAATTTGATCAAAACGTGTCTATCAGTAACCTTTACTCAAATTTTAGTAAACCTTTAATGGAAATCGATTTGCTTATATCAGTTATTTTTTGTTTTTGTAAGAGAAGATATTCTTCCTATTAATAAATGTGTTGCTTTCTTTGAAAGGGCACAGTGGACAGATAAAAGGTGGTGAAGGATGAAAAACTTCAAACATGGCATCAGTGTAATTACGCGAGATGATAAGTCTTAGAACAGTTGTTGCTCTCCACCTGATGTAGAGTTGGCGAATTTATTGAAGCTTTTTGTTTCATAGCCCTAAATCATTATATTACATCGGTGGGGTTAAGTGCTAATTTTTTTACTAAAGATTAGTAATTTAGCTTCTTTTATTCAAATTTATTTTATTATCTTTCGTAATTTTCTTAATATTTTAGATTAACAAAAAGTTTAACTTGATAAAAAAAAAACTCTACCCTCAATTATTAAAAAAGAAAATACATAAAAATTGTTGATAATTTTTGCAACGGGAGGTTTTAAAAACTTTTGATACACTTTTTAGATAATGGTCTCTCAAATTTATTAAACATGGTATTTATATTCTCCTAGTTAGTATGGAGTTTACGTATTTTTTATTTTTCCAAAATCGGTATAGTTCTCGTTTAGCCGATACTCAAAATTGGGGCATTTTAACAAATGTGTAAGAAGTATAACAAGTTAGAATTACCAAAATTTTTAAAAGCGCCAACAGAACATTAAAAACTTGAAATCATTTTAAAAATCAAAAATTCAATATATTAAAAATAAAATTTCTGAAAAGCTAAGTTATTTGACTTATTACTTAAAAGGGCTCGTTAATAAAAAAAACGTTAGTAGGCCTAAGCATTTTTTTTAATTAGCCAAAACTAGGGAATCATTGCCATTTCATTTAAAAATTTTCATTTATAAGTGGTATACACTACCGGTTATTGCTAAAAAAAAAAAATATTCGAAAAAGCCGTTGACATATTGATAAATTTCTTGACGCTTAATATATTTAATTAACATAAATGTAGGTGTTAGTTAAAATAGCCAAAAATAAATTTTTCAAGTCGACAAAAACAAGTTCATTGGCCAAAACAGAAAATAAAACTTGCAAATCAGCAGAATATATCACACAACTCACCATTAGTACACACACATTGTGACACTCACTATACTGTTATACTATTATAAAATGGTTAATAATATATTTTATTTTTGTTAAGGGTATGGGTAGGAAATAAATAAAACGAAATACAAACTATATATTTAAATGACACTTGTTGCATAATTTATGAGTTCATAAGTTATCTTTGGCTTCCTGTCCTAATATAACGAAAAAATTGGGTTTATGCTCTTTGATAAAATTGAATTAAAGCATTGAGATGAAAATTAATTTAAATTAAGTTTTAGTTTAATTTAATAAAGCGAATAAAATTTTTAATATAAAATAAAATGTATACCTACACTAGAGTTAATTTAAAGAAGAGCACTTAAAGCAGTTCTTTTAAATTGGATATTTTGTTCGAATTGTTGTTAATTTTTATAATGAAAGTTTTAGTGTTAAAATAAGATGCGTTTCATATTTGTAGCACATATATGGCATTATAATTTATATGTTCCCGTAGTTCCTACATGCTAAAAAAAGGAACCCTGTTGGAAATATAAATGCTGTTAATATACTTTTGTTTAGAAAAAATTTCCGTTTCCCATGTCTCTAATATAAAGTGCTTGCTTGCAAAAATAATTATGTTTGCCTGTAGACATATATATGTTTGGAACTAGTGCATAACGTTACCTTAAATTTTTTAATTGTGTATGCAATGGCAGAATGTCAGTCATTAACCCTTTCACTACCATCATATGTTTGTGGATATATTTCTATTTTGACTTCAGAGTCTTGTTATGGGTCATTAAATTAGAAAACAAAGGTATACGTGTATGCTCCTCCTCCACATACTAGCCAAAAAAGCGGTGGAAAAAAATCGAATTGTTGATAATTCGCAGCCCATTTCTACCACTAAAATATTCGAATAACAAAATATATTTTCTTTGATTTTGTTTTGTTTATTAAATGAATCCACATGCCAAATTCTGAGGGTCTAGCTTTATTCGTTAAGGAGATACAAAAAACTCTCCATCTTAGGAGATAAATGCTGATTAAAGAAATAGGACTTCGTAAACAAATATTGCGACTATATTGCCGTAATGAACAGTTTATATGAATAATAGAAAAAAAAATTGTCACACAAATATATGAACTAAAAATAGGAATAAAATCCGAAATAATCATATATGATTATAAAGGGTGTCCCAAGAAGAGCGCAATTTTTAAATTTTAAATAAAACACAGATATTTAAAAAAAAATCGTGAAACTTTATTATATCGCAAAGTAGACAGAATGAGGTTATGTATGGAACAATATATCGTGCAGATGGCCGCCGCGGCTTTACTGGCATGCACGCGATCTTTTAATGAAATTTTCAATGACCGTTTTGCATGAATGCTGCGGTATTTCATTAATGCAGCGTCCAATTTCCTCTTTAAGGCTTGAGTCGTCGTCGGCTTATTCGCGTAAACCATCGACTTCAAAAAACCCCAAAGAAAAAAATCTAATGGTGTTAAATCGCACGATCTAGGCTGCCAATTCTGATCTCCAAAACGCGAAATAACACGACCGGGAAATGACTGATGCAGCAATTGAATTGTTTCTCTGGAACCACATGCCCTCCACATTCATTTCTTCAATTCTAGGCAAGAAAAAACTGGTTATCATTTCACGATACCGAACACCATTGACTGTTTGCGCTTGACCTGCCTCATTTTCATAAAAAAAGGTCCAGTGATTCCTCCAGCCCAAAAACCACACCACACAGTGACACATTGAGGATGCATTTGCTTCTCGTGGATCACTCGAGGATTTTCCTCACCCCAAATGCGACAATTCTGCCTATTGACGAAGCCATCAAGATGAAAATGGGCCTCGTCACTGAAGACGATTTTATTGGCAAAATCAGCATTTTCATGTTGTCATGTTGGTAAAACAATTTCACAATGAGTATGCGTTGTTCATTCGTGTAGCGCTCCATTTTTACTAACCTCGTACCTTCTACTAGCAAACAATAACATTTGTTCAAATGTCAACAATGACACTTCGAATGTTGCCAGATTTAAAAATTGCGTTCTTCTTGGGACACCCTTTATATAGTATCACATATAACTAAACATTACTTCTCATCTCGTTTGATCAGAAAAATGGCATATATAAGCTGATCTCTTGGCGTCTCATGGGATCTTATATCATATAGTTTAAACTGGATAGAGGCGCTATCCAGGCACGTAGCTAGGAATTTGTTTCGGGGGGCTTTTTCGAGTTTTTATTTTGATTATATTTTGTTTTTTGGAACCCGTTGAAACTAATAAAAATATGTGCCCAGTAGGGTTCCAACTTTTTTTTCTATATTGAAAAAAAAACCTCCCGCATAAAGTACATTTCCCTAAAATGGCTTTTTGCAAATTTTTAACATTAAATTTGTACACACAGAGAAAAAAAGTGCCAACCGAATCGAAAAGTGTATTTTGTTGGGAGCAACCAATAATTACAGTTAGAGCAACCATATTTAAATTTTATTTGTGGATATTTTTTGTGTTGCAACTATTCTTTAGTTGTATTAATCAAATTTTGCTGTAAAAACCAATGCTCAGTTGTTCGAAACAATTTCAGTCATAGTAACCGAATTTGAGTAGAAGTAACCAAATTTTAGTTGGCAAATGGCTATATTTTTTTCTGTATGTACTAGTTGACCAATAATACAGCACAACATATTTTAAATAACTTTTTACTTATTGTATGCGATATTTTGCAAATGTTGATGTCTTTATCGCGAAACCACGCTTTAATCCGTTTTATCAACATCCGCGAAATACGTCAAATTGGAAAACGTTTGTGTCCTCTAAGTTGGATATGCATCGTTATTGTCTAATTTTTCGACAAAATTAATTTTATATATGACTTTATATAATTATGTCCGATTAAATACACTGGCAGACAAAAACTTATAAGTGTGTATAAAATCATGTTTTATTCTATGCAAACGTTTTAAATTTGTAACGAATTAAATATCATGTTTTCTTATATAGACTTATCTATAAATGTCAATATTATTAAAAGAAATCTTATTCTTATCTTAAATCAATTAAATTCTCTTTAAAAATTTTTTTATTATTTTTTTTTTGTAAATAATTTTTATGTACATTTGTTATATATACTAGTCTGTAAGGATATTTCCATAGACTTAATAAATAAATAAATAAACTCGGCAAACGTTTTAACTCGTATTTTCCAAAGGCCCAATCAATACCATGTTTTGGCGTTTAAAAGTGGCGGTGAAATTTAACACATCTTTGTATTAAAATATGTTTAAAGTTTAGGAAGTTTAGACTTATTTTAAAACAGCGTTAAAACACTCGAGAAAACACACACTTTGGAAGCCATTTTGACACTATGCAGGGGACCCAGGCTGCCACTTATTTGAATTATTTTAAATATTGGTGAAAAAACTATTCACTATTTTTTCTCCTACTTTTTTAAGATAGGAGGGAGCTCATCGGGGCTATACTCCATGTCTTGTATTAACAAAATCGTAAATTTTCCAAGGAAGCGATTATGTTCACTAGTGTGATTGGGCTATGAAAGAAATAATGATAAAGAAAAAATATATAATTGGCCAGGTTTTATTTAAACTACATTGTGTATTTCCAATTCACTTTGATTTATATTTTGGAAGATTTCAGATGCTTTCTTGCGTGTTTATCCTTCATTTTTAAAAATTACAATTTTCTTTAATCAAGTTTTAAAATAAGGACTCTTTAAAATTTGTAAAAAAAAAAACAACAACATCGTTGTAACACAAAGACTAGTTTAGCTGCTTTTTAAAATGTCGTATTCTAAGGAGCGCAGATCGAAATTCGTTTACATTTAGTCTAAAAAAAAATTGTAAAAATTTTAGTCAAATTGGAAAAATTAAAAAAAAAATAGCCTCGCTTTAATGGATATTGTAATATCGCAAAAAAACTATGTTACCAGAGGCGTGCGTAGCAAACCAAATTTAAATAAAATGATTGCACTGCAAGTAAAATATCACCTTTTGAAATGACACACTACGTCACACGTAAACTTAAGTTTCTGACGTAGTGGCATCTCCGAAGTGGTATCTGCTTTTTAAAAGGTTATGTTATACACAGAAAAAATTACTGTGAAAACAATTTCAATTAAACTTTTTTTTCGATTTCAAACATACTTTCAATTAAATGTTTAATAATATGTTTTAATTGTGTAATTCAAAATAAATTTGGTATATACAAAATTTCCAGTTTTTATAACGTATAATGACAACATAGAAAACAATGCAAAAAGTTTTAGATACGAGGGCGGATCAATAAGTCCGTGACTTATCGAACTTCAGTCGTAGTTATATGAAATGCAAAATTGCTCCCATCAAGTACCACCACCAGCTGTTTAAAACATACAACCTCGTGGGTTTTTTTTTAAACATTTTTTTTTGCGAAAAAAACGTCAATCAAACCAAGGAAAAGCTTCATAAATACTATGGGGACTCTGCACCATCGATTTCAATGGTAAAAAGGTGGTTTACTGACTTTCGTTGTGGTCGCACAAGTACAAATGACGCTTAAAGGACGGCCAATTAAGGTCAATACACCCGAAAATGTCGAAAAAATCCACGATATGGTGCTGGCCGATCGAAGAGTAAAAGTGCGTGAGATTGTTGATGCCATGGCATTTTATATGGCAGTGTGGTTTCGATTTTAAATGATCAGTTGGGTTTAAGAAAGCTGTCTGAACGTAATCGTCGCCAATAAGGTGATGGCAAACAGTTTTTTTTTGGGATACACGCGGGATAATCCACATCGATTACCTTCAAAAGGGAAAAACAATAAACGGCGAATATTATGCCAACTTAGTAGACCGATTTAACAAGGATTTAAAAAAAAAACGACCCCATATGGCCAAGAAAAAAGTTCTTTTTGTTCAAGATAATGCACGGGTGCATACGTGTGCAGTCTCAATAGCAAAATTCCATGAATCGTTTCGTTTCTGTGGCGATATAGCATCATTTAGACCACCATTGATGTAAGTAGTTGAAAGATAGTTTAGTTTATGTTATATATAATTATTTCTACTTTTTTGTAGATATTACATTAATTCATGTCGTCAATGTGGGAGTAGGAACATTTTTAAGAATCACAAAAATATTTTTAGGAAAAAAATTAACTGAAGTACAATTTCTCTACAAATTTTGTGAGTTTATTTCATTGTACAAATATTCAGCAAAAATTATTAATTTTAATATTAATTTTTAGCAAAAGATTTTGCTGACATTAGCAATTTTTTTGCGAGCACCTTCCTGACTAAAATTTTGCTGATTCAGAAAAATTTTATGCTGATTTTAATAACTTTTTTTTTGAGTGTACCATTATATCGAACTATATTCCACTATATATAAGTTTTTGCGTCAGGTTCACTTTTTGTTCACATTAAGTTAAAAACTATTATTTTGTACACAGAATTTGACGACTTTTTAAACGATAAGTTGATTCAAAAAAATTTCGCTTTCAGACGAAATATAAGTTATAAGTGGTAATTTGCTTCGGAACTTTTCGATCTCATTCCTTAAATAAAAAAAAACGAATTTCAAGTGTCTTTATTTTATTTCCCTCAGTGTTGTTATACCAAACAAGTGTCACTAGTTTTTTTTTTTTTTTTATTAAATTTTAAGTGTCGGTTAGTAAAAGATAAAATCTTTTCAAAGTTTGACAAAAAAAAAATTATTGAAAATTAATTGTTCTTAAATTTAAAATTTAAATTTTTTTTATTTTTTATTGATTTATCATTTTAGTGTGTTATTTTATTGTGGGTTTGTTTAAAAACAACAAAACCGCACAAAGATAACAAATAACATTAATTTATGATTTTAAAATAAAATTTATAATATATTTTAGTTATAAAAAAATTCTTTCTTGATATTGAAAGAGAGAAACAGCAAAAAATATCCATGTTTAATTAGCTAATTATAATGATTAATAGAGCACGTTTTACTAATAAACTAACATAATATTATCGCCATTTAGAAATAAATAAAACAAATCTGAAATACATGTATTATTATTTATGGACGATGTGAAGTTCATATTAAATTGATTTTTATATACCTGTAGTACAAGTTAAAGGCATTTATGCTTATAAAATTGAACTATGCACAGTGGGATGGAAAAACAAACAATAAATTTCAGAGCCAAAGTTTGAAAATTACTAAAAGAAACTGTTAAGAATATTTTATGAAGCTAGTGTATTTCGTTATTTTTGGTACACCGTGGCCTGGCGTATACTTAATATTTAATTTTTCAATAACAAACAAACAGAATTCATTGTTCACTAATACGTATAACAACTGAAATTGCTGTTATAATTATTCCAAAAAGTGGGCGAAGTAGGCACCATACGGGCAATGAGGAGTAAACTTTCCGTAAAGGACATATCCTGGGACTGTTTAAAGTAGGAGATATTAAGGAACAAGTATATTTTGCCATTGATGTTCGTTAAACGCTCACAATTGTATTTAATGAAGTGGTCCCCTGACCGATGAAATGGAGATATACCACTTAACAAGCACTGTCAGAATTATTTTATATATGTCCTTAAAGGACATATCCCGAGATTGGTTAAATCTATTGTTAAATTGTTTTTTCACTTCTTCATTTTTTAAGTTTTGTATTTACGGGTAGCACTGCACTTCATCTATATTTTGTTGTTGTAGGTGTTTTTTTGCTTAACATTTTTTATGTTGATTTATTGCTTGTTTTGTTTTACGTTTTTTTAAACATCCACATATAAAAGATCCAGTGATATGTCCTTCAAGGACATTTTTTTTTGTATTTTTATTTTTTTTTTTTATTTTTCTTTAACTTACAATACACAAAGCTAGTAACGCTTGTCTGCAGTTAAGTTTTAAAAGTTAAATGTAAAGTTTTAGAGCATTCATTGCTGCTTAACTAAAATTAAGTTAATTTGTTTTTTTTTTTTTTTTTTTTTTTTTTTTTTTTAAAGTTTAATCTGAAGTATAACAGATTAATAAAAAAGTTTTTTTTTTAGTTAGTCTTTTACAGGAAGAAGAAGAAGAAAACATTTTTATTGAAAATTTTTTACGGACACAAGGGATACACCAGACTGCTGCAGTTTCGTCCCCCTCCTGGGACTCGTCAGTGGTTAATTTATTTGTCAATTGAACAAAGTATTTTATATTGTTAATTTGCTCTATAAGAAAAACTTTTTATTTTTTTGGTGTCGTACTGGTATTTGAACTCACTGCCTTAGCATCAAGCTATGCATCGTAATCTCACCTCTTAACGAGTTGAGCCATGGTCGACACAGCGATGACTGTGGAGTTTGGTCACACTACGTACACACAAGTATTGTTTCGATCAGAAGAGACAGAATTAACTAATACCAATGCACAATTCATTTCTCAACTGGAATGCTTCTTCTTCTTCTTCTTAATCGTATCTCTTTTTCACAGTTTTTTATTATTTCCGGGGCAGTGTGTTTAATAGTGTGTTTGGTAGTACTACGGATAAAGTGATTTTCCCACAGTTGTTTTTGTGTCTTTGTACACGGTATCTACCTTCAACATTCATACGAGTCTGATGATTGTAGTCTATTCTTTTTAGAAACCTTTAATCATTATAAAATTCGACACGTAAATGATTACTAACTTTTTTGTCAGCAAAAACGCACAAGCAGAATTGGCCACGATTACTTTGTAAGCAGGAGGTTGTGTGATCGAGCCCCTCCGACGGCAATTCATAAAAGATTTTTTTAAACAATTTTTTTTTTATTAATTTAAAAGTCTCTTTTTAGACATAAATTTCAAAGTCAATTTTTAGACACGCACTAGGTGCCCGAAATATGCAAATACGCCACTTCCAATGACAACACCATATTAAAGTGACATTCCCCTTTCATATAAAAAGTTCGATCCCGGACGTATCACCGCTACCTTGGGACATATCCTGCGTATTTGTCTGGGGCATGTTCCTTTAGTTGACTAATTTACCATTATTTTTTAATATTTATTTTATTGTAGTTTAACTTTATTTCGAAAGTTGTAAAAATTTCACTATATCAATAAAGATTTTTATAAGAAAGAACTAAAGCATACAAAATGAAAATTTATTTTTCTCCTTTCTCGTTATTATTAGAATTTGCTAAAATTTTATGATTATACTGTAATGATGTAAGATTAGCTGGCAACATATATAAATTTAACATGATGAATGGTAAAATTGTTATCCGTGAATTTTTCAAAAAAACTTTCTCTGCAAAACGAAAAAATCAAAGCATACAAGTCAATATAGTTGGCTTTATGTGTCAAACATAAAGGGAGCCAAAATAGAGTCTGTTGGAATCAGTGAGACTAAAATAAATTTTTTTTAGCAGGCAGTAAATGCAGTCTGACATTCGAAGAAATATGAAATATTTGTTTTTGGAGGCGTGCACAATTTATTTGTTTCCAAATCCAAAAGGATATAGAAAGGACGATAGATTTCGAAGAGTTAAAAATCAGACTGTGAAAAAGCCATATAAATAAGAAATTTATCCATCAAAATCAAATGTCTTCATGTTGTAGTTATTTAAATATTTAAGACCTGCAAGAGTGTTTACAACGGTTTCAATATATTTTGCTATCAAAGCATTACAATTAGCATATTAAAAAGTCATCTTAACATATCATCTTAACATATATTATACCCAAGATTTTCCTTTAAAATTATTTTTTTTATTTAAAAATGGTTCAAATTATAATTTTGTACATAAATAAGATTAAGTTGGAGTATCATAAAAGTTTCATATGCAATAAATCGAAAATTGATAAGAAACGCAAAAAAAGTCCCTAATTACTTTTTTAAAATTTTGTCTTTTTGTGTAGAGAAGTTTAGTATCGTCATGATGTTTGTTAAGAAGAACTCTTACCACCAGTGTTTTTGATCACTAAGAAGACAAGAGTGATTAATATGTTTTTTGTTAAAGTTCTGCCTATTATGGAGCCACTAGCTTTTCTAAAACTTTGGGTTCTGATGAGATCATTAGCCAGATCGAAATGCTAGTATCAACCTAGCTAATATGTTTGATTTGCATTATTTTGGTAAATATACGGAGGTTGAAAGCTCGTCATAAATTGAAAATAGCATAAAAATAATCTCGATGTATGTAAAAACAAAAAACTGATAAAACTGTAAGAAACATTTTTGTTTCCAAATATATACACCAATATTCCAGTACCAAAAAACTTTCCAAATTATAGTTTTAAAAGCGTTTACTAAAGTCTTATGCAGTTTAAACGTGCGAAAATCTCAAAAATTAAGGTGTTCCAAACGGAATTGTCAGTATTGGGAACTTGCTTTGTAGCCTTCATCAATAATTTAAAAAGAATCTTAATATAAATTTTTTTTTCTGAGTTCTGAGCAATTAAGCATATTTTATTCTACGAAATTAAAGGTTTTTTTTTTGTAAAAATGCTACTTTTTGTTTTCACTTTTTATTCAAAGTCCATTTTTAAACAAAGTAATGATCCGATTTCGCTAATAATTTATACATATTATCTGGCTACTTTTAAAAAGATAACTTGATTTAAAAAAAAAAGTTCACTTTTAAACATAAACAAAGTTATAAATGATAATCTGTGTAAGGATTTATTCCATCTCACTCTTTAGAGAAAAACGTTAATTATTCTACTTAACCTCAACATTTCTAAAAAAAAATAAATTTAACCTTTAAATAAAACTAACCAAACAGGTACAGGGCTATTTACTCGCAACATTAGTTTTATTTACAATATCACAAATTCACACTTAGAATACTGTGTAGATCACTGCAAATGTAGTTAAAAACAAATAAAAGTTCACCCAAACGACTTACATTTCAGTAAATTCAACTAACATTGTCATTTGTTTTTTAGTGTTCAAAAAATGAACCACAATTGTAGTAAAAATGAAAATTGAACATAATTTATTTTTTTATTTTTTTACATAACAAAAAAACTACTGTAATAAATGAATGTAAAATCGTAAAGCAGCCAATTGATGTGGTCTGTTTTTTTTAAATGTACTATTAACAAGGTTAGTAAATGACGGACATTTACACTAAAATGACGGACATTTACACTAAAAATAAAGAAACTGTATTACGACCTTTTTTTTAATATCGACGCTCATATTTGGAAACTTCGTTAGGGACAACTTTTTTTACAATTTATAATATAAGTTAAGAAAAAAAAATAATTTAAGAAGTGTCACCTTATGACCATTGATTTTTTATACGCATTTTAAAAATGTATAAATTAACATAAAATTTTGATTTCTATTCCTATTTTTTGAGATATAGGTTTCAAAGTTTAATTATTATTCAAAGTTTTGGTATATTTTAAATTAACTTTTTGGTTAAAAACAATAAAAATTGTAAATAAAATCGCGACTTTGGAAAATGTTTAAAAACTGTAAAAAAAATATCATATACCGCATTGCAGACAGAACGTACAAACAAATATCTCATTGTGTGGTGGTTGTCATTTAGTCATGGAATAGATTGTATATTTAAAAAAATAACTAAACCTTTGCTAAGACTTCAGTTAATACTCTATTGGCTGATGTGTAGCTAACAAATGTATCGCCTCACTGAAATTAATTAATAATTAAGAGCACATTTTTTTCCCCAAAATTAATGATATTTTTAAAAAAATTTATTTTTATATAGAAACATTTTTGTTTTAAAATATAAACACCAGCATTAAAGCAGCAAAAAAAAAAAACGTTCCAAAATATAGTAGGCATACGTTTTTGAAGACTTTATGAAAGTCATATGTAGTTTGAACATGCGAAATTCTCAAGAAGTAAAGTGTGTTCGAATAGCAAGGAAAAAGCTATGACCGCGAATTTTTTCCACTATGGCGGTAAATAGAATCTTTAGTTATGGAGAAACGAGGTATAACAAAACATAAATTATCCGTTTTTAAACGATATACATATCTATGAATTGTCATAATTTCAACAAATTTTTGATTTGTATGTAATTTCGTTCTACGAAGAAATGAATCCACGAATAAGAATTATTACACCCATCATCCAAAATGTCTTTATATGGCTTTTCGATCATATGTCAATACTGTGTACATTAGAGTACCCATGTTGTTGTTTTTCTCGGGCCCCGAGCATTTTATGATAGATTGGGTTTAAAAAACAACCCGCTATGCTATGATTTGTGACCTAAAAAAGGTTAATAGCTTTGTAGTTCTATAATTTCTTAAACAATTGGTTTTCGTTAAAACAAAAGTTATTTTTCTGGTAGACACTTTTGAGCTGCATATTAGAAATCGGCATGTTTTTAGAGATCAAAATCAAAATTTGAAAAAAGAAACTTTGAACGGCTCATAGTATTTTTGTGAGGCGATACAGTTTTTTTGCTACACATTTGCTAATGTAGTATCAACTACAGTTTTGGCAAAGCTTTGGGTTTTGAAAAATATGTCGTCTCTGCAATATAAAAAAAAAAAAAATAAAAAAAATTTAGAACAAATGGAAATAATAATATAAAATATCATAATATTTTTCAACATTTTTGGAAATAATTCGGCCATTTCTTACTAAGTAGTCCGATTGCAATTACTTTTTTAACAGGGCTAAGTGACGCAAAGGGGAGCTTAAGTTTTAACGTTGAACGTTGAAAAAATCTTAGTTTTGCGATGTTTTCCCAAAAAGGACCAACATTTTTTTACCTCCAGATAAATATTTTCTTGCTGAAAGGTCTTTTCATATTAAAGTGAGTTGTGTTTAAACCGTTTTTGATTTGTAGATACTTTTATCCTAAGCCGCTCCTAAATTTGCAACATTTTGAAATTAAACAAGAAATGTCCGAATTGAGAATTGTAGAAAGATTGTAAATATTTATAAATATTGTAACTGGGTCAGTTTGTTTCAGTACAGCAAGTACTTCAATGGTGTCAAATTTAACTACATGGTGTGTAAAAATTCGTGTAAATTTTGTAAATAATTGTTGACCAAGATTAATGGACAATGCACAGCTGATTCTTTGCACAAATAATAGTAGGGGAAAGGGCCCGAATATGGACGTGGTTTTAAAATAATGCTATATAGCCCAGACAGAATAAGATTTCTAAAAATGTTATATACCATATGAAAGAACAATATGTTGGATATATTTTCGCCACAGAGATAAATTTTTATTTTGCAAAAAAAAAATAATTTTTAAAAAAAATATTTTTAAAATATCCAAAACTTTGATTTTAAAAATAGAGGCCCCAAGATGGACACTTTTGAAATATTCTATAAAAATGTGAAAAATCAAAAATAAACACGATGTATAAATTTTTTACATATATACAGAACTGTGTCAGAAATATATAAACAAGTACAATAACGCTAAAAGACTAGTAATTGCTCGTAGTATAAGAGGCGAAACGTAAAAGTCGCATTTTATAGTGACCTTTAAATATTATCCAATTGAGCCAATTTTTGATATACACGTACACAGAAAAAAAAGTAGGCACCAATAATGGAATTTGTAAATTCAAACACCCTTAATTTTTAAAGTCAAATGTATTACCATCAAACGTTATTACAAAATTTAGTTGTTTTTATAAAAATTCTTCAAAAACAAAAATTTTAAACTATAAAAATATCAAAAAAAAATATGTTTTTATTTATAAATCATCATCGTTGGTGCCAATTTAAAGAACTTTCTTTTGTATTTACAAATCGTTCTATGGCACTTGTTTGAAATTACAAGCACAATCAATACAAGCGTGGGCCAGTCTAATGACCATCTTTAGATCATGAAAATGACCATCTAAGGGTATGTGAAGTAATTTTTCAAAATTACTAACAATTGG
Source organism: Delia radicum (assembly GCA_021234595.1). Classification (NCBI taxonomy): domain Eukaryota; kingdom Metazoa; phylum Arthropoda; class Insecta; order Diptera; family Anthomyiidae; genus Delia; species Delia radicum. Next base: position 75,669,844 of record CM037851.1, read on the forward strand.
TACAGAAACAAAATATCAATAAAATATTTTTAAAATTTCGTTATGCGAAAAATAATTTCGGACTAGTTTTTTTTCTACCTCCTAAGAAACACCCAGCCCAAAGAGTGGTTAGCGGTGTAACTTCTAAACCCAAAATAACACAACTAAATTATTTATTTGTCGGATTTTTTGGCGCTTTTATCAATGCAGGAAAGATGGAGTAATATGGGTCGTTGTGGGGTAATTGTTTATCAGATGATAAATAAAGAGCCAAATGAAAAATCTAAGCTAAGTTTTTACTTAAACTTCAAGGATATCCTACATCCTATATTATATCGCAATAAATTAACATGGTTATTTAAGCTCAAAGTCCATACCTTTAAATTATTCATAGTTTATTTGAGCAAATACGTTTAAAGAAAAAACCTGATTTTTAGCAAAATTAAAATTTATAGTTGTTAAAGTAAAGCTAGTTTAAAAATTTGGTGACCACATTCATGTTATACATCCTTTAATGTATTAAAATGTATAATTCGCATATCTATTGCATTTTAAATGTTTAACTGTGATGTTCATATAAAAAACAAGTTTATGTCTTAAGTCTTTCGTTTTATATAATAGGAATATATGACGAAAATGTAATAAAATAATCTAATTTTATTATTTAATTATATACCAGACTCTTAACTTTAATTAGAAAAATTTTTAACGTATTATCTAACATTTTTTTTTTAATATTAAATATTATTAACTATTGTAGACATCGTTTGTTAATTTTTTTTTTGTAAATTGTTACCTTGATCTAGAATTTTTTCCTATTAATTGATCACCTAATGACAGAAACTTCAATAGCAACATCACGACATTTTTTATTAAAAATAAAATATATACAAAACATATTAACGCATAAAACAACTAACACCTTATGCATTAAAATACAAAAAAAATCGCAAAATAAATTTTTCCACAGCAACGCATTTTGACATGTGTGAGTATACAATGTATTTTGTATGTGCGTCTAAATTATGCCGGCAGCTTAATTAGCATTTAAAATTATTTTGTATTTATTTTTCATAACGTAATTTTTAGTGGATTACCTGTCAAATGAGTATATTGTGTATTTTTATAAATTGTTAATATTAGAATTGAATAGAACATGAAAAAAAATCGAATACAACATGTAATCCATTATTCTTAATATGAATGGATGTTCTGGAAGAAGTTTTTACAAACATTATTAAGTCTGAGTAAAACCGTTCACATATAATCATGCATTATTTTATATAAATATATATGTTATTGAATGCTATGATATGTAAATACATATGTTTATGTATGTTTATAAATAAAGAAAATTGTTTCTAAATTTTTTAATACGATGCCACATATAATAACATATTATTACATATCGACTAATATATAATCTCATATGATATATACAACTATATATGGTTACTCTAATGTACGAATACATGTATAACTATATAAAGGGTCCGCCAAATAACTTTTTTTTTTGAACTCCTGCACCAATTGGACTTTGTACGGCGTCATACCAAGGTCTTTATGCAAAATTCGTCTCAATGATGTCTCCGAAATGTTCAATTGTTGAGAACGACGATGAATTGATGTTGATGGCGCTTCACGCACACTTTCTGCCACAGCAGCAATATTCTCGGGTGTACGCACTGTTTTTGGCTTTTCACGCTTTGGTTTATCGATGAGGATGCCAGTTTCTTTCACTTTTTCACAAGATAACGAGCATACGGACCATATTCGTTCAGCGGAAGGATAAAACTAATTATCTGTCAAATCAGACATGAGCTAAGTGTTACCATTCACGAAATAAGCACTAGTTGAAAAAAAACGTTAGATGGCGGAAATCAAAATTATTTATAATAATGTATAGTGTAATATTAGAAAAATGTATTTCGATTTGGTTAAAAGATATTTTGACTTATTCATAGCTATATATCGATCCATACCAGAAAAATGTAGATGTTCTTTTGGACAAAACTATGTAAGTCTGACAGCATTATAAGAAAATAAGAAAACGTTCGTTTCTACTTTCTTAGGTTGGTGATAAAACTTTCCGTTTTATGCTAAAATTACTTCACACAGAGAAATAAATTGCCAACCGAATTGAAAAGTGTATGTAAATGGTAACAACTAACTAATTTAGTTAGTACAACGATATTTACATTAAATTTCTAAATATTTTGGTTGTTGTAACTAAAATTCAATTGAATTAACAGAACTTTGTTGTAAAAAGTAACATTTAGTTGTACTAACAGACTGACATTCGTAATAACCGAATTTGAGTCGTAGTAATCCAATTTCAGTTGGCAAACAGCAGAATTTTTCTCTGTGTGTTGGAAATCAAAATGCATAAAACTTATCGTATGAAGATTTGATTTCCGCTCTGGATAATCACTAAAAGAGCAAGATTCACGTAATAAAACGTTATAAAAGGAAAAAGCGTGATGTAGAACTCTGTAGGCAATGGGTTACTGAATTACGTGGTAAGGCAAGATAATGTAGTTTTATTTGCAAATCTAACAATTGTAATTCCGAATTCGTTGATGAATTATTAAGAGCAATTGTTGTTTTATATACCCCCGGCTGAACCTGTATGTACTGCCGCATTACAAAGAGATGATCATTCACTTCAAGAGCTGGTACAAATCACTGAAACGTATGTAGCAAGGCAGAAGACCTTAGATGTTTTAAAGCAAAAGGAAGCTTCACCTTAAAAAAAGAGGGTCCGCAAGTTGTGCCCCATTTTCAGATTTTGCCATTTTTTGTTTTCTCTGGTTATTAACTTTTCTTTCTTTTAATAAAGAAACTTATCAATTTTGTTTAACTATATTTAGAGTGTCCACAACAGTAACCAGTTAATTGGCTTTTTTATTTTCAAGAAACGGGGTTTTTTGGTTTTTGGGTAACCGACTATTTTTTATCAACACTCATAGAAATAAACCTGTAAAAATAGCAAAAAAAGCAACTATATTTTAGTTAAAATTACCTTACAGAAAAAACTGCTAAATTTAGCAGATTTTCTTGCTAAATATTAAAAAAAAAAAGAACAGCAAAACTAAATCTGTTAACTTTACAAAGTTAAAGTTATATTTGATGTGCATTTTAGTTAATTGAAAAAAGCATTTAACTCTTTAAAATTAGCAAAAACTTTTACAAAATATTTATAAACTCAAAATTGCAAACAAAAACTGTAATACTAACAAAATTTTTGTTATATTTACCTAAAATTTAACAGACTGCAAATAACAGTTTATTTTGCTAAAGTCAACAGAAATTTTTGCTAAAAAATTGTTGATTGCGGATTTCCTAACGGCAGATTTTTATTCGCATTAAAAAAAAAAACAGAAAAAAAACTGAAAAAAATTTCGCGTTTTTTAAATATTTTTTTCTACTACACTCACAAGAACTTTTAGATAAAAGTACAACAATTATTTAAAAATGTAATCGGTGCAGTTGTTTTAATGGAATATACAGTTAAATTACCAAAGAAATATATTTTTTTAACTTTCTGCGTGTTATTCAATAAACAAAATAAACAAAAAACGGACTTTCGGTACTAGTTAAAATATTCAGTTAAAATTTTCTATTTAAAACAAAAAATTGTTATATTATATTGAGTATTGAAATAAACGAAATTGTTTTTTTTCGATTTTTTCTATTAATTTTTTAACAGTTAAAAATAAACAAAAAAATACAATTGTTTTAAACGAAAACTAAGTAGTCCTTTTTTTAACTGATTTTCAGTTATTATAATGTGTATATTCAGTAGTCTGTACGGAAAAACTATTTTGAGTGTAGTATTTAGTCAAATTTTTACTGAATTTAGTAAATTATTTTGTTACTTTCAATTAACTAAAATTAAGCTCAAATATAACGAAATATTTGTACTTTTATTACTACTATTTAGTAAGAAAAAAACTGCTAATTTTAACAGTTTTTTTTGCCATGTCATTTTGAACTAATTTTAGTAGCTATTTTTTATACTTTTACAGGTTTATGTCTATGAGTGAACTTGAAAAACTATAAACAAATTTTTTTTTCCAATTTTTCGCCATTTTACACAATATTTTTTTAGTAAAACCCGTATACGAAACCAGATTGTTGAAAATCTGATTCTTGGGGTTTTTTTGACACTCTAACTGTATTCTTTAGATTTTTGACATATTAATTAACATTATTACCCAAAAATAATTTTCGCTCGACAAAACTCGTCTTGTTAACAACAGCGCTCTTTTAGTTTTATAAATTAACTGAAATTCAACTCGAATACAATTAACATTTTGTATATTGTTTTATTTGTGGTATTTTATAGAGGTATAGAATTTAGAAATGGAATAAAACAAAGATGAATTTTTTAAATTTACATGAAATTTACTTTATTCGAAAAATAATCGTCTGGCATTATAACTAAAATATGACTTCTGGCATATGACCTCCACGGGTGGAGTACTACTAATACTACTTCTAGTACTACTACTAGTACTTCTACTATACTATAGTAAATTCTGGAGGCATAATTTTCGATGACTTTTTCGCACATTTTTCACCGTATATTGGTAATAACGCTGCGAATGTTGTCCTTCAAGTGGTCAATCGTTTCGGGCTTATTGACGTACACTAGCGGCGACTTCACATATCCCCACAGAAAATAGTCCAGCGGCGTTAAATCACACGATCTTGGAGGCCAATTCGCGGGTTCAAAACTTGAAACTATGCGGTTAGCAAACATTTCCTTCAATAAATCAATTGTGGCACGAGCTGTGTGACATGTTGCGCCGTCTTGTTGAAATCAGAGCACCTGCAGATCATGGTTGCTCAATTGATGAATGAACAAGTCAGTAATCATGGCTCGATAGCGGTCACCCTTGACTGTAACGTTCTCACCATCATCGTTTGTAAAGAAGTACGGACCAATGAGTCCACCTGCCCATAAAGTAAAGCACGCCAAAAAGTCAGTTTTTCAGGATGTCTCAACATACACTTGAGGATAACCATCACTCCAAATACTGCAGTTTTGTTTATTGACGTAAGCATTTAACCAAAAGTGAGCTTCATCGCTAAACAACATTCGCTTATGAAAATCGGGAACAGAACCATGATTTTCAAAATAATTTTGAATAATTTGGAGGCGTTGTTTCAGGCGTCAGTCTATTCATGTTGAAATGCGAAACCAAACTAAACAGAAATCACTTGACAACTGACAAAATGGCCGCCAGTTAAAAAAGTGTTGCCAACTTAATCTTATATACCTGTATAAAAACGCATTTTATTTATAATTAGCAATAAAAAATATCAGCTAATTTTATCAGTATTTTCTTCAGTTGAATTTTTATCTAATTTGTAGTAGCTTTTTCTGTTATTTTTAAATGTTTATTTCTATGGCTGTAACACTATATAATTTAGTTTATAATTAATAAAATGTTTAACAAAAATTCGTAAATGCATAAACAAACAAAAAAGTAATAACAAATCTGTAGCTCCCCAGCCCCTTAGGTGCACCACTTTATCAGAGTAATATTTAATTTTTGACATGTAACATATACCAAATTATTATTACCCTGCGGGAAATGGACCAGTCACTGATATGGTCATGTGATTAGAACTTTGTGTGTATGAACCTGTCCTAGTTTCGGTTCTGTTATATGAAAGTGACCGGTACTTTTAACATGGGCTTGGCATAGGAGGTGACAATTTGCTACCTGTGAAGCACTGTGTAACGTGGCGAATAACTTGACCAATGCAACCTATCACCGTACCGACTGAAATTAAAAATGCTACGGGACAAGTTAGAAGTAGGTAGTTTCACAGTATGACCATTTCAAGATTTATGTGATATACAACAGAACCAATGGAAAATTATCACGTGACTGTTGTAGGTGTACATATCTTAAAACTGGAGAAAAATTTTTGAAAGAAAACCAATCACATATTAAGCGCAATGTGTTCTGTTACAGGGGTAGGTTGACTGAAATAGTTTTGAGACGTACCACTCGCCGGGCATGCGAAAAGTAATTAGCAAGCAACCTGTCAGTTTTCAGTGTATGTCATATTATGCAAGAGTTGCTAAATAGCCCGTCCGGAATCAATCACTGCACTTTTCCAAAACAGTGTGTCCTTCCCCCTGTTCAAAAAAACCTTAAAAAAGGCACAACAAAAATCAATTTTATACTTAGCTTATTTTGTCTATACCCAACAAAAAACTAAGTTTAAGATCGCGACGTTTGGCGAGAAATCGCCATATCTGGCAACCCTGATCACAGTTCCGTGTTCAGTTCTTTTAAACCAGTGAAGTGTTTCGTCTTCATTTTCACTGTCACATAGTCGGTACAGATAAAATGCCTTCAGTAGTATGTCTGCTGTGTAGCAGTTAAGGGACGGAATCCTTTGACACTAATTACCATGTTTTCATCCACTGCTTACGGTGTTGAACCAATTCAATGAATAGTAATAACTTCAACTACATCGGCCCTAGTTGCTTCTGTACACTTTGATGTTATGTTACATTTTCTCCAGTTGCATGATATATCTGGTAACAACTACTGAATGTTTTGTCACCATAACTATATTCACGTGATTTCACCAAAATTAACACTTTTTGTTGCACCACAATTTTGGTTTCATCAGTTTCGTGACTTGCCCCCAAAACATATATTACAGATTTGTCACTTTGGATCAATCGACCCTTCGTTTCTCGCAGGGTAAATTTCAATCAAATGTTTATAAATTTTTTAACTAATTTTGTTTAACGGATTCAGTGTACAATCTTTATTTAAATATATCATATTTATACAAATGTATGCGTTATTGTTAAACATTTGTGGTTCTCGATGGTGGATGGTGTTACGCACAAGTGTTTCGATTGCAACAACATGAATATTGTTGTTTGTTATATTGTTAGTTTTACTCAAAATTGAAGTGTTGGTGTTGTTATTGATTTGAGTATTTTGTTATTTTTTTTTTGTGTTAATAAATTATTATTAGTAATAATTTTTGTATTCTATATATTTAACTATAACTATATATTTTAATTGAAATTTGTAAAATGAGGCCATTTTTGTTAATTGCGAATAATATTTTAATAAACGACATAAAATTAACGATATAAATTTATTTATTACACACAGACAAAAATTTTGGCATTTGCCAACTGAAACATGGTTACAACAAATAAAGTCGATTAACACAACTGATCAGTGGCGTACCCAGGGGGGGGCCTGGGGGCCAAAGCCCCCCCGAAATATTTTCAATTTTATATTTTATTTTTGTTTTGGTTAGTATGTAATAAATGAATTTATAATATTTTTTTGAGACTATAATTTTTCAAACTAATGATATATTAACTGAAATTGATCTATGGAAACACTACCATAAAGACCATCAAATCCGCTAGATGCTATTCAAGATTGCAACAAGGAACTTTTTCCAAACGTTTACATGTTTTTACATTTACTGATAGTAATTCCTGTTACAACTGCATCCGCGGAGAGAAGTTTTTCCACCCTAAAAAGAGTGAAAACATATTTAAGGAATTCTATGGGTGAAGCTAGACTTGGTGCTCTAGCTCTTGCATCAGTGTATCGAGAAAAGCAGGGACCGAAAATAACAGTTATTTCCAAATTTTTTAAAAAAAAAAGCAATTAGAAGTAAATGTCGGAAAACTGTTTCAAGCATACAATTTTGATCCTTATGAACTAGTCTATAATAAAATGCATTGCTTTTTAAAATTTTGATTCTTATTTTTTTTAGCAAAAATAAAAGTTTTTTTTTGATTTTTATTTTTTTGAGCAAAAATAAAAAATATTTTTTGATTTTTATTTTTTCGAACAAAAATAAAAGTTATTTTTTGATTTTTATTTTTTCGAGCAAAAATAAAAGTTATTTTTGATTTTTATTTTTTCGGGCAAAAATAAAAGTTATATTTTGATTTTTATTTTTTCGAGCAAAAATAAAAGTTATTTTTTGATTTTTGTTTTTTCGGGCAAAAATAAAAGTTATTTTTTGATTTTTATTTTTTCGAGCAAAAATAAAAGTTATTTTTTGGTTTTTATTTTTTCGAGCAAAAATAAAAGTTATTTTTTGGTTTTTATTTTTTTCGGGCAAAATTAAAAGTTATTTTTTGATTTTAATTTTTTAATTTTAACTTTTGCTCGAAAAAATAGAAATCAAAAAATAATTATAACTTTTGCTCGAAAAAATAAAAATCAAAAAATAACTTTTATTTTTGCTCGAAAAAATAAAAATCAAAAAATAAATTTTATCATCTGGCTTTTATGAAAAAAGGAATAATTTTTACGGTCCCTGGAGAAAAGGTTGAACCTGACATTGACATTGACACTTTTATGAAAAAAAATCGTTGAATTAAATTTTAAGAGCTTTGTTAATAGTATATAAGGATCTTAATTAATATGATAGCTCACTTTAAAAATCAAAATAAAATAATTTAATTGACACATAAATTTGTTAAATATTTCAAAAAAAAACTTGTGTGTAAATATAAAAAAACTAAAAAAACAAAGACATCTCAAAACATTTTTGCTTCAAAATTTCTATCATAACTGGGTATAACGTCAATGGTAACTTTCCCTTCCAAAACTTATTTAACAGATACAAAATATTAGTGTCCGACCGAACTCATTTTTTTCAGCCGAACCCGAACTTCGGCCATAATATCAATGTTCGGCCGAAGCCGAAGCTGAACTTTTTGTTTTAATAAAAAAAATATAAGTTTTTTTTTTGACCAATAAATTTAAACCAAAATTATATGCTTTTCAAACAAAAAAAAATTTAAAAAACAAAAATTTATGGGCTACCCAGTTTTTCACAATGCAACATTGCATTAAAGTTTTGCATATTTTATCACAGTTTTTACAGAAGAAAAATTTAAACATTAAATATTTTTCTTAGGTTTTTATTGTAAATACAAATAAGACCTACAGCAACATACGGGTATCAAATTTGGAAAATAAATGTGCAGCACTAACAAGCAAATCTACGGTTTTTACAAGTTTTACCAATATTTTACTATTTGTCTGAACTATTATTTCGCGTAAAAAAAGTGCTATTCAAGGGAAACGAGTAAAATGTGGGAAAAATATGGCTTTCGGATGAAAAAAGTTTATATATAGTCATATATATCTTGATATAATTATATATAATTTTATATGCGGCCATATGTATCATTATATATATGTACATCTCACACTTATTTTTTGAAAATCCCTAATTTAGCTCTTTATGATATAATATATCGTTATATCTTACGTTACATATAAGTTGATATTTTATATCTCTTCATGTACTCTTGATTTAGCTAAATATGAGATCATATATACTTTAAGGTATAATTATATATAGGTATAAGTTATACCATAAAATAAAACATTCTATGACTTTTATATATAATTATATATAAACATATATGTTAGAAATTAAAAAAAAAATCTATCACTTTGATATATATTTATCAGAAAAGACAAAAAAAAGGAAAATTTCATGTACACTAGGAATATTATATAGTTTACTGTTTGTAGTTTATTAAAAATGTTTTCAGTTGCATTGAAAATAAGGGAACATGCATTTATTTTTCAAATGCATATTTTTTTCAACTTCTTTTTATACATTTGTTTAAAATAATTTACTACCATTTACCGATTTAGTTTCATTTATAATTTTTATTTATTCAAAGTTTCATACAAATTTAACCACAAAAACGGAATATTGTAGTTTATTTGTTTCCGTTGCAGTTATTATAAATTTAAATAATCTTTTTTCAAAAAAATATTCAAAAAATTCAAATTTGTTTTTTTATTAAAATGGTTTCTTTATATGCAAAATTATTTCAATGCAAATTACAAATTACAAGTTGTAGAAAAGGAAAAATAAACGAAAGCAAAAAACTTAAATAATTTCAAAAAGCTGAATATAACTTTTATTTTTACTGATCTGCAGTTAGAATTTGAACATTTATTTATAACTTGCGCTTATTTTGTTCTTACGGATTTGTAAGTTATTTGAACGATATTTAAAAATAACCCTGCGGGAAATGAAGAATCAATTGAATCAACGTGACACATTTTATTATGTGAATTTCAAAACGCTTTCCTACGATATATAATACTATACACATTTATTAAACATAAACATACTAAAAGATATAAACGTATTTTGCAAGTATTTTGTATCAAAAAATTATAAAATGTCTCACGTGCGCCCCGTTGGTAGCGTGCTGGCTTATCAGTGCGGGGGTCGTGGGTTCGATTCCCACCAGAGCCACTGGTCTGTTTTCGCTACAACACGCCGAAGGCCATAGTAGCTAGTGCTCGGTTAGGGTAATAGTATATAATTTCCAATTATATGATTATTAATTAATATAAAATGTTTAATTCACAAAATTCCTAGCAATGTAAAATGCTTCCTATTTCATAACTGTATATGCAATTTTGATAAGTTATGTATGTCTCTTTTTAAAGGAGGAAAAAGACTGGTATTCAAACTATCCAACAATTTTGAAAAACATATATCAAGTATTTATTATCAAGTTATGATTTCGAATTTATTTCACAAGATAGTGTTGTTATCTTAGGTAAAAAAAAATGTTATATAAATCAAGAAAAAAAAATTCCATTTTTAGTAAAAATCAAGTCGCAATATCTCGATTCCATTAGTCCCTGCTTAGCATGCCAAACTAATTCAAAATGATGTGTCGCAAGACATATTGTTTTTAAAGCTGTTTAAGAAAAATTGTTTGCGGGACGACATAGGTTAAAGATTAGGGTGGGGCGATCTGTATGGAAGGAAAACAATCTTAATGGGCGCTTCGCGTTTCTGATTCTTAGGATTGTACTGAGCAAAAAAGTCCACTAGACCATACGTCTACGGTGAAAATCCAGCTTCCAGATTTTGACTTTACGGCAAAAAAGCCCTGTTTTGAAATTAAAAATAAACCTTTTAAACCCCACCCACAAATATGATTGATGCATTAATCTGATAGAGAATCTTCCAAAAAAGAGATTGATACCACAATCTTGGATAAGCTCCTCCGACTTCCTGAGATATGTCCATCCCACAAAATACGGCAAAGAAAGCCATATTTTGAAATTAAAAATTAACCCCTTAAACCCCGCCCACAAATATGATTGATGCATTAATCTGCTATAGAATCTTCCAAAGAAGAGATTGATACCATAATCTTTGATAAGCTCCTCCTACTTCCTAAGATATGTCCATCCAACACTTTGTTACAAGCAAGTCAAAATCTGTTTGTCAAAATCTGGAAGCTCGATTTTCACCGTAGACGTATGATCTAGTGGACTTTTTTGCTCAGTACAATCCCAAGAATCAGAAACGCGAAGCACCCATTAAGATGTTCAAATCGTCCCACCCTATTAAAGATATCAGATTTTTCTCAAATTCGCAACAATTAACTTTTTGACCTAGATTGGATTAGATTAGATCAGAAGGCACTATGCACCGCGACCAATGTAGGAAGGTCTTTTGTGCTGCCTAAAGTTACCTACAGATTCAAGCTGCCTATAAAGCCAATTATCCTATTAGGCAAAATGTTCGCGATATCGGAGGGCGAAATGAAGCGATTACCTAGAAACCTAAGAGAACATGCTCCGAGGTCGCAGACACCATCTCACAAAACCTACACATATCCGTGTCCGATTGACCCTTCTTGTGTAGATGGTATCTGAGATTACAGTGTCCAGTTCAGTACGACGCCAGGGTCCTCAAACCCCCCCTTTCAAGCGACAAGAGTCGCCTCGACCCCCTACTGGAAAAAGAGATCAATCTTTTAGCCTGGCGCTGACCAGGAGAGTTTTCCCAGTAACCAGAGAATTCAGACTCTCGCCATGCCCTGAGCCTTTCCCTAACATACCCCGCAGGTATTCCACAGAAAGGTTCAGGACCAATAAAGGGCCTTCGGACCCCGTGGTTGGCAAGACAATCTGCCCTCTCGTTGCCCTCATGACCAGGAATCCACCACAGGGTTAGAGAGTTGCCCCTACCGAGCCTATTGAGAGTCTGAATGCATTCCATGACCAACCCGGACAACACCTTATAAGCCATTAAGGCCCTCAGTGCAGCCTGACTGTCAGAAAGAATGTAGATGCGAGATCTGCGAGTTCCCCTTCGCAGGCATTCCCCTGCACAGACATAGATGGCCCAAATCTCCGCCTGAAAAATGGACGGATATTTTCCTATAGGTAAAGCACGCTGGAAGCCTGGTCCAAAGACGCCTGCACCCGTGTTCCCATTTGACTGCTTAGAGCCATCAGTGAACCACACCTGCGAACCATCTTCCGGTTCCCAGGATTGATTGGCCCACATGTCTCTGTCAAGCAATAACACATCAAAATATCTATCAAAGATCCACTCCGGTGACACTCTGTCCGCAACCTTAGAAATCGGGTCATATATTTGGATTCGCGCAATCCTCATGTGACCCCTTAGGTGACCCCCCATATTGGCAACCTCCATTTCAGAAATATGCAATGCGGGATCCGCAGCATAACCCCCAAGACATCCGTCGGGCAAGTTCCGCCGGCCGCTGTAATGCCAACACACGCAAGACGGTAGATAAACTTTTGACTTACAAATAATATTAAATAAAAATTAAAAGTTGAGAAAAAAATGCAATTCTAAAGCCCAAATATGATCAAATAAGTTGAAAAACGATTCCATTTTCTTCTGATTAGCATATTTTATTAAAAAACACAAGAACTTAAAACTGAATTATTATTTTAAAATATAAAAATTGCATTCTTGTGGTACAGACTTGCAATATTAATAATTAATAGATTCTATTCATAGTTTTTACACTGTAAACTTGTTATTGATAAAAAGGATCTAAAATATCAATACAACTGCACAACACGACGTAAAACATGAAAATTACATCACTTGCCTACCTTAGAATACAACCAACATGTTAAGAAAAAAAAAAACTAAAATTTAAATAAAACAACAATATCTAATTACAGCAACAAACAAAAATGTAAATTTTAACGCGTGCTCAGTAAATGGTGCGTATAGCAAAAATCTCTAGTATTCTAAATAATATTAATGAATTTCAATTAAAATTTAAAACAACAGAGAATAGGGAAGGACTGCTTAAAATTGCATTAAAACAAATTAACAATAAACTGTAAACTACTTGAAATAGACTGGACAATGGATATTTAATATTTACTATAATGTCTCTGCAAGGGTTTCTTAAAATTGGAATATTGTTAGTATTATCCTAATACTTGGGATACCATCCCCAACAAGTAATTTTTTGCAAAGACCAGTTGGACTTCAAAACTTAAATATAGTTGGCGGTTTAATGTTACAAAATATTACACATATGAGAACTTTTAAGCCAACTGTCCAGCTTTAATAAAAAGTACGCCGGAATAATGACTTGCCCGTAGAATGGAGTAAAATATATAAAAAAAAAAACTTTCTAAAAAATATTCCATTTATTTTTCAGATTACCTTAAATTGTATTTACATTTTTGGTCTATACTGTGGTTGTCGGCTTATTTGATGCAAGTTAAATCAAAATTGAAAAATCCTTTTAATATGTAATCTAACTGAAATTTTGAAAAAAAATTAAAAGGCAGATTATTAAACAATGTTCTCATATTAATATTGGTCATTTATTTATTTTATATTTTTGATTTTTCTAAAAAAAATAGTAACAACAACAAAAAAACTTAATTTTAAATTGATCAGCTTATTTGATGCAACATATTGCAAACTTAAATATTACAAAAGTTTTTATCTAAAATATAATTATTAATATTTTGTGTTATACCCTTTTGGTCTATAACAGCCTCAAGCCGATTTCGCATCGAGTCAACAAGTTTACTGGTTATTTCTGGCGTTATTTTAATCCACTCTTCCATCAGTGCACTTTTTAGGCTTTCTTTGCTTGAAATGTTGTGATTTCTAATGTTTTTCTCCAACAATGCCCATAAGTTTTCAATTATGTTTAGATCTGGAGACTGTGCTGGAGGTTCCATTAAATGTGGACAGTTCCATATGAGGCAGGTCTGCACAATACCAGATTTATGTTTTGGGTCGTTATCCTGGTAAAAACGGAATTTGCTACTTAGACCTAGTTTTGCGGCGCTTTGGATCAAATTTTCTTCAAGAATGTTTAAATACATTGTTTCGTCCATATTTCCCTGAATAAAAACTAAACTTCCAACATCCGATGCGGCCATGATAGCCCACACCATAACGCTTCCTCCTCCGTGCTTTACAGTCGCACGCATGTTCTTCAACTGTAGTTCAGTATTTGGCTTCCGCCTGAGCCAAAGATGTTGAATTTGGACTCGTCAGCAAAAATTATGGTGTTGCAGAAATCTAAATTTTTGAAATGTGGATATTTGCGAACTTTAACCGAGAGCTTTTGTTTTTTGGGCTTATAAATGGGTTCTTCAGTGGTACTCGGCCATGAAAATCGTGCGAGCGTAAAACACGTCGAATGGTTGATGAACTACACTTCTTGCCAATACCATTATGCACATCATCAGCTATTTTTTGTGCCGATAAACTAGGGTTTTCATTAATTTTTCTTATAGTTAATCCATCATTCATCACTTGTTTTCACTCTATTCTCGCGCAAAAAGCGCTCTATTATGTGCTGGACTGTAGATGCAGCTATATTTACAATTTCTGCTATTCTACGCTGAGTCTTTCCAAGTTTAAAATTCCCGTTGCTCTATCGTTGTCCGGCGATCCATATTAAAAAATTGCGCTAATATTACACTTTAACTTCCGAAAAAAGACTAAAATTGTGCATAAATTAATAGAATAGGCAAACCCAAATTAAACAAACCAAAAATTGCATTATGTTTTTAAAGATAACGGTATCATTACTGTTAGATGTTATTTGCATCAAATAAGGTGACCGATTTAAAAGAGTTGTTGTTTTTGTTTCTGTTGTTTTTTTTTTAAATAGCAATGTAAAATATCAAAAAACAACAATTGTTCTTTGAAGAACCAATGATGTCAATTAAAATATTTTTAGTTCTTGTTTTTATTACAAATAGTTTATGAGTTATAGCGATTTAGTTTTTTTTCGCTTGCTTGCTTGCATCAAATAAGCTGACAACCACTGTATATCTTTATCACTCCTGTTTCGCCAACTATTTTGGAAAATGGCGAAAATTATTACATTTTCTAATTGTTGTAAGTTTGGAATTGATAGATTTTTTTAGTTAGGCAGTTGGCTGGAAAAGCCTCATATATATATTTTTTGCACATTAAAGCATAGACTCAAACAATTTTATTTTGAACTTGATTTGTTTATGATCAAACACTACACTACATAGAGACTTATGTCTAAAGGTGCGTGAGAACTTTTCATGTTTGAAAAAACTTACAATCAGCAGTATTCTAAGCGTTGTAAACACTAGTTTTGGTTAGATTTTTTTATTTTTCTGTAAATGTTTAGCATTTTTATTTTCTTGCTAAAATGTGTCTATGGTTGTTTCGTTGAAATAAATTTTAAGATTGTTATCATACTTAGAGTACGTAAATATATACATAAATAGTAGGGTTGTATTTAATTTTTTTTTTTTCAAATCAAGTTTATAGTATTTAAAATATAAATTAGAGTTATATTTGAAGCAGTTAAAATTTATTCGCCATCATTTTAACAAAATTTGATTTTAACTTTCGATTTGAAATCAAATTATTTAAAAACTAATAGTTTTCTGCAAAAAATATGCATGCATCATTCTTAATATTTTTCAAGTTTATCTCATATCAATTCAAGAAACTAAAAGATTTTAAAAATTTTGATTGTGCGCCCCTGTATGCTAGTTGGTAGCGTGTTGGCTTATCTGTGCGGGGGTTGTGGGTTCGATTCCCACCAGAGCCACTGGTCTGTTTTCACTATAAGGCGCCGAAGGCCATAGAAGCTAGTGCTCGGTTAGGGTAATAGTATATAATTTGTAATTATATGATTATTAATTAATAAAAAAAAAAAAAAAATGTCGATTGTTTTAAAGGTTTACACTACACTTTTTTATACGATTTTGCTTTATCACAATTTTTTTCAACTACCTCGATTACACGATTTTTTTTCGATTTTTATCAATAATGCGCCAGGTAATCCTCAAGATTTAGAACAAAAAAATGTCCAAGTTATACTCCTGCCAAAAAATACAACTTCTTTAATACAGCTCTTAGATCATTGAATTATTTCAACATTCAAAGCATTGTATACTAAGCGTGCTTTTCCGTATATTTTAGATCAAATTGACAATGTTGAATCTTTGGAAGTAATGACAGCATGGAAAAAATTTACAGTCTTAGATTGTATAAAAATGCATGTTGCACTGGCATATACTGAAATCAGAAAATCAACACTCAGGAGATGCTGGAAAAATTGTGGCCAGGAGTATGCATGGAAAATATTTTTTGTCAACCTTTAGAGCAGGAATATTCTTAAATAATTAAATTAGCGCGTACACTTGAAGGGTAAGGTTTTGATGACTTTTCTGAGGAAGAGATTTTTGGAGATAATAACATACAAAGAATTGGATGACGATGATTTAGCTAATATGGTTAACGAAAGCGATGATGTTGATAATAATTACTTAGAGTTATAAATGGTTGCATGGACACCTAAAATTATTTATGAAGGCCTTGAATTATTACGATAATCAGGAAATCACTTTGTCCAACAAGATCAAAGTGTTGAAAGAGCTCTCTTCCAGAGATATATTTCTCAAGGTCTGGCACGTTATCGGGAGGTATATAAAGAATTGAACAATAATTCGTCACAATTTCTTATAACAAAATATATTTCCAAATCTCCGCGGACTGAAGTTATTGCTAACATCGAAACAGAAACTTTTGAAATACTATCGAGTGATGAAAGTGATTCGTCACCAACCAGAAAAACAAGATTAGTTGGCGAGGAAACTGGTGACGAATTACTAGACAGCATAAATAATTAGGAATAAATGTTATTTAAATGTTATTCCAGGCATTACAATTTATTTTTATGGCTTTATGACTATTATAACAAAGTTTTAGATTTTAAATTAAATCTTTGTGTTACTTTTTTGTCTGCCTTACGTGTTTTCTGCATTAACCCATTCCTGCCTATTGGGTATTTAAATACCCAAAAAGGAGCCATCTTAAAAAAATTTAAGCTAAAGCCAGGGAAGAGTTGCATCAAATTGATTTTTACAGATAGGTGGATAAAGGATAAAAATACTTTAGGAAAATGTTGCTGTAAAATTGGGGGTTGGTAATTATCTGTTCAATTGTCTGCAAAATTTACATATTCTGAAAAATTGAAAGAAATAATTGAAATTGCCTCTGAAAAATTGGAGAAGCCACTCATCGGAAAATTTTATTGTTGGCTAATAGTGTTAGGTATTCTTTAAAGTGCAAAAAATTTGTAGCTGGGTAGGACCACTAACTTGGGATACAGGTATGATTTCATGACATTATCATTAAAATACGTATTTTACAGTCTTATGAAGTACCCTTGCTTGAAATATCGATTACTTTCAAGTAAAAATGAAGAGTTTTACATGAAAGAGCATAACAAAATAATTTAATTAAAAAACCACACAGGAATTATTTTATATCAGTGGTTAATTCATAAGTCCTAAGTATGGGAAATCGAAAAGAAAATTATATCAAATAACTTCCAAAACCTTAAGTAAAGAATGTGTTAAATTTCATCGATATTGGACAATGGAATCGGGGGTCAGGCATTAATGGGTTTAAGCAAAATATATATATATTAAAAAATCACTTTATATTCAGCATTTGTCTTTTACCGATTACACGATTTTCCATACAAACTTTTTTGAATTCGATTTACACGATTTTTTCTGGAACGTATTTATTGCGTAAATCAAGGGAAAGGCGTATTAGTGTTCAACACGAAAATCTTATTCTTGAACAATACCACAAAATTCTAAAACTCTTCTTGTTAAAGTTAACCTCACACTCTCAAACCAATATCATTGATAATTTAATCCACGTTATTTTTTTATAGCACCACTTGAAAACCAAGTTTTTTTTTAATAATTAGAACATTATCTATCTTCAAAGTTAAGTAACGTCATGCTGCTTGTTAGGAAAAGACTATAGCCACGCGTTTTGATTGCTAAGAACACCAGAATGTAGAAAATTTGCAAATAGGTTTTTTGTTAAAGCTCTGCCTATTCTGGAGGCTCCAGATTTTCTAAATACATGTAAAAACCTAGCTAATATATTTAATTTTCTTTAATAAATGGTTTATAACAAAATAACAAGAAAATAATCTCGATGTATATAAAAACAAAGAAAACTGCAAAAAAATAACATCTGTAGAAATAATGTAATTTAAAATAAATTTTAATGTTTTGGTCGAATTCCAACCAATTTATTTTCTGGGTGTATAAATAGAACATATTTTGTCTTCAAAGCTTAGTAACGTCACGATGTTTGTTAGAAAAAGATCTAAACCACTTCTTTGAGTGGTTATAATGAAGCAACAGTTACAGTGGTGTTCAAAACATTTGCAACTGAAATCATGGTTTAGGTAATTATAATTTTTTTGATCAAAAAGATTTGTGGTATAAGGTTTTGTTTTTTTTTTATTAAATTCAGTTATAGCATATTATTTTACAAATACACAAAAATAACTTCTAAAAAATAAAAAAAGTAATTTTAACAAAATAAATCGATAGTGCAGTATTCAAAACATTTGCTACTCTTAAAGTAATTAACAGGAAATACAAACAATGGTTTTAACGCTCAGTAGTTTGTAGCGTATCCATTATTTTTAATAACTTCTGAACACCTCTTAGGCATTGAGGCAATGAACTTTTTAATATAATCGTCAGAAATTTCATTCCACTGCTTCTCCAACTCGACGAAAAGTTCATACTTTATTGCCGATATTCTGTTTTACAATCATCCACATGTTCTCAAACGGGCTGAGATCGGGAGATTGAGAAGACCACGACATGATATTAATTTAATTTTCCTGAAGCCAAACTTTTACAACCCCCGCCGTGTGTTTTAGGTCGTTGTCATGCTGAAAGGTCTATGAGAGTGGCATTTCCCATTTAGCATACGGAAGCATAACTGAACTCAAAAGATCTCTATAGATTGTGGCCCATTTATGAAAAACAACACAACACCATAATGTTTCCACATCCGTGCTCTATTGTGGCGGTTGTGTATCTGGGATTAAACTTTTCGACTCGTGGTCTTCGATCACTCTGATCCCCGGAGGTTGAATTTAGACTCATCTGAACACAATACATTTTTTCATTGCTGTTGAGTCCAGTTCAAATGGGATGTATTCAAAATGAACACCTGCATTTTGAATACATCTTGTATTATTAATTTTTTTGTTGGTTTAATTTAACGGAATTATTTTTTTTATTTGAAGAATATGCAAAAAATAAAGTTTAGTAACTAGGTATGATTTAAAGAAAATAAATCAATGAAAACAACAAATGCGATCTCAGTTCCAAATACTTTGACCACTATTGTATATATACTTTGCTTTATTTTTGTAAATATATTTGATATAAATAAATAAAAATAATCTCGATGTATATAAAAACAAAAAACAAGACAAAACTGTAAGTGAAAATCTTTTGCAATTAAAAATATTTTAATTTATGAAGCTAATTTGCTAATTTGCTTAATATATTTTTTTTTTTTTTTTTATAAAGAGAGGCAACACTCAGGAAATACTTCCTATATTTAGTGTGTTGCTTTCTTTGGAAAGGGATAGTATAGAGATGAAAGGTGGGGAAAGATGAAGGGCTTCAGACATGGCAACACTGTAATTGCGCAAGATGATAAGTCTTAGAACAGTTTTTGCTCGCCACCTGATGGAGAGTTGGCGAACTTATTGAAGCTTTTTGGTTCATAGCCCTGATTCATTATTTTACTTCGGTGGGGTTAATTGCTATGGGAACACCGAAGGTGGACATTGCGATACGTATGAGGGATAGAAAAAACTCATACATATTAATTTGATGTTGCCGGCACCGGGGATCGAACCCGGCACCTTCTGTGTAAAAGTCCAACGCGCTAACCATTACAACACAACGCCTACACCACATTTTGTAGAGTTAAAAAGAGCTCCGCTAATAAGTTACTCCCTAATACAAACACATACATATATTTACATGTATCATAATAATAAATAATGCGTATATTTTTGTTGTTTAGTTAGTGATTTTTTTTTTCGATTTGTTTCCATAGAATATCGTGATGTTTAAGTTATGATTATATATTGGTACATTGTGTTAAATTTTTATTATTATTACTATTAAAGTTTTTAAGGTAGTTTTCATTGAAATATATATACAATTTGATTTTCTGTTGAGAAAAAATGAAAAATGTTTTAGATTTATGTTGATTTACTACATCACATTTAGATGACAAACAAGCTACAAATCATGATAAATAAGTTTTGTATAAATTTTTATGATTTTTATTTTTCTATAAATAAAAAAAATTGTGCGTGCTCTTGAGTATTTAAATAAATTATTTATGCATTTAAGATAAACAATATATTAAAAAAAAAAAATAATTTAAATTTAAATTTAAATGAATATATTGATTTTGCTTAAATTTTAATTTGTTGATATTTTATATTAAAATTAATTATTATAAGCTTTTAAATAAAATTAATTGAAAATTTACATCTGAATATAATAAATCTCTATATAACTTTAATAATGGCACTACTCTACAAATCTCAACTTTTTAAAAGACAAAGTACAGTCTAGTTTACTCGCCCGGTTTTGTTTATAAACTAAACAAAAAATAAAAAGGAGAAAAAATCTCAACTTTTTCAGAATCTTTGTTTGAAATATATCTGGAAAATCCTTTTTTTTCATTTGCAGTGTTCTTAAAATAGCGCTTTCTAAAGGCTCCGCCATCTAACTTTTTTTTTTGAACTAGTGCTTATTTCGTGAATGGTAACACTTAGCTCATGCCTGATTTGACAGATAATTAGTTTTATCCTTCCGCTGAACGAATATGGTCCGTATGTTCGTTATCTTGTAAAAAAAGTGATAGAAACTGGCATCCTCATCGATAAACCAAAGCGTGAAAAGCCAAAAACAGTGCGTACACCCGAGAATATTGCTGCTGTGGCAGAAAGTGTGCGTGAAGCGCCATCAACATCAATTCACCGTCGTTCTCAGCAAATTGAATATTTCGGAGACATCATTGAGACGAATTTTGCATAAAGACCTTGGTATGACGTCATAAAAAGTCCAAATTGTTCAGGAGTTCAAAAAAAAAAAAGTTATTTGGCGGACCCTTTTTATTTTCGAAAATTTAATTAAACATAAAATTATTTAAAGACTATTAATCTACACAAAATTGTCTATCATTTCATTACAATCATATTGGTGTTTGTTCCAGGTACAGCAAGAAATTGAAAGTTTTTCATGTTTAGTTTTATAAATATTATTTAGTCTGAAAAAATTTGAAGTTTAATGAAAATAAAGCATTATTCAAGTTCCAGGCCATACTCTTTATTTCTTTGTTAGGATATTGTCCTAACAATATCTAATTTTATTAATTCGTCACTTTTAGGAGTGTGTTGATAGATCTATTTCGGGAATTTTTAACGTTCCCATCATCAGAACACGTTTTGAAAGAAGTGACAATTCCATGCAAACATCAAACATTCATAAAACATAGTTTTCCCACTAAATGAGAACTAATATATGAGCTCGTAGTTAAAGATTATCACCATTGATCAAAAATAATTTGAAAACTTGTTCATTATGCGCAAGCTCTACCTTTGGTAGATACAACACCTTTTTGTTTTTATTCTCCTTTATATTTTTACACTCGTTTTTTTTTTATTTAAAAACAATATGTAAAGGGGATGTAAACTAAGACCGTACTTTGTCTTTCTTACAAGTTTGATATAATTTTTAATTTAATTGTGCAATGAAAATTATTTAAGTTCGAGGCCATGCTCTATATTCCTTTATTGGGAATATTGTCCTAACAAATATTATATAGAGATATTTTAAGTTTTATCAATTTGGGTACACTCAAAATAGTCCTAGCTAAAAATATGAGTATAATGTCAAAACAACGAAAACTTTCGTAAAATGAACAAATATTGGTTTATTTTACCAAAAATTTTTATATTTTGACATTCTGTGGTATTTTTATGAAAGGATTCTTATCAGTGTAGACTAAAAATTGTATTAAAATTACAAATCCATTTCAAATATTTTGAAATATTTAAATAAGAACATTTTTATATTAAAGAAATTAAGTATATAAAGCAAATATAAAAATCGCGATATTTCAAAAATTAGAAAAGCTGTGTCGACCTTGTTTTCACTTGCTAAGAGGAGACACTATGAATCATAACCTGGTGTATGGCACTTTTCAAAAGGACGAATTTAACAATATAAAATACTTTAATCAATTTACACATAAAATAGCTTCTGACGAGTCCTTTGATGTGACCAAACTGCTGCAGTCTATTGACTCCGGTAAATTTTTTTATAAAAATGTTTTCTTCTTCCCGTAAAATTAACTAAAAAAATAATATAAAAGTTGCAAATAATTCAGTAGTAATGTTAAAAATTTATTTTTCTATGCAGACAGCTTTTTTTATATATTTCA
This sequence comes from Delia radicum, assembly GCA_021234595.1. NCBI lineage: Eukaryota > Metazoa > Arthropoda > Insecta > Diptera > Anthomyiidae > Delia > Delia radicum. Next base: position 75,692,497 of record CM037851.1, read on the forward strand.
AAACATTTTTAATGAATGCGCAATTTTAATACAAAAATTTGTTTACTGGAAAACTAAGAAAGTAAACTTTTCAAATTCCTTGCAATACCACAGTGATATCCTCATACAAACACCCACACGATTATACTCAAATTAAAGATCATTTTGTGTACACTGGCTCAGCTTCTGTTTCAAAAATATGTAGTTGTTTGGGCTGTAATACAGTTTCTTTATTTTTAATGGAAATGTCAGTCATTTGTAGAACAAATTAAATTTTTTACTAACTTTGTAGTTCATTTAAAAAAACAAACCACATGATTTTTATGATTTTTTATTTTTTTTTTTTATTTTTTTTTATTTATTTATTGAGTAATTAATATAAATATTTACAATAATTTAAGATCTTAAATTTAAGAGATCAATTAATAAAAATTTTTCTACTTAAATATTTGCATACCGAATCTATAAATCAAGTTATCAAATACATTATTTTAGTTTGCGTATAGGGAAAAATGTTTAGGAAAAAACCCTGTGAGATAAGAAAAATTTGTTATGAGGTAAAAGAGTTAGATAAATATTTTATCAACATAGTTCATTTATATGTGGATAGCTAGAGTATCTGAATCGACTTGAAAAATTTTGATATAATGTTTGAAGCTTTTCATTAACATATTTTATGTTGGACATAGAATGTAGCGTTGATGTCGAAAAGAAAAAAGGCAAGTTATACATCATTTTAAGAATTTTGTTTTGGCTTATTTGCAGCTTTTTTAAATGGCATTTAGATGACGTATACCAGACACGAGCGGTATAGAACAATATTGGATGGAATGTACTTTTAAGTATTAAAAGTTTAATTTCTCTACACAAATCAGATTTTCTGTTAACCAGAGGATACATTATTTTTGTTGTTGTATTAATTTTGTGAATAGTATAGCTTATGTGTTCGTTGAAAAGTAACTTTTTGTCAAGTATAACACCAAGATACATCACTTTATCTTCCCATTGAATATAAACATCGTTAATTTTTACAGAGGTTTGTGATAAAAAACATTTTTTCTTTTCCTAGTAAAATATATTGATTGAGTTTTAGTAGGATTTATCATAATCTTCCATTTATTAAAATAGTGTACTACAAGATTTACTGATGATTCTAAATTCCAAACAATATCTACTCCTAAAGTATCCGAACTAAGGATAGCTGTATCATCAGCAAAACTAGAAGAATTACAACCAATTAGAGTTGGAAAATCGTACGTGAAAATGTTGTATAAAATGGGAGATAAACATGAGAACTGGGGACATCCAGCTGAAATGTCATAAACTTGTGATGAGGTATTACCAATGTGAACTTTAAAGGACCTATTAGACAGGAAGCTCTTTATTATTTTTATTATAGTAATGGCCAAACCTACAGTCAACAATTTATGAATAAGGGCATCATGCCAAACGGAGTCGAATGCTGCCTTTACATCCACCAAATTTTTATGATTTTACATTAATTTTTTACAGTAGTTTTTTGTTATTTAAAAAAATGAAAAAATAAATATTTGTTCAATTTTTACTGCATATGTGGTTAATTTTTACTAGAATTGTGGTTTAATTTTTTGAACATTAAAATCAAATGACAAATGTTAGTTGAATTTACTGATATGAAAGTCGTCCTTTCTTTATGTGAAATTTCATTTGTTTTTAACTACATTTCCAAAAACTCCAATTAGGCACACTTATAAAGGGTGTCCCAAGAAGAACGCAATTTTTAAATCTGGCAACATTCGAAGTGTCATTGTTTGACATTTGAACAATTGTTATTGTTTGCTAGTAGAAGGTACGAGGTTAGTAAAAATGGAGCGCTACACGAATGAACAACGCATTCTCATTGTGAAATTGTTTTACCAAAATGGTGAAAGTTTTGCGGCTGATTTTGCCGATAAAATCATCTTCAGTGACGAGGCCCATTTTCATCTTGATGGCTTCGTCAATAGGCAGAATTGTCGCATTTGGGGTGAGGAAAATCCTCGAGTGATTCACGAGAAGCAAATGCATCCTCAACGTGTCACTGTGTGGTGTGGTTTTTGACCTGGAGGAATCATTGGACCTTTTTTTTATGAATATGAGGCAGGTGAAGCGCAAACAGTCAATGGTGTTCGGTATCGTGAAATGATAACCAGTTTTTTCTTGCCTAGAATTGACGATTGCGCTCTTCGCTCTTCTTTTATTTAAAATTTAAAAATTGGGCTCTCAGCTGTGTCGACCGTAGTGTAACTGGGCTGGATGTGATTTTACGTGTCATAGCCTGATGAGGGCGGTTGGTATTGTGCTCAGCCACGACATAAATTAAAAAGTTTTTCATATATTGAAATTTAATAACTTAAAATACTTTGCTCAATTGACACATAAAAAACAACAACTGACGATTCATTAAATTACATTAAATTGAGGCAGTGGTCAATTCCTGGTGTCAAACATAATATCATTCACTTTTAAATCTCTAAAGTAATATTGAAAATTTTCGATAAATCGCCAAACACCTCCAGTATTTATTTATCTGAGTTGCAAAATATTTTCTATAAACGTCAATATGTCTAGTACAAATATCTTTACTGTAGTACAGTAATGAAATTATATACTGATGACGTTTTTGTTTTCAATTTTATATACTCCAATGCAGTCTGTATGTCGTCTATTATATTTCTTTTTAAAATTTATATTGTCGTGGTTGATCTTTTTTCTAACAAAAACCACAATTCAGTGGCCGGGTTACTAGCTAGAGTCATTGTAATAGGGTCCATATAAAAATTAAGTGTTAACCTTTAAACAGTTAAACAAAAATAAAAAAAAAATGTATTTGTAGTTTGTTATTTCAATTACATTTTCTCTTTTATGAGTTATGTCCGTTTTTATTAATCAACTCAAATCGTTAACCTGCCACCTTATGCGTCATAATCACAAAAGTCGTTTTTATTAAACTCTCTTTTGTTATTGTTTAATTGAATTTCAATTGTTTAGATCCGGATTTATATATGTGTATCAAAGATAAGCTTTATTTTCAAGCTCATGTACATAAATACGTATTGTGTTTAACCCATTTAATAATAGTGTTTTATAAAAAAATAATTTAGTTTTAAAAACGCAATAACTTGGGCGACGAACTTTATTATAATTATATGGTTTTTGAAAAATACTATGAAAATTTTTTTTAGATGTGATCATTAGCAATATTGAATATTAAAAGTCATTGGTAATATAAAAAAAAATATATGCAAGGAATTTCATAAATTGTATACACTTTGAAGAAAAATATTTTCAAAAAAAAATGTATGTCATGAACAACCTTCCAGGAAAAATACACATTCCAAAAAGAAGGTAAGGCCCACACTTGCTTACATATCTCATTGCCAAATTTAGTAACTGCAATACCAAACACATTCCAACGATAGAGTCAAAAAAGCAAGTAGTGTTGTAATCAATTCTTTAAATTTAAACCAGAACTCAATAACAAAGTAATTATTTACTTAAAAGAAAAAATCAATGTTATTAACTTATATGTACAACTTTTTGTACTCAAAAAGTTATCATTTACTTTTTCTTAATAAAAGCATTTTGATAAAACAAGTTCTACATTTTAAAAAAATTTATCTTATATTATTTTTTTGATTTGTTCTAGAAAAATTATCATGTTGACTTTTGTAATATTTGTGGACCTTTAAATAATGAATTCCTTAATTTGAATTTAGATTTAAGATTTTGAAGTAGCTCTACAACGTACATTTGATTTATTAAATTAATTTTTGATATCTTTAGAACAGTGTGTTATGCAAAGTACTACATTAAGTTTTATTAGAATTGCATAAAATATAAATTGAATTAATAACTTATATAATTTCTAGTATTTCAATTTAACGAGAATTCAAAAAAAAAAATTAAGTGTTTTAAGGTCTTCTTATTCACATGTAAGTACTTCTTATTATATAATATTATATTTTATTTTTTTTATTTTTATTTTATTTTTGTGTAAGTACTTCGTAGTTTTACCAGGGAACTATTTCTTTATTAAAAAATGTATGTAGTTCTTAATTATATAAAGTCAACAGTTCTTCGATAAGAAAAAAATAATCAATTCTAAAGAATCAATGATTTTAGTCTTACGTCCTGTTAAAAGAATCGAGTAGGTAATCTAATAAGGAATGCATTCTGCCCAAAATGCTTGATTACAAACACCCTTACCCTTTTGAAAATTTGTTGCTGGGCTGTTGTCTATGTGTTTTCCGATATTTAAGCATGTTAAATGAATTCGCGTTAATCATTTATTATATCTCAAAATAGATATATCACCACCAAAAGCAGATTCAGTCCAGATAGTCAGATAGTCACCGTGTTAAAAATTTCCAAAGGTACATTTAATATTTTACTAGAAAAACACTATTTTATTTGCAAAGCATATTTTTTTTTGTAGCTAGCATTTGTCTTTTGTTTTTACTATTCAAAAAATTACTAACAATTGTAACAAAATTAACCACATATGTTAGTAAAAAACAAACAAACATTTAATATTTTTAAATAACAAAAAACGACTGTAAAAATTAATGTCAAATTATAAAACAGTCATTTGCTGTGGTTTGTTTTTTAAATGAAAAAAATAATTGTTCTACAAATGACTGACATTTCCATTAAAAATAAAGAAAATGTATTACAATCAAAACAACTAAATATTTTTAAAGCAGAAGTTCACTGAGTGTATTAATTAATCTATTTTAAAAGCACCATATGTTTTGAATTACCAACGTTATACCAACGGTGTCAAGTTCGCTAAAACCAACTATTGGCCACTACAATCAACCGGTTAACAGGATAATACTGTAAAAGATTTTAAATCCCGACCGTCACCGACGCTTTACCAACACTGTTCCGATTGTATTTTTCAAGCCATGTTTTCTATAAAAAAAATTTCGCATTTCGCAAAATTTTCAATGGTTTATGAAATTTTTGGGTTTAAGAATTTAAAAATGCTCTTTTGACTTGGAAGTGCTTTTTCAATTATAATTGAGAATGTCAGACTCTATAAATATACTTTATCCAAAAATTTTCGACAATTACTTATTAGTCAGTTGTGTTCGTATCCTCCCAAATAAAAATTGCCAACCGTATCAAAAAATAGTATCGGCACGCCACTGATATTTTTGTAAAACCCACCGTGTTAAAAATGATCAAAGGTACAACTAATATTGTACTAGGAAAACACTATTGTGTTTGCAAAGCATGTGGTTTGCCAGTTCTACACGCAAATTGTTTGCCAATATTATTTTTAAAAATATTACAACCAATTAGAAGCATTTTTATTTTACTCTATTTTACAAATTTTGATATGATGTATAAGACAAAGACCGAACTGTATTGCTGATTTTTAAATGTTTTATATTATACATATTTCTCAAAATTTATTTAATTTAATATATTTTAAAAAAACCAAATATTTTAAATTACCAACGTTATGTCAACGGTGGAAAGTTCGTTTAAAGCAACAGGTTGGCCATTGTCATCAATCGGGAAACAGGACAATTCTGTCAATATTGTTAATCCCACGTTCTGCCAACGCATAATCCACCGTCGAAGACGCTTTGCCAACACTTTGCCGATTGTACTTTTCTGCCTGGGCCGTTATTAGTGCGCTGACATCAACTTGGTATACCTTGAAATATTCTGTTTTCAAACTTCAATTATATGTATTTAACCTGCGCGAAAACCCTATTGGAAAAATTGTGAAAGTTTAAAAATCGGGAAATTTTTGTATCACTTGTTAAACCACCATACATATTTTCACCAAGTAGCGACATGGAAACTTCTTTTTGAGTCAATGTATCTCCCAGGTCTAGTAATTCCATTTGGTATTGGTTTCGATCTGAAACTTAAATGCCTAAGATTAGAAAAATAAAAAAAACTGTTGTAAGTTTCAAGTTATCTTTTTCATTTTTCGGCTTTTTAACGTGAAACTTTGTACGTCATAGATTTTCAGTTTATTCCACCTAACCCTGTCCATCGTTTCTCTCATATCAAAAAAAACCTTGAGTAATACGAGGCATCTAAAGTTAGTTTCACCAGTGTCGAAGACTTTTGAAATATCTCGAAATAAGTTGTAAAACAATTTAAACGGTCCACATTAGCGAGCGTGTACTGTAAAGTGGACGAGAATTAAAAGCCTCTCTAAAAGAATATAAAGTTATTATAAAATGGAGTAAAGTCAACGAAATATTGTTATTCAAATTAATATACATTTTGCTCATTAAAACGTGTTGAAGCTGCTTAAGGTGTTTACTCTTTTTAGATTTGTTTAATTAGATAATTTGTGTATGTAAAATTTCGGTGGTTTGAGCCTTTTTTTATATATTGTAAAAATTTAGGGAAAAATTCTCAGAAATAAAAAAAAATACTGCTTGCTAAAGATATTCTTTGCCCTACATGTTACTTTAAATGCCCTTTACTCAATACAATATATTGAGAATCGGTTGCCACTATACAGTCTTTACGAATATACCAATTTTCTATCGGGCTTTTTTGTTTTTTTTGAAGGACTGAATAACAAAGTCCCTAACCTAGAAACATTTTTAAATTTTAGCATCGCTATTTTTTTTTCTTTTTTTTTAAATCAAAATCAATAATTTTTTTGGGTGTATTTTGTATTTTTGAGTTTATCTCGTACAATTTCAATGCAATTCAAAAATTGAAAAATCCGACTACTTTAGGGATAGCTGAATTATGGTAAAATAAACAGTTTATTGTCAGTTGAGCAATTTTTGCATAATAATAATAAAACCATTTAATATTATGTTTTTCTGTCGCATAGAGAATTTTTTCTTAACTTTTTTTTATTGTTTAAATATTTTTATTTATATTGATTTTTAAAGAGAGTAAAGCCCTTAAGGAGTTACCATGTTTAATACTAACTTTTTTAATTTTTGGTGAACAAACCATGTATTCTTTGCTGTGAAACATGTTTAAAAATGTCAATAACATGCGTAAGCCATTTAATAAAGACTAAAACTATGAAAAAAAAAATCAAAATATAAGAAAAGGTCCACCTTAACAAACATTATGAAAGTTTAATTTTTCACTCTTTTATTATATTTTTTTATGGAATCAATTAGTTTTCTGAATATTATAAATAAAATTATTACCGTTTGCAAAATCGGAAATTTAAATGTCTGACTTGTTATTCACTTTTTATATTAATGAAAAATTGTGCTTCATATTGCATTTTGTTTTCAACGACGCTATCAAACCAGTAAAAACATGTGCATTCACATCGAAACTTTTTTAGAATTACTATATCGCAAATTAGACATGGCGATAGTTGACAGTGTTGATATATTCGGGCCACTACATGAAAATGCGAAAGATTTACTTTAGTAAACAGGCCACATTAGCGAACATTCCCATATTATAGCAGTTATACTCAAATAATAGTTTGTTTTTCAAACTTAGTTGAAAAATGGTTGGTTGGACTATACAACTTTTGCTGTGCTACTTTAAGTCAAATTATTTTAATTTACGTTAAACAACCGCAATCATTATGCAGCATTTAGTAATATTGAAAAAAGAACATAAAAATCCTTTAAATAAAAATTTGAATGAAGTTTAATTTCAGTAAATTGTTTTCTGTTGACTCACATTGTTAAAATTAAAGAAACCTTAAAATGCTCAGTATAAAATTATTCATATAAAACAAAAGACTCAAGACACAAACCTTAACTTAAAAATACAAATTTTAATAATATTTGTACAGACTTTTTTTATTTATATAAAAAAATATATATATAAAAAAAAAAGAAAGAAAACACCTTCAACGTCATTCTTTATTAGTTATACTTAAATTTGTTGTTATCAAAATCAAAATTGAGTTTTCTGGTTCAAGTACGTTGCACACAAAATCCAGTAACAAACGTACAAAAACTCGTTCATTTGCAAATTCCATTCCATGGTCATTTGCATGAAAATGTTGTTGCACAACATATTTGTTGAATATTGTTGTTGTTGTTGCTATTTTCACAAAAGCAAAAACCGAGTTTTTGCTCTTAAAATTGTATGAAAGAAAAAAAAAAACGAAACAGTAACAAAGCCTACAGCTGAAGTCTTCCGTCACTAGTGATTTTCATCATTAACGTCATCAGCAGCAGCATCATCACCATTATTGTGGTAAAGACTTAATGTAAAAAATTGTAGCAACAAAAAAAAAAATGGTACAATCCTGTCTTGAATTTAAGAAGAAGCTTTCCTTATATGTATGAAATTGTATGCTACAATTGTTTTTTATTTTATTTATACTATATTTTTTTTTTTATTTAAGACAAGCGGGTACAGAAAAAAAAAACATGGTTGATATTTAATCCAGATTTGAGGCTGAAAGTGGAATTATGTTTGCTGTTATGGCACGCAAAGTATGTAGCATGAAAAAATTGTTGTATTTATAAGACACGACATGGTCAAATAATGTTCAACACCTTGAACAATATGTACGCGGTCAATATGATACAATCATCGGATCAAAAAATTCAAAGTTTATATCAAAATTGTAGTGAGTAAAATTTTCTCAATATTTTACATTTATCGCAAATCTTGCTGACATATAAATTCATGTACACTACTTCTAAAATAATTAATTGTTTACGTATGACTAATATTGATTTATGAATTAATAAATATTAATCATACGCACTTTAATAAGATTACAATAAAAATAGCAAATTAGTTTTAGTTCCACTTTTAAACTTAGCTTGTCAAAAGAGGCTGAAGTATAAAATATTACTTTTTTTTGTTGTTGTTGTACTAGTAAGAGAAGATACTTTTTTATCTGTTTTATACTTTGGTTAATGTTGGAAAAAGGAGGCTTCTGTTTTGCTTTTTTTTGTATTGTGTTGTTTGGTTTGGTTTTTTGTTTATTTATTTTATAATTGCCTACTTATATCATGATTCCTTTATAAGGACTCGTTATTTAATATATGTCGAGTATGTATTTGTAATGTCTTCGGACTAGGTCATTTTTTAAAATTACATGCATGATTTACAAGCCCCTACATTAGGTTGGGTACTTCTAATGGAGCAATTATAAGAAAATTAAGTCTGGCAATGCTGATGGTTAAGGGGACTTACACAACATTTATGGTGATAATAAGCATTAGACTAAGACAAAATTTTGCAGAAAGTTATGCCAAAACACTAAAAAATGTCTGGCGGCGAAAAATAAATAGCAGCTTAAATTTAAAATAATGTCTTTTAATATAAATTTTCATGAAAATAAATATTTATATCCATCGCTTGTCATTGTAAATCATTCGGTTTAGTTTAACAAAGTGTAACGAAAAAAAACTAGAGCTAACATTGTGCACAAATATCTAGAAAATCCGACTTAGTCGCGTTTAAAGATTGCCAAATCTTGTTAAGTTATAAAAAACTACAAGAATAAAAAAACAATTGTGAAAAAAAACAGGAACACTGTACGGCGAATACGTCAAAATTCTGGACTTAAGTCCTACCGAGCTATTAAATATCCGAATAGAGCAGAAAAACAAGAATCAGTTGCAAAACAACGCACCAGATTGCTGTTTGATCAGGTTTAAACCAAATTTAAGAGCTGCATTGTTATGGATGACGAAACATATGTCAAATCCGACTTTCCTTAGGTACGAGGCCACCAAATATAAATACATAAAATTAGACAAATTTGGAAGAACAAAAATATTAATTTGTCAGGCAATCTGCAGCTGCGGTTTGAGAAGTTATAAAGGACGATAACGATATTTTACCTGGTTTAATATGAACCACATCGAATCAGTTGAGTTTTTCTTAAAAAACATTTGGTCGATATGACTTGAAAATTTGAAATAGCCATTGATGCATTATTTCATTTTTCTTTATTAATATCAATTCCAATGTGTCATCTTAATTTTATTTAAAAGTAAATAGTTTAAAAATTACAATTTTATTTGAAAATTTATCATGCAAATCTCATCCACAGTCAAAAATTCCATAATGTTTTATGCAAAATTTTTTAAAATTGTATCTCATTTATAATATTTTCATATTAACATATGATATTTAATAAAAGAACAAATTGAAACATTGTATCTGATTAGTTATTGGACCCTAACTAATTAGTTATGCTACCATATAATTTTTTTTTACTCGGGCGTTAGTATATGCTAATATGAACTCAAAGCAACAACAACTTTCCATACAAACGTGGTATTCGAAAAAACAGTTTTTTTTTAATAACAAAAATGTTTGCACATATACGGACATATACCTTTGATTTGATAACCAATTTCCTCTAATGATTAATAACTTCTTTAAGAAATATATTTAAAAAAATATCAACTTTGGTCATTTCTGACCCCTCTATTTAACCGCTAAATTAATATTAAGCACCTAGAAACCAAATTTGCTGTCCTTTTCAACATATTTAAGTTATTTTCAAATCTGTGGATTCAACACTGTGTAGTTTCCTTGTAAATTGAAAACTTTCCATGTAAGATATCTCGAAAACCTGATGTGAGCGAGAAATTTTGAGGTCAGATTCGGCGTGTGTAGTCCTTAACCATAAATTTATCTACATATTTGTTCTCAAATAGGTTTTTCTAAAATCGAAAATATACACTCTAATAAAACTTTAATTAAAATCTACTCTTTACAATATACGTAACTTGTTACCTACGAGGGTGGATCAGTAAGTCCGTGACTTTTTGAATGAAACACAAAAAACAAAATTATTTTTCAACATAATCTCCTTTAAGCTCAATACAATTAGTCCAACGTTTCTCCATTTTTTGTATCCCTTCCAAAAAATATGATTTTTCGAGGTCCATAAAATAGGCATTTATTTGATCAATAATTTCATCGTTGGAGCTATATCTATTTCCACCGAGCCATTTCTTTAGGTTTGGAAATAGGAAATAGTCACTGGTTGCTAAATCCGGAGAATATGGCGGATGAGGTACCAATTCATAGCCCAATTCATGGAATTTTGCCATTGAGACTGCACACGTGTGCACCCGTGCATTACCTTGAATAAATAGAACATTTTTCTTGGCCATATGGGGTCTTTTTTTTAAATCCTCGTTGAATCGGTCAAATAAGTTGGCAGAATACTCGCCGCTTATTGTGTTTCCCTTTTTAAGGTAACCGATGTGGATAATCCCGCGTGCATCCCAAAAAACCTTTGCTATCACCTTACTGGACGACAAACTTACCTTGGCCTTCTTCGGAGCCGGTTCACCCGGGGAAATCCATTGCTTAAAGTGCTGCTTGGTCTACGGAGTGTTTTGATGGATCCATGTTTCATCCAAAGCTACAAAAGGCCACAAAAACTCATTCGAATTGCGGTTAAACAACTCAACAAACACATCTTGAAGTTGTCACACGATTACGTTTATGGTCAATTGAGGGCAAACGCGGCACCCATCCTGCAGACAGCTTTATTAAACCCAACTGATCATTTAAAATATAAACCACACTGCCAACTGAAATGCCTATGGCATCAACAATCTCACGCACTTTTACTCTTCGATCGGCCAACACCATATCGTGGATTTTTCGACATTTTCGGGTGTATTGACCTCAATTGGCCGTCCAGAAAGTTCAGCGTCATTTGTACTTGTGCGACCACAACGAAAGTCAGTAAACCAATTTTTTTTTACCATTGAAATCGATCTTGCATAGTCCCCGTAGTATTTACCAATTTTTTTCCTGGTTTGATTGACGTTTGTTTTCGCAAAAAATAATGTTTAATGAGAATTCGAAATTCACCTTTTTCCATTTTTAAAAAAATCCACGATGTTGTATGTTTTAAACAGCTGTTAAATGCAAAGTAAATGACGGAACTTGCTCAAAGCAGTAGTCTATTAACAGGTGGTACTTAAGGGGAACAGTGTTGCATTTCATATAACTACGAGGGAAGTTCGAAAAATCACGGCCTTATTGATCCGCCCTCATACTATAAATTGGTCAAAAATAGACACAATGCGTAAAATAAAAATATATAAACAAATTGTGTTTAAAAATAAGAAACGCAATGTGTGTGCCATTTTAATTGTATCAAAAATTTATAGAAACATTTTAATTTTGTTGAAATTTAAATTCTATGTGTCTAAAAAAGCATTTATTTTAAGGACTTTCCAATAACAAAAAGTATTTACATTTTTATTAGTTTTTGTTTTTATATGAAAAAGAATCTAAGAGGTTTTAAACAGAAAAAATGTATTTTTGAAGGAAGAAATCTTCAAAATCTCATATCTTTTCAGTAGTAAAAATTACAAATAATTTTAAGGGATATTCAACGAAAAATATTCGTCAAAATATAATGAATTATAATGAATTTTCTGAGAAAAATTACCTCAGAATCTGATGGTAATTCTAGGGAAAATTTCTTAGTGGGATTTTATCCATAAAAATGTATTTAAAATCTGTGAGTTTTTAAATGGACTAAAAAAAAACTACAGAATCAGAATGTGTTTCTTTAGAATAAAATCTGAGAATCTCAGATTTTAATAATACATAAAGTCCTCAGAATCTAATGAATTTTCTTATGAAATTATTCTACAAAATGTTTTATGTGTTTTATATATAAAAGTCCTCATTACCAGGATATTTGTTGACGAAAACAATCCTCAGAATCTTTTGGATTTTCTATAGTGAAAAGTATTTTATATAAAAGAGAAAAGGGTTAGCTCAGATAAATACAGTATATATCCTAATTTTAATATTTTAAGAATTTCTTTGTAAAATGATATTTCTGCATTTATCACCAAAAAAAGTTTTATTTATTACCAATCCTTTAGCGATCACATTTTATATCCTTTGTAGGCAAAAAAAAAAAAAAATATATATAAGGAATATTCCATTCAAAACAGTAAACTAAAGGAGAAAAAAAAAACACTTGGTTACAGGTGTGTTTCTTAGCTAACAGTGTAACACATATTTACCTTATTGATATAAGTTGAGTTTTTGCAAATTACAACTAAAATCCGGCTTTAGGTCTTTATTCCCTTAGATTTTGCTTTTATTTGCTGTTTTATTAGCTTTTATTGTTTACTAGCAAATCCGTGTCTGCTTTTTAAATAATATTTAAAGAATATTGACATTCCTTAGTTACGCATTAAAATAAAAATCAATTACAAATGCGTAGTTATAAAAATTTACCATAACAAATGTTTAATTTTCTTTAATATGTGTTTATAAATTAGTCAAACATATTTAAAAACATTTAATATGATACATTATATGACTAATTCTAAAGAAAAAGTGTGTAAATTAAATTTTTAAACATATCATGCTTAATAACAAGCATTCTGCGTCAATTTAAACACAAATTTACACACTCAATTGTAGTAAATAAACATGCTGTTTTTTCAAACCCTATAGTCACTTTTTGTGCAGTAGTTTTTTTTTTTTTTTTGTCAATAGCTAATTTTAGACCACATGTGACGACTGTTATTGATACCTTAGTTAAAGCAACTTAAATCGTGGTTTTACTGGTACTCAAAAATAACGCACTTATTGACTGAAAAACGAATTTTTCTAAATTTGTGGTTCAAATCGTTGTATTTCAAAAACCTGGTTTTCTGAAAAATTAAAACAATTTACGTTAATTATATATTATTTTTCAATACCGTTGACAAATCTCTATATGGTACTTGTGTCAGTTATTGAATTATCGGTTTTTTTATTAAATATTTTTACATTCGTATTCATAACTCAGGAAACCATAACTCAAAAAACACGATTTGGCAGAAAACGAATTTAAAGTTTTCAATCCATATCTGCATCGCTCGAGCCTTTCTCTATTTATTTGGTCACGTTTTTTATAAATATGTGGTTTTAATGTATTTTTCTCTAAGTGAGAGTTGTGTGCGAATTCGCTAATAATCGAGAGACCCATGAGTAGCATAGTTTCTCTATGAAGTATATACTCTTTGCACCCACTTTAAAGATAAAATAAAATAAATCTCGAAAATATACATGATATTAATATAAAATGTTTACGCAATATAAAGCATGATGTAACTAATACATCTGCATCATTAACTCAAAAATCGCATTTTGCGACTTCCCAATGCGCACAAAAACGGATGCGGATCCGTTACGGACCCGTTCCGGATCCGTAATAGAGTTAAAAAACGGAATCATTGGCTTAGGCCATTAATTTATTTTTTTGTAAACAAACTTTTTTTAATATTCTATGAATTGTTTTTTATGTTTTTAATGTATTTTACTTTTATAAGTTAATTTTAAATGAACTGACTGAATTGTTTTTACTTTACTATCAAATGACTGTGAATTTAATAATAATAATAAAAAAAAATTAAAACAAAAAATTCATCACAATATTAAATCTTTTTTATTAAAACCACGCAGTGGATTCCGTTTTATTAAAATACACGGGTCCGCAACGGATCCTAATATGATGTCCGTAACGAGTCCGTAACGGATCTAAAAAACGGACATAAAATCCGTTTTTGGATCCGTTTTTTTAAAGAATTTCTCCCGCTTGCGGATCCAAAACTGATCCGTAACGGATTCCGCTACGGATCCGTTTTATGAAAACAAACGGGTCCGTAACGGATCCTAATATGATGTCCGTAACAAGTCCGTAACGGATCCAAAAAACGGGCATAAAATCCGTTTTTGAATCCGTTTTTTCGAGAGGAATTTCTCCCGCTTGCGGATCCGTAACGGATCAGTAACGGATTCCGTTACGGATAGAAAATACGAAGATGCGGATCCGTTACGGATCCGAAACGTATCCGTTTGGCACACTGGGTTATGACAGTCTTGAAGTAAATGAGCGATATATTTTTTGAAAAATTTAAAAAAAAATTGTTTTTTGAATAAATCATTTTAAACTGCCGTGTTTGTAAAAAATGCATTTTACCGTCAGCAAAAAAAAAACGAGTTATCAATGTATCACATAGCTTAAGTCGTTAAACAGGTATCATCGATAATGTACGACTTATTTTGTAAAATTTTTGAATATTTTACATATTTATAAATCCGCTAGGAGTAGCTATCCTACTTTGTATAGTTATATGACTTAGAAATTGTATACCAAGTTTGGTTGAAACCGCAAGTGGTGAAGAAAATCGAGTAGTTGCTCTTATATGTTTTCAATCATAACTGCTTCCAAATCAACTCAAAAGTTCCCTAAAGTGGACCTGAAATGGAAAACTTTTCAGACTCATGTAAAATTATTAGAGAATGTTTAAAACTACTATTAATATTTTGGGTCGCTTTAGATGTCAATACAAAAACATTACAAATTTGTAATGGGGGAATACCTCATTAAGTGTGAATTGGGATTCATATAGTTTTTTTTAAAAGTTTGCAGTTACTTTTGTAACTACTTGTTTTTCGAAATAAAGTTAGCAGCTGTACCCTATTAAAAATGGTTGTATAACTTGCCTCAAAATTTGAAAAACGAAAATAGAATTTCTCTCTTTAAAAAATTACACATTTTGCAACATTTAATTGAACTTTTAATATAATTTTCTTTTTTATTAATTATTATTTTCTTCACAAGTGAATATACTTCAATAAATGTAAATTTTAATTACGAGGGCGGATCAATAAGTCCGTGACTTTTTGAATGCAACACAGTTTTTTTTTGAAAAAAAAAATTATTTTTCAACATACTCTCCTTTTAGCTCCATACACTTAGTCCAACGTTTCTCTAATTTTTGTATCCCATCCAAAAGATAGGATATGGATATGCCCATAAAATGGGCATTTGTTTGATCAATAATATCATCGCTGGAGCTAAATCTCTTTCTACCGAGCCATTGTTTTAGGTTTGGAAATAGGAAATAGTCACTGGGGGCTAAATCCGGAGAATATGGCGGATGAGGTACAATTTCGAAGCCCAATTCATGGAATTTTGCCATTGTGACTGCACACGTGTGCACCTGTGCATTATATTGATGAAAAATAAATTTTTTTTGGCCACATGGGGTCGTTTTTTTTTTTTAAATCCTCTTTAAATCGGTCCAATAAGTTGGAATAATATTCGCCGTTTATTGATGTTCCCATTTGAATGTAATCGATGTTGATTATACCGCGTTCATCCCAAAAAACTTTTGCCATCACCTTATTAGCCGACAAACTTACCTTGGCCTTCTTCGGAGCCGGTTCACCCGGTAAAACCCATTGTTTAGTCTGCTACTTGGTCACCGGAGTGTTGTAGTGGATCCATGTTTCATGTACAGTTACAAAACGCCTCAAAAAATCATTCGAATTGCGGTTAAACAACTCCAAACAATCCTTTAAAGTTGTCACACGATTTCGTTTATGGTCAATTGAGGGCAAACGCGGCACCCATCTTGCAGACAGCTTTCTTCAATTCTTTTTATTTATCCATAATATTTACATTTCATTTATATTTAAATTATAATTACATATAATGAGTGTTCAAGATTTTTCTTTTTCAGCTTAAAAATAATTTGTACTTACAAAATTTTAAATACATATATACATCATTATACTGAAGGCAAAAATTTGTCAAAAACCTATTTGATTATTTATTTTTTTTTATTCTAATTACAAACTACCTATACTACTTAACTAGGGACTAGATAATTATTTAGGATGATGCTAGCTCATTAATATGAATGAAATCAGAATTTAAACATCTGCTATTAAAATTTTGAGTAAGTCTAACAGCAACAAATTCTATATCTGCAATCTCATGTAGACGATTGGTAGAGAAGAACCACAGTAGGTTATAAATTAACTTCAACAACTTATTCTGAGTTATCTGTAACCTTTTTATATGGCAACTTGCGCTAGTTGACCAAACTGGGGCCGCATAGAATATAGCAGCGTGGAATATAGACTTAAGTATGAGTTTCTTATTTCCAATAGTCAGACTAGACCTTCGGTTTATAAAAGGATATAAAATACGTATTAGGACATTTACCTTATTGACTATGTAGGGTATGTGTTCCTTAAAAGTCATCCTTTGGTCAAGCATAATACCTAAATATTTGACTTTTTTCTCCCATTTGACGGAGATATAATTTATGCAAATATCAACCTGCGGGGTATAGCAAAGCTTACGTTTCCTGGTAAAGTAAATCGCCTGTGTCTTTTCAGAGTTCAACATTATTTTCCACTTATTGAAATAAGACAATATTTCAGTCATAGCCCTTTGCAGATTGCATATTATATTAGTAGCCAAAATTTCTGAACTGAGGACCGTAGTGTCATCAGCAAAAATTGACAAAGTATACTAGTCGAATTGTGGAAAATCTGCTGTATGGAAATTATAGAGGACAGGCGATAAGCACGAGCCCTGGGGGCAGCCTGTCGTAATAGAGTAACGCTCAGAATAGTATGATCCAATATATACCTTAAAAGTACGAGAAGAGAGAAAACTATGTATTATTTTCGTAAGTTGGACAGGGAAGTTTAATCTTAGCATCTTAAAGACAAGACCTTCGTGCCAGACGGAATCAAAAGCTGCTTTGACATCTAATAGCACCATACCGATTGATTTATGGTGGGTAAAGTTTTCTTTAACTAAGTTTCTAACTCATTCGAATTGCAAACAATTCCTCAAACAATCCTTTGAAGTTGTCACACGATTACGTTTATGGTCTATTGAGAGAAAACGCGGCACCCATCTTGCAGACAGCTTTCTTAAACCCAACTGAGCATTTAAAATGGAAACCACACTGCCATATGAAATGCCTATGGCATCAACAATATCACGGACTTTAACTCTTCGATCAGCCAACACCAAATCGTGGATTTTTCGACATTTTCGGGTGTATTGACCTCAATTGGCCGTCCAGAACGTTCAGCGTCATTTGTACTTGTGCGACCACAATGAAAGTCAGTAAACCACTTTTTTACCATTGAAACCGATGGTGCAGAGTCCCCATACAAAGCTTTTCCTTGGTTTGACTGACGGTTTTTTAGCAAAAAATAATGTTAAGTGAGCACCCTTAATTCACTTTTTTCCATTTTTTAAAAGGTTGTATGCTTTGAACAGCTGTTAAACGCAAAGTAAATGACGGAACTTGCTTAAAATTTAACAGTAGTCTATTAACAGGTGGTAATTGATGGGAGCAGTGTTGCATTTCATATAACTACGAGAGAAGTTCGAAAAGTCACACACTTCTTGAGCCGCCCTCGTATTACTAGTTCTTGCCAACTCGACTCAATAATGCCTATGAGGCGCTGAAGAAAAATATTTGTAACGAATTAAAAATAAAAAAAAAAATAAAAAAATATAAAAATATATATATAAAAAAATATTATTTTATACATTTAACCGGACATAATTATATAAACTCATGTATAAAATTCTTATAGTCGAACAATTTTAATATGATGTCATGTATGTTTGTGTGTCATCACATCTCGATCAACAAATAATTGTATATTGCATTTTGAATTTTATAAAATAAATCCGCTTAAAAATAAATCCACTAAAATATCGTTATATTCCTAGACATTGCAAAATACAAAATAGTGCATATTTAGATATTATATCATATTTAAGAAAAACACAATTTAATTTTGAATAAAATTGATACTCCTTTTGTGTACAGATTCTTGAAATGAAAAAAAAATAATGAAAATGAAAATTATTCAAGTTCGAGGCCATATACTCTATATTTCTTCATTAGGATATTGTCCTAACAAATAATCTATAGAGTTTTTGTTTTCAAATTATTATTTGACCCTTTCAGGAATGTGTTGATAGATCTATTTCGGGAATTTTCTAGGTTCCCATCATCAGAACACGTTTTGAAAGCGGTAACAATCCCATGCCAAACCTCAAGCATTCATATGAACTAGTTTACTCACTACATGAGAACTAATATACATATGAGTTTGAAATTAAAGATTATAACCATTGATCAAAAATAAATTGAAAACTTGTTTGATGTGCAAGATCCACCTCTGGTGGATATTCAATACACGTTTTTTTTTGTTTCTCTCTCATTTTTTATATTTTGTTAAGTTAGTTAACAAAACAGGGAAAGTAAACTAGGCGGTACTCTGCCTTTTTTCACAAGTTTGTTATAATTTTTATTAAAAATAAAAATTATGTTTTTTCGACCTTTAATTGTGCAATGAAAATGAAAATTATTCAAGTTCGAGGCCATATACTCTATATTTCTTCATTAGGATATTGTCCTAACAAATAATCTATAGAGTTTTTGTTTTCAAATTTATTATTTGACCCTTTCAGGAATGTGTTGATAGATCTATTTCGGGAATTTTCTAGGTTCCCATCATCAGAACACGTTTTGAAAGCGGTAACAATCCCATGCCAAACCTCAAGCATTCATATGAACTAGTTTACTCACTACATGAGAACTAATATACATATGAGTTTGAAATTAAAGATTATAACCATTGATCAAAAAATAAATTGAAAACTTGTTTGATGTGCAAGATCCACCTCTGGTGGATATTCAATACACGTTTTTTTTTGTTTCTCTCTCATTTTTTATATTTTGTTAAGTTAGTTAACAAAACAGGGAAAGTAAACTAGGCGGTACTCTGCCTTTTTTCACAAGTTTGTTATAATTTTTATTAAAAATAAAAATTATGTTTTTTCGACCTTTAATTGTGCAATGAAAATGAAAATTATTCAAGTTCGAGGCCATATACTCTATATTTCTTCATTAGGATATTGTCCTAACAAATAATCTATAGAGTTTTTGTTTTCAAATTTATTATTTGACCCTTTCAGGAATGTGTTGATAGATCTATTTCGGGAATTTTCTAGGTTCCCATCATCAGAACACGTTTTGAAAGCGGTAACAATCCCATGCCAAACCTCAAGCATTCAAATGAACTAGTTTACTCACTACATGAGAACTAATATACATATGAGTTTGAAATTAAAGATTATAACCATTGATCAAAAAATAAATTGAAAACTTGTTTGATGTGCAAGTTTTCAATTTATTTTTTGATCAATGGTTATAATCTTTAATTTCAAACTCATATGTATATTAGTTCTCATGTAGTGAGTAAACTAGTTCATATGAATGCTTGAGGTTTGGCATGGGATTGTTACCGCTTTCAAAACGTGTTCTGATGATGGGAACCTAGAAAATTCCCGAAATAGATCTATCAACACATTCCTGAAAGGGTCAAATAATAAATTTGAAAACAAAAACTCTATAGATTATTTGTTAGGACAATATCCTAATGAAGAAATATAGAGTATATGGCCTCGAACTTGAATAATTTTCATTTTCATTGCACAATTAAAGGTCGAAAAAACATAATTTTTATTTTAATAAAAATTATAACAAACTTGTGAAAAAAGGCAGAGTACCGCCTAGTTTACTTTCCCTGTTTTGTTAACTAACTTAACAAAATATAAAAAATGAGAGAGAAACAAAAAAAACGTGTATTGAATATCCACCAGAGGTGGATCTTGCACATCAAACAAGTTTTCAATTTATTTTTTGATCAATGGTTATAATCTTTAATTTCAAACTCATATGTATATTAGTTCTCATGTAGTGAGTAAACTAGTTCATATGAATGCTTGAGGTTTGGCATGGGATTGTTACCGCTTTCAAAACGTGTTCTGATGATGGGAACCTAGAAAATTCCCGAAATAGATCTATCAACACATTCCTGAAAGGGTCAAATAATAAATTTGAAAACAAAAACTCTATAGATTATTTGTTAGGACAATATCCTAATGAAGAAATATAGAGTATATGGCCTCGAACTTGAATAATTTTCATTTTCATTGCACAATTAAAGGTCGAAAAAACATAATTTTTATTTTTAATAAAAATTATAACAAACTTGTGAAAAAAAAATATTTTAAAACAACTAAAAAGAGGAACTTTGTTAAAAAATGGTCCAGCCTACTAACGGATATCGCAAAACAAGAAATATTTCGGGAATATTCCTAGAAAATAGCTAAGTTTATTGTCGGGGGGTCACAATATTTTTTTTTTCTGATACCTTAATGTGCACTACCAAAGAAATAATATCATAAAACTTTTTAATTTGCAATGAAAATAAAAATTATTCAAGTTCGAGGCCATACTCTATATTTCTTTATTAGGATATTCTCCTAACAAATAACAAATAGAGTTATTGTTTTCAAATTTATTAATTGACCACCTAAAGGAATGTGTTGATAGATCTATTTCGGAAACAAGCGTAAAAATTAAAAGGAGGAAAAAAAAAAACAAAAAGCGTGTATTATATATCTGCCAAAGGTATAGCGTGCATATAAAAAACAAGTTTTCAATTTATTTTTGATCAGTGGTGATAATCTTTAACTTTGAGCTTACATATATATTAGTTCTCATTTAGTGAGGAAACTAGTTTATATGAATGTTTGATGTTTGGCATGGGATTGTTACCTCTTTCAAAACGTGTTCTGATGATGAGAACCATGAAAGTTCAAGAAATATATCTAAAATAAATTTGAAAACAAAAAAAGCTCTTTAGATTATTTGTTCGGACAATATCCTAATAAAGAAATATAGAGTATGGCCTCGAACTTTAATAATTTTAATAAAAATTGTATAAACCTTGTATTTTTAATTTACTTCATCATATTTATGAAACGTCTTAAAACAATTATTGAACATTTCATGAGAAGTTATGAAACTTCTTTTATATTTATGAAACACATTATAAATATGATGAAACTTGTCATTAATTTGATTTTTTATGAAACAGCTTCAACATATTTGTGAAGTGTTGCATTGGACTAAAATCAGTGAAGTTTTTCCAGCATATTTGTCAGGTGCGGTTCCAGGAGGAGGGAGAGTGGGAAATTCCCCCCCCCCCCTCCCTCACACAGCAAACAAATATTTTTCAATACAAAAATGAAAAAAAAAGATTAAAAAATTAATTAAAAATACTCTAAGTTCCCTTCCCAAAACCTTTTCCTGGATACGCGTCTGTATTTATGAAGCTTAATCTTTGAGTGTATTCAAAGGAGTTTATGCAGACCATAGATACATTATTTTTAGATCCTTCATCATTTTGGGTAGCGTACAACAAGATCGTTCTTGATCGATTTTTAACTGTTACAATTTATTTGTTTAATAATGCTTTATAGTGTTTTTTGAGTTGCGTGGTATTTTGCTCCATATAATTTTTTTTATTTCCTTCGCGGTAGATTATCTGCCACCGGGAATGAATGTCTTTTTTTTTTTAGGTTTTACACAATGAAACCGAACAAATGTTGTAGATTAACAGGTTTTTTTTTTA
The DNA here is from genome assembly GCA_021234595.1 of Delia radicum. Taxonomy (NCBI): domain Eukaryota; kingdom Metazoa; phylum Arthropoda; class Insecta; order Diptera; family Anthomyiidae; genus Delia; species Delia radicum. The sequence continues at coordinate 75,714,733 of CM037851.1, forward strand.
TAAAAGTGTGACAACAATGCATAAAATAAAAGCAGAATATCAAAAAAAAAAAAAAAAAAACTAGTATTCAAACCACAAACATTTGTAATGTCACATAAATTAAAAAAAAAAATAAAAGAATTTCATTAAGCAAGTGGAAAAGAAACGACATTCCTAAAATAAATGACATGTAATGTCATACTATTGCCGCAAGTATTCAAGATGAAGCATAATATTAATGTTTTTTTTTTTTAATTAATTATTTTCGTTTATTTAACCTTATTTCTTATTTTAAATTTTCTAATTATTTGAGTTAAGGTTTGTTTTTTATATAAAAGTTTTTTTTTATTTTCAATATTTCGCTACTACTTTGTGTAGCATCTTCAGGAAAATAAATAAATTTTCAAAAAACTTTAAAGTTTGAAAAATTTTTTGAAAGTTTGAAAACATATTTAAAATATTTGACAAATATTTCTAAAACAAAAAATATAAATAATTAACACTTAAAAAATCTATTGATGTAATATTTGTTATAAATTAATGTAGTATGTGTTATTTCTTTTGTAATACATATCTATAAGCCACAACACATCACAAACGTATATAAATATAAGAGGTTACAAAAAATATAATGCAAATCACCCACGTAATTTGTCGAGAGGAGGAGTAACTATTTTTGTCAGAGAAAATATCAAACATAACGAACAATTAAAAATTGAAAAAGAAGAAATCCAAGTTGTAAAAATTGCAATATATCAGCCATTTATTGTCCACCAAGATATGCCCTAAAATCGACAGATTTTATTGATGTTTTTAAATCTCTAGGCCCCTGTTATATTGTAGGAAGAGATTTTAATGCTAAGAATGTCTACTGGGGATCAAGACTAAACTCACCCAAAGGCAAAGAGTTGCTGAAAGCAGGTAGATATATGAAATGTAATTTCCATTCTGGTAATAGTCCAACATACTGGCCAGCTGATTCCCATATACTGCCTGACTTTATTGATTTTTATATTTCAAAAGGCATAAATAAGAGTAATATTCTGGTTCAAAATTCTGAAGATTTATCTTCTGACCACTCTCCAGTATTCATGATTTTTAGTGAACAAGTTATTGAAAAACCCCAGCCGCTATACTTAACGAATAGTAAAACAAATTGGGATTTCTTTCGATTTTGCTTAAATGCAACAACAAACCTTAATGTATCCCTTAAAACCCCGTATGAAATTGAAGATGAACTTGACAATCTTATAGAAAATATTCAAGCTGCCTCTTGGAAAAGTACACCCATTACAAACACAATTTCTAAAAAACCATGTTCTGAGGAAGTAAACAACCTCATCAAAGAAAAACGAAAAGCCCGAAAAAAGTGGCAGATACATAGAAGTTCTGAAAACAAAACCAAAGTTAATCAGTTAAGTAATAAACTGAAACGACTCTTAATAGATGCTGATAATAAAAGGTTAGCATATAGATTAAGTAACTTAACAGCAACAAAAGAAACTGAGTACTCGTTATGGAAAGCAACTAAGATGATGGCTATTGGGCCAAAAGTTCTATTGAAAAGGCAAACCTATTCGCTGATCATCTAGAAGAAACATTTAAACCATTTCCCAGATTGACAAATGATGAAAACATAGTTAGACATATCAAAACAGGTAGCATAAAAATGTCATGGGTAACACGAAATGAGTTATTAAATGTAATTAAAAACGAAATTAAAAGCTATAAGGCACCAGGCTATGATCTCATAACTGGCAAAATTTTAAAAGAACTACCAGAAAAAGGTACTAAAAAATTATTGTACATAATAAATGCATCAATCAGATTGAAGTATGTTCCAAGTCAATGGAAGGTAGCTGAGGTATTAATGATTCCTAAACCTGGTAAGCAACCAAACGATAAAAAGTCATATAGGCCAATTTCCCTTTTACCAACAATGCCAAAGGTATTTGAAAAAATTATTTTGAAAAGGTTAATTCCAGTAATAGAAGAAAGAAATCTAATTCCTGCTCATCAGTTTGGATTTCGAACCAAACACTCAACAGTTGAGCAGGTACATGGAGTGGCTAATATAATAGAAAATGCTTTTAATGAAAAACAGATTTGTTCTGGAATATTCATAGATGTTGCCTTTGATAAGGTTTGGCATGATGGTCTTAGCTTTAAGCTACATAGAGATTTACCTCAACAATACAGCGAGTTATTAGATTCTTATATCTCCGGACGTTATTTTCGTGTTAAACATGAAGACGAGTACTCAAACTTAAAACAAATTGAAGCTGGTGTACCTCAGGGTAGTGTTCTGGGTCCTACCTTGTACGTCCTGTACACAAGAGATATACCGATTCCACCTGAAACCACAATTGCAACGTTCGCAGATGACACTGCGATATTAGTTACTGGCTCTAATATAAACGAGACAACTAAAAAGCTACAGACAGCCACAAATAGCATTCTCAGTTGGACAAGAAGATGGAGAATAAAAATTAACGAATCAAAGTCAACATATATCAATTTCACTTATAAAAATATTACGAACCCGAAACCCATATACATGAACAATAGTATTGTTCCGGACGCGAATACAGCTAAATACTTAGGCTTCACTTTAGATGTAAAATTGAAGTGGAAGGAGCATATAAAGAAAAAAGTAAACGAACTTAAACTTAATTTGAACAAAATGTACTGGCTTTGTAGCGCAAAATCTAAAATAACTTTGAATAATAAACTACTTCTATATCAACAAATTTTAAAACCAAAGTGGAAATATGGTATCCAAATATGGGAATGTTCAGCTAAAACAAATATTAAATTAATTCAAACCTTCCAAAACAAAATCCTGCGAGTGATAACTGATAGTCCATGGTATATTAGAAATAGTGACATTCACAGAGACCTGAATATTGCAACAGTCAATGATGAAATTAATCTTTCTGCGCACAAACATGCTCAACGAATATTACAACATAGAAATGAAGAACTACGTGAAGTTATCACAAATCCTATGCAGCATAGAAGACTTAAAAGAACTTTGCCCACGGATTTGTAACTGGCGTTTGTTTAGTGATTATAAATATTTTTCAAATTCTTAGTAATAACCAATTGAATGATTTAAAAGCTATTCTATATCTATTAGTATCGGTAATATTCGATCTTTCCAAACATTCTGATAATCCCGGTACATAAACCACAGACTTGTAAATTCTCCGTTCATTCAAGTTATTTGTGCTGTTATTCCTTCTTAATTTATACTGATTTATTAATGAACAGATTAATTTTAGTGGAAAATCATTACATATTAATAAATTCTTAATTATTTCCTCATTCTTCCTGTGAAATTCTCTGTCACTAATAGTTAGAATCCTTTCTTTTAAATTCTTTGCAGTATTAATGATAATTCTCCTATTATGTTTTGAATAAAAATTAATAATTCTTCCTGATGCCGTTGGTTTTTGATACCAATCCATTATCAAATTGTTACCTCTACCTACTACCTAACTACCAAAGTATCTAAATAAGAAAGTCTTTAGTCACGTTCCTTTTCCATGTTAAATTTAATATCCGTATTAAATCCATTTAATGCAATCAACATATTATCTATTGCATTCTCAGAAATAACACAAAATATGTCGTCAACATATTTTGTTATTATATTTGGTTATTATATTTGGTTTGATATCAAGTTTCTCAATACATGTGTCCAGTAATTTATCCATAACTATATCAGCAACAATTGGAGAAGCAGTAGATCCCATTGGGAGTCCTTTTTGATGGAAATAAATCTTCTCACCGTATTGAAAGTATCTATTATCCTCTATACAACATTTTAAAATACGTAAAAATAGGTCTTTATCAATAGTCGTATATTCCTTGATAACATTCCATTCTCCTTCTATAATATTAATTGCTAAATTAACAGGGATACTCGGGAATAATGAAACCACATAAAATGAAACTAATTTTTCATCATCCTGAATTCGTTTGTCCAATAATCTATTCTTAAATTCAATAGAGTTCTGCACATTATACTTAGAACGTTCTGTAATCTTATTTAAAATGTTAATAAGGTATTTACATAGTTCATATGATGAAGAATTAATAAAAGAACAAATTGGTCTCAATGGAAAATTATCCTTATGAATTTTAGGTATTCCGTATAATCTAGGTGCCGTAGCAATATTAGTCTTAAGTATATTTTTCTCTATATTAGTAATAATTTTCTTTTAAAAAGTTCTTCAACTATATTATTAACCTTTTGTAATTTACTTGTTGGATCTCTATTTTGTAAACTATATTTTGTAATATCTTCTACTATATTGTTCATTCTCATATCATAATCTTCTCTCTTGATAGCTACAGTTGTATTTCCCTTATCAGATTTTAATATCAGTATATCCCTATTTCTTTTCAAGAAAATTTTTGCTTCCTTTACTTTCTCTAATGTGTATATATCCCTATTCGTTAATCTTATTCTATTCAAATGGTTATATATAACATTTGTTAATTTATTTAATTTAATTTATTATATCTAAAAACCAGAATAAATATTGATTGTCTTTGAACCTACATTTATATAATAATTACAAATGTTCATGTTAAATTAATACGATTTTTTTTTTTTAATTTATTGCTTCTTTAAACTTCCAAGAAATTTATGTATTTTTAATATGGCCATTATTATGTTAATAACATAATTAAATACATGACAGTTAAGTTAAGATGTCGTCTTCTTTATAATTTTTTTTTTTTGTAAATTTTTATTTCTTTTTGCTAACTTAGGTTTGTTTTTTTTTCTAATTTTTTTTTTTTTTTTTCAAATATAATTTTTATTGTTTTTATTTTAGCTGTAGCTGTCATAATTTAGTTTCGCTGTCTTTGGAAATTAACGTTATTAATTAATATTAACCGCTAACGAAATACCCCACACATAACACTCTGATTTTACCGCCTGGCTCTCAGACACAGGTTGTTCATTTATATTTATTATTCGTGTTTTTTTTTGTGTCTACTCTTTTAAATACCAATCTTTAGTTGATGTTCAAAAAAAAAAAAAAAAATTATCTTGTCAATATTTAATATTTTTATTTTATAGTTTTTCAACAGAAATTATTTAATTTACCGTTAAAACATTTAAGTTTTATTATAAAAAGTTCATATATAGACAGACAAAAATGTAAAAATTACTATTTAATCGTTTTTAATTTCATCCCAGGTTTTGGGTGGCATTTAATGAAAGTGTAAATTTTTTAATTGTTATTTTATCTGCTGAGAATATCCCACTGTGCAATAAAAATTTGTATGGTTTTTATTTGACAAACATTTTGTAGTTATAATAGATGTTTATGGAATGCTTACTAACAATAATTAGTGGAAAATTAAATTTTTACGGGAATTATTTCAAAATTTTTGAGATTTCTTTACTTTGCCTTGTGTGAATGAATAAATATTTTAAAGACGAAATATGAGAAATAAATTAAATATACACTAGTAATAAGAGGTCTGTCTGTAAGAATCTGTCAAACAGGTTTCAAGTATATTTGTCTAATTTTTAAAAAATTTTGTTGAAACACAGAATTTGGCAAAGGATTTATTTTAAAAATTTCAAAATTTCTTTACCATATAAGTCATTTCATGTCAAGCCGAACGATTTTTGAAATCACGATTTTTGTTTTCTTTGAAATTTAGCAGATGTTTTTTTGTTTCAAAAATGATTGACAAATATTTTGGTAAACAATTTTATAATAAATGTACACTATTAATAAGAGTCTGTCTGTAAGAATCTGTCAAACAGGTATCAAATTTATTTGTCTAAGTTTTAAAAAAATTTGTTGAAACACAGAATTTGGCAAGGATTTATTTTAAAATTTTTAAAATTTTTTTACCATATGAGTCATTTCAGGTCAAACCGAACGAATTTTGAATTTGAATTTGAATTTATTTGACAATCCCATACAACAAGATATATATCTTTTAATTTAAAGTATGGGATGTAAGAAATTGTAATTACAAAATAGGGTTACATTTGTAGTTTTAAATAATTAAATTAATAATAATTAATAAAAATAGAAAAATAGAAAAATAGAAAAATAGAAAAAAAATAAAAAAATAAAAAATTAAAACATTAAAACAATAATGACAATAAAATGAAAAATAAAATAAAAATTAATAATATTTAGTTACTGACATGAAAAACTTTAAGTTGAGAAATGTTTTGTTATTTCCCTTTTAAAACTTGTTGCGTTATTGTTGGTTTGAATTTTTTATTGGCAGAAAGTTCCAAAGATGGATGGCGTTAAAATAAAATTGCCATTCCGTAATAAGGCTTCTGTACCAGATGGAAAGTATCTTTTTACCCCTTCCTGATTGAAAAATGCAAGGCGGTCATACAAATTTCGTGACTCCTTAGTATATATTATTTTGTGAAGCAGGGTGAGTATTCTGACGTTCATTAGATTCTCAAGAGACATGCCGTACAACTGATTTGTATAGGAAGATACTCTATTATGATCGCGCTTTGAGAGCCCAAAAACATATCTTATTATTTTATTGTAGATCACCTTTAATTTACTCTTACTCGAGGAATCACAATGAGCGAAAAGCTCACAGCCATAGAGCAACCTGGGCATTAAATAAACTTTAGCAATAAGCATTCTGATTTCAAAAGGTGTACAGTACTGTATAGGCCATAGTGTACGAAGCATATAGTTCATCTTGAAGACTATAGAGTTGACATGATTCGACCAACTAAGCGTGTTATTAAAAATAACCCCGAGGTTTTTCACAGACGAAACTATTTCAATTTTCTTGTTGTTGAGAACAATATCAAAGATAACGTTTAATTGTGACGATTTTTTGCGTATTATGAGGCATTTTGATTTTTGAGGGTTTAAGCAAAGCCTATTTTCCGATGCCCAGAGGCAAATTTGGTTGAGATCATAGTTAAGTTTACTAAGATTTTCATGAACACGATCTATTGAACTCCCCAAGTAAAGCTGGACGTCATCAGCATACATTTGAAGTTTAGAGTGAAGCAAGCGATTAGGCAAGTCATTCACATAGAGTGAAAAAAGAAGAGGTCCTAAAATCGAGCCTTGAGGTACACCCCTTTCCACAGGTAAAGCTTGTGAGTAGTTATTATTTAAGAATACTGATTGACAGCGATTTGACAAGTACGAACTAAGCAATAATGTTGACGAATTTTGACATCACAATTTTTGTTTGCTTTGAAATTTGGCAGATGTATTCTTATTTCAAAAATGATTGACAAGTATTTTTGGTAAAACTTTTATAATTTTTTTCAAAGAAGTAATTTTTGTTTAAAAATTCAAAAAAACATGAAAAATGCTCCGACATGTCGATATTAAAATTGATGTATATTAAAAACTAGTAGGCCGATTTTAATGATTAATGACTTATTTTAATTTCTGAGGCTGAAGCACTTTTAAAAGAATTTTATTTTACTCTAGCAAGCATGTTGGCTAAACTGAGTCTTTAAAATGGCTTTAAAATGCGAAACTTGAAAATTAAACTTTTCTATATTAGCTGTCACTATAAAATGATCTATAGCAAAACAAAAAAAAATGCTCAAAGAATCGGCACAAAAGTACCTATTTTTGGATTTTAATAGGGGAAACTAGGCACACTTGATCTCTTGGAACACTTGGAACACTTGATCACCTTGATTATTTCATTTTAATTAATATCGAAATAAATTGTTCTTTTTTGTTGATTGTAATCAATAAAATCATATTTGGTTTACTTGCAAAGTGTTTTGTTTATTTGATGGTTTTGATTCCTGGAATCAAAACATTTTTTTTTTTTTTTTTTTTTTATAATTTAACCAATACTCAGGGGATGCCCCTTACTCATGCAGTGCATTGTATTGATCAGGAAAATAAGGTATGGGAAGGAGGAAAGAGGGAGTAGTGTTTGTGGATATTTGATTTAAATTTTTCTAAATTGTAAGTAACAGGGAAGACTTCTGCGGGAAGTTTGTTCCACATACGAATCGTTCGACTAAAAAACGAATTTTCTCTGTAATGCGTTGTGCGAAACACAGGACAATCAACTACAAACGGATGTGCTCTACTAGATAAGCGAGTATTACGAATAAAAACTCGGGCTCGTGGAATAAGTTCACTTATGTCAGATGAGCATCTCCCATGGTAATATCGATAGAAAAGTGTCACACAACCCACATTCCGACGATGCTCCAATGAATCAATAGAGTTGGATACACTACTGTCATTGATAAGCTTCACCGCCCTCCCCTGAACACGGTGCAGAAGCTTCAGAATAGACAGTGGAGCCCCTGCCCATATATGAGAGTTGTATTCCATTTTTGGCCGGATATAGCTGGTATAAATAGTAAGGAGATCGGATGGAGTGAAGTAAGTCTTGCACCGTTTTAGAAAACCGAGACACTTGAATGCCTCTTTCGACACTTGAAACACGTGCTTATTCCAACGGACATCACACTGTATTCTCATGCCCAGAACATCAAGAGTATCCGATTCCTCAATACCTATACCATCCATAGTTACAGATGACAATGTCAATTCCACAGCCCGTCTGTGGGTTAACATACAACATTGGGTCTTGCGTGCATTAAAATCGACCTTATTCATGCGACCCCACTCGGAGATTGTAGAAAGGTCTTGATTGAGTGTGTCATTCATGTTCTGCCGCATGCCCTCTATCTCCAAAGAGCTTGGCCTGTGATCGAATGAAAATGAATGACAAATGTTGCTGTCGTCTGCAAAAGAGTAGATAGGGTTGATGGTCTGACCAAGAAGGTCATTAATAAAAATAAGAAAAAGGGTAGGAGAAAGAACACAACCTTGCGGTACCCCTGAATTTAGCTGAAACTCGTTTGATGAGACCCCATCTAAAACAACACGTATAGTGCGGTCTCTGAGAAAACTCGTTATAAATCGAGAGAAGACACTACCGACACCAAAAGCAACTAGCTTAGTCACGAGTGCCCCGTGCCACAGATGATCGAACGCCTTAGAAATATCTAGATCAACCACTTTACTCTCACCAAAGCGGTGGATTGACCGGCTCCAACGTTCCGATAGAAACGCCAACAGGTCTCCCGTAGATCGACCACTACGGAAGCCATACTGTCGATCATTTAAAAGTGAATTGGTCTCTAAATATTTCACAAGATGGTGGTTAACCATGGTCTCCATCACTTTGGAGAGCGCAGAGCAAATTGCGATCGGGCGGTAATTTTCAGGGTTGTTAGCCGCACCCTTTTTAGGGATAGGCTGGACATTGGCCACCTTCCAGCATGAGGGGAAGATTCCCGCACGGTACGAAGAGCTGAAAAGTTTTGCCAATGGACGTGCCAACGTTAAAGAGCACTGTTTCAGCACCAGTGCTGATATGCCATCCGGCCCCGGTGACTTATTTACGTTGAGATCCGCAAGAACCCTTTTTACTGGCCGGGCCCGAAAGAAAATCGATGGCATAGTATAAGATACCCTTTCGAGAACGGGCAGTGGTTGATCGCTTTCCGGCAAGAAAGAATTTCTTGCAAAAAGTTCAGCGAAAAGGTTGGCCTTATCAACCGGGTCAGTGAATGATTGATCGTCCTTTAAAAGAGTTGGAATAGAAGAACTAGCATTATCCCTTACTCTTTTAACAAACGACCAAAAGGTCTTACTGCCCCGAGGAGCAGAAAGAACTTTGCCACGTAGACGCTGTTCGTATAAAACCTTTTCGCGTCTAAGTACCTTGGCACACTCGGTTCTCGCCTTTTTGCGGTGCAGATCAGTAACGGCGTTCTTATTCGAACGCCAATTACTGAACGCTGCCTCTCTGGATCTGACTGCATTTTTGCACGTCTGGTTAAACCAACACTTGTGTTTTGATTTAACCGAAATATGCTTCGTTGGAATAAAAAGTTTCATTCCTAGCATAACAATATTGACTACCATTTCTGTAGCGGCATCGACGTTGTCGTCGAGAAAACAGATTTTCCAGTTAAAATGCCAAAAGAAATCGTTGAGCTCGGCCCAACGAGCTTTTTCATAGAGGAAAATAGAGCGTTTTGGCGCTAAGTTGGAAACGCTGCGAAGAGTAGAATATGAAAAAGATGCAGAAATAGTACTGTGATCCGAATTTCCGAGAGGTGCAAGTATTTTCACTTCGTACTTTTCAGGGTGAGAAGTGAGGAAGAGGTCGCGAGTGTTCCGCGATTGCCCTTCAACACATACATTGTGTGTTGGCTCATTCACAAGTTGCGCAAGGTCATTATGCGCTGCGAAAAGTTCAACGTATTGGCCCTCGGGAGTTGTATGGCTCGAATGGCGAATCCAGGATGAGTTGTGGATATTAAAATCACCAGCAACAACGATTTCACTATTCGGACAACCCTCCAAGATTTTCGAAATTGAATCGGAAAGGGCATCGAAGCCATCAAGAGATTTAGCCAATTCCGTGTTTGGACTTCTATATAGAAACCCGAAGTGCAATATGTGCGACCTGATCTGGAATTTAACCCAAAGAGAACTAAATTCCTTATCATTACAGTACAACTTCTGTTTTAATTTTATTTAGATATTTTGAAAAATTTATTAACAAAATTTACACCAAGAAAACATATTAAACAGTTTCGGTGATAAATGTCTTCTCTTTTTTGGGGATCAAATGTGTCTAGTTTTCCCTATTTCTCTGTGTCAGTTTTTACAGCCCAAAAATGAGGTATTAGCTCACATTAGCAAAATTTCAACTACAATACTAAACATTTCAACTGCATTAACAATTTATAAGTGTGAATTTTCCGCATTATTTTGTAGCCAATTTTAAAATTTTATTATATGATTTTTTGTTTAAACATAGAGGAGTTTAGGGTAGTGCGGTAATAGGTGTGAAGTAGTAAATTAAATTTTTTTTTTCTCGAAAATTTTTACTTTTAACTCTTTCTGATATTGAAGGTGGATGTTTTAATTGTATATTGATAGCTTTTGAAAATATTAATTAAAACATTTTTTTTTGTATTCGTGTTTTTATATGGTACATATACAAACATACATTTTATTAACATGTCTTTTAAATGACAACCTAATATAAGCCAAAAATTTGCAAATTGTTGAAATTATGCGAATTCTTGTGAATTTGAGGTGAACTTTTAATAACATAAATTTATTAAGTATTAGATCATATTTATATTATGTTAGAATCTTTTGTAAATGAATTGACCAATAAGGCCTGCCATAGACAAAATTGATTTATTAGAACCAAAAAACAATGCCAAAATAATAAAAATGTTCCCAAAGTCCATTTCATGTAATTATAAAATGACAAGACTTGTTTATGGCCTGTTTTATATGTGCTAGACGTTTTAGCAAGAAGCCGGCAAGGTTGGCGGAAGCTTCAGCTATAAAAAAAAAACATTTTGCGGGGAAAAAAGCGGTTGACAACTGACGGCTTGTATCTCTGGTCCATTGTGACTCTGAATATGCGCATGAAGATACATTTATGTTCTATGAAATTGTTTTAATTGATTATTTCTTTGTTCATATTATTATTTTTTCTCTCTTTTTGCCTTTATATGTTAATGAACATAAAGTTTAAGATTTAGTTTTCTCTGAGTGTATCAAAGAGCTGCTTATTAAAGGAGAAATAATTATTTTATTTTCGTATCGACATAACAATTAAAGCTATAGGACAACGTTTTAACTCAGTGATTCTTAACCTTTTTTGGGTGATTCTTAACCTTTTTCTGTACAATAGAGAGTACTTTACTTAAAAAACACACCTAACAATTTGTTTAATAACAAATCACTAATTTAATAACAAATCATTAATGGCACTAAATCCGGTTTCTACTAAGTATGACGATGAAAATGGTAAAAGTATCTGCTGTGCAACGCTTGTCATATTGGGATATTTTTTTCCACTTCCAAAGAAAGCCACGCCATCGTATTTTGTATGTTAGAAAGTGTTTTAAAAGATTCATCATTCTGCAATTCTAAAAGCTCTTCTTGATATTTCATAGCCACTTGAGAAACATCTATCAGTAAAGGTCGAGTTATCCATGGTGAAAAAACCATCTCTTTTAAATCTGAAAATCTCTCATTGAATTCACAAGCCATTTTATCCAAATGATCCACAATGACGAGAACGGCAGAATTATTTACCTTGCACTTATTTAACCAAAAAAATTTTGATATTTAACTTGTGAAACATTATTTTTTAATAGTTGAAAAAGTCCAATAAAACCAAATATTTTAGATTTTACATCAATATGGGTTGTATCAGATCCTTGCAATTGCTTATTCAATATATTCAATTTTTCAAAAATATTTGCCAAATAGCTTACAAATGCTTTACCATTTTCTGTTTTTAGGAGGATCATATTAGGGTTATCGTTCAAAAACTCACTTAGAGTATCAAAAAGATCCATAAATCTCATCAGGCAATTCCCATATGACAGCCATCTTATTTCGGAATGGTACAGTAGCTTGTTGAAGTTGCTATTATTATTCCCACAAAATTTTTTAAATACACATTTTGCATTTGATTTGATAAAGTTGACACATTTTTTTAAAGCTCGCATAATTTCATTCAAGTCAGAAGAAAGTTTTTAGGAAACTAAATTTTGTCTCTGCACTACGCAATGTACAATCAACATGTGTGGGTTATCATCCTTCATTAATTTTAAACATCCACCTTTCTTAGCCATCATAGCAGGAGCACCACCAGCCGCGCATGATGTTATATTTTTAAAAGGTATTTTAGAAGAATCTAAATATGTTTTTAGTTCATTGTAAATATCTTTAGCGGTAGTTGTGGTTTTTAGTGATTCGCGGAATAACATTTCTTTGTTAAATTGACCATTATCAACATATCTTACATAAGCCATAAGTACCGCCTCACTACCTCTTAAAGTTGATTCATCCATTTGTATAGAGAATTATTTAACTCTTAACTTTTCAATTAGTTGCGTTTCAACATCTTTAGACATCTCATATATTCTTCTATGAACAGTGTCGTTGCTGAGTGGCATTTTCTCCACATCGTAATTATCCCTTTCAAGAACTTTTTTGAGGAACATTGAAATACCTGGCTTAATTAGATCCTCCCGTATTGTATGATTTTTTCCGCATTTAGCTATTAGAAGTGAAATTTCATAACTAGCTTCCAGATTACGATTTTTGTTGCATTTTGGCCATCAAACAGTGTGTTAATTGTTGCCCTTTTCTCGAATTTGTCTTTGATATTTATAAAACGATTCAAATCACAGGTCACACAAGTATTATGTTTGGCCTTTAAATGTTCCTATAGGCGTCCTTTTTTCATTGACTCGTTGGTCAAACTGTTCTTGCACAACAGACAGAATGGCAAACGAGCATCATGTGGAGTCGTAATAAAACCAAACTTCAAATATTCATTTGAATATTGACGAACTTACAGATAAAATACAGATTTTTCTTATACTACAGAATTTTATTTTTATATATTAGAAAAACATAAAAACTTACAAAAAATAGCCCATTGCCCCCCAGTGGGGCGAGCGCCCCACGTTGAGAAACACTGCTTTAAATAATTTTGAAAGAAGTTCGAAAATGGGTAAACTTTTAAATAAATAGTTGGCAACCCCTATTAAGAACTTACTACAATTTGGTTATTTATAATCTCGGTCCATATGTTAATTAATTTTTTATTTATTTTCAAACCACTTTTAAACGCGATCCAATAAAAAATTATAGCCGTTTAATTGTAATGGGTTGAAAACGGGACAGTTGCTACAAAATGAGTTAAATTAAATAAGTTGTCTATTTCGTTTAAATTATTGATAGTTCATTGAAATATATTGATAGTTCATTACATTACCATATTTGTGAACAAGTTTTAACTATAAACTTAATTTAAATTTCAATAATCAATAATATTAAATTGTTTTATTATACTTAAAAATGAATTTTAATTTATTACCGATTTCCTATTTAACTTAAAAGCTTTTTTTTTTTTACTTAAAATTTAAATGCTCCATATTATATAAACAAATTTTAACTAATTAATTAATGAGACAGAAAACATAGATTTGAAATACTTTAATTTTTTCTTTTAATCTTATAATAAATTTCAAACGGCAAATTAAAAAAATGCCGCCAATTTGATAAAAACATAAACTGCTTAATGATTTAAATGGATTGCTTTAAATATTTTCAACACATTAAAAGTTGTATAAAAAAAGACTATTTTTTTTTTTTTTTTGTTAAAAAAAATATAAAATCACAAAACATTGATAAACATTGATAAACCATTTCTAAGCCGCTAGAGACACCAACATGTACTGATATTTGTATTAAACAAAAACTTATTCCATAGTGTTTTCAAAGTATGCGACAAAAAGTCACGGCATCTTTTTTTTTTTTTTTTTTATTTTATATAGTGGCAAAATATAAAAACAAAATAAGTTATCTGTAATTAAAAATCTACAAAGTAACAAACAAAAAAAAAATAAATGATCAAATTTTATGTACTTTTAATAAGACTACTTAGACAACGTTATCAGAGATTAAAAATAAAATATGTGTAGAAAAAAACTATTGAGGAGATATTTAAAAAAAATGAATTGGAAGAATATTTTATGGTAAAACATACCCAGTATATAGTTTTATTAAAGTTAATCTTGGCTGCAAAAAAAAAAAAAATGTTCCAAACATTTAAGATTACATACTGGGATCTTTAGCGAATGTTATGTCTTTAATTTAGTCATTTTTTTTAAACAAAATTTTGGCACGCTTTATTTTTTTATTGCTTGGTTTTTTTTTGTAAAGCTCACAAAAAAAATCTACTTAACCTTCGCTTTCATGAAGATTTTTTTACGTCAACACATAGTATCTACAAGGGTAGATATCAAAATATATCCTTAGTTTTGTATGGGAAAAATATACAAAAAATGTCCAACAAGGCCAAAATAAATATTAAAATCAGAGCAGATATTTCAATTACCAATAAAATTATTTTTCTATATATATACTCAAAAAAAAAGTCTGTAAAGGCAGCGAAAAATTTTTGCTGAGTCAGCAAAATTTTAGTCAGGAAGGTGCTTGCAAAAAAAAAATTCCTAATGTCAGCAAATGTGCCTGTCAGCGTAATTTTTGTAGCAAAATTAAATAGTAAAATATTAGTTCAAAATTAGTTTAGTGCTAAATTTTAGCTGAAAATACAATTTCAGCAAAAAATTTGCTGAAAAATAGTATACCTGATTTACAAGCCGTTTTACTAATTTTTCTACTATTTTATTTTTTTGAGTATAGTTTGCCTGTTTATATTTCAAATTTTGTCAAAACTTTTCTATAGTAATGCTATAAACACATAGACGACTGCAGCTACACGACTACAGCCTGTCAAAAATAAAATACACACGTTTATATGAAAACGATTATTTTGGCACCAACACAACTACACGGCTACCCGACTACTTTTGCCGCTGTAGTCAACTTAGGTTAATTTCTATTTTTGTTGGCTGCAAAACAAAAATAGTGTTGACAATAAAACAAAATATGTAACAAATTAGTGCTTAAAAATATTTTATTTTGTTAAACACAAAAAACGTCGCAACATCAAATGGTATAATTGCATTAATATTCAAGAGGGGTTATATAAATTTATTTTCACGTTATAATAATGTATTATAAATAAGTAATTGTATTTTTAAGTGAACTTTATATACGTGTCTACAACCAAGCATGTTGTTCTATTTTAATAAAGAAAAAAAAGATGTAATTGGCACTACTGAAACAAAAATGCATTTGTATCAGGGATGTTAAATGGAGTTTTCAATTTTGTACCAACATCCAAAAAAAATTGTACTTTTTGGACGTTGACGGTACCATTTTTTTAAATTTATTAAAACAACAAAAAAAAAATACATAAAAATTCTCTTGTACAGAAAAAAAAAACAAAACCTTCCAATAACATACATTATATGTATGAATAAAATAAGGCATAAAAAAGTCTTATGAATATATGAGACCAAATCATGGAATTATTTGTTTAGTTAATAAACTATTTGGAATTTCTTCATCATAGCAGCATAAATTTGTCGCTCTT
Organism: Delia radicum; assembly: GCA_021234595.1. Classification (NCBI taxonomy): domain Eukaryota; kingdom Metazoa; phylum Arthropoda; class Insecta; order Diptera; family Anthomyiidae; genus Delia; species Delia radicum. Next base: position 75,730,789 of record CM037851.1, read on the forward strand.
AACCAATCCTTGCTCTGTATGAGACTTGATAATGTTGGCTAATGTAGTCTGTTTCTTTCCTTAGTTTTTATTATATTTTGAAAAGAAAAAAACTCTTTCCACATTTGCAGACCAGTGTGGAATGGATAAAATTCCAGCAACGACTAGAAATGTCTGGAAACATATTGACATTCAGTTCATTTTGAAATTAGCTACTACCGACCAAAAACTACAAACGTTTTAATTTTTTAACGACTTCAGTTAAAAAAATTTTAGTTTTTACTCTGGCTCAAGTAATATTTTTACTAAGAAGACAAGAATGGAGCAAAATTAATGATTAATCGGTTTTTTGTTAAAGTTCTGCCTATTATGGAGGCTATAACTTTTCTAAAACATTGGGTTCTGATGAGATCTTTAACCAGATCGAAATACTAGTATTAACCTAGCTAATATGTTTGATTTGCTTTATTTTTGTAAATATACGGAGGTTGAGAGCTCGTTCTAAATTAAACATATATAAGATTGTTTGGAATTTTCTTTCATTTCTTTAACAATAATTTAATTTTCGTTTGAGTTTGAATTTTAACGTCTTTTTCAGACAATTGCAGTTAATACTATAATTAATATGCAATTTTATTTAATTTAATTGTGAAAGGCGTGGTAGAGAAGAATGAGTGTATTTTCTAAAAATCATAACTACATTGCAAATATTCAATTTTTTCTGAATCAGACTGCGCAGTTTCTGGTATTGAACGTTCGTCAGTGACCCTGTTTTTTTTTTTGAATTTTTGAATAATGTAATATTTGTTATGTTTTTATTTGTTCGATTTTTCTGTGCAATCACTGACCGTGGTATAGATAAACTGATTTCTAATGCCACATGCACTCGCACTACACGTTAGACAGAGCGCTTTAGCCCTCTGAGCTATAGTTAGGTCGAGTTTTGTTGTGATTAATACTAGTTTTATTCAATACACGGTGTTTTTGTTCTTGCATACATAATCTCAGAAGTACAACTCCAACAACACAACAGTTCTATTTTTAGAAACTCACCTCACTCTAATGTCCACTGTTTTCCCATATGTTATAAGTGATGCCATATCTATATATCAATTTTCACTTCTTCAGAATTTTAATAAATTCAAAATAAAAGTGAAGTTGGCTTCAACAAGTGTCAATATATGTAAGAGCTGCCAGATAAATTTTGTAAAAAAACGTAAATTTTTAATCGATATTAAAAAAAAAAAATTGCCAACTTTATTCTTCAAAATCCTTAAAATGATGATAAATCGTAAAATCTGGCGGATATAGTCGCATATATTTTAAGAGCTCATTACATAAAACGAATAAATGCAATGAAAAAGGACACAATAACAATTTGTTTGCTATACTAAAAATTCAAAAAGGGGAAAAATTAAAAATTTTTAAATTGTACCAAATGAGTCGCGGGTAGTACCACGGTACTTTAGAAGGTCAAAATGTACCAAAAAAAGTACAATTGTACCAACTTTAACATCCCTGATTTGTATAAAAATATATTTTTAAATTGAATCGTGATCAGCTGTTTACTATGCTGCTGTCGTTTCCAAAATAATAAGTAGCTGACCACACGGCGACGATTGCAGTCAACGGCATTTGCAGTCGTGTAGCTCTGCAGTCTGCTGTGGTCTATGTGTTTATAGCATAAATATATAGTTTGCCTTGTTTATATTTCAAATTGGAATAAAAAACCAAGAATCTAGTAACCTTTGAAAATATTGTGACCACGTGTTTGTATGCGAACAAGATTTCAGTTCGTCGTGAATATTTGTTGTGAAAGTTTGTGTTTGACCAAAATTAAATATGAATAGCGTGATCAATTTTGAATATCTTTTTTTGGGCAGCTGTTTCCAGGTCATTTTTTGTCATAATACTGTGTTTTCTAGTGCTTTTCAGAATCAAACTTTGGATAGGTTATCTCATGAAGAAAGGCAAGAGTATTTTCGGAATATGTTGGATGCCGATTTTGATACTTCATCCAAGCCTGACCCATTTGCAGGCGCTGATAGTGATGACGAATATTTGCCTGACCAGGAAGATGCGGAATCAGATGCTCAAATAGCTGGCGAAGGCGTAAATGTTGAGCTGAATATTGACAGCGAATCTGATAACGATGACAGTGATGAAAAAAAACAAGGTTCCAAGAGTTTGAACAAGGTTCCAAGGAATAGTTTGAAGCTGATGATGTCCGGAACTAGATACAAGTGGGCGCATCAAACAAAAGGTGGGTGCTACATGTGCTACCGATGCTCCAAAAGGAAGAGAGCTACACGGCAAACATGTATCAAATGCAAGAAGCCCATATGCTCAAAACATAGCTTCACCCAGACAAAGTGTGAAGATTGTCATATGGGCCCATTTTCTTCTTCTTAGATGCTAGTGGGCGCATCAAACAAAAAGGTGAGTGCTACATGTGCTACCGATGTTCCAAAAGGAAGAGAGCTACACGGCAAACATGTATCAAATGCAAGAAGTCCATATGCTCAGAACATAGCTTCTCCCAGACAAAGTGTAAAGATTGTCATATGTACCCATTTTCATCTTCTTACAATTTGCGTAAAAAAATACTACCTACATAAGTATATACTTTTTCTGACTTATTTGTAAATAAACGAAAATCCATTACATATTGTATTGTTTTTCCAAAAATTTCAGATGATTTTTTTGTCATTATATAAAGAAAAGTGAGAAATGTTCATACAAATTTCTATATATCTACCAGGGTAGATACTATAAACTAAAGTAGAAATAAAGACAAAATTAAAAAATAAGTAACAAGTTGTGCAGTAAAATCATTTTTTGTTAGCATTTTCTGCTGTAAGTCTAAAATTTGATAACTGAGTCGGCAGCATTTTCCGATTTGATGAAAACTCGCTCAGTTATTTGAAAATGAAAGTCGATTTCTCTACCCGGGTAGGGATTATATAAGCGAAGGTTAAGAAATATCGATAGGGAAACACTTTTGCTAGAACACACTTAACCAGGCGTTATTGCTAAAACATCTTAAGATTTCGTTTACTTGTCCAAATATCTTCTACTAAGGTCTGGTAAAAACACTTTATACTTAGATCTGGTATAAATATTAAAATAAAACTATCATGTTTTACTTTAGCTACTGTGTGGCTTAACGAATGGGCTGCTGCTCAATATAATTTACAATTATAAGATTTGCTACGTGTGTCCTCTGCTTTTTATTCATTGTTGAAATGCTTGTCATCTTTAAATTGTATTTCTTTTTGTCGTTTATTTTTTTAGTCCCATTGCTCTTAGTTTCAACTATTTATTTGTATAATGTTAATATGATTTGCAAAAAAAAAACACAGTAGTTGAATGCAGTATTATGAAGCATATTGCTTTTTTGGCAAGTAGTTTTACACTTTTATACGTTTACTAATAAAGCATATTTCTTAAGATTTGTAGATGTTTGAAACATTTACTTGGCGCCAACTGAAAAAATATTTGAAAACTATATTTTTTTTTTTTTAATTTTTGTTAAACAAAAATTTTCAAAAACTGAAATTGAAGTTTTGAAAAAGTTCAAGTTCGAGGTCATACTCTATATTTCTTTATTAGGATATTGTCCTAACAAATAATCCATAGATTTTTAGTTTTCAAATTTATTCTTGGACCCTTTCAGGAATGTGTTGATAGATTTATTTCGGGAATTTTCTAGGTTCCCATCAACAGAACACGCTTTGAAAGAGGTAACAACCCAATGTCAAACATCAAACATTCATAAAAGCTACTTTACTCACTACATGAGAACTAATATATATTATATTAGCTCGAAGTAAAAGATTATCACCATTGATCAAAAAATAAATTGAAAACTTGTTTGTTATGTGAAAGGTCCACCTCTGGTGGATATTCAATACACGTTTTTTTTTTCCTTTCTTTTTTTTTTTATTGTTTATGAACAAAAACATTGCGTGTAAACTGTCTTTTACACAAGGTTGATATAATTTTTATTAAAAATGAAAATTATGTTTTTTTCGACCTTTAATTGTGCAATGAAATTTGTTCAAAATGTCAAACCAAATTCAATATTTAAAATTTTGGTTTTCTATGATTTTCATATTATTTTTTAAAGAATTTGATTTTAAAAATTTAGTTTTAAATTTATGCAAAAATGGTTATTATTTTTGGATCAGGCATTGTTTAAGAGAAAATAGAAAATATTTATTTTTAATGAAAATGAAAATTATTCAAGTTCGAGGCCATACTCCTTATTTCTTTATTACGATATTGTCCTAACAAATAATCTATAGAGTTTTTGTTTTCAAATTTATTAATTGACCACTTTCAGGAATGTGTTGATAGATATATTTCGGGAATTTTCTAGGTTCCCATCATAAGAACACGTTTTAAAAGAAGTGACAATCCCATGCAAAACATCAAACATTCATATAAACTAGTTTAATCACTGTTAGGACAATATCCTAATAAAGAAATATAGAGTATGGCCTCGAACTTGAACAATGCTCGTTTTCATTGCACAATTAAAGGTCGAAAAACATAATTTTTATTTTTAATAAAAATTATATCAAACTTGTTTGGAAAAAAGTTTATAAAAAATTTATCACTTTTTTCATATCTGGTTTGTCGCAGAGAGATAATGATAATAGCCAGATAAAGAGTTATACGAGTATGAATTAATTGTTTAACATTTTCTTAAAGCAAGCTAATGAAAAAGATTTATTATTTTTATGAAAACTAATTTTAAAGAGAGGTTTTAGGCGTACATAATTTTTAATAAAAACAACTGAAATTTTTCATAAAATTTAATAAAAAATTTAATTTATTCAATGAAAAGTTTAAATGGACTAATTCCAGTGACACTTCATAGAACGAATGCAAAAATTAATTGACATCATGTATATAAAAGTCTCAGTGCATAGTATGCATGGGTTTTCAAAACCCCCTTCCCCTGATACAAGATTTATCAACTCCTTCTATAAAATAAAACAAAATCAACCGAAAAAATAAAAATTGTGGTTATTTTTTACTTATCTTCAGAATAAGAGGGCTGTTTAAAAATACATGTCCCTTATATGTATCTCCACTATAACATGTCCAAAGTGCATTGAGATATAATGGTTCGCGTAAAAGTGTTTCTGGAAGTTGAATTAAAAAACAAGTTTGTAATTTATTTTTTGATTAATGGTTACAATCTTTAACTTCAAGCTCATATATTAGTTTTCGTGTAGTGAGTAAACAAGTTTATATGAATGTTTGATTTTTGGCATGTGATTGTTACCGCTTTAAACATGTGTTCTGATGATGGGAACCTAGAAAATTCCCGAAATAGATTTATCAACACATTCCTGAAAGGCTCAAATCATAAATTTGAAAACAAAAAACTCTATAGATTATTTGTTAGAACAATATCCTAATAAAGATATATAGAGTATGGCCTCGAACTTGAATAATTTTCATTTTCATTAAAAAAAATATTTTCTATTTTCTCTTAAACAATGCCTAATCCAAAAATAATAACCATTTTTGCATAAATTTAAAACTAAATTTTTAAAATCAAATTCTTTAAAAAATAATATAAAAATCATAGAAAACCAAAATTTTAAATATTGAATTTGGTTTGACATTTTGACGCTCTGAGACAATCAGGCTATTATTTGTAGGTATCCCAAAATACTCCTATCTTCATCTCCATAGTATCGATAACAAAAAGTCTTTTTAAAATCATAATATTATTAAAACTTAATATGGGACATATATCATTGGAGCTCAATTAGTTTTGAGGCAAATAAGTCTAAATTACAATTCTGTAATAATTTGGGGTGCACTCATACGCCCATGTCCCTACTTTTGATCGTTTTGCAATTAGAAAGAATTTGTGAAATCACACGAAATTGAAATTTGGTGTTCTAAAATCCTAAAAGCTTTCGAAAACTCGATTTTTTTTCGAAATTATTATTGAAGTGCCAAAACATATGGTTTTATGGAAAATGAAAAACATGGAAAGTAAAATGCTTTTAAGAAATGCTTCTAACATTGTTGTCAATTTGTTTGAGTGTTTTCTAGAATATTGGGTCAAAAAAATGTTTTTAAAACAGTTTTTTAGAGTATAAATAAGTAAAAAAAATTCAAAATTTTTAATATAAAGCACCATTTTTGACCCTAAATTGTAATTTTTTTTTTTTTTTTTTGTTTGATTTTTGTTTTTGTGGAAGAAATATTCTTAGCATATATATATGATGTTTATATCAACAAAGTCTATTTTGCCACAATTAATGGAATGTGGCCAACCATTTCAACTGAGAGGAGCCGAACCGCCCTGGGCTTTGTGGTGTAATGGTTAGCGCGTTGGACTTTTACACAGAAGGTCCCGGGTTCGATCCCCGGTGCCGGCAACATCAAAATAATATGTATGAGTTTTTTCTATCCCTCATACGTATCGCAATGTCCACCTTAGGTGTTCCCATAGCAATTAACCCCACCGAAGTAAAATAATGAATCAGGGCTATGAACCAAAAAGCTTCAATAAGTTCGCCAACTCTCAATCAGGTGGCGAGCAACAACTGTTCTAAGAGTTATCATCTCGCGCAATTACAGTGTTGCCATGTCTGAAGCCCTTCATCTTTCCCTACCTTTCATCTCTATACTATCCCTTTCCAAAGAAAGCAACACACTAATGCCCGTAATTTCAAGCAATAGATACCTACCGGTGCTTAGATATCTACCCGTATACACGAACAATATCGGGTAGGTATCTAAGCACCGGTAGGTAAATATTGCTTTAAATTACGGGCATAAATATAGGAAGTAATTCCTGAGTGTTGCCTCTCTTAAAAAAAAAAAAAAAAAAAAAATTGTAATTTATTAGAAAAAAAGGGCATTCGTTTTACTTTCGACCAGGCTTTTTTACACGAATTAAAACGAATAAAAGATAGGGAAAAACGCTCTGATTTAATCGCAAGAACACCGAAAAATTCTAAAATTTTTACTTTCGCTCTGATTTAAAAGCCGTAACAGGGTAATAGAAATAAACCTGTAAAAAGCAGAAAAAGCTACAAAAAATGAGTTAAAATATTAACTTGCAGTAAAAAATGCTAAATTTATTTCTTATTTTTAATGGTGTATGAATTTTTTTGTTCTAGAAGAACCATTTTTACAAATATCCCAATAAAAAACGCTGCCTACATGCAAGCAGGTTTGTAATGGAGTAAGCCGAAAATAATCCCTTACAAATCTTCTTACATATGCCATGATTTTAATATGGCGAATTCCCTCTTGGAAGCATTACTTTTTGACAAAATAAGTGCTGATTTAAGCGCTTATGAAAAGCTGTGATTTAATGGCTTTCAGTAAAATCATATCTCGTGTCTACATTATTACGATTAAAAGTAATAATATGAATATTATATAATTTGTTTTATATAAAATTCTACAGGTATTAATTTTTTGTTGTTAAAATTTTAGACACATTAATATAATAATTTAATTTTTTCCGCACCACGTGCTAGCTCTTCAGAAACAATTATATCACTATTTAAAAAACCAAACACAGTCGGAAATCACTCAGGAAAACAGGTACAGATCGTTTATAAGCCACGATATGAAACTTTCTGCATTACAACATTCAATCTTGTAAGGTAAGCTGCTTACAACCTGCATTTTTTGTAAGGGAACTCAGAAAGCTCAAAAATTCGTCTTGTTTATTTTTGTACGAAAGTTATTCATTTCTTTTGCTGCTTCTTAGTATAAGGTAATAGAAAGAACTTACATGAGCGCATTTGTTTTATCCTGCTTCTAAAAACACGAACATTGTTTACTGGGATGTTTGTGTTTGCCGATTCTAGAATTGTTCCCTCTTCATATGTTACATTTTTTAGTCCTTGAAATATATATTTTTCCAACATGGTGTTCGCTTTCTTCGGTTTCAGAATTGTCAATTTTTGATATGGGACTTTTGAATTTTTTTGTCCTCTAACATTTTTATGCATAGCGTTTGTAGAGTTTGTCTAAAATAAAGACGTTATATTTAACATTTTATAAGCCCGAGTAAAAACATATGTTTCGATTTTTCACCTTCCTGGAAATATATTTTTTAAAATACTCTTAACTGTACCTGAACAAATTACTCTTACCCTATTCTCAGTTTTGGAATTTTTAAGATATCTTATTTTTTCTTAAAATTATCGTCGTTTAAACTTGATAATAATTTCGATTTATTTTTATTTACACTGCGGGACTCTAAAATTGCAGTTACAACATCAATTTCAATTTATAATATTTTTGTAAGGAAATAAGTTTTCTTAACAATTCAAGTGCAGTCAAAAATACAGGTGCAGTTAAAAGTATTATAAAAAATATATTTCCAGGAAGGTAAAAAATCAAAGCATTTTAATCAAAATCGACGCTTTTACCGTTAATGAAGCTCGAATGCCTGATGTCGGAGAACAATTCTGAGACCAGATTTGGATTCAGCGTACCTTATATCTGTAAAAAATGTAGAAGTATACTCCATGGAAAAGTATACTCCAGATCTAATGTCAAATATTTTTCGACCTAAAATTTAAGTGTAAAAGTACTTACTCACGAGCGCTCCCCACTGTATAGTTAAATTACTCTAGAAATATATTTTTTTAACTTTTCTATATGTTACTTTGTAAACAAAATACACAAAAAACGGACTTTCGGTGAAAACATAAAAAAAAAATTTTAAATCCAAAGAAAGCAACACATTAATTAATAGGAAGGAGTTAATGAGTGTTGCTTCTCTTAAAAAAAAAAAAAATTTAAAACTTAAAACAAATAATAAGGACTATATTATTTGTTTTAAAGTAATGCAGAGATTATGTTAGTGTCATTACTGGAGGTGAGAAAACTAATGACATATCATTGCCGTTTCTTCACTGGGATGACGCGATAGCTCAGATGGTAGAGCGCTTCACTGACAACCTGGAGTTCCAGGTTTAAATCCCGTATGGAAAAATAAAAAAAATAAAAATTAGAAAAAAAATTTTTTTTTATTTAATTTGTTTTTTTTTTTTAATTTGTTTTTAGACTCAATATTTTTGTCCATACTAGTATGAATATAATATCGTAAATTTTTACAAAATGTGTAAAAATATATAATTAGATAGAAAATATGAAACAAACTATGCAATTTTAGCAAAATATTCAAAAATATCCATTTTATCAAAATATACAAAACAAATCGGTGACATTTTCTTGCAAATTCTTTGGTTGGAAAAAGCATTTGGTCAAAATCCATTATGGGCTACTGACTATTAACATGTATATGCAAGAAAGTCGCCTCCCTGGAAATGACATTTATAAGTAGTTGCCATTAGAAAGGGTTTTCCAATAGGTACTTGACAACTTTGAATTTAATTTGTCAACGCACTATTTCACTGATCATCTAACTGTTACTTTCCTTTTTTTCAGTAAACTTAAAATTTTCGTCATGGTAAAGTACACGAACGAACAACGTATGCAAATTAATAAAATGTACTCGGAGTCGGTGACCGCAACTTTAAGAGCCTTAACTCCAATTATCGGTCGTTATTCTCGCCCTTGTAGACAAGCAATAACAAGTTTAGTGCAATAATTTAACTCTACATATTTATTGTGTGATGCTGCCATGCTAGTGAGACAACGGGCTGGTCGAAGTGCCGCCGTTCGGGCGTCCGTAGCAATCGATTCAAATCAGTCAACTCGCGGCGTTCTCAAGAACTGGGCATCGCCAAGACCATTTTATGACAAATTTTGCGTAAGGATCTTGGTTTGGACCCAAACAAGATCAAGCTGACTGAAGAATTGAAGCCGATGGCCGATGGAAATATCTAAAATAGTTTGAGTTTTATTTAAACAAAAAAAATGTCAAGTCCTTATTTAAAAACCATTTATAAGCACATATATAAGTAATGTTTTTTTTACACTAGGTAATGCAAAAAAGGGTTATTAAAAAAGCTACACAAAACTCTGCCTTTACATAATTGTTAACATTTTCGAGGACTTTTGTCTGTAAAATATAATTTTCCTAAAAAACAAATTAAAAATCGTGAATTTTAAAATAAAACTAGTTTTTAAAGTTTTGAAAAAATTTATAAAATTAATATACTTTGTTTAATATTCTGGCCAGGGGCTGTAGACAAAAGTTAAGTTAAACGTTTCAGCTATGTTGGATTTTACTTCTTGTCTCTTAACTTCTATTTGTAATTATTTGGAATCTAATTAAATTTTTAAACACGTATCACACGTAAACAATTGGTGTTGCAAAAAAAAATATATATATATATTTTTTGCACAAAAAACTATTTTAAGTTAAATAAAAATAAAAAAAAATTCGAAATAAAGCTAATCTTATACACGATTTAATATTTGTTTTCTTTTTCCAAGTAACACATAGTTAAGCACTTACTTATACAAAATATTGTCATTTGTTCAGTGGAAAAACCAATAAAAATCCCTAGAGAGATTTTTTTTTTACTGTTTGCTAATATTGGCTAGAGTATCTGTCATCATTTTAATTTCACAGCATATCAGCATTTGAGCTGACCATGCAGCCCAATCATTTGAACATATATGAACATTTATTTGAACAACAGCTGCTGCTGCTTGTAGTGGTGACTTCATATGTTGTTCACCCTCCTGTAACTTAAATTTAACAGTTTATGGTTTAAATCGATTTTTCTTGTATTTTTATTTTTGTTTAGCAAAATTTCGAATAAAGCAGTAACAAAATATAAATTTTTGGTCTTGTCGCAGTTTAAACTGATTCGTAACTTTTAATTTCAATTTTAGTTTCAAGATACGATCATCATAAATGGTTGTAGAGATGACAACATTTTTACAGCTTTAATTAGTAGATTTAATTAAATTTAAAGAAGTTTCTTTTTTTGTTAATTATAGTTTTTTTTATAGTTTTATTTTTAGCTTCTTCATTTTAATGTTTAACAGTTGTCAATTAAAATGTCCAACTGTCCACAGTTGTATACAGAGTTTGTGTCTTAAGTCTTTTGTTTTAATTGCAAATTTATGGTATTATTTTTTATTTATTTTTATTTTTTTTTTTTGTAGAATGTGGGAAAGTTAATATGATTTTTTTTTTTGGAAAATATCAGTTTAAATGTTTAATATATCCGTAGCTACAATTGATTATAGTTATTTCTCTATGCTTCCTTCCCATTATGATTTATTTAACTGTGAACAGTTGTTGCCAAAAATTTGTTGCAACAATGTTTCACTTTTCAACACTTTAAACTTGAGAAAATATAGACTTTAGGATCAAAGTTGAACTTAAATATTTGAAAAAAACCTTAAATTTTACATATCTAAATACCACTAAACTCTTGTAAATGTTTGTTGTCTACAAAAACAACCAACTAATCTTGATCGATTTTTTTTTCCAGTAAATATATGTTTAAATATATTTTCGAATAACCATAATTCATAAAATTATGTTTAAACCCCAATTTTATATTTGATACAACAATTTGAACATTTTGGTAATATGGTAGTAGTAAAGTGTAGTTAAATGAATGAACACTAGAGGAGTCCAATAAAATTAAAGTGATTTTTAAAAGTTCCGGTTGGACTAATTTTGGTCGATTGCCTATAAAGACAGAAATTATTAAATATGCTGGCAATTTAATAAAGAACTGTTGGCACGGTAATCGAGTAAAAATTTGGGATTGATAAACAATGATTTTTGTGAAATTATGGTTTCTGTTACGTGTTTATAAAAAATAAATTTCAAACCATTGGAGACGCTTAAATCTTATTTTGAAAATTCTTTATTCACCATTGAACACCTCTAATGGACACTTATATTAATTTTCGTTTATTAACTAAATATAATACGTACGAATTTGATTGAGATCACACAAATGTAGTAACCACAATGTAGTAAGATCATAAGCACTAAAAAACAGAAGTTCACAATGTTGGAAAATCATTTTATTTATCGCACTTTTTCAACAAAAGGGTCAGAATTCAAAATCCTTTTTTTGTACCGGCCCCACAACAGCAACCAAAAACAAAAAAAAAATTGTTGTTATTTAAGAAATTTATTTTTTCACTATATAAAAAAATAATTTCTCTTGTTCTTGTAAATGTTATTGTTAGGCCTGTAAAACATAGTCCTGGCTACGTACGTACCAAAAAAATCTTAGATCGGAATTTTTTGTTGATAAATAGTTCATATACCGATCTACGATTTCTGCAGTAGGTGACCGCTGTATGTATAAGGTGGCGCAAAAATAACCTTCCGATGTTTTTTTTTTTCATTATGTATTTATTATGTATAGCATTTTCTGATAGGAGGATTACTTTTGCGCCACCTTATAGTTATATTGCAAAAAATAGATTTTGAGTTAAGATCATTTTGTTGAATAACATTTCGAATTATGACCATTTTGTCACCAAGGGACAAATGTAAAGAAACCACTACTACAATTTGTGTGTAACTATCAGAACTACAAGTGTAACTATCGGTTTCAGAAATCTTTTGGCTATGAGAAGAATTTTCTTAAGAAGATATTTTATTTAAAAAAAACTATTTAAGTTTCAACCCTGGCACAGTTTAGAAAATCGAACTTTTTTGAACAAATTTGCCTAAAGGTCACAGTTTTAAACGAATTTAAAAAAAAAATTAAATTTGAAAAATAGCTGAGTAAATTCCAGAGCGACTTCTCATGACTGATTTTTAAACGTAGTTTATTCATAACACTAAAACGACCGAATCTTTTTTATACCTATTCTGCCAAAATAGGTATAAAATCCCATAAAATCATTTCGAAGTGTTCTGTTCTTAAAGCAATATTTGGAGCGGAATGTAGCTATCTGCTATTTTCATGAATTTTTAATTAGTTTTTTTTTTAGTGTAACTGGATCATTCTTGAGTAAATCGACCAATCAGATTCATGTCTTACAATTTACATAAAATTTTAATTTGTTTTATTAATATTTTAATTTGTTATGCACTTAGTCTCATAATAAAACTTATATAAACTTTCCATTTTATAAAATGGAAATTTTTCTAAATGGCTAATATCTCCGAAACTAAGCGATATATAGGCTCCACTGGAGTATTAGTTAACTCTAATAATACAAATAGCTAGGTCCAGGAAAGATCCCGAGAGACAATAAAAACTTAATAACTCCGTTAATAATATGGAACATTGGTCTTAAATTGAAATATATGGAACGAACAGGGGAACGAGTGGAAACGGAACACTTATCGAAACGTAGTACGTCGGTTAAGATTTGCAACAATTTTGTCCGTTTTCCTATATCTCGCTTAGTTTTCGAGATACTAGCTATTTTATAAAATGGCGATTTTTTTTTTAAATGTCCAGTATCTCCAAAACTAAGCGAGATAGGGCAAAACGGAAAAAAATTTTGCTCCCAGGTGTATAATACACCCTAGATTCGGGAGAGATTTAGAGTGATAAATTTTTATAAAACAACCTCATGGCTCGGTATTACGGAACATGTTACCTGGTAATAAGTTAAACTTCTTACCCTTGCATTACTTCGCAACTTTTGGTATTACTGACTACCCATTAGTAACACCAAATTCAAACGTTTAATTATGTTTATCGTATAAAAATCGTTTCAATTAAAAAAAGGCAATGTATTTGTGATGCTATAATTTAGATAATTCTGAATTTTGGTAAATGAAATACACTTAGAATACTATCTAGGTAAATACAATTGCAAATTTAGTTAAAAACAAATGAAATTTCATTTAAAGAAAGGACGATTTACATTTCAGTAAATTCAACTAACATTGTCATTTGTTTTTTAATGTTCGAAAAATTGCTAACAATTGTAGTAAAAATGAACCATATGTTGGTACAAAATAAACAAACATTTAACGTTAAAAATGAATGTTAAATAATAAAACAGCTTTTGATGTGGTTGTTTTTTTTTAATGAACTACAAGGTTAGTAAAAAATTTAATTTGTTCTACAACTAACAAAACATTTACATTAACAAAAAAAAAATAAACTGTATTAGAACCCAAACAACTACATATTTTTAATGGAGAAGTTCCTTAAGTGCAGATTAATTTGTAACTTATATATAACTGAAATTTTTCGGATTTGACAGATTTGTTTTGCTTTTATTAGCTAATTAGTATTAAGTGAACATAATTCTGCAATGCCATTTCGATCAAACAATTTTAATATTTGGTTTCTATTAGGCGAAAGACTGCATCTTTTACTTGCAATGAGTTTAATGATAAAATTATTTCAAAATTAAAGTTTGGGAATCACTTCTCATACTCATACATACAGACATCAGCAAATTTATTATCCCAAAATAGCAATTGCGGGTGTGTTTTTTAAAAAATCTTAAAAACGTGACTTAACTGATTGAAACAAATGGAAAAAAAATATACTTTTATTAATTTTTATTTCAAAAACTTATTAATTTTTTATGAAAAAAAGCCTTTATAAGCTTATAAATATTTAAAATATTATAACATATTTGTTTTTTATCTCTTGCAGAAAATTCTTTAAAGCTTTCCAACGCATTTTTAATAAATCTTAAAATACTCTTAAAATATGGCAAATATTTATAACTGCTACTAAAGTCAAGTTGTGCTAATTGTTCATTTTCATATTAAGCCATTAGACTTCACCGAACTATGTACGGTCGCAGTTTTGTGTTTGATGAAAAATTCTTTTTAAGATTTTTGCCTGCCTTAAAAAGCGTTTTTGTTTTTTTTTCTTCTTTCAAATATTCAGTCAGTAACTATAAATTTATAATTCTTATAATTGTTTAAAAGCGGTATAAACTTTTAACATACTTTATATGGTCTATAAGTAGCAATAGTGCGTTGCATAGTTAATTGTTCTACAAGAAAAAAATATTTTAAATCCGAATTTGTTGTTGTAGTGATAAGCAGCAAACATATAAAAAGTTATAAAATATGACAATAATTTATACGAGATTATATTAACTTATGAAAATAGATGGCAAAATTAATAAGGTAGTAAGAGTTATAAAAAGTGTAGTGTATGTTTCAAGAGAAAAAAAAGGAAAATAAATTTTATTCACAGAACTTTTTATGGACGATTTAAATTATTTAAAGTTTATAGAAAAAATTATTCTGAATAAAATTTCAAAAAAAACTTTTGTTTGATTTCAAACTTATGGTGTTTTCGTTTCTGACAAAAAATGTAACATTTTAACGAGGGATATTATGTTCTTTTCCAAAAAAAAAATAGGTAGCTTTGTAAAAGGGTACCGTGTTCTTTTCTAATATTGTTACATCTTCAAAGTACAAAAATGTTGCTTTTTATGCCCTGAAAAAAATCACAGGATGAGATATTGCCCTAAAAAAACAGCTGATATTTTACGCTTTTGTTTTGTTTAAAAAATAAAAAATATTGTTTGTCCTTTTATACTATTTGAGGAATTGCATTTAATATCACGGTAAAATTAATCGATGTTTTCCGATTTTGATAAAATTTTGTGAATGTGTGCAATAGTGAACGCAGGTATTAAAAAATCTTTTTTTTTTTTTTTTGGAAAACTCTGGCAACCTTATAGCTTCAAATTGTAGGTTAGTGACTTCACTTAAAAGGTCATAACTTTTGATGTGTAAAAGATATCGACAAATTTATTTTTGCATAAGAACGGCTAGATTTTGTTTGGGGTATAAAAAAAATAAATAAAAAAACAAATTTTACACATTTCTTAAAAATAATTTTTTTTTAAAAAAAAAACACTTTAATATGAGTTGTTGGGAAAAATCCATTTTTTAAATTTTTAAAATTTTTATACAAATAGCTACACATGTGTTCTGAACACCCTGAAATAAAAACGTTGAAGTATGTTAACCAGAAAATGTGTTTTTTTTCAATAGTAATAGTAATAGTAGTTTTTTAATAGCAACAGTTAAAAAAAAACACATTTTCTGGTATACATACTTCTGCATTTTTTCTGATATCTCACTAAGTAAGGAGCTTTCCACTCTGAAATTTTCAGGGTGTAGCTATTTGTATAAAAATTTTAAAAATTAAAAAAAAGGATTTTTGTGTGCATGTGTAGAAAGCATGTGTAGCTATTTGTATAAAAATTTTAAAAATTTAAAAAAATAATTTTTTACAATAATTGATTTTAAAGTTTTTTTTTCAAATTTTTTTTAAATTTTTTTTTTTTTATTTATTGATAATCATATAATTACAAATTATATCCTATTATCCTAACCAGCACTAGCTACTATGGCTTTTGGAGCGTTATAGCGAAAATAGACCAGTGTCTCTGGTGGAAATCGAACCCACGACCCCCGCACTGACAAGCCAGCACGCTACCAACTAGCCCAACGGGGCGCACAATAAAAAATTTTATTTTTAAGAAATGTGTAAAACTTTTTTTTATTTATTTTTTTATACCCCGAAACCTAGCCGTCCTTATGGACAAATAAATTTGTCGATATTTTTCCACATCAAAAGTTATGACATTTTAAGTGAAGTTCCTACCCACAATTTGAAGCCATAGTGTTGCCAGAGTTTTACAAAAAAAAAAAAAAAAATTTTAATACTTGCGTTTACTACCGCACACACTCGCAAAATTTTATTAAAATCGGAATACATGGATTATTTTCACGGTGATATTAAATGGAATTGCTCATTTGGTAAAAAAAAAAATTGTTAAAATGGAAGCATCTACGGCATTTTTTGTGCCACAAAGGTTTTTGAGGATTTAATGGATTCATCTTCATCATCTGATGATGAAATTTCATCTGTTTTCTTGGAACGAAATAATCGAACAAAAACTTTGTGTTCTATTCGTTCTATTTGTTTTCTATTCGTGTTCTATTCTGAGCATACAAAAACGCATTTTTTCGGTGTTATGGCAAAATTAAAAAAAAATAACATTTAAAATTGCGAAATTTTTTTGATCAGTTTTCATTAATTAAAAGTTTAATAATATCTACTAAATGTTTAATTGAATATCAATGAAATTTCAAATTTCCAGCAAAGCAAAAAATATTTTTGAAAATGTAAAAGTTTTAGCATAAACTATCATTTTAAAAAAATTGCAAATATTTGAAAAAATTGCCAAAATTTGAAAAAAAGTAGTCACCAAATTTTAAAAAATTGCCAAAATTGAAAAAATTTAAGAAATTGCGAAAAAAACTAAATTGAAACAAATTGCCAAAAATCTAAAAACATCACTAAAATTAAAAAAAAAATCGTGCGCCCCGGTAGGCTAGTTGGTAGAGTGCTGGCTTATCAGAGCGGATGTTGTGGGTTCGATTCCCAACAGAGGAATCGAACGAATCTCTACAACGAGCCGAAGGCCATAGTAGCTAGTGCTCGGTTAGGGTAATATAATATAATTTGTAATTATATGATTATTATTTAATAAAAAAAAAATAAAAATAAAAAAAAGCCGATTAAAAAAAAATAAAATTTCGAGATACGGACGTTTAAAATTTATCTTGATGACCTTTTTTTTAATATTGACGATTTTTTTCCCCCAATTTTAAGCAATGTTTTTCCATTTTGGATATTTTTAAAATTTTAGCTTTTTTTAATTTCAGAATTTTTTTTTTTTTAAATTTTGTAGATTTTTTTATTTTCGCCGATTTTTTGACAACTTTTAATTATATATACAAATAATGGAATTTAACATCGATTTTAGTTTTTCCTGTGTTATTAATGTCGAGGAATTTTTAAAATATTTTGGAAATAAATTGCAAACAGTTTTACTTTCATATAATATTGCTATTACCAGTTTTTGTCAAATATCTATATTGAGACATTTAATGTCACATAAATGTAATTGCTCAATATTTCATCCTACATCAAATATTTTTAATCATGTTTGTCGGTATTTTAAATGACTTAGAATACAAGAATTATACCTTGTATTGCATTAAAAATTACACGCAATATTTTTTCTTTATATATTTTAAATACTTGTCAATAATTAAATGCAATTAAAAATGTATTTTTTTTTCTTCGTCAAATGCACGCACTATGCAAATTTATATAAAATTAAATTCAAGTTTTATATTTATATATAGAAAATTATATTGACAGCCTAGTTTAAATTGTAAAAAAAAAATAAGTTTTCTTTTGCTGGTTAACCATAAGTGTCAATCATGTTTAAAAATTTAAAATTTTATTTGAAAGCAATTATCGATATTAAAAAAAAAAATATAAACTTAAGCAATAATGTTCACTTATGCTGAGTTAATATCCTCCACTATATTATTTTAAACTTGTAAGTCAATATTTATTTTCAAAAACTAACTTATTTTTTCAGTCAGTAAGGGAATGATCGCTAATGTATCTGGATTTTGAGAAATATAAAATAAATTAATTGTAAGTGGTATATTTCAAATCCATCAGCTTATAGATATACTCTTTGAGAAATTTTCTTCTATAGTTTCCCTTCGGGAAATGGACCAGTCACTGGTATGGTCACGCGAATAGAACTTTGTGTGTATGAACCTGTCTTAGTTTCAGTTCAGTTATATAAAAGTAATCGGTACTTTTAACATAAGCTTGTCATTGGAGGTAGCAATTACTACATTTGGAAAAGTTTGTGACATGGCCGTACCAACTGAAATGAATAAGACATGTGACAAGTTAGAAGTAGGTAGTGTTAAAGTAGAATCATTTTAGGATTTGTGTGATTTTTAATTTGTTTTTTTTTAAAGAGAAGGAACACTCTGGAAATTCTTCCTATGTACTAATGTGTTGCTTTCTTTGCAAAGGGGATAGTTATGGGGTTAAAGATGGGGAAATATGAAGGGCTTCAGACAAGGCAACACTGTAATTACGCGATAATATACGTTTTAGAACAGTTGTTGCTCGCCACATGATGGAGGGTTGGCGAACTTATTAAAGCTTTTTGGTTCATAGCCTTCATTCAATATTGTACTTTTGTGGGGTTAAATGCTATGGGAACACCGAAGGTGGGCACTGCGTATATATGAAGAATATATAACTCATACATCTCATTTTTCTAAATTAATGTTGCCATCACCGGGAATTGAACCCAGGACCATATGTGTAACAGTACAACGCACTAACAATTGCACTATAACGCCCACAAGTGTAGTTGTATGTATTGCAGAAATAGAGAACATTTTTGATGGAAAACTATTTACATATTAAGCGCAATGTGTTTCTGTTGCAGGCGTTATTTGAATGAAATAATTTTGTGACGTACCACGACACTGGTGACACTGGCATGCGCAAATTAGTTAGCAAATAACCTGTCACTTTTTTTCACCGTGTGTTACATTATCTACGGGTTGCTAAATAGCCCGTCTGGAACCAGTTACTGTTCTTACAGTGTTCCTGTGCACCTGTTCAAAAAGACACACAAAACTTAAATTTTAAAGTAACTTTATTTTTTCTGTCCACAACAAAA
This sequence comes from Delia radicum, assembly GCA_021234595.1. NCBI lineage: Eukaryota > Metazoa > Arthropoda > Insecta > Diptera > Anthomyiidae > Delia > Delia radicum. Next base: position 75,750,181 of record CM037851.1, read on the forward strand.
AACTAAAATATTAAATTCATTATAACAATATAAATTTGGAAAAGCATTTAAACTATACATAGTAGATTTGAATGTTTAAAATAAGGTTGTAACTCATTGATGTATGTACAAATACAGTTATGATTATAAAAGTTATTCAAAAAAATTTGTAAAACAGTTTTAAATCTATCTCTACACTCAAAAAAATAAGTTAGTAGAAAAGTTAGTAAATAAGCACATTAATAGTGTGGACGACAACCAGATTGAAAGATATGCGCAGAATGAAGTAGATGTCGCGGCATGTCAAGATGTAGCAGAGAAGAGGAAACTGATACTAAAAAGTACAACTCTAGATTAGATCAGAAGCCCTATGCACCGCGACCAATGTAGGTCTTTTGTGCTGCCTAAAGTTACATACAGATTCAAGCTACCTATAAAGCCAATTATCCTATTAAGCAAAAAGTTCGCGATGTCGGAAGGCGAAATGAAGCGATCACCTAGAAACCTAAGTCTCCTATCACAAAGCCTGGGACATTCGCAGAGAACATGCTCCGAGGTCTAATAAGACATATAAAAAAACCAACCATGGAAGATTTGTGAATCTATTTTTCACACATAAAACAAAATTGAGGATTAAAACAACTTAAATTTTGCGTTGTCACCGGCTTGTGAAAATAATTGTATACTAATTAAATAAAAGACAAAATAAAATATTTAAATTTAATATATATTTCTAAACTATATGTTTATAGATTAATAGTCTAGTGTGGTCAAATTGCAAACATACATATACAGACTTGTAGACAGAGTAAAGCGAAAGACAAAGACACACATCTTAGGTAGATTTTTATGGTTCTTTTTTCTAAAAAAAGGTTGATTTTTTCGTTGCGTTTGTTTTTGTTTATTTTTTCGTTTCGTTTCTATAATTATCTTCGGCAGTTGCGTCCTTTAAAAGATAGCATCATTTAGACAAACATTGATGTAAGTAGTTGAAAGAAAATTTTTGTTATGTTATATATATTTATTTCTATATATTTTCAGATATTAAATAAATTGATGTCGTCAATGTGGGAAAATGAAAATATTTATATTTCGAATTATTGTAAATTATTTTTAATAGAATCACAAAAATATGTTTTATGATTTTCAGCAAATAAATTAACTAAATTACAATTTTTCTACAATTTTTTTGCGTTAATTTCAGTCTACTAAAATTCACCAAAAAATTTATTAATTTTTAGCAAGGCTTTTTTGTTTCTACGCCACTAAGTGTGAGCAAAACTTTAGCTGAATCTACTAATTTTGATGCTAAAAATCAGCTCGCTGATTTTCAGCAAAAGATTTTGCTGACATTAGCAATTTTTTTGCAAGCTTTTTTTTTAGTGTACTCTTATTATATTAAATTTTAGTATAAAGTTATTTTTTAGTAAACTTATTTTACAACTTACTAAATTTTTACTAATTTTGGTTGCTAATTTAACTAATTCAATTTTACTAACTTTTCAAACCAGATTTTTTAAAATTAGCAACAAAAAAAAAACTAACCCCCATATTCACAAAAATATTAAACGGCATGTCAAATACATTTTAGTTAAAACTAAAATTTTAGCTTTTAGATTGTATTCATAAACCAATATTAACTTTTAAACAAGGTTTAATTAGGTATTTTAAGCTAATAATCTTTTATGATTACAGTTTTAAGGCTTGAAATGTGTTTTAACAAAAATATATTTCTAATCTGAAGTAAGATTTTTCATGAATACGGATATACTAATATAATGTTTTTTTAGGCTAAAAATTATTTGATTGAATAAAAACACTTTAATATTAGATACACTCAGGGAAAAACGTTTCATCAAATTGATGGAAATGTTTTATAAATCATTTGCCATGAATTATTAATCATATTTATGAAGTTTTCATTAATACGACGAAGAGTAACATTAAAGTTGAAGACAAATGTTTCATAGTTAGTCATCGTTAAATGAAAAAGTAGCATAAACTTTTTAAAAATAATTTGATTCATGTTAAATTAATTTAATTTATTATTGATAAGATTATACCAAAACATATTTTTTTATTGTTAATTTATAACAACCTTTCAACCTCCATATATTTACAAAAATATAGCAAATCAAACATATTAGCTAGGTTGATACTAGTTTTCGATCTGTCTAAATAAATCATCATAACCAAAAATTTAGAAAAGCTAGAGCCTCCAGAATAGACAGAGCTTTAATAAAAAAACCTATTAAATATGAATTTTGCTCCACCTTTGTCTACTAAGTAATCGAACACTTGGCTATGCTTGTTCCTAACAAGCATCATGACGCTATTAAACATTGAAGACCAAAAATGATATATTTTTTAAAAAAAAAAGTTTCTACCCTGGCTCAAGTAATATTTTTTACCAGTTTTATTAGGTTTTTGGTTTCATATGCATCGAGATTATTTTTATGTTATATTCATTTTATAACGATCTTTCAACCTCCGTATATTTACAAAAACAAAGCAAATCAAACATATTAGCTAGGTTGACACTAATATTTCGATCTAGCCAAAGATCACATCATAACCCGATGTTTTAGAAAACCTATAGCCTCCAGGATAGGCAGAGCTTGAAAAAAAACCTACTAAGTAATTATGAGTTTTGCTCCATTTTTTCTTCTTAGTAATCAAACACGTGGCAATGTATTTTCCAAATGGGAATTTTGACTCCCCTAAACTGTATTATAGCATATACTCGTAGCATTTATAAAAAATATTGATGAGTTTGATTAATTTACAACAATCGATTTCTTTTAATTTATCTTATCGAAATCTACACCATTGGAAAAGTCTCTAAATTTTAGTAAATATTCTGAATTTTCATTTAAATCTAGAAACATCGATTGACATTTTGATTTTCCATTTGAAGTTAAAAATATAGTTTTTGTAATTCAGTTTGTTTTGGAAACTTAAAAATAATTTAAAATTCTGGAACATCAATTTAAAATCGGAAATTTCATATTAATCTTAACTGGTGTTTTATAAATCTTAAACGGAATTTTCTGAATTACAAGTGGAGTTTTATATTAGTCATAACTTCATGAAATTTCAAAGCATATAAAATTACGTGTTCATTTTAAACATAAATTATGGATACTTTTTATAGCAATACTACTACACTTACAAAAATTATAATGTTAAGCTTGCGATGTGACAGTTTTTAAAAAAATTAAGACCACTATATATTTGTTAAACCATTCTGTTAACTTTTATTAAATCAAATCGGTTAATTTTAATAAAAAAAATAAAAAGAACATACAAACATTTCTTAATGATGTTTTTCTTCTTCGGCTAAATTCAATTAAAAAATACGCTATGACTAGTTAATACTACCCAATCAAGGTACTTTAATAGGTGCTAGAAGAGCTGGCAACGGGTACTTTCCTAATCCCAAAATTATAACACGATTAGACAAAAGCCCGGCTGTTCAAAAAGTGTCGAGCAAAGCAAAATAAAATGAAATAAAATTTTAATTCTTTTTAAAGACGATATATACTTTCAAAACTACTTTCTCAAAAAAAAAAATGTTCTGCCAGTAATTTATTAGCTTCATGAGTACTACCACTGCCAGTTTCGGGCTTGGTGATTTTACACTTGAAAAAAATTGTAAATGACAATGTAACTTGTTTAAGAGTTATTAACCAAATTAGAAAAATTAACGATTGTAGAGATTCATTCTTAGCAATCTTAGATTGCTTGTTAAAAAATAGATTTTTTTGCATGTTTTTTTAAGAAGTGTTTGTGTAAGAAATTTTGTATGCGGCATTATAGTTCTAGTTCGCAATAGAATATATTCATAAAAAGAAGGAGCTGCAACAAAACAGCTCAAATTTAATGTATAACTTACAAAACTTAGTAACAAAATATATACTAAATTTTAATTTTATAACCAAAGAAATTTTCCGAATCGCCAATTACACATTAAAAATCTGTACCAAAAAACTTGTAAAATATCTTAACAAGATATTTAGAAACCCATATGCAAAAAGTTTTTGAATAAGTTGTACAAAAAACAAATTCTGTTGATATATTTTTAGTTTTTGGTAGCGATATTTTATGTGTAAAATTGCAATTCACTTAAAAATCTCGCTAAAAATCGACCATTTAAAATCGCCTCGTTTGGCGGGAAATCGGATTTCTGACCACCCTGGTCACCATCTAAACAGATCTGTATTCAGCATTCATTGTTACACCTTCATTTCTAAGGTCTAATTCCTTTGTCATCTTTTCATCCACTGCCAACGGTTTTGAACTAATTCAATGACCAGTAAACAACTGCAATGGCCCTAGTTGCTTCGGTACACTTTGATATTATGTTACTTTTTCTCCTGTTTCATAATATATCTTGTAACAACTGGATGATACCAACAATCACCCAAATTAACACTTTTTGGTAAATCACAATTTTGATTTCACCAGTTTCGTGCCCCGAATCATATATCACAAAATTGTCACTTTGGGCCAATCCACCCTTCATCTCCTGCACGGTTTATTCAAATAGTTTTATTAAAATTGTGAGTACAATTAATACCTACTAGGAAAATTCTTTTAAAAAATCCAAATTATGTTGCATTTATATTTGCATTATAATATATACATAAATATAAAAAATACACTGCTAAAAGAAAAATATAATGACCAAAAAATTTTAATCATATTTTTTCTCTCAAATACTTTAATGTTTTAATAAAACTAGTTCATCAAGGTGTTCCAAATATTAGTAAGTTAAATTATAAATAATATATTAAAATTTTTATGCAAATAACATTTAATAATTATGTTTTGTTTTATATAAATAAAGAAACATAAACGCATTAAAAAACAAGTCATTTTAGCACGTGATGATTACGTTAGTTTTTTCTTTAAGTGTATAATACTAGATTATGGTACACAAAAAAAATTAAAATCCAATTAAAATATTTGCTGATTCAAGTAAAATTTAGACTGAATACGGTCTTATTAAAAAAAAATTAGCACAACTGATTTTATTTTCTAATTGATTTTATTTTCTATTAAAGTCTTACTCACATCTATTAAAAATTTAATTTAATTTTAGTTTCAATCAAATTTTTAGTAAATACTATTAAAACAATAAATAATATATGAAAAATTGAGAAAAAATTTGCTAAAATTGAAGACAATTTTTCCAAAATTTAAAAATCGCTAATATAAGAAAATATTTGACAAAAAAAAACTTTTAAAAAACTTCCAAATATTGAAAAAATTGGCAAAATATAAAGTTGAAAAAAAATCGCCAAAATAGAAAAATATCTCAAATTGAAAAAAAAGTCGCTAATATTTGACAAAAAAAAAATATTAACAAAATTAAAAAACATTAACAAAATTGGAAAAATTGTTGAAATTTAAATAAATTGCCATAATTTAAAAACTCCTTAATAGAATTTAAAACGTTGTATGTATCGAAAAAATTTTCAATTTTTGTCACATTTTTAATTTTGTAGATTTTTTAATTTTTTAAATTTTATTAAAATTTTGGTGATTTTTTAATATTTGGTGATTGTTTTTTCAATTTTAGCGATTTCATACAATTTGGGATTTTTTTTACATTCCGAAGTTTTCTTTTTAAAATGTTGATGTTTTTTTTTAATTTATTTCCAATTAAACATTTAATACAATTAAACAATTAATACACATCGCTCATTTACTTCAAGATCGTCACAACTCAAAAAACATGATTTTTGAGCTAATGACGCAGAATTATTCGTTATATCACGTATAGTATTGTTTAAAAGAGTCGTATTGATATCTTGTATACACACCTCTTGAGAGAAATTATTTAGTTATTTTTTTCTTCAAGGTGGGAGTAAATTGAAAACTTTAAACTCGTCTTCTACAAAACCAAGATTTTTGAGTTATGACGTTATTGAACTAAATGAGCGATATTATTAAACTTTTAATTGAAAATGATTTTAAAATCAAACAAAAGTTTAATTGATATTTTTTGGACAATTATTTTTTCTCTTAATTGAAAATGAGTTTAAAATCGAACAAAAGTTGAATTGATATTTTTTTAAAAATATTTTTTCTGTGTACAGAGATTTTAATAAATTAATTTATTATTCGTTTCGTTTCGTTTTCATTGCAGGTATATAATTTGTCTTCATCTAAAGCTGATATAATCGAATATAATGCATAACTAATCATATTGTCGTCAAATCGTTATATTATAACAAAAAGGTGAGTCAATATCAAATATAAGATGCCCTAAATCATATAATATAATGTATTAAGTTTAAAAGTTTCAAATGTGTTAACCTTTTTTATTTACAAACAAAAATTGCTGTTATGAAATATGATAAAGATTGTAAAATACATTGTCGGAGAGGGAATCGGGTTAAAATGTGATTAGTGTTCAAATCGAAAACATAAAATTTTTCGTAAACTTTGTTATTAAATATATATAATAAAAGTCATTGTCTCACTTATTTACTCGCTCCCTAACTCATTCACTCACCCACTCCAGCACTCCCTCACTCACTGACCGATGACCAAGCCAACTTATATGAATTTTGAATTTACTCCGAAGGACATGGTTAAAATAGGCGTTAATAAGGGGAAAAATCTGCCTCGTGGCTGCCGGCCCAAAACCCCATTGACTAGAAACTTGTGTGTTATATGTTCCTTCGAATAAGAACTAACTCACTAATATGATGCTTTTCAGTAAGTAGGGTAGTAGGAAAACAAGTCTTGCTGGACTGGCTATACACCTTTGAATTTGGTACGTAGGTTTCTCCTCCACTAAGAAGGAATTTTAAGATATTCGTACAGAAAGGAAGAAAAAGAGAAAATTCGCAATCTGGGAGGCGAATCCAAGCCTCTTTTGTCTAGAAAGACGAAATTTTGAATATGTGTTCTTTCGAATAAGTATAAACTCACTGAAATGATAAATTTAAAAATTTTCCTTTTAATGTGGTTAAATAGGGGCTAAAAGAGGAAGAAGTGAAAAAGCCTCACCCTTTGCGGACGGCACCCTGCTTAGACGGAATTTATTTAATTAAATAAATGGAGGAGCATAAAGGTGAAAATCACACACTTGGCGGCATGCAAACCTTACCAAACAGTTATTTTTTGTAGATGAAGTTTTGATTCAAGAAGCACATGTGGATTTCCACCAAACCAATAACGCATATTTAGCTTATTGACGATCCCATTGAGCAAAAAAGGAGCTTTTTGAGTTAATTGGAGTTAATGCGGTCACCAAATTTAGGTAGTACATGTACTTTACCATGATGCAAATGTTGAGTTTACTGAAAAAAGGAACAGTTTGATGATCAGTGAAAAGTTGTCAATTACCTATTGGAAAACCCGTTATATCGACACTTTTTTGCTTTGTTTTTTACTTTGATGTATTCTTTAGATGCTAATTATGATAGACAGTACGAAACCGGACTTCAGGAATGTGTTTTTTTTTAGAATTATATCTATTTGTATCAGTTTATATATAAACTGATTACATTACATATAGCACCAAATATGAATTACTATGACTACGTAAAGCTCCATTAACATTTTTTTTTATCGGGGATATAATTTTTTTTTTTTTTTAATTCAATTTTTAGACTCATTAGGTATATAATATAACTAGTCATATATAACTAGTTATTTTGTTTATTTTTAAGCAATGTCATTTATATTTTTATCTCTCAAGCATAACTTGTCTCTATAGATCAGATTGCATAGCGGCTGTCTGACAACAGGTTTAAATTACTGTAATTAATACACTTTTCCTACCAGATTTTGGAATTTTTGAGAAAGAAATATTTCACCATACATAGTTTCTGCAGAATTTTCAGGATATTTAGGACATTTTTGCTTCTTTTGTTGGACTTGATACGTTACATGTTTATGAATGAACTTGATACGTTACATTCTTAAATTGTTTTTCTAGTGCTTAGAGAGTAATCGGCGTTTACATTTTTAAAAATGTTAACATGTCCATGCCTTGTATTTTTATTCTTATTTACACTTACCTAGTGCAGAAAAACATTACCATATAAGTGATTATATAAGTACATATTTAGTTATGGAAGGTATGTACTTATAATTGTCATTACAAATGATATTACTTTGTGGGCGTTGTGGTGTAATGGTTAGCGCGTTGGACTTTTACACAGAAGGTCCCGGGTTCGATCCCCGGTGCCGGCAACATCAAAATAATATGTATGAGTTTTTTCTATCCCTCAATACGTATCGCAATGTCCACCTTCGGTGTTCCCATAGCAATTAACCCCACCGAAGTAAAATAATGAATCAGGGCTATGAACCAAAAAGCTTCAATAAGTTCGCCAACTCTCCATCAGGTGGCGAGCAACAACTGTTCTAAGACTTATCATCTCGCGCAATTACAGTGTTGCCATGTCTGAAGCCCTTCATCTTTCCCCACCTTTCATCTCTTTACTATCCCTTTCCAAAGAAAGCAACACACTAAATATAGGAAGTATTTCCTGAGTGTTGCCTCTCTTTAAAAAAAAAAAAAAAAAAAAAATGAGTTTTCAAAAAATTCAAAAAAAAAACTAAATTAAATAAAAAAATATTTTTTTTTTAATTCTTTTCAATAAATTATTCCCACACGTTGTTTTTGTATTAAAACGTGTGAGTATTGGTTCTATACTGGGTACCCGGGTAGAATAGTTATTTCTGGTCATATATAATATGATTATGTCATATCTGACTTTGAATGGAGTCACATTATGGCGCCTTTTCGACACATTATAAAAACTAGTTTGTCAAATAACTGTTACGTGTGGGTAATCAAAGGAACGTAAATTTAGTCAGAATGACAAGTATGACTTTTGTTGTAAAATGTAGGAAACAATAAAAAATAAGAAAAAATCGCTCGATTATTTCTGAACAAAAATTCTGATTGGCGCTAACTTCATATGCACTAATAATTTTAATTTTTTTTTTTGAATCGAACTTTATCTATTGCTAAATTCAAAAAACTCACGTTTAAAAAAGCCATCCAAAGGAACTTAATTATGTACCATAACATCTACGCAATAAACACTAGCAAAAAGTTTAATTTTAATCGACTTTTTTAGTGTACTTTAGCAAAACATTAATAAAACTGAAAAAAAAAATGAAGTAGAAAAGTCGCTCAATTTGGTACAAATGAATCTGGAGGGCGCCACGTATCATTAATAATAAAATTAAATTTTTTCAAATCCTAATGATTTTTTTGTTCAGTAGCATATCCAATATCCAATATAGAAAATATTGTTTTGAGCAGCTCCTGATTATGTGCATGATTGCCAAATTTTCCTCAAATATTTAAGGAAAAATTATTATGAAAATGAGAATTATTCAAGTACGATTCCATACTCTACATTTCTTTATTATGATATTGCCTTACCAAATAATCTATAGAGTTTTTGTTTTCAAATTTATTATTTGACCCTTTCAGGAAAGTGTTGATAGAATGTGTTTCTAGGTTCCCATCATCAGAATTCGTTTTGAAAGAGGTAAAAATCCTATGCCAAACATCAAACATTTATATAAACTAGTTTACTCACTACATGAGAACTAATATATGAGCTCGAAGTTAAAGAATATCACCATTGATCAAAAAATAAATTGAAAACTTGTTTATATTTTTTGATCAATGGTGCTAATATTTAACTTCGAGCTCATATATAAGTTCTCATGTAGTGAGTAAACTAGTATATATGAATGTTTGATGTTTGGTCAAAACGTGTTCTGATGATGGGAACCTACAAAATTCCCGAAATAGATCTATCAACACATTCCTGAAAGGCTACAATAATAATTTTGAAAACAAAAAAAAACTCTGTAGATTATTTATTAGGACAATAACCTACTAAAGAAATGTAGAGTACGGGTTTGAACTTGAATACTTTTTATTTTCATTGCACAATTAAAGGTCAGAAAAAAGCATAATTTTATTTTTAACAAAAATTATATCAAACTTGAAAAATTATTATTTTTACATTTGTTACGTTTCTCAATATTTAACCCAGTATGCCAAATGTAGCATAATTCAAAACTTACTATTTATTGACTGTAAGATAAACAATCAACAAAAAATGCATTTGCAGCGTGTCAAAAAGTGGTCAATTGTTTATAATTATTATAATTGCTTAATTGTTTGTTAACAACAGCAACAACAATAAGAATGCATAATAAACAAAACACCAAACAAAATTAACAATAGTCATAAAACACTATTTACAGTTTAAACTGCAAAAAATAACATGAAAAGAGAAACATAAACATTAAAAACTGAAAACATTTTTGTATGAATTCAAACAATAAGCAACGCGCCATAATGCGCGTAATTTTTATGTTTTGTTAATGTGTTGGGGCTTTTTTTTCTGTTTTCAATATTTTCCGCAATGTTTATTTTTTATTGTTAATTTGTGTAATGAATCTCGTTAATTGTGCGGACAAGGCATGTAAACATAGTGTTGAAATTGTCAGACATTACGGAAACAAATGTCAGATTGGTAGGCAGGCAGCAGGCAGAAATTTAGAATTATTTAATTAGCGACACACAGACAAACGAAAGACTTAAGACACAAACCAAGTAATTGGTTTTCAAAATTAGTTTCAAGGTGTGAAGAAATTTAAATTTTTTTGCTTAAACAAGATTTAAATGTAAAATTAGAGTGACTAAAACAAAAGACTTAAGACACAAACTTGATATATAAACATACGTTTTAAATATATTTAATTAAAATTTATTTACTAATTTATTTTATGAAAATACCAATTTATCTATTTAAAATCGCACTTATTTTGTTTTTATGATTGCTCAAATTATTTTTTAAACACATATTAGCCCACTATAAAAATTTCAATTATATTTTGTAATTATTTTGTTTTTAAGTAATCTTTAAACAAATTGTTAATTTTACTACCGTAACTTATTTTGGTTTTTGTTGAACATAAAATTGCAATTAAACTATAAACTCTATTTCTGTTTTTTCTTTTTTTTTTTAACCATTAGCAATGTTTTTAGTTTTAGGCCTTTAATTAAAGCACACAAAAAACATTAAACGCTTTAAAAAATAAACGAAGCTTGAATTTTCAATAAAAATGTAATAATTTTTAAAACAATTTTTATTTCTATTTTATGCTTTAGTTTTTATTATAATCAAAATCTACGCACGCATTTCACAACAAAAGATTAATAAAACCGATAAAAAAAACCCTCAACAGCTCAGACTACATACATATACAGCTGAATATTAATGCTATAAATTGAAATATGAAAATATAGAAAAAAGTTGGCAGCAATTGCAGTCAAGATACATGCACATACCACAAGATACACTTCCAAGCGATTAAACATTAATAGAATACCAAACCCAATGATGAAGAAAAAAATATGATTTTTTTTTCTTTATACATTTAAAGATTATTTAGTGCAATTGAAAAATATGGTTAAAATGATAGCAGACAAATTCGCAAAGGAAGTACCCTATAAATTAGAAAAGTAATTAACAAAAAAAAAAAACAAAAAAAAAATGTTCGCGTTTATGATTAGGGATTTAGAAAAATAGTATACTTGATTTACAGGACCTTTTACTAAATTTTCTACAAACTTATTTTTATAACGATAAATACTTTTGTCAAATTTTTTTTATTCTAACCTCACACAAAACTGATCTACGATTTTGAATCAAATAAGTTGTAAATTTTCCCATACAATGAGGGTTCGCATTAATTAACATACAAAAATGTATATTACTGTCCGCAGAAATCTGTGATTACCAACGAAATTGGTTACGTCGTCGATTCGAAACAGAAAATTTTCATTTAAACTAGTTTATAAAATCTTTAACTTTATTTAATTAAAATTTGTTTGCAGTAACTTATCACTTTTCTGTACGTAAATACAATAATGGATTGGGGTCATGTAAGACAATGTAAAAATTCACCAACATTTTATATATTATCCATGCCATTCTGAAACACCAATGATGCAAAATTTGTATTACAAATGGTCTATAATATTCATAAAGCATATGAAATTTTTAAAAATCACTCAAAATCTGCTGTTTTTAAAATAAAACTGATACGAAAAATTAAACTATATGTGTACTAAACATAACATTGAGTTTTACAGCGAAAAAGCGAAAATTAGCCACATTTCGCAACGAATCGTAACGAAAAACGTATGGGCAATAACCTTAGAGTATTGTTCTTAATTTGTGATATCAGTAGTACTATTCCGTAACTTGTTAACCACAAAATTCGGTCATTACATTGTAAAAATTTGATAATTAACAACAAAACTTGTAAGGAGTTATTTTATTCTTTAACTTATTTATAACGATACTTTTTGTTGAAAATATCGTTAACTTATCAACAAATTTTTTTTTTTTGAATTTCAAGTTAACAATTTCAGTCGCTACTTCATAAAATTTCAAAGTAAATAAAATTTAAATTAACAACTTTTTTAGGAATATCTTGTCAAATATTAAAAAAATGCAGAATAACATTTTCGGTAATTCAACCGAACTTTTATCGTTAGTTAACAAAATCGACTGAATCTTTAAGAAAGTTAGAGAATGGCACTACGTAATTGTTTCTATTGTTTTTTGTGCCAATAATATTAAGATTTTAAAATAGTATTTTGATTTATTTCCATGTATTTGTGATGAAATAAAATGTGGGGTTCGATCGTTTACAACTATTTGTTGTTACACTAGGGTATTCAAATTACTGGGCTTTGGTTTTGTTCGAGTAAACGAGTAACTCAATTTTTAGGGTTTTAACTTACTCGATTAATCTGGTAAGATTTTATAATTACTCGAGTAACTCGAATAATTTCTATAGTTTTATTACATTAACTTTTCCTTCAAAATACATAATAAAACACAAAATAAATACAAAATCATCAATTCCAAAATGAATAAAAAAAAAAAAAAAATTTGGAAAATTAATTTAAAATTAAAAAAAAATATATATTCTAAAATAATATGCAATTGAGGGGTTTTAGATTATTTTCTTTCGTTTTTATCAAGTTCAAGACATTAGAGATATAACTTTTAGAAAATTTTGCAAATATCAAAAATAATATGGCATATCAGTCTATGCCTCGAAGAAATATAAATAGAACGGCAAACTCTGATCTGCAATACCAACAAATTATTATCAGTTACGAATCTTGCAAACAAATTTAACATAAACTAATGGCTTTGCGATTGTAGCGAATTTTATTTTTGTTAAATATTTAGATACTTAAAAATTTCGCTTAATTTATGGTCTTAATTTTTTTTTATAGTTTCGACCATTTAGTTTAGTATAATAATGTCTGTAATTGTTCACGGAAATTTTGAAAAATATATTTGAAAGTGCTAAAAATATGATATTTTTATCATTGGTATCGGTGCCGAACGTCTATTCTCCAAAATTATTTTATATTTTTATTAGTACAATATTGCCTATATCGTGGTGCCACGTAAAAAGTTATAGCCCTACTATAATAACATGTAAATTACCACGGTAACTGACACATTGCTCTATATTTTATACTACATTCATAAAACGTTTTCGATTTAAAATTGGTATCTATGGGCTAGTTGGTAGCGTGCTGGCTTATCACTGCGGGGGTCGTGGGTTCGATTCAAACCAGAGGCACTGGTCTGTTTTCGCTACAATGCGCCGAAGGCCATAATAGCTAGTGCTCGGTTAGGGTAATAGTCTATAATTTGTAATTTGTAATTATATGATTATTAATTAATAAAATAAAATTAAAAAAAAAAATTTTAAAAATATAAATTGAAACAGAACATATTTTGATTTACTAGATTAACTCGATTAAGCGACCATTGTACGAGCTATTCGTTACTCAAAATTGACCATTTTAATTAACTCGAACAGTTGTTTGATTAAAATTCATCGATTAATCGAGTAACGGTTAACCGATTGAATACCGTAGTATACAGCCCACACAGTGAAGAAAAATGATTTATAAACCACTATTATAACTACTGAATATATGAGGTATTGCAAATGTTTTCAACAATTTTTGCCAAGATGTTTTTGTACTACATGAATAATCTTTTGTGTATGGAATAGCCGATGTTTGAGGATGCTAAATCCATCCGGTTTAATAATTTATTACAGTTATATTAGTTTTTTGTTTTTATATACATCGAGATTATTTTTATTATATTTTAAATTTATAAAGAGCTTTCAACCTCCGTATATTTACAAAAATAAAGCAAATTAAACATATTAGCTAGGTTGATACTAGTATTTCGATCTGGCTAAAGCTAGAGCCTCCATAATAGGCAGAACTTTAACAAAAAACCAATTAATCATCAATTTTGCTCAATTCTTTAATTTATCTGTAACGGTGCAAAAATTATGGCGATTTTAAATTTAAAGCAAATTAAAAATATTGATTTAATTCGAGTTACACCGATGTATATACCTCATTGCATTTATCAAATTTTAAAATATATATTACACCACTCAAAAAAATAGTTGGTCATGTATTAAATTTTCAAAATTAAAAATTTTATAATAGGATGCTTTTTTCGGTTATGAAAATTTAGTTTACTCCATTAAATTTAAAGTATTTTTGATAGTAGTATTAAGCTCACTAAAATTTATTATTTAATGTACGTTTTTCCTGTCAATGTTCCTGCGATATTTGGAACCCTTATCCGAGTTGAAAGAATTCAACTACAATTTATGAGAATTCACAGCGGGGGCTCAACATTTATTTTTCATGAAAAATTTCAGATAGTTTTAAATAAAGAAACATGTCAAAGTTACCAGAAACTTTTTTGTATTACAAGTTTTTAATATTTTTAGCACTCCAATGGGAAGGTTAATACCAATTTGTATTTCATTCGGCACTAAATGTGTATATTGTTTCTTCAAAAAGGCATAACAATTGGGATAAAAAGATACCAATTCTTTTAAATTTTCTCCTATCTAACACTTATCGAAATTTTATGTTAATCGGAGCAAATCAATTAGCAGTGCTCCCTTGTTAGTTTTAAATAAATAATACTTATTCCTAGGGCAACCAAAAATAAGCTAGAGCTTGTTTTTTCTTTGAAAGGATAGAATTTTTTAGACTAAATACAAGTTATGCTCATGGAATAACGCAATTCTTAAGCTTATTTATGTTTATGCTACATTTTTTTAATAATTTGTTTAAAAAGTAAGATTTTTTAGTTTTTTTCTTTTAAAACAAAATTTGTTTGCTACTTGTTACCAATCGATATTGTATAAATGATTTTTTTTAGTTAAAAATTAAATGCCACATGTTTGTAGTTTAAGAAAAGGTATTTTTTTTTTTATTAATTAATAATCATATAATTACAAATTATATACTATTACCCCGACCGAGCACTAGCTACTATGCGAAAACAATCCAGTGCCTCTTGTGAGAATCGAACCCACGACCCCCGCATAGATAAGCCAGCACGCTACCAACTAGCCTACCGGGCGCAACTTCTCTACAACAACTTCTCTATTTCAAATTTATTGGACTGGCGAAGTTTCAAAGAACAAATTTTATGTAAAATTTAGTTGATTGTCCTGTGTTTCGCACAACGCATATCAGAGAAAATTCGTTTTTAAGTCGAACGATTCGCATGTGGAACAAACTTTCCGCAGAAGTCTTCCCTGTTACTTACAATTTAGAAAAATTTAAATCAAATATCCACAAACACTACTCCTTCTTTCCTCCTTCCCATACCCTATTTTCTTGATCAATACAATGCACTGCATGAGTAGGGGGCATCCCCTGAGTATTGGTTAAATTAAAAAAAAAGCGCTTAAGCCTATGTTTTTTAAAGATGTTATTTGGTTGCCCTAGTTATTTTTTATTTTTTTTATCAATTATCATTTAACTGTCTTTAGAGTATTTAAAACCGTTGCCAAAACAGGTTAACCGGTTTTTTATTTGCAGGAAACGAAGCGGTATCGAATATTTTGCATTTCAGATATTTGATAAACTGTTTTTCTTGCGTTGGTTAACCTGTTATTTTTTGTAACAGAATATTTAACCTAACAATCCTCTAGAAATGCGTTATTTTCATACGATATTAAAAATTTGGATTTTCTTACAATTTTTCGCCATTTCACTCCATCAATAAAAAGTTTCCTAAATTCATAAGCTTTACACAAATTAAGCTTGAACTCAAAATAGTACGTATCCTACAAACTAGGGACCGTAATCATTATGAGTTTTATAATAAAAATTACACAATAATGATTATATTATGAGTTTTAAGGATTTTCTTCAATGGTAATGATTATTTTTGAGTAATATTAATAAAAATCAGCCATAATCATTATTTTTGAGCAAAAAAAAAAATACAACTCAAAAATAATCATTATTTATGATTTTTATTTTTGTCGCTCAAAATAAAACTGACTTTCAATTTATGACTTTTTTGTGACATTTTTTACCAACATAGTTGCATATCCTCATAAAACAAATATAGAGGAACCAACCAAGGCGAAAAAAATTATTAAATATTATTTCATACATCATATATAAAGTCGTAATTTGAAAGTGAGTTTTATTTTGAGCGAAAAAAATAAAAATCATAAATGATGATTATTTTTGAGTTTTATTTTTTTTGCTCAAAAATAATGATTATGGCTGATTTTTTTTTATTATAACTAAAAAATAATCATTACCATTGAAGAAAACTTTAAAAATCAAAAATTTAAAAATCATTACGGATATGCAAAGATTGTCAAAAAATAATAATAATGGTGCAATAAATTTTTTTTTATGTCTGTTTTAAGTAATTG
Organism: Delia radicum; assembly: GCA_021234595.1. Classification (NCBI taxonomy): domain Eukaryota; kingdom Metazoa; phylum Arthropoda; class Insecta; order Diptera; family Anthomyiidae; genus Delia; species Delia radicum. Next base: position 75,766,981 of record CM037851.1, read on the forward strand.
ACTTTTTGATTTAAAAAAACGAACAATAATCATTATTTACTGTCCCTGCTACAAACATCTAAAAGACTGTTATTTTATCAAAATCATTTGTATTAAGAATGAGTTGAAAGTCATTGCGATTCTCGTTAACAAAATTTAAATTGAATTTTAGAAATTTTTTTGTACTTTTTTAGTACTCGCACTAACAGTAAAAAGCCGGTAAATATTTTTGTTAAAACTACGAAAAATTAGTTCAATGCAGGAAAAACTGTCTAAGCAACAAAACCCCTGTTCAATCTACAAAAAAAAAAATTATATTTCAGCTAAATTTTAGTTAATTGCATGTAATTATTAGACAGTAAAAAGTCGCAACAAAAATTTAAGTTTTCAGTGTTTTCTTTGATTTTTTTTTTGCGAATAAATAATCAGCTTACAATTTTTTAGCAAATATTTCTGCTAATTTTAGCAAAATATACTGTTATTTCCATTTTACTGTGCTAATACCCCGGTTTGCGTCTTTAATGGGCACCGGAGAAAAACGACGCAAACCGAAACATGATTTCGCATACATATGTACACACAGAGAAAAAGTTAGCTATTTGCCAAATGAAATTCGGTTACTACTACTCAAATTCGATTATTAAAAATTTCAGTCGGTTGGTGCAGTTAAACATTAGTTTTCACCACAAAGTACGGTTATTTCAACTGAGTTTTAGTTGCAACACCCAAAATATTCAGAAATATACTGTATATATCGTTGTACTAACTGAATATAAAAGTTGATACCATTGAAATGCACTTTTCAATGCGGTTGGCTCTTTATTTTTCTATGTGTACTGATTTTCATTTAATTGGTTCCATAACCCTTTATGTTAGTTAAAAATATTGCAGTAACGCACGCGCACTTTAATGTTATTACTTATAACAATCAGTTTTAGAGAGACATTAAAATAAGCTTTCCGAAAAGCCCAAATTTGTACGAATAAGCTTATTTTTGCGGAAGCTATAACAAATTCAAAACTAAACACATGAATACTTTTTCCCGTACGAAGCTCAAGTTGTTAAGGTAGTATATTTAAGTTTTTGAAAATTTTCCAAACGAATGTCAAATGTGATTGAGAAATTTTAGGCGTTACTAAAATGATTGCATTTGAAAATTGGTATTGTGGTAGTATTGAAATTTATACAAAATTCTTAAAATTTAAGGATGATAGGGTAAAATATTTTATTGATTTATGTATTTTTAAAATAATTTTTATTCGTTATTCATTCGATTAATTGAATATTGATTTAAAAATTAATGGTTTCATCGTTCGATCAAAAATGCTGTGATCGTTTATTCGTTAAATATAGTTTAAAAAAGTTTGTAGGGTATACGTGCAGAAAAATAATTGAAAAAACATGTTACCATTGATTTACATCCCAGTGTAGAAACGGTAGCGACTTGTCATTACATTTGTCACTATCAGTAATGACACCAGCTTACTCTCTGGATTACTTTAACTTAAATAATAAGGACTTCTTTTTATTTTTTTTTTTAAAGAGAAGCAACATTCAGGAAATTTTTTCTATTAAATAATGTGTTATTTTCTTTGGAAAGGGGATAGTGGATAGATGAAAATTGGTGAAAGATGAAAGGTGGTTCAAACATGGCAACACTGTAATTACACCAGGTTTCTCTCTGGACTACTTTAACTTAAATATTAAGGACTTACTAACAACAAGTTAATTTTACCATTATTTTAATGCAAAAAACAATGCGTTACCCAAAGGTACTTATTTTATTATCATTATTTTAAATATAATGATCTAACAAGTTTTAGAAAACCGATTTTAGATTCAATATTTTTTAAACTCTAGTTAGTACATATGTAACTATTTATTTTTGATTTTAAGTAAGCTGGAAAGTATTGATATTTTGCTTAAGCAAGTCATTTATGTTTTTACCTATCAGGCAAAACATGTCGATATAGCTCAGATGGTAGAGCGGTTGACTGACAACCTGGAGGTTGTCAGTTCATATCCCGTGTGGGCACATTTTTTAAAAAATTTTCAATAAAAATATATATATGTTTTTTTTTTATTAAATTTAGCTTTATTTCAATTTATTTTTAAACTCATTATTTTTGTCTATAATGCTAGACATATAGGTAACCACATCTTTTCCTATTTTTTATAAGGCATTTAGTAATGATATGTAATTATTTTGCGCGACATCCGCATATAAAGTAATAAGATTTGTAATGACAATTGTAAGTACTTGCCATTACCAAATATGTACTTAGATAACCACTTATTTGGTAATAATTTTCTACACTGGGATGCTATTGATAGCATATATTGACTAACAGGCTGCTAGACAAACGTATTAAATAAGAAAAAGTGGGCGTGTAGTTAGTTCAACCAAATGTAGACTTAAAGACAAAAAAAAAAAAAAACACGAATCTACAAATAAAAAAACTTCCAACCAGTCATCGTTATATTTATTTGTTACTCTGGCATTAATATGCTGCGTCCACAACTGACAATTGTCATCAATAATGATTTGGGGAAGTGGTTGCAATATAATAACCTCATATAAATGACATAAAAAACAATAACACACTATGTTCGAAAAGTAGAGATATATTTCAAAGTACCAATATTATTGCAAGTATTATTCCCAGTATTATTGTAACTTTGCCTTACACAGTGTAATAAGATATACCACTATTGCACAAAATATAGCACTACTATTTTTTCTGTTATAGAGGGATATCAAAATTGCACTATGTGGCCAACACTCTATTAAATATTTTTCACATTTTCTGGTTGCGCAATAAGAATTAAACCCTTTTTTATTTTTTACAATAGATTGTATAACCCTACAATATGGCATATGCACTGGTAATATTTTGCACAATATTAAAAGCTGCACAATAATATTGCGTATTGTATGGGTAACTTTATTGTGATGTCAGAATAAATATGTCTCAAAATTTATTACATTAAAAAATAAAAAAAATTATGAAAATGAAAACAAAAACATAATTTTTATTTTTAATAAAAAAACATAATATTTATTTTTAATACAAATTATATCAAACTTGAAAAAACTTATTTACAAAAATAAAATTCTAATTTAATCCTTGCTTAATAAATTTAAGTTTAAAAATAACAAGTTTGATATAATTTTTATTAAAAATAAAAATTATGTTTCGACCTTTACAAAAAATAAAAAGGAGGAAAAAATAAACAAAAAAACATGTATTGACTATCCACCAGAGGTGGACCTTTCACATAACAAACAAGTTTTCAATTTATTTTTAAATCAATGGTGATAATCTTTAACTTCGATCTCATATATTAGTGCTCATGTAGTGGGTAAACTAGTTTATATGAATGTTTGATGTTTTGCATGGGATTGTCACTTCTTTATGATGGGAACCTTGAAAATTCCCGTAATAAATCTATCAACACATTCCTGAAAGGGTCAAATAATAAATTTGAAAACAAAAAACCTTATAGATTATTTGTTAGGGCAATATCCTGATAAAAATATATATAGTATGGCCTCGAACTTGAATAATTTTCATTTTCATCGTTTAAAAATAACTTTTTTTTTTGCTGAAAAATATAACAGTAAAAAAATATATTTTTTTGTAACCAAAGCCACAAATATTGTTTTCGTCTGAATTTATATATTTTATTTATTTCCCGATTATCTAGAGATTCGATTTTTAATGATTTTTTTTTTCTACTGATTTTTTTCTTTTGGATAGATTGAAAATGTTTATATATACTGTGAACATTTTGACGACAATTTCGCAGAAATAATGTCACAGCTTGTTAAACAAACTATTTGTTCTATATTTTATCTGCAGGATATTTATTTAACTGCCTTTTTCTCACAACATCAAATTGCAAATCGAATGCCACTGTGCAAAAATTTAAGTACCTCCTGACAGAGACATTTTTTTTTGATTTTGAACTTTTTGAACATAGTATCTAAACCATACAAGAAATTTAAAGTAAAACATTAATGTGGGCTGTTTAAATGCAAGTTTATACATATTTGCAGGTTTAGACTTAACAGCGCCATTAGGAATGTATAATGTTTGTATGTGGAAGACAGATAAACAGACAGACATTGTAACGGACGGACACTTAGTTAGTTTTAGTGCGTGTTTTTTTTTCTGTCTTACCTTTTTTTGCAGTTTTTTTTTTTATAAATCTTAGGCCACCTCTTAAGTTAAACAGTTGAAATTGAGCAATTGTTGAGACAAATTTTTCATTTTATTTTTTTTTCCTTTTAATATGAATTTTTGTTCAATTTAGTCTTAATATTTTTTTGCAGCTCCTTCTCTATCATAGTTTTTTTTTTAGTAAGTTTTTTCTAAATCTTGTTTAAATGATTTATAGCTTTATTTTGTATAAATTTATATGTTGATTTTAATCATTTGTAATCGAAAATCTTTTTATGTTAAGAGTAGACAAAAAAAATTCTACATAACATTTTAAGTTAGTATTGACCAGAAGAAGGAGTAGAGAAAAAAAAACTGTATCATTGCATAAGAAGTTGTGTTCAGTTTTTTAGTAAGTATTTTGGAAATCGATCCCAAAACAACATAAAAAGGCGATTAATGTCACATTCCTGCTGACATGTTAAAATATCATTAAAATGACATTAATTTTGGTGTTTAATCTGTGGCTAACATTTTGACATTTTACATAATTGTTGTGATCAAGTCGATGTATTATTTCACAAATGTAAGAAGTCAATAAATTTTTAGTAAATTATAAATTTCTTTTCTAGAAATTTATAATTTACTAATATAAATTTCTAGAAATATTTTTATTTTTTGTTTAAAGAATATAGTTTTTGATCTCAAAATTTTTTAAACCTACAAAGAGATTCCTAACTTGCACATTATCGTAACTATATGTAAATATTTTTTGTGGGACATTAAAGCATATTTATTGATCTGCGCACCGATAAAAATTTTGACAGATTCCGACTAAAATTTGGTTACTGAAACGGGAATCATTAATATTACTGAATTTTGAGTTACAACTCTAAAAATATTAAAAAAATTATGTTTGTGGTTATGGGAACTAAAATATATCGCGGTGTATATGTGGAACGAATTAACAGATCTATGCACGCCTAGGGAGTCTTTTATAAACATTTATTGACGATCAATTGAATAACATACACAATTCAATCTGTTTTACTTGTATTGCTTTATTGATTGTCATTGTATAACGCGGTTAATTAATTTTGTTGAATCTTTTTTAAAAGTCGGAACGCTTTAGATGTTTTTTTTTTTACGTTGAACCAACACTTAGCGGATGCCCCTAATATTGCATTGCATTGTGCTGATATCAGGAAAATAAGTTGTAGGGAGGAGGAAAGAGGGAGTTTGTGGAAATTTGAGTTAAAGTTTTCTGCAGGGAAGACCTCCGCATAGAGATGATTCCGCATACAGCTAATGCGACTGAAAAACGATTTGCACGTTGTGCGATTTGCAGGGCTTTATACAACAAACGGATGAGATACACTTGACAAGCGTATAGAACAAAGTCACACAACCCACATTCCGACGATGTTCCAACGAGTCAATATAGTTCGAAACCCTACTGTAGCTGAGTTGTATTCCATCTTCGGTCGGATGTTGGTGGTATATATAGTAAAGTGATCAGATTGAGTGAAGTATTTCTTACCCCGTTTTAGAAAACCAAGACACTTGAAAGCTTCTTTTGACACTTGAATGATGTGCTCTGTCCAACGGACATCACACTGTTGGCATATCGATTTGCGTTTTGCACCCTTAATAGGGTGAATAGGTACCTGGGTACCAATATACGTTTTACGTGGAGGCACATGAAAAAAATTAATTAGTTGTTTTATTTACGTATGCTAATCTATATTATTTGACTTGGTTTTTAGAATAACATAAAACAAAACTTTATTTGATAAGATTGTTTTGCAATAAAAAAAATGTATTCACGGTTTATTTTTGATAAAAAAAAAATTATTTTACATAAAAAAACTATATCAAGGTTTAACACAAAAAAAAAATAAAAAGGCACAAAAAATGAATCCAAACAGTTGTTGCATATGGGACGATTGATTGAATGCCCGTGACAAATCGGCTAGAAGCAATTTTTGGAAGCCTTTCGAGTTTTTCTCTGCTTCTATGTAAGCTTAGAGCATAACTTCCCCCAACTACAATACGGCCATTCCTATCTCGATTTTCAACATTAGAAACAGCTGTTGTTGAAATATCTCGACCCGATACAACCTGTATTTCAGATCGAGTGGAATCGATGTTTGTTACATTTGAATTTTGGCACGTCGATCAATGATGTCCTTACTTAAACTTAAATCTTTCAAAAATAGTCAGCAACGGTCAGTTGTAATAAATTGTGCATTGTACTCCATGTAAACAATGTATGCTGCTAATGCTGCTACATCGATAATCTTGCAAATAATGCTAACGGCCATCAGCATATCCTACGTTTAGGAGTATATTCTCCCAATAGCTTATCCATATTACAAAAAAAAGTTTGTAATGTCAGAAACTTGTTTGCTGCGAGGATTCTAGCAGACAACTTTTCCTGCAATGATCCTCCCAGCATACAAGTTGCTGACATCAGAAATTTTTTTTTTTGGTGTAGGATTTAAAAAAATATGTGAAAAGGGAAAACCAGAGTAAAATTATAATTTTATACCATTAACCGTCGACACTTTGTACAATACAAGACAAAAATTACATTTCTCATACAATTTGTATGTAGGTACCCAGGTACCTATCCACCCTATGTTTTTCACACACATAAGGGTTAATATTTAGCAAAAAAAATCTGCTAAATTTAGTAGTTTTTTCTGCAAGAGCTTTTTAACTAATTTTTAGTAGCTTTTTCTGCTATTTTTACAGGTTTATTTCTATGAGTTTAGAAATCAATATGTATCAATATCAATGAAGAACAATATTTAAACAATTATACAAAAACAAAAAAATGGTTTATGAAAAAAATTCTTTCGCCGCTAGAAAAACACAATATAAATTAGTATTCTAATTAATTTTAAATTCGGACTATAGTGGCAAGTCTGGTGGCCATTTCATTATAAACCGCTTTTTAATAACAAAAGCGGGTGCCACCGTGGAGCAATGAGAATATATATTTTTTTTTTGCACAGGTCCCCGACATAAGATTTATATTAAAATGGTGCTAGAGTAACCTCAAAAATTTAAAACAGAACCAAAAAAAAAACGTTGTCAAAAAAACTAAATACAATTTTTGTTTTTTGTTTTTTTTTTATTAATTAATAATCATATAATTACAAATTATATCTTATAACCCTGAGCGAGCACTAGCATCTATGGCTTTCGGCACGTTGTACCGAAAACAGGCCAGTGCCTCTGGTGGGAATCGAACCCACGACCCCCGCACTAATAAGCCAGCACGCTACCAAGTAGCCTACCTTGGCGCACTAGATAAAAATGGCTCGATGTCGGAAGCTTTTATTTTTAGTAATCAACAAAATGCATAAAAAACGATTGAAAATCTCTTAATCGGTTAAGGCTGCACATTGGCAACCTATTTTCAATACGTTATTTTGCGAAAAAGGCATTTAAAGTAAATAAAACTCATTTAAAATGTAGGATAATTAGTTTAATTAACAAACTGCAATATTATTAGTTTTACGAATTGTTAGCGAAAAAGATCAGACTATCAAAATGTGAAGTAAAAAATAACAACAAATTAACAAAGTCTAGAGACGGTTAACCCCTTAGTATAATTTTAAATAAATAGTTAGACTTTTGTCCACCTGCTGACTAGCTTCCGTTAAATTTATGTTTGTGGCAAATTCTTAAAAGTATTATCCAACTGATTTAAAAAAAATACCATACAAAATTACCTTCGGTTTACAAAATTTTATTAACTAAAATTACACATTTTATAATCAATATTCTCATGAAGAAAACTTTTAGTTTATGTATTTAAAGCTTCATCTTGTGACATACATTACCAAACTTTAATTACCTTTGACTATAGAAATAAGCTTAAATTTTCTATAGAAAATCACTAATTAACAACATTTCTTATTAAATTCTATGGCTTTGGAAATAAAAACACACAACATTTAAATACATGATATTAAAAATTTATTTTTTAAATAGTGTAAGTCCATTTATTTTTAAAATGAGTTGCAAAGGGTTTTGCATTTCAATGTTTTTGAAGCTGTCAACAGGAACTTTCGTACAATGTTTTTATATACTTCCCATAAGGGAACATTATATTTATTTACACATAAAAAAAAAAATGTACATTAATTCAAAATGTGTTTACACGAATATAAAGTTTTGAAATTGCTAGAAACATGTTTTGTATATTATTTTATATAATTTAACCTATATGATTCCAAGAATATGAAGGAATAATCATTTTATTTATAATTTATTGTTTATTTCATAATAAGTTGAAATCTAATAATAAAAGAAGTTAAACTCAATGTAAATTTTAACGTAGAAGTTCATGTAGAGCACGAGCTCGTACATGATCCATATAGGTTTAATGTCAGTACATTATAATATTCTTCAAAGTATCTGGTATTTAAGTAGTTTAGAAAAAATTAAATTCACTAGGTGCGGTAAAAACTACAGATAATACAAAATAAATAACATTGTGAAATAGAGACGGATGAGATAAGAAAAATAAACAAAAATATTAAAACTTAAAATTTTTTTTATCATTTTAAATTCATTTCCACGGTATTGAAGCAAAACTGTTAAAACAAAATCACAGGGTGTTCCATGAAAATTTAAAACATAAAATATTTCGAAACCTAACTGTGCTATTTCAAATTTGTATTCAGCATGACGTAATTATATAGATATTTTGAAGTGTTTTGTTTTACTGTTTAAAGTGTGGTGCTATTTTTTTAAAGTCATAACTTTCAAAAATATTTTTTTATAAAAAAAAAATATTGACGTTGTCGCATATATTTTTAGGACTCATCAGTTTTGAAACAAAATTTCCTAAGTATAAATTCAACCATAAATGTTTGAGTTAAATTTTTACCCAAAAAACTTTGAATTTTTAAAGTTTTTGAAATTTGTTAAGGTTTTTTCTTTTCTGTTTGAGGCTTTTATTTAGCTTTTCAAAAAATTTTATAATAAAATGTCGATCAAAATACTGAAAAGTTATTATGGTCTTAAATAGTTAACGGAAATACAAACTTATTTGTTTATAAAGTTACTAAAAACTTACACAAAATATCACAAATATTTATCATTGACAACAGCAATTATATATAACGTGTGGGTATTGAGATGTAGTGGTTAGCACGTTGAACTGTTACACAAAAGGCTGTTTTGCTGACTACCTATCTATCATAGGTAACACCAATTTGGATTTTTTATTTATTTTTTTTAACATTTATTTATTCCCAACTTCTGAAAATCTTAAACAATAATAAACACTAGTTATAATAATAATTCTATATACACAGTCTCAGAATGAGCTTTCAAGTATTCTTAATATACTAGGTTTGTAGTTAAATTTTGATTTTATTCGATCTTTTTCTTAGAATGTTGGTTTTTCAAATAATCAAGCTCGAGGTCTGATTATTTGGAAAACCAACAATATAATAGGTTTGTTTTACAAATAATATTTTTTTTTTCTGCTCTTCCAATTGCAGAAACTATATTTATTTTCTACTGAATATATTATAAAAACACATTAATTTTTTAGATAGCTAAAAGTTAAAACCAAAGTCTAAAGGTTTAAACGAAAGAAAGTTTATAAATATTATCCATTTAAACACCAATTTTTTTTTTGGTTTTGAACTTTTGCACTATGCGAAGCTACCTGACAGCTATACTTGTATCATATCTGCTATTATTTTGTAATAAATTGCAATTGACCGCTTTGACATTGTCCCTTCTAAAGTTATGATAGAATACCAGGACTCCATTTTCGTTTTGAATAACATTTGACTTATCTAAAAACAAAATAGCTTCAGGTGGGACAATGCCTTTTTGTGAGGTGTTTCGCATCCCAGCAAAAAACAGTGCTTCAGAAAAGCGCTTGCGGAAGGTATTACTCAATTAGGAAGCGCTTCCGGAAGGCATGATTTTTGTTCGCGATCTACCACTTGGTATGTCTCTTTTAAAGCGCTTCTTTCATGTGCTCTTAGAAGCAATAAATTAATGCCTTCTCAGGTACTAAGAAGCTCTTTTTTGTATGTTGACAACATTAGTGCTTCATGGTATGCATACTTAATTGTTTCATTGTATGCCTACTTTATTGCTTCAAAGAGGCATTTTGGGAAGCACTACAGAATTTCTTAAATAATTGCTTTATAGTATGCATGGCGGTGAAGCGCTATTTGGAAGCATATTAAGGCAGCAACTGCTTACCAAGTTTTTTTTTGCTGAGATATTTCAGTGCCATAAAAAAATTATTTTCAATATATGATGTACATCTTGAAATATTATAACTTATTAAATTAATGATAAATTATTATGTTTGTTGCATATTTGGGATTTTTTCATTAGCATTGGAATTTCAAAACAATTTCATTACCATTTAATTGTAATAAAATTTTTTAGCATTAGAATTTGTCGTAGTAATGCTAATGAAATCACAATAATGACTAAAAAAATAATTACTAATTAAGTGTTATTTGGAATACTGAATACGGAAAACGAAATGGAACCAGAAACTAACTTTCTATTGTCCGATAACATATGTTTATGTTTGTATTATCACTTAAATAGGTTAAAAAAAAAAATAAATCAGCTGTTTATAAAAATTGATCACTCCGGATATCTTTCTGACCTAGCTTATTTATATTATAAGGGTATTTTACTATTCCTGTGGAGCAAAAAATTTCTCCGCTAATAAAATTTTGTCCTCTATCTCGCTTAGTTTCTGATATACTGGCCATTTTAAAATATCGCTATTTTGTAAAATCGTATCTCAAAAACTAAGCGAGATATTGCAAAACGGACAAAAAATAAGCAGTCAAACTGCGTACAACACAAATGTGTTAAGTGTTCCGATTCCACTCGTTCCCCACTTCATTCATTATCGTTTCATTTTGGACCAATGTTCCATTCTATTATCGGAGTGATTAAATAGGTATTTTCAAGTACGTATTTGGGTAAACATATAATTGAGACACCCTGTTGTTAGCCTATGGGAATCTTTCCCAGACCTAGCATATTTGTATTCTGTCAATTGTAATTTGCTTTCTTTAATTGATTCATTACTAATGGTAATACAATTTAAAATCATTATCATTAATCAATGCAATAAAATCAATGAAATGCATTACCATTATTTAAAAAAATGCTAATGAAAATAATTTCATTACAATTGATATAAATTGAATTGTAATGAAATCATCAATTAATTATTCAATAAAAGTTATTAGTCTCATGTATGGTTTCCTGTATTTTGAGTAAATAGACATTTATATACAAAAAATACATTTCTTGCTTTTATAAGTGCACACAGAGAATAAATTGTTTGGAATTCCATTGAAACCCTGCGGGAAACGAAGGGTCGATTGATCCAAAGTGACAAATCTGTGATATATGTTTTGGGGGCGCGTCACGAAACTGGTGAAGCCAAAATTGTGGTGCATCAAAAAGTGTTAATTTTGGTGAAATGACCAATCACGTGAATATAGTTATGGTGAGAAAATATTCTCTGGCTGCTACCAGATATATCATGCAACTGGAGAAAAAGTAACATAACATTAAAGTGTACTGGAGCAACTAGGACCGTTGTAGTTGAAGTTAGTACTAATCATTGAACTGGTTCAACACAGTTAGCAGTGGATGAAAACATGGCAATTAGTGCCAAAGGATTCAGTCCCTTGACTGCTACACAACAGACATAACACTGAAGGAATTTTATCTGAACCGACTATGTGAAAGTAGAAATGAAGACGTAACACTTCACTGGTTTAAAAGAACTGAACACAGAACTGCTAGATAAGGTGATTTTTAGCCAAACGTCGCGATCTTAAACTTAGTTTTTTGTTGGGTATAGACAAAATAAGCTAATTATAAAATTGTTTATTGTTGTGCCTTTTTTAAGGTTTTTTTGATCAGGAGGTAAGACACTGGAAAAGTGCAGTGATTGGTTCCGGACGGGCTATTTAGCAACCCGTGCATAATATGACATACGCTGAATAAAAAGTGACAGGTTACTTGCTAATTTTCGCATGCTCGGCGACACGTACCCCTTAGGCCAGTGCAGTAGTACGTCTCAAAACTATTTCAGTCAAACTAACCCTGTTACAGAACACATTGCGCTTAATATGTGACTAGTTTTCCTTCAAAAATTGTTCTCCAGTTCTAAGATAGGTATACCTGCACCAGTCACGTGTAATTTTTTCCCACTGGTTCTGTTGCATATCACATAAATCTTAAAATGGTCATACATTGACACTACTTACTTCTAACTTGTTCCGTGGCATATTCATTTCAGTCGGTACGGTAATTGGTTGTAAGGTACACACAGAGAATAAATTGGTTGGACATTCTTCAATGATTTGAATTGCAAGTACTTAAAATTCATCATCACAATAATTAAACTATATTATAAAAAGAAAATATATAAAATTAATTAAAACACATTCAAAATATTGGTTTTCTTTATCAATATTGAATGAATATTATCTGCTACATTACATTTAATACCAACAACCAACCACTTTTCGGAGATTTTATCCCTTGAATAAAATATTTGCAGGTAAATTCGAATATCAGTTACGTCTGCAAAAAATTAATCACTCTATCTACAATATTAGTTTTCGTTACCAATTTTAAAATAATATAGTTTTTTAATTTAATTAGAGTTTTAGTAACTCTAATAGAATATTAAGATTAGCAACCCAGTGTCTGTTGTACGTACAAATCTACGTTCAAACAAGGTAGAAATTTGAAAATAACAATTTAAATTGGGTGTGAGCTAAAGGTAAAGTAATTGCCTGACAAGCAGAAGTTCACAGGTTCGTCTTCAGTTCGTGGAACAAGCATTTTTTTTAATCAAATAATTTTAAAATAGTATAATATTTTTTTTTATAGTTATTAACTCTAATAGCAAATTGAGATCAGCAACCGAATTTCTGTTGCGCATACAAATCTATTTTTAGACATACATATTTAAATTTTAAACAAAAAAATATTCAAATTTGAAAACACAAAATCAACTGCGGTTTAGGCTAGAGGTAAAGTGATTGTTGCCTAACAAGCAGTTCGCGGCATAAGAATTTTTTTATTAATAAAATAATTTATGTATAGTTTAGGTAACTCTAATAAAATATTAAGATTAGCAACCGAATATCTCTTGTACAAACAAATTTATTTTTGGACATCTATTTTAATTTGAAACCAGAAAATATTCATCGTTGAAATTTAAAAAAACATGTTTAAATTGATCTTAGGCTAGAAGTAAAGTACTTGCCTGACAAATGAAAGATCGACGGTTCGAGACCAGTTCGAGGCATACAATTTTTTGAATTGAATATGTATTGAATTGTTACTATAAAAATTCGAAATTTGTAATTAATATTATTAAAATTTATTACAAAAATTTATTTGGCAAAAAATTCGGTTGCTAAATTGTCAAAAAAAAAACCCTAAATTTACTCTACTACCAAAAAAATTCGCATAAAAATGATTTTTTCAAAAATCTGCCAAATTTTTTTTAGTTTCTGAAATTTTATTTAACAGCGCTGATGCTAAAAATTTGCCAAAAATAATAGTCAAACCGAAAATTTTAATAACATTTCTACCCTCCAAAATTTCCCTAAACGATTAAAAAATTCCCTAGATCTAGGTTGAAAAACACCAACTTGACAACACTGCATAAAAATGCCTTTATCTTGTACCATCTTTCACCTCTTCTCATTCAATCCTCATTGCAAAAAATTAAAAATACTAATTAATGGAAAGAATTTTTCTGAGTGTTGTTCCTCTAACGAAAAACTTTGTGTTACAGAATAACATTACATACTACATTATTTTTAAATTATTTGTGCTAGATTTAAGGAGCAGCTTTTTTTTTTTTTTTTTGATGTTAAAGTAGTAATGTAAGTAAAGATTTAAAAAATTACCATACTTACTAGCTAAAGGGGTAATTTATGTCATGTTAAGTTAGGTAATGCAATATCTAAACATTGCAAATTTTACTTTTATTCAATATGTAAGTATTTGTTAAAAATAACGCATACTTGCATGATATGATTAAGGTGGTACTTATTTTATTATTGTTCTAGCTGTCTCTTGAAACACTCCCTCCTTATCCATATTATTGATTAAAAATTTATATTTTAAGTCATATTGTTAGTTCATTGCTACCAATATTTTACCATCAAAACCTTTACTTCACAAATAAGTGCCTTTCTTTTGTTAATAACTACTTCGAAAGCCAACAATTTAAGTAAAGCTGTCATCAATACTTACAAGCAAGCAGCCAAACTAAACAGAAATTATAACAAACTACAACGGCTCGAACAACAAAAAACTACAACATTATTAAGAATTTAAGGCACATGCCAGTTAAGTTTGAAAGACAACGCCTTTTAGTCAATGTTTCATGTGTTGCAGTTTCTAGTTTTCATTTGTTTTCATGTTGTATGTATGTACGGTGGAAAGTTTTCGATCAAGGAAATACCGGGTTTTTTTTTAATTTATTTAGAGAACGAAAGTTATTAGAGTTGTACAAAATTATTTTTTCTTAATAAAACAATGCAAAGAAATAAAAAATTGGCACTAATGTAAGGAATGGCCCACTTCAAATCTGAACAAAAGTAAACAGACATAAAAAGTCTCCAGATGTAGTTACGAAATTGATTTTTATATGTGTTTTTAGAAATATTTCAGACATGAGTTGCTAAAATTTTGAAGACATTCTGACAACAACTGCAGAAAATGTAAGAACTAAGCAACAAATGGAAACGAAAAACTAATTCGTATTTTTGCATGCAAGTGGTGCATACATAGCAATTTTCCAAAAAAAAAAAGCAGGAACTTCTAGAACCAAAATGAAATGTTTGTTAGAATTTCCGATTTGTTCACATGAATTTTAAGTATGGCTGCTCACTGCTTAAAACACCTGCATATGGTTTGACATTCGCATCACACTTGTTAGTTTTCGGAAGATTCTGTCGACTCAACTTTGCTTTTTTTCACAAAATGAACGATCAATCAAAATTTTTACCCTAACCAAGAACTTTTTTCAACTAAACTCTGTTTATAGTTAGCTCTTCTGACAAGTACGCGTAAAGTGCATATGTCACATATATTGATAATCCTTTGGGAACTTCTGCTTTAAAAATTGTAGTTGTTTGGGTTGTAATACAGTTTCTTTATTTTTAATGTAAATGTTAGTCATTTGTAGAACAAATTTAATTTTTTACTAATCTTGTAGTTCATTTGAAAAAACTAACCACATCCAGTGACTGTTTTATGATTTTACATTAATTTTTTACAGTCGTTTTTTGATATTTAAAAAATAAAAAAAATAAATGTTTGTTTATTTTTTACTAACATATGTGGTTTGTTTTAACTAGAATTGTTAAGAGTTTTTTGAACAGTAAAAACTAATGACAAATGTTATTTGGTTTTAATCAACTGTTAGTCCTCCTTTCTTCAAATGAAATTTCATTTGTTTTTGAGTACAATTGCTGTCGTCTTTACATGCATTATATCCTTAGTACACTATTAATTTTTCAAATCAGACTTTAATAGTTTCTAAGTAGATATTATTTTATATTGGGTATACAAATTAATAAAGTCGATTTGGACAACATATGGCATAACTATCACATATAGTTTGTGTCAATAATAACAAATTATGTATTTTGGAGGTTAAATATCTGTTAGCATAATTCAGTATTCGATAGACACCAAAGTGTAAACACACATTTTTTTCAATCGCTATAATAATGTCGAATTTTGTGCCTAAAAAAGATGTTTTGCGGGGAAGTCTGATAACATTCTTTGAGTTGAAAAAAAAAACGTCTGCTGAAAGTTATCGATTGTTGATAGAAGCTTACGGTCAACATGCACCAACTCAAAAAACTTGTGAACGATGGTTTGCGCGATTCAAAAGTGGTGATTTTGACACAGAAGACAAGGAGACCTGGTCAGCCGAAAAAGCTTGAAGATGAGGAATTGGAAGCACTACTCCACGAAGATTGTTGTCAAACGCAAGAAGAACTTGCATTATCATTGGGGTCACACAACAAGCCATTTCCCTACACTCAAAAAAAAAAGTTTGTAAAGTCAGCAAAAAATTTTGCTGAGTCAGCAAAATTTTAGTCAGGAGGATGCTTGCAAAAAAGTTGCTAATGTCAACAAAATTTGTAGATTCAGCAAAAGTTTTGCTAACACTTTGTAGATTAGAAATAAAAAACCCTTGCTAAAAATTAATACATTTTTTGCTGAATTTTAGTAGACTGAAAAAAACGCAAAAAATTTGTTTAAAAATTGTAATTTAGTTAATTTATTTGCTGAAAATCATAAAACATATTTTTGTGATTCTTTTAAAAATAGTTTACTATAATAACGAAATATAAAAATTTTCATTTTCCCACATTGACGACATGAATTAATTTAATATCTGAAAATATATAGAAATAAATATATATAACATAACAAAAAATTTCTTTCAATTACTTACATCAATGGTTGTCTAAATGATGCTATCGTTTAAACGACGCAACTGCCGAAGATAATTATAGAAACGAACGAAAAAATAAACAAAAACAAACGTAACGAAACGAAAAAACAACCCTTTTTTGCAATAAGAAAAAGGAACCATAAAAATCTACCTAAGATGTGTGTCTTTGTCTTTGGCTTTACTCTGTCTACATGTCTGTATATGTTTGTTTGTTTGCAATTTGACCACACTAGATTATTAATCTATAAACATTTAGTTTAGAAATACATATTAAATTTAAATATTTTATTTTGTCTTTTATTTAATTAATAGACAATTATTTTCACAAGCCGGTGACAACGCAAAATTTAAGTTGTTTTAATCCTCAATTTTGTTTTATGTATGAAAAGGAGATACAAAAATTTCCATGGTTGATTTTTTTATATGTCTTATTAGGGTTGTACTTTTTAGTATCATTTTCCTCTTCTCTATTACATCTTGACATGCCGCGATATCTGCATCATTCTGCGTATATCTTTCAATCTGGTTGTCGTCCACACTATTAATGTGCATATCAGCACAATTTTTTTAGCAAAATTAATTAGTAAAACATTAGTATATTAGTAAAGCATTAGTATAAAACAGTTAAGTGCTGAATAAATATAACAAAATTTTAGCCGAAAACACGATTTTAGCAAAAAGTTTTGCTAAAAAATAGTATACCTGATTTACAAGACGTTTTACTAACTTTTCTACTAACTTATTTTTTGAGTGTACGTTTAAAAGCATTGGGATTCTGTCAAAAGCAAGGAAATTGGGTCCCATCTGAATTGAAGCCGAGATACGTTGAAAGTCGATTTTGCATATCGGAAATGCTGTTTGAACGCTACAAAAAGATGTAATTTTTGCATCGTTTTGTTACTGGTGATGAAAAGTTGATACATTACGATAACCCCAAGCGCAAAAAGTCATATGTAAACCCATGCCGACCAGCCAAATCAACGTTGAAGCCGAATATCCATTTCGCCAAGATAATGCTCTGTATTTGGCGGGATCAGAAGGGTGTTTTGTATTATGAGCTGTTGAAATCGGGTCAGACGATCGCAGGGGACCTGTACCGAACATAATTGATTCGTTTGAAGAGAGCAATCAACGAAAAACGACCAGAATATTCGACAAGACACGAGGCCATAATCTTCCGTCATGACAACGCTCGGCCACATGTTGCAAGACCGGTCAAAAACTATTTGAAAAACAGTGAATGGGAAGTTTTGGCTCACTCGCCTTATAGCCCCTTCTGACTACCATTTGTTTCGATCGATGCAGAACGCCCTTAGTGGAATACGCTTAACTTCAGAACATGGTATCAGAAATTGGCTTAATTCATTCTTTACCTCAAAACCGGAGCAGTTCTTTTGGAGCGGAATCCTTATGCTATCAGAAAGATGGGAAAAAGTAGTGGCTAACGATGGACAATACTTCGAATAATGTATCAATTCATTTTGTTATTATAGTAAATGCATTTTTCAAGTAAAAAAATCCACATTATTATCGTGTATACCCAATATAAAATATATATATTGTTACATTTAAAGTCTGATGGATGTATATTAGTCTGTTGTGAATTTAAAAACGTTGCAAATTTCCGCAAGCATTGAAAACCAAAGAGCTTTTTGAGTTACTTATGTCTGCTATCCGCTAAATTCTTACTCTGTTTTTAAATTTTTTGGACAAAGTAGAGTTTAAAAGTTTAGCCATGTTGAGAATATCATAGAAAAACATTTATAAAGTTTTAATTGATTATTTTTACGTGTTTTACATTGAAGGTATAGTTGACACAAATTTTACAAATATATTACCAAAAAAAAAATTATCAGCATTACTAAACTTTTTAGCCCAAATTGGCCCAAAAAAAAAACCCCAACAATAAGTATTTTCATTTTCTTTATTTTTCCATAAACAACTGGATAATAGGTACACTCAAAAAAAGTCAGTAAATTCAGCAACATTTTTGCTAATATTATTAAAAGATTTACGCAGAAACTTTTGTGAAAACCGCAATAAAATTATATGTTTTCTAACATTTTTTATGGACTTAACGGATTTGATATGATGAATATTAGAGTGGGTCGCACCCCATACAAAAAAAAAGTTTTGCCGGTCACCACCTAGAATTAAAGATAATTTGAAGAAGATTTGAAAAATTTTTTTTTTTTTTTTTGCCACGCCCCTTGACCCCGCGCATTTGGTTTTTTATTTCCTGTGGCTCCATTTATAGTCCGATCGTAACGTGTGATATATCATTGTTTTTGGAATGACAACGGCTACATTTTCTACTTTGATCACTTTTGACTCTGACGTCAAATTCTAGAAGTGACTTCTGGAAACTCGATTTATACCACCCTAATTCACGAGTTTTTCTAAACGATAAAAAGTTTTTTAAATTCCATGAAATTTTGTCTTTTACAGTATATATATTTATTCAGTAACAAAAAAGTTACGAAGGTTTAAAAAAAATCAATTTGAGTTTTATTCCAACAATCGTTAACAATAAGCTTTGGTCTTTTTGTGGTTATTGTTTTTGTGGCCATTTTTAAAGTGCTCTCTTTTTACTCATTTTTCTATCAAATATTGTTGAGAGAAACTCTATTCTTAAAAGTATAAACAATGGTTTTTTTTAATGTGGTACTCCCCTTTAATAAATTAATTTAAATTTTGGCGAGACTCCAGCTGTTTATACTGCTCTCGACCCCATGCGCTTTTCGTCCGTTACCTTGTTTGCGGATTCACTAACAACTCGCACAAAGCGTTCGGTATTTTGCGAATGGCATGGAAATTCTAATACATAAATTATATATTTTAATTAAAAACAATTTAATTATATTTTTAAAGAAAAAAATATTTTAGTAAGTTACTCTAATTTTATCAAAAAGCTACAGAGGAATAATAACACTTGAAGAGGAATAATAATATGTAGGGCTCGGAAGTTAATGCATTTATATTTGTGTTTTATGTACATAAAATATGTATTTAAAATCGTAAAATATGGACTTAAAATTTAAAAAATATGCATTTATTATTGATTTTTTCATTTTTTTCTATATAATTTTCAAATTTTAGTAATTTCTGTTTTAAAAAGTCGTTACAAAATTGAGAATAACAATTAAAAATCTTCTTAAAGTTTGTAGTTGAATTTTCTGTCATATTACATTTCTTGATAAAAAAAATTAAATGTATAAATTTGATAAGATTTTATTTCTAAAAAAATTTAAATTGTAAAAAATTTATTTTTAGTAAAACATCAAAAAAAAATTGTAAAAATATGCAAAAATATGTAAAAATATGCAAAAACATGTAAAAATATGCAAAATATGTAACAAAAAATACAAAATATGCATAAGAATATGCATTTATAGCAAAATATGCAAAAAAAATGCATTTATAGCAAAATATGTAAAAATATGCACTAGCAAATCGATGCCATTTTGTTGCAAATTTGTTGATTCGCAAAGATATTTGGTTAACATTGTTCTCTAGCTAACGACAACAGACATGTATTTACATAAAGTTCCGAGCCCTAATAATTTGTTTAACAAAAGTGTTGCCAGCTGAATCGGTTTGTGATGATGGTTAAAAAGAATACTATGTGGAGGAGAAAGATAATAGAAAATAGAGAAACAAGTGAGATTACGAAAAAGAGAATATTATCATAGTGCAAAAACAAATGCACACTACACTCAAAAAAAAAAGTTAGTAGAAAAGTTAGTAAAACGTCTTGTAAATCAGGTATACTATTTTTTAGCAAAATTTTTTGCTAAAATCGTGTTTTCAGCTAAAATGTTTGTTATACTTATTCAGCACTTAACTGTTTTATACTAATGCTTTACTAATATACTAATGTTTTACTAATTAATTTTGCTAAAAAAAAAATTGTGCTGATAAGCACATTAATAGTGTGGCCGACAACCAGATTGAAAGATATACGCAGAATGAAGTAGATGTCGCGGCATGTCAAGATGTAGTAGAGAAGAGGAAAATGAAATGTAGACAGAGTAAATTGAAAGACAAAGACACACAGACAGAGTAAATTGAAAGACAAAGAAACACATCTTAGGTAGATTTTTTTATGGTTCCTTTTTCTTATTGCAAAAAGGGTTGTTTTTTTCGTTTCGTTTGTTTTTGTTTATTTTTTCATTTCGTTTCTATAATTATCTTCGGCAGTTGCGATAGCATCATTTAAACGATAGCATCATTTAGACAACCATTGATGTAAGTAATTGAAAGACAATTTTTGTTATGTTATATATATTTATTTCTATATATTTTCAGATATTAAATAAATTCATGTCGTCAATGTGGAAAATGAAAATTTTTATATTTCGTTATTATAGTTAATTATTTTTAAAAGAATCACTAAAATATGTTTTATGATTTTCAGCAAATAAATTAACTAAATTACAATTTTTCTACAAATTTTTTGCGTTTATTTCAGTCTACTAAAATTCAGCAAAAAATTTATTAATTTTTACCAACGCTTTTTTATTTCTAATCTACTAAGTGTTAGCAAAACTTTTGCTGAATCTACAAATTTTGTTGCTAAAAATCAGCTCGCTGATTTTCAGCAAAAGATTTTGCTGACATTAGCAACTTTTTTGCAAGCATCCTCCTGACTAAAATTTTGCTGACTCAGCAAAATTTTTTGCTGACTTTACAAACTTTTTTTTTTGAGTGTAGCGCCACAAAAAACCCAAGGCTTATTGTTAACGATTGTTGGAATAAAACTCAAATTGATTTTTTTTAAACCTTCGTAACGTTTTTGTTACTGAATAAATATATATACTGTAAAAGACAAAATTTCATGGAATTTAAAAAACTTTTTTATCGTTTAGAAAAACTCGTGACTTAGGGTGGTAGAAATCGAGTTTCCAGAAGTCACTTCTAGAATTTGACGTCGGAGTCAAAAGTGATCGATAATGTAGCCGTTGTCATTCCAAAAACAATGATATATCACACGTTACGATCGGACTATAAATGGAGCCACAGGAAATAAAAAACCAAATGCGCGGGGTCAAGGGGCGTGGCAAAAAAAAAATTTTTTTATTCAAATCTTCTTCCAATTATCTTTAATTCTAGGGGTGACCGGCACAACTTTTTTTTATCGACCCGGCCTAATGAATATACATTTGTATGAAATTGTGCACATTTTTATACAATCATATGCAAATATTTATTTTCACAATTGTTCCAGACTAAAACTCGAATCTAATTATATTTGGATGTATCAGTTTACATACAATCATATACAAATTTATCAGGTCAAAATTCGGATACAAACATATCTGGTTTTTGAATAGTTATATATATTTAAAGTCCTATATATATGATAAACTTCTTTGTGGTCTTTCCTAATATCTAATTTGAATGACAGTTGATACCTATCAAATGGTAAATAGAATACATTTTTAACCAATTTTCATAAAAGAACTTGGTTTGAAAATTTAATTACGCAAGTAGCTCTACATTTAGCACCTCGATTGTATATTGTTGTTAAATGTCTAGATGTTGTTATTGGCTGTCGTAAGTATACATCAAACGAGTGATATTGTTATCAAAAAGTACACTGAAAAAAATCAATGCAACTTTTACCGAAAAAAATTTTGTTACAACTCTTCTCCGTAAATACAAGTTTAGTTTTACTAAAATAAATTTAGTGCAGACTTTAAAATCTGACAAAACTAACGAAATCTTGAAATTTTTGTTTTTTACGAATAAAAAATTCTAAAGGTTTTTGCAATTCTACAAAACCAGTGAAACAACTTCACTAAGAATACTATCTAGGTAAAGCCCACTGCAAATCTAGTCAAAAACAAATGAAATTTAACTTAAAGAAAGGAAGACTTACATTTTAGTAATCTCAATCAACATTGTCATTTGTTTTTTAATGTTCAAAAAATAACTAACAATTGTTGTAAAAATTAACCACATGTTAGTAAAAATTAACAGACATTTATTTTTTTTTGAAATAACAAAGATCTACTACTGAAAATGAATGTAAAATCATAAGACAGTCATTTGATGTGGTTTGTTTTTTCAAATAAACTACAAGGTAAGTAAAAAATTGAATTTGTTCTACAAATGACTGACATTT
Source organism: Delia radicum (assembly GCA_021234595.1). Classification (NCBI taxonomy): domain Eukaryota; kingdom Metazoa; phylum Arthropoda; class Insecta; order Diptera; family Anthomyiidae; genus Delia; species Delia radicum. Next base: position 75,789,779 of record CM037851.1, read on the forward strand.
ACATTAAAAATAAAGAAACTGTATTACAACCCAAACAACTGCATATTTTTACACCAGAAGTTTCCTGAGTATTCGTATGTTAAAAATAAAAATAATTGATTTCTTATTATTTATTAAAATTTAAATATGTGCCATATTTACTGAGTTATTAGATCCATTTTAAAGAGCGTATAAATTTTTTATTTTTGTTTGTAATATATACAAAAAATGTTTTTAAAACAAAAAATATATTTCGGACATTATACAAAAGACTTTCGCACATGTTCGTATAGTTTACACTAAGCTTTCGTTGTTCGAAACAACGAAATATTTCGTACAATATACATCGTTTTTTGTACACATAACGCCTTCATCGGTATAAGCTGAATTTGATATTAAAAACCTTCACTAAAGATACACTCAGAATATTATGTTGATAAATCTTTGTAGGTTACAAAAAAAAAAAAAAATTAGTTAAGTTTAAAATAAAGGAACATGCATTTATTTTTAAAATAATTATTTACTTCAACTTTTTTAAACATTAGTACAAAATAATTTACTACCATTTGCCGGTTTTTTTATTTTTATTCATTTAAAGTTTCATTCAAATTTAACCATTTTATTTGTTTCCGTTACAGTTATTATAAATTAATTTTTTTTAAATATTCAAAAATTCGTGTCTTTTTTTATTAAATTGGTTTTATTATTTACAAAAATATTTTAATTCAAATTACAAGAAATTGAAAAGGTTTATACAAATACTACAGTCATACCAACCAAATGTGTATGTAGTGTTGTGTGTCTACATTTTATAAAAAAAAAAAATAAAAACAAAAAACTGAAATAATTTCAAACAACTATATATAACTTTTGTGTCTACTGATCTATAGTTAAAATTTAAACATTTGTTTTTAACTTATTGATTTGTTATTATTTTGCTCTTATGGATTTGTAAGTTATTTTAACAAGAAACATTTGATTTAAATAAAAAGTAAGTAGACCGGATTTTTAAGTGATTTATCATTTATGTTAAATTACATTTTCAAATAATTTATTTGAACTTAAATACACTCACAAGAACTTTTCCTTAAAAAATCAACAGTTATTTAAAAGTTTAATCGGTAAAGTTGTTTCAATGGAATATATAGTTAAATTAACAAAGAAATATATTTTTTAACGTTCTGTCTGTTATTCAACAAAATAAATAAATAATAGACGAAAACAATCTATTGTTTTTATGGATTTTGTCAGTTAATTTTTTAACAGTTGAAAATAAACTAAAAAATACAATTGTTTTAAACGAAAAGTAAGTAGTCCTGTTTTTAACTGATTTTCAGTTGATTTAATGTGTATATTCAGTAGTCTTTACGGACAAAATATTGTGAGTGTAGGTATATTTTTAGACCATAGTTTATTTCGTCATTAATATAGTTTGTATTATAATATGTATGCTGCTTGTTTGGCACGCAAACATCTATTTGTTTGATTCTCAACATAGTTATAGACCCATTCCATATAAGACCATCACAAATATCAAATTTTCGAAGGGGGTAGAACCCTTCAATTTTACCAAACTTTTTATGGAAGTTAAGTGTGAAATAAATTTGTCATCGTACAAATTTTGCGTTGTGGAAAAGCGCGTTTTAAAATATGAAAAAAAAAAAAAAAATCAAAAATTTAACAAAAGTATTCGTCAATATCTTTTTGACGGTGAAAGCTACAAGATTCACTGATGCCTAATTTTACAACAACTGTTGTCGTGCTTTAAATAAAATAAGTAAAAAATAATTTTTGAAGTTAAAATTAATTTTTTTCAAAATCCGCGGTTTAAACTACGGTGTGTCAAAAAAACTGTTTTTTTTTTGTTTTTTTAATTTTGAAAAAATATTTGTTAATTATAATATATTCCACTATGCCGTTGCCAAATTAATATGTGGAGCTCTAACGGGATTTAAAGTTATGGACACAAATCTAAAAAATTTATTAAGTATAGTAGAATAAAAGATCTACATAAAAATATAATTTATTTAAAAAAATTAAAGTTTTGCAAAAAGTTTTTGCATAATTGACCATGTCTTTTGATCGTTTTAAGGTCCAAGATTCTCATTGATTCCTCATTTTCAATGTACTTGAATCGTTATTTTATAGGTTCACAAAAATAATTTAATTCTTGACGATAAAATATTTTTTTTTTTAAATCCGCTGTATTTCATAAAAACTGGTTTTCTAAAATTTAAAAATAAAAAATATAATAATTATAAATTATTCTTCTATGCCGTTACCAAATCCCTATGAGGTACTATTGCATGTTTCTGAGTTCTTAACTTTTTAGTTAGCTTTTTTCCATTTGTATTTATTGCTCAGGATACCGTAAGACACGGCATAGGGAAGTAATTTATAATTAACATACATATTTTTGAAAATTTAAAAAACAACAGTTTTTTAAAATACTGCTTTTTGAACCTCGGTTTTTGTAAACAATGCCTTTTGCCGTAGGGAAGCGCATAATATGTGGGCAATAGTAGCTTTAAAACAAAGTATCAACAACTCTAGTTTCTTAAGTCGTTAAAAAGATATGGAATATTTTTTACTATTACTTTTTTAAAATTTTCAAATATTTTCAATAATTTGAAACGCGTTAGTTCAAGAACCGCTGGGAGCAGCTGTCCTATATTTCTACGAGGTTATATTTATATGATGTACATCTTATGTACCAAGTTTAGTTATAATCAGAAGAGGTTTAGAAAATCGAGTGGTTGATTATATATGTTTTCAGTCCATAGCTAACCAATCTACTCTAATGTACTACAACTAATACTAAACTATTAACCATGGTTAAGTATGTTTAACTGGGCTGTCACTTGTGAATGCTAGAAGCATTATCAACACAATTTAAAATAACTATATTATGAGGTGCGTAAATGTGCGTATACGCAACGCAAACTTATTGACAGAAAAATCCATAAAATATAAAGAAGAAAAAAAAAAATCTAAATGAAAATTATATTGTAACTAAACTATGTGTAGTATAAACGATATGGTGAATATACATATTAATGCTGTTTAAGAGCAATTCAGTTTTTCTTGTCGTCTTAGTTTCTTTTCATAACACTACTCGACAAATTTCACTTTCTTGTGAAGCTCTCTTTGATATACAAATTTTTTAAATAAATTAGTTACGCAAAATCAAAATCTGTCACAAAAAAAAATTTTCTTCTCATTTGCAGTTTTTGACATATTGCTTTTTTCATATTTACATCATTTACCCCATGTTTAGTTGTATCCTCCCTATGGGGAATGAGGAGTCAATTGACCTAAAAGTGACTGGTTAAAGAAGGACTTATCACAGAACTGGTATAATTTAATACTGAAGTGGGTAAAGCAGTGTCAATTGTTCTAAAATTACCAATCCTGTGACTGGTAGAGGGAGGACATACCACTTAACCAGAATGCTTATTAACAAGAAAAAGCCAGATCGCCAAAATTTTTACTTATTGGAAACTGGTTAGCTTTCTTTTATTTTTATGTCTTTCTTTGGTTAGTCCCGTGGCATGCCACTATGTGGTTTAAAGCAGGACAAATGACCCCCCTCCCTGACAAGCCAATGTTAAAGTTGCCAGTTGTTTAGCAGAGGACCGGTCTCTGGCACGAAGGGACCGATCCTGTGGCACACGCAGGACTGGTCCCATTCCCCATAGGGCTTATATCCTACCCAATTATAAAATTTCTTAATTTTTAACTTGCATACTAAAAAAGTAAAATTTTCAACTTAATTGCAAAACCAGTGCTATATCCGCATTATTTCATGATTTTGCTTCAAAATTTCGAAAAATTAAGAATAAAATATGAAAAAATGAGATGAATGATGTACATATAATAAATCGCAATGTTTTAAAACTGCAAAAGAGCATTTTTTTTTACCAGATTTGAATTCAAGGTACATACACTCACAATAATTTTTTCGTAAGGACTACTGAATATACACTTTAAATTAACTGAAAATCAGTAAAAAAAAAAACAAATGACTACTTACTTTTCGTTTGAAACAATTGTATTTTTTAATTAATTTTCAACTGTTGAAAAATTTATTGACAAAATCGGTAAAAACAATAGGTTGTTTTCGTTTATTTCAATACTCAATATAATAAAAACACTTTTTGTTTTAAATAGAAAATTTTAACTGAATATTTGAACTATTACCGAATGTTCGCATTTTCTGTTTATTTTGTTTATTGAATAACAGACAGAAAGTTAAAAAAATATATTTCTTTGCTAATTTAACTGTACATTCCATTAAAACCACTTTAACGATTACATTTTTAAATAACTATTGAACTTTTATCGAAAAGTTCTTGTGAGTTTAGGTATACGCAAAAAGATTTGTTTCAAAGCAAGTATTTTTTTTTTGTGGCGGTCGATTAGTGTTATCAAACGTCACTTGTGTAAATAAATCTTAGTTAAATATGGCAGATATGTAAGAGTCACCAAACCACCGATCATAAGATAGTATCACTTAACACTAGTTAAACTAAAGTGTTCTTTTAATTTATGCGTATTTAATAAATATTTAATTATGCATATTTATCAATAACTAAACCATATATTGATAAATTCTACTTATGCGTTTAGAAATACTTGAAGTATAGTTTTTTTTTCTTTAAAAGATCTCATAAATTATTTATAATATCTGCGTTCGAGATTAAATGAAGAAAAAAAAAAGTTTAAAGATAAATGGTAGTTAATAGTTAAAGATTTGTTTATCATCACATTTACTTTATTTTTAACATGTTTATTTACTTTATACCACAATTATTTACAATCGCTATTATTTGTCAGACCTTATCTAACTATTGACCATGGTAACACCCTCATTTTAAGTTAAACCTTTGAGAGCCACATCGAAGTTAATGTGGGTGGGAGTAAATGTTGTGTATGTCAAAATTATGTCTACAATAAATATTGGAACATTTTAAGCTGTTTGATTGTATATTATATATATATATATATATATAAATATATCTGATTGCATATAAGCATATATGGATCAAAGCTGCATATGTTATTATATGACATATTGACAAAAATTTCGAGACATTTAGTTTTATATAAAAAGTAAAAATATGGTACCAAATAATCACTTTAAAGCTTCTTTTGCATGATAATTACTCTTAAGATCTTCCCTTTAACGAGCATAATCTCTTAGAGGGTTAATTCAAACTAAAATCTTTAAAGAAATTCCAATAAACTACCAAACCCACAATTATTGGTTACAGATAGTAGGTATGGTATGTTGTTATGCGCAACATTTTACAAATGCTCTTAAGGTGATATAAAGTAGTGATTTCTTTTTCTTTTATATTTTATCACAAGGTTGTTACAATTTGCAACAATGTATGCAAAAATTGTTACTGGTTGACCATTATTAAGAAGACATACAGATACGGCGAGTACAAAGTATGTTTTTTATGAGTTCATGTAAGAAAATTTAATTTTCCAAACAAAGAGGTTTTTCTGGAGAAAAAGCAAAAATTTCATGCAATTAACAGGAAATAATTTAATAAATTAAAAAGAAAATATATTGACTTTCAGCCTTAACTACTTTTATATTAAAGTAAAACGGTTTTAGGAATTTCATCCTCATTGCTAAGGTTAACTAAAACAAAAGACTTAAGACACACACTTCAACACATAAAAAAAAAACAATGCAACTTTGTAACTTATAAAAAACATTGTATTCCACAAAAGTAGTAAATAAATTTTAGTTTTAAAAAGCTCAAATGCTTTCAGAATGACAACATTTTGTTTTGCAGAAAATTAAAAAAAAATCCCCCCATGTCATATTACCACTGTATTTAATTTAAATTAAGTTTTATTTAATTACCATCATTGCTAATTAAGGCAATTAGTAATTATTTACTACAAAACTGTATATGACCATAAATTAGAAATACAAAATACTTAAGTGTAGTTTAGTTATTGTATGTCATATTTAAACTTAAACATTGTTTTAAATGCAAATTAAAATTTAATTATAAACAACATGGTAATATTTGAGAAAATATTTAACAACTTACTAGACAAATATGAAAGCAAATTAAGGAAATATATCAGGCATTCTATGGCATATCAAACACAACGTAATCGTTTTTTTTTAATGGTATATACAATTTTTATAGTGCTATGACAGCTTAATTATTAATCCATCTCGAGCAGGTGAGCACTTTAGTAGCTTACAAATTTTCAATTTATGAACAGATTGAAAAAATTCTGTTTGCAATTAAATAACACTAACTTCAATGTGATATATTTTTCACGCTTTAAGTGCACCGCTTTTAAATTAAAACAAAATACATTTTAGCCAATTTAGGGTCAAAAGTATTATTATGCCTTAACATTAAAAGTTTTTTTAAGAATCCCAGCAAAGATATTACTGAAATTGCGGACTTTTTTTATTAGTGTATAATAAAATATAAGTATTAATATATTAAAGACTAAATACTTTTAATTTTATAAAAGCCATTCTGGAAAAAAACGTCCTCAGAAGTTAATTAATTTTAATGCAGGGACAGTTTTTTAACATCTCAATATTTTTTAAGTTTAAAAATTATTAGAGTATCAGGAATCACCTTTAGGGGATCATGTATATCTCTAGTAATTTTGAAGATTTCCTGTAGGGACATCCTTAGGTTCTCCAGATTTTCAAAAAAAAAAACGTTAAAAGTTTTTTAAGAATCCCAGCAAAAATATTGCTGACATTACGAACTTTTTTTTTGAGTGTATAATAAAATATAAGTTTTAATATATTAAAGAAAAAATGCAAGGGCGGATCAATAAGTCCGTGACTTTTTGAATGAAACACAGTTTTTTATGCCAAAAAAATATTTATTTTTCAACATAATCTCGTTTTAGCTTAATACACTTATGCCCGTAATTTCAAGCAATATTTACCTACCCGATTTTGTTCGTGTATACGGGTATATATCTAAGCACCGGTAGGTATCTATTGCTTGAAATTACGGGCATTAGTCCAACGTTTCTTCAATTTTTGTATCCCTTCCAAAAAATAGGATTTTTCGAGGTCCATAAAATAGGCATTTCTTGGCCATATAGGGTCGTTTTTTTTAAATCCTTGTTATATGGGTTCAATAAGTTGGCATAATATTCGCCATTTATTGTTTTTCTCTTTTGAAGGTAATCGATGTGGATTATCCCGCGTTCATCCAGAAAAACTGTTGCCATCACCTTATTGGCCGCGATTACGTTTATGGTCAATTGAGGACAAACGCGGCACTCATCTTGCAGACAGCTTTCTTAAACCCAACTGATCATTTAAAATCGAAACCACACGTTCAGCGTCATTTGTACTTGTGCGACCACAACGAAAGTCATTAACCACTTTTTTACCATTGAAATCGATGTTGCAGAGTCCCCATAGTATTTATCAAGCTTTTCCTTGGTTTGATGGACGGTTTTTTTCGCAAAAAATAATGTTTAATGAGCACTCGAAATTCACTTTTTTCCATTTTTAAAAAAATCCTCGAGGTTGTATGTTTTGAACAGCTGTTAAACGCAAAGTAAATGACGGCACTTGCTCAAAATTTTACAGTAGTCCATGAACAGGTGGTACTTGATGGGGGCAGTGTTGCGTTTCATATAACTACTAGGGAAGTTCGAAAAGTCACGGACTTATTGATCCGCCCTCGTACTTTGATTTTATAAAAGCCATTATCAAAACTAACGTCCTCAGAAATTAATTTATTTTAATGTATTGATAGTTTTTTAACATCTCAATATTTTCTAAGTTTAAAAATTATTAGAGTATCATGAATCAACTTTAAGGAATCATGTACACATAGAAAAATTTAGCAATTTCGGTTATTACTACTCAAATTAGGTTATTTGTAGTTTCAGACGGTTGGCACAACTAAACATTAGTTGTCACAACAAAGTTCGATTAGTTTAACTGAATTCTAGTTGTAATACTCAAAATATTCAGAAATCTAATATAAATACAATATCTTTGTACTAATTAAATTTATAAGTTGTTATCATTAATATACAATTTTCAATTCGGGTAAAACATTATTTCTCTGTGTGTGGACACCTCTAGTGATTCTGGAGATTTTTTGTAGGGATACCCTCAAAAAAGAGCTCTTCTTTTCTTAGGATATTTTCTTTGTAAATCTCTTAGTTTTTACAAACTTGTTTGAATAGAAAAACCAGCAGATTTTGAAGACCATTTCACATAAAAATTTCTCAGCTCTTGCGGGCATAGCTCATATTTAATTAAATTATCTTGTAATTGTTCTTGTTTTACCAATTTAAAGAATTCTGGTAATATTCGCAAAACAATACTTTTTGAATATTTGTTGTTTTTGAAATTTTTATTTTGTAAATTATTTCAATTAATTTAATTTTGTATACGGTCATCATTTGGTATATTTTATGTAGTAAAATATTAGTTACACTCTAAAAAAATGCCTTGAAATTTACAACGGTATTGTGTGAAAATTTTTACTTTAAACCAAACATAATGCTTTAAATTGAGCCCAATATGATTGAAAAATTATTTCACACATTCTTCTATATAAATGTATACAAGTTTAGTTATTCACAAATAGATTTTATAGTAAACTACAAATAATTTAAAGCAAAATTTGTAATACAGTTTAATTTTACATATTTGTGCCTACCCGATTAAAAAAAAAACTGCTATGGAGGTTTTTACAGTTTAACCATGATTATGATCCTATAATCCATTATATAAAATTTCATCCGAAAAATGGTCAGATTATAATATAGATACAATTAGTATTACGCAGATACGAGACAAGATATTAGATTAACTTATATACAAGTTTCATCAAAACTTGCATAATTTTCGGAAAAATATCACTTAAATTTATGAAAACTATAATTAGGTTTAGTGTCATTTAAAAAATATTTAACCCTTAGTGGCCTGGGAACAAAAAACACCCATGAAACTTTATTTTAATTATGACCACAAGATTGTAAAGCTTTTAAATTGATAAATAAAAGATCTACTTGCTAAAAAAAATTTTTTATGTCACTTGATCTATATAGGCTTTATTTGTACACATTTGGCCAAAAAAGACCCACTAGGAAATTTACAGAATAACACCTTTAATAATTTATCACTTAGATTTGATAAGGCTTTAATTATATTTACTTTTATTAAAAAAATCTTTAACCCTTATCAGCCGGGGGACTAAAATGACCCATGAAATTTAATTCAAAGTATGACTTGAAGATAAAAAAATTTTCAACTTTATAAAAATTATTATTTTGTGTAACTTGATCCATATAGGGTTAACATTTTCACTTCTTACCAAAAAAAAAAAAAAAAACGCACAAGAAAATTTACAAAATAATTTTTTTTTTAATGTTAAAAACGCTTGGTCAAAAATAACCCTTAACAATAAGATTGGGGCTATAATAATTGCGCTTGTTCGGTAGTTGTGTACTCTCTATAGCATATCCGAATTCAATAAAAATCTAAAAAATGCTAATCTGTAAATTTCCTAGTGGGTATTTTTTTGTAAAAAGTGAAATCATTAAACCTATATTGATCAAGTTACACAAATAATAATTTTTATCAAATAGAAAAAAAAAATTTTTGATCCATGTAATCTGGAAGTAATAATTTAAATAAAATATCGTGGGTCTTTTTGTCCCTCGGCCAATAAGCGTTAAACATTGTTTTAATAAAAGTATATAATATAATACAATTGTAATCTTATCAACTGAAAGTTATATGTCTGTTCTTTAAATTTCAAGTGCGTCTTTTTTTTCGCCAAAATTGTAAAAATTAACCCTGTTTGGATAAAGTTACATGAAATAATTATTTTTTTGTTTGTTTAAGTTTTATGGTCCACTAAGGGTTAAAGATTTTTTAAATAAGAGTAAAGATAAGTATAGTCTTTTGAGAAAATAAGCTATTTTCAAAAACTGTCCTGAAAAGCAGTCGTTCCAAATACAAACTTGAATTATAATTTTTCCAATTAATTCTTTTGTGTAATAACAACTATTATGTTATAAAAAAAACAGTCGATATCTGCAAATTAAGCATTTAAAAAATATTTAAAATTATTTAAAAAAAAAAGACATTTCTGCATTTTTATCAAATTCGTGGGTCGTTTTTAATTCTTGGCTAAAGTGGGTTAGTAATATCCCTTGACGTCAGATTTCCATATCTGAATAATTTCGAGTATATTAAATAGATAATTGAAATAAAATGTGATTTTTACGAAATTTCGAATATTTTGAATTTTCAATAATAATACACTTTTTCCAAACTGGGCTATTTTCAGCTATCTTGCGGAACTGGTTAACGTTTACCCCAAAAAAAAAAGAATTCTTCCATTTATAACCAGTTGCAATAAAACTGGGTCGTGGGACATCCTACTGTACACTCAAAAAAGTCCATAAAGTTATCAAAAAAGTTTGTGGAGTCTGCAAATTCTTTGCTAGAACAATTCTTGCAGAAAGATTGCTTATAGCTGCAAAAGTGTTTTGCTAAAAATCAGTGAGCTGAATGTTGGAAAAAAATTAGTACTTTCAGCAAAATGTTTACTGACACTTAGTTCAGTTTGAAATCAACAACATTTTTTGCTGGAACTTAATATATTGAAAAAAACTTAAAAATTTAGTATTCAATTTTTACTTTAGTTAATTTAGTTAATTTATTTTGCTGAAATTAATTTTTTTGTTTGGGATTGTTTTAAATATATATAAAAATTACAGGACTTTCACATCGTTAACATTATGCAATTAAGTAATAAATAAGGAAATAAACAAAATATTTTGTTAATAATATTTAGAACAAAACATAATAATTTCCAATTACTTACATGCATGTACACTAAGACCCCGGTTTGCGTCGGTAACACTGTACAATACAAAACAAAATTACAAGGTCCGACCTATAAACTTTGATAGAAGAGACAAAAAAAAAATTACACGTGTATCGGCGTTTTGAAAGTTTACATCTGGGTATCATTTTAGGGGGAGGTAAAGTTCCTCCCAAATGCAAATTTTATATTGTCAATCGGCATTGAAAATCGAGTAAAGCTTACGTTTAAAGTATATGGTGTGTTTATGAAATTTATGTAAAATATTACCGATAACATTTTTGTAGAATATGTTAAAACTCGTATTTAAGGGGTTAAAATGTTCCGCAAAAATATTCACCGTGAAATTTTACTATTAATCCCTGAATACACCAAAATCAAACATTTTTGTTGAATATGTTAACCCTCTAACTCCTCAAGGTAAGTGTCTTTTTGTCGTTCTTTGTGTTCCGCAAAAATATTCGCCGTGAAATTTTACTATAAACGTAAACTTTACTCGATTTTCTGTGCCGATTGATAATACGAAATTTGCATTGGGTTTAAACTTTACCTACCCCTGAAATGAAACCCAGATGTAAGCTTTCAGAACGCCGATACACGTGTCTTTTTTTTCACTTCTATCAAAATTTATAGGTCGGACCTTGTAATTTTGGAAGAAATTTGATTTTGTTGAACAGTGTATTCGGGACCGGATAAATGCGACGCGCACAGAAACAACTCAAACCGAAACACGATTTTCCAAACATTTGTACTGATTTTTATTTAATTGGTTCCATTTTCCTTTATTTTAGCTTCAAAAAAATATATTTTGATAAATAATGTATTTTTCACTAAAAAAAAGTTTTTTCCAAAAAAAAAAAAAAAATACTTTTTCAATAAAAGAATTTCTTTTTCAATAATAAATATAACTTTTTTTATTATTTTTGAAAACAAAGTTTTAATTAAAATACAAAATTCAAAGGAAAAACATAAAATTAAAAATAACTAAATAAAAATTTAAAATAAGGAATTATCGTATAAAACTAAATTATGAACCGATGATTTTAGTTTTTATTCGATTACCATCTTCGCAGTTTTCCTTGGCAGTGTTGCTGTTTTATTTTATGAAATGATACAAAGTTTGTTGGATTGTAAGCGCTTGTTTTTCCAAATAAATTTCCTTGTAACAATTAATAGCGTCGGCAACATTTCCTGACACTTTTAAGGTGCGACCTTCGTCCGTATAATTATGAAAAATGTTCTTTGCTTAAGCTTGGTGAGCTTTTTGTTGTCCTATATTTTGCAAAAAAAAAAAAACATATTTTTTTCAAATCGAGAGTGAAATGCATTTCTTGATGACGCTTAAAAAACTTCATTCCGCAAAAAAAAAGTAGGCGAGTGTACCATTTCTATGTAATGTAAATGGTGATAAGCCGATGAGTATTAAAGAAAATACGAATATTTAAACTTATCCACTTTTTGCATATTTCTTTTCAATAAATTTTTCTAAAACTTTCATAACATCGTAGATTTTTCAAAATTTTAAAAGCGCCAATCATCCGATTAAAAAAGTTTATATAAAACTTTTCCACAAATATAAAAGGATATAATTAGATCCGAAAAATGCTTTTATTAAATTGTATCACTTTGGATCTAATTATATTTAAATATATACAATTTAATAAAAAACTATCCAGTTGTTTAGAACCGGTTAATATTTTTTTATTAAACTTCCTTAAAACAACGTAATAATTATTAGGTTTTAAAATAAAGAAAATAACCTATGCCAATTTAGTAAATTGACATTTTTAAAACGCTTGTAATTAAAAAACCATTTTTTTTTTTTTTTTTTTTTGAAACACTATTTTTATTTATAACGCAGTGTAGACTAAAAAGTATTAAACCACTTTTTGTAGAGAGCTAACGGACCGCCAATCTTCTATTTGGCGTATTTTAGGCTTGATACCTTAAATCATGCTTTGGATGACATTCATGCAAGTTTTTTTACACTGATTCAAATTTTTGTCTTCAATTCTTCAATGACTGCAATTTTCATACACTTTTTGACAAAAAACGCCCAAAAAAAGTCCTCAATTGGACGTGATTTTGGGACGTTTGGAATATCTGCGTATTGCGGTATAAAAGACGTATTTCTGGTATAGTGACAGCTTACTAAATCTGGCCAAAATAATATCTCGTCTTTAGAGTGTCTATTTCTGGTCATAATAATAATTTAAAAATACGCGTTTACATCCATAGCTGTTGCTTTAGAACCCGTTCTAGAACCAGTTCTAGAACTGGTCATGGAACAGTGAAACGGTTCCATGTAACCGGAGGTAAAAGAAGATTTTCTAGAACAGTTTCAGAGGTAATCTGTTCTGAAAAATTTTGCTGGAGCGTTTGTTATTTATAATGGAAATTGATTTCTCAAAATTCTAAACTGTTTTCCTAAAAAAAAAAATTTGCGATTTTTGAATTATATATAGATAGATACATAGATACTTAGGAAAGTTTTTCAGTTTTGTATTCTATATAAGTATGTCTTAAATGACAGCAGACGTTTTTGATGTTTGTGTTATACATAATTTTGTATTGGGTTATATCTGGTAATGCGAATAGTATTTTTTTTATACAATATTAGATGTGCTTAAACACATTTTGAAAATATTATTATACATAAATACATACTGCATCTGCTATTTTATATGATCATATACTATTATATTAAAGACTATATCGTTATATATAATTTTTTTACTCGGGCTTCCATAAAGTTTTTGAATACAAAATTTAACAGAAATCGGAAGACCCAGGGTCAAAAAATACTATTTCTTGGCCTGTCTTCGGAGGAACGGCCGATAACTAAATAAAGAAGATCAACATATTTGCCAGAACACTAAAAAAAATTTATTTTCACCTTACCTAAAAAATAACTTTCTTCCAAGCTCATGAATATTTGAACTTTTTTCTATGTTAATTAAGATTTTTGAGTTTATTGTATTTAATTTTTTATTTTTTTCCACCGATCAATACCAAAATTTTCTTTTCTTAACTCAGTAGTGTTCATTTTTACTAATTATTGAAATAAAGGGTCCGCCATCTAACGTTTTTTTTCAACTAGTGCTTATTTCGTGAATGGTAACACTTAGCTCATTTCTGATTTGACAGATAATTAGTTTTATCCTTCCGCTAAACAAATATGGTCCGTACGTTCGTTATCTTGTGAAAAAAGTGAAAGAAACTGGCATCCTCATCGATAAACCAAATCGTGAAAAGCCAAAAACAGTGCGTACACCCGAGATTATTGCTGCTGTGGCAGAAAGTGTGCGTGAAGCGCCATCAACATCAACTCACCGTCGTTCTCAACAATTGAACATTTCGGAGACATCATTGAGACGAATTTTGCACAAAGACCTTGGTATGACGAAATACAAAGTCCAATTGGTTCAGGAGTTCAAAAAAAAAAGTTATTTGGCGGACCCTTTATTACAGCAGACATTTTTTTTTGTATAACAACATCAGTGATTGTATGAAACTTTTATCTGTTTTATTTAAGAAAGTTCTGTAATAGGTATAACATTTTTTGTAAAGCAAGTGATTCTTGATATTTTCAATCGATTTTCAACTAATTTATTTTTTGTGTGAAGAAAGGAAAATATATATTGCCCTTATTACCATTATCATTGGTAAATTGGAGTATTAGTCAAATTTCTTGAAAATTCATTAATAAAAAACATTAACATTTTTTATTGGATTTATAATAAATAGCAATCAAACTAAAAATATATATTTTCAGAAGTAAATTTTTCTGTAATTCCCATTTACACAATTTCATTTTGTATGAAGTCGAAAATTTAATTTTCAAATTCGATAACCTCAATTGCAACGATTTTCCAAAATTACTTATTAGGGAGTGGTGTGGCTTACAAAATGGTTGTAGAGAATCGAAAATATGTTTTAAAAATAATTTATTGGAAAACGTATTATTTAAAAATTTATTATAAAAACTGGAAAATAACCTGTGCAAATCTTGTGAACGTGAACAATATTTGGTATATGTAGTACATTAGTAGTTTTTTTATGGAAAATGGTACAAAATACGATGCATAAACGAAAGGCCTGCACCTAGGTCTTTGAACAAAAACCGTAACCGAAACCGCTTTTTGAATAAATCTGAATCGAACAAAGCGAAACCCGGTTTTCTAAATTTGTCAGTTTTCTAAACACTCTATCTGCAATGTATTTGCTTTTTTCTACAAGGTTACATTAAATCAATATTTCTATACATCTAGAGGATGAAAATACTATTGTTTTGCCTAATATCACCATTGAAACTACTAATATTTAACCGGGATTATCTGAAAACATGTTTTATATTTTTTTTTTTTATTTTAAAATCTGGTTATTGCCTTTAAACTAATAACTATTTTTAAAATATTTTTATGTTATTTTGAAGAACAACAATAAAATTTAGCTGGTTTTGTCTTATGTTAGATATATTTTGTTTGGGGTGTGTACTTACTTGTGGTTTAAAATATAAATGCTAATTACAGAGCTTCTGTAAAACCAAACCGTTAAAAGTGTTAGCCATACAACTACACACAACCGATTGATTAAAGTTTTTAATATTTTAAAAATTTATAACAAAAAAAAAAAAACTAATCTTACTGTGCATATTTTTTATCTTAATGTGGAAAAATATTTTCAAAACCAAGGTTTTGTATAGTAAGCTTAATGGGCTTAACTTTTAAGTATAAGTAAAGTTGTTAAATTAAAATTAATGAGATTATAAAATATATAGATCATAGTATGATTATATCATAAATAATTCTTGTTTAAAAAAACTATAATTGATTTAAAATCTTATTATAGTAACAGAAATATTTAGGGAATTCACAAGGTGCACTATAGTATTGTATTTGTCGTATGTTCTAGTATTATACAACAGTTGTTTTTGCCTTTTTATTATTCCGTTTTGAAGAATTTTTTTTGCGCTTCTGCAACATTTAAAACAAATAAATTTGTCTGTGCCAATAAAAAAAAGCTTATTTGTCAAATTAATTAAATGGAAGCAAAAGGAATTATTTCGGTAAGTTTTTGTACAAAAATATACAAAAAAAAAAAAAAACAAATAACTTAAATGCTGTTTCAGATAAAGCCGAAGCGGGTATTAAAAATTGTTTTTACCATAAGTACATCGGATGCATATTTTTTGCACAAAGCCGTAATAATTTTATTTTTTTAGGTTTTTGTCGGCATTTTTTAATATTTTTTTCCGACGTTTCGATTTTGACGTCTTTAGTACTTAAGAATTAGAAAATAAAACATTTTTTTTTTGCATATTACTTTACGATTTATGACTTTAAGGCACCATGTGAATTCCCTAAATGCAGCCAGTACTCCAGATTATTATATAAAGAAATAAAGGTTTGTTGCTTAAGTCTTTTGTTTTGACTTATAAGTAATGCGGACGATTATATACTAAGAACAAATTTTAACTAAAATCTGTTTCACAATAATGTTGCTAATATTAATCATAACTTTTTTATATTTATTATTTGGGTGTAAGGTATTTCCTTTGGGCGAAGTTGGTCAATTGTCTGATAATTAAATTAAAATAAAAAACAATTTATTTCATTTTTCACACGACGTTCCTTTGGTTTGTTTCCAATTTCTTGAGAATTCATTTATTGTTAAATTGATTTTATTTTACATTGCCAGAAATATCATTAAATTAAATTTTAAAAACAGGACTTCACAACACAAAATTAATAATTAATAAAATAAATATGTACGACACAAAAATTATATCACAGTATAAACTATATTATTGGAATCACAGAGCTTTACTGAGCTTTATATTTAGTTTACAATTAGTTTTACTTCAAATCTCATTTAAATTTAAAAAACTTTTAAATATATAAAAATAGTTTTAACAAACATTAACATTTAACCAATAACCATATCATATCTAAAAATTGCATTCACATCATTTATCACTAATATAAATTGTTACTATTTATGTATGACTTTTTCTTTAAATAGACACACTGAAAAAATTTCTTGCACACGTTCTAATGAATTTTTTTTTTCTCAAAACCAATAAAATTTTCTTCACAGAGTGAATGAAAAATTTCTTAAACTTTATGAAAATTTAAAAAATGTTCAACTTAATAAGTTGAACTGGCAACTGTGGTAATAATTAACAGAACTATACATACCCAGGAAAAAAATACACATTCCAAAAAGAAGGTGATGCCCACACATGCTTACATATCTTATTGCCAAATTTAGTAACTGCAATACCAAACTCATTCCAACGATAGAGTCAAAAAAGCAAGTAGTATTGTAATCAATTCTTTTAATTTAAACCAGAAAGCATGAACTCAATAACAGAGTAATTATTTACTTAAAAGAAAATAACAATGTTATTAACTTCTATGCATAAGTTTTTGTACTCAAGAAGTAATCATATACTTTTTCTTAATAAAAGGACGTTATTGGAAGTAGTTCCTAATTTTAAAAAAAGAAGTTATACAATTTTAAAGAATTTATCTCATATATTTTTTCAAACAAATTTTTATTTGCGGGAAAATAATACTAAAAACAGAAATTGCATGTTGCCTAAATTTTGTTAAACTGCGGTTAGGTATAAATTAGGGAAGCGCACGTGAGTAGAAAATTGTGAGTGGAAGTTGAAATTACTGACGTTATCGTGAGTGAGTGTAAAAAAAAAATTCGAGGGTGATTGTGCGTGAGTCATATTTTTGTTTTTCAATTTTGAATTGTTCTTTTTTTTGAAAAATTTATATTTTCGTGGTTTATAGCTCCAAAATTATAACAAACCCATGTTATCATAACAATTCGATGTTTCACTTTTTAGGATTTTATTTCCGTATGAGTTTTGATCGTTATATTTGAGTGACTTAGGAGAATCACGTGTGAGTAAAAGTTGAATTTACTTATGGAACTACTTCTTTTTTTAAATGTAAGTACTTCTTATTTTTTCTACGGAACTATTTATTTATTTATTTTTTTTTGTGTAAGTACTTCGTAGTTTTACAATGGAACTAGATTAGATTAGATTTTAGATTAGATTTTCTTCATTTTTTTCAAAATCATTGCAATAATTTATGTTATTACTATGTAAAACTTACATTTTTGTTTTTATAAAGAAATTTACGGCATGGTTTAATAAAACCGTTAGCCGGAAGTTGAATTTTACAATTTTTTAAAAATTATATTCTCTTATTAACAAAATAATATAGGTTTAGCCAATTATTATCTTCACCACCATTTAATACACGTACTATTACTTCATCGTTGAACCAAAAACTACCAAAAAATCTTTTTCTTATATTCTTGAGCACAGGACATCTGCCTGAGAAATGTGGAAGTGTTTCTACTTCATTCATATTACACATGGAACAAAATCGGGCATCACCAACTCTGAATTGGTTACCATTTAACCATAAAAGATAACCCCTCGCCTTCATTATATAGCTTATTTGGAACAAATTATAACGTTCTGTGCAATACTCAAGACCTTTAGAAAAATCAAGGTTTTTATACACTCTTAGTTGACTTTCCAGTGCGTTTTTTACATAATCTTCCTGTTTTTTAGTTTCCATTGCTTCTACCAAATCAAAACATGCGCTGTACCAAGCGTCTTTGTTCTGGTTCATGTATATGCTCTCAATATTGTACTCCAATAACCGATTTTGTAAATCATTATACCAATAAATGTTTTTTTCTAAAACTTGCATGGATAATTTATGAGGTAATCTATTGCTTCCATACTAAAAAATGGTTTTAGCTATATATTGCAGATGCAAACTATATGTATAAAAGTGACACTCTTCTTGTCCAGCTTCGAACATAATCACATAATTTGGTGTGTTATCTCCTAACCTTAAAACTCTTTTTGAAAAATATCTTTGTAGCTTGTCTATTTCACCAAATTAAGAGAAACCCCATACTTGGGCACCGTAGGATTGTATGGACCTGCAGACCGCTAAGAACATTCTCCACTTTGTCTTTAAAGTAACGTCCCTATTCGCAATGAAATTTTTCCATGTAGCATTTATACACGCTTTTGCCGCATCCTTTTTGGACAATACATGTTGCGAGAAAGACATTCCAGGAGATAGTTTTACGCCTAAGTACTTATACTCTGAGACAATTTTTACATTAACACCGTTAAATGTCCAATTTTCGTTCGATGAGACTCTTCCTCCTTTTCTAAATATCATTATCTCTGATTTGGATAGATTTATCTCCATGCCCCATGTTTTACAGTATATTTCAAGGTTGTATATCATTTGTTGTAAAGTGTTAGCTTTCTCTGCTAAAATGACAATGTCATGGAACTATTTCTTTATTAAAAAATGTATGTAGTTCTTAAAAATATAAAGTAAATGGTTCTTCGGTAAAAAAAATTATCAATTCTAAAGAATCAATTATTTTAGTCTCACGCCCTGTTAAAAGAATCGAGTAGGTAATCTAGTAAGGAATGCGTTCTGCCCAAAATGCTTGATTACAAACCCGCTTACCTTTTTGGAAATTTTTTGCTGGGTAGCTTTATAGAAAATAAGTTCGCAGTAAATTTCGTCATACTCAACAAACTAAGTCACGTTACGTTTTTAACTTAACTAGTTGAGATAAATAGATGATGTTTACTATTTAACACTTTAAGGCACGAATAATGTTGATGAAGGCCGTTGCGGGCTAGAAAGTTAACTCCATTCATGCAGGTGTCAAATAACTTTTTTTCTAAGTGTTTTTTCTGTTAATTAAAGTAAATTATCACAAATAAAATTATAATTTTTCTGTTAATATGGAAAAAATATTCATGATCTTTAACCGAACTACCCAACATCTCACAATTTAAAAAATCTTCGACTCTGCAATGAAACTGCTTTTAATGAAACTTTTTCCTTTGTCATATGAAAAATTTTAATAAATAAAATGAAAAGTCTTTTAGTTTAAACGAGCTTAAGAGCATTTATTTATCATTTATTTATTTCCAATATTTCGTCTCCACATTCTGTGACTTCTTCAGGAAACAAATATTACAATTTGAAAAACTAGTTTTAGTAATTAAAAACTTATAATAAATGATGAAAACAAGCTTAAGTTTTTACTAAAATGAATAAAATTAAAGAAGATCGAAGAAAACTTAACATTTTTAAAATGAAAATTTTTATTAAGTTTTAGAAAAAATTGTAAAAATTAAATTAAAAGTTTTTAAGGACGAATTACGGAACACTTCATAGATCTAATGTACATAATTCGCTTTGTGTAAAGTATATAAAATAATAATATTAAATCAAAGCTAGAACAAAAAAAAATTAAAAAGAATTTATAATTCTCTTGTACCGATTATACCACACATTAGGTAAATCATATGTTAACCACAAAAAAAAAAACAATAAAACAACAGCAACAACACCAACAACAACCACTAAAACAAATCTTTTGTTTACAATTTAATTCAGAAAGTGTCAAAGCCATTATGCTAATGCTGTCACTAATAATAACACGCCTAATATTATTATAAAAAAAAAGAAATACAATATACATTTGTACTTTAAGCATACGCATTGTGTTCTTTATGTGTTTTGCATAACAAATATCTTAATAAACCACATTTTATGTTTGCATTTACATTATAAAGAGACAGACAGACATACAGATAGACAGACATACAGCTGGAGGGACAGACTTATAAAACCAACCTCCTAAAGCTTAACAATTGATTTCATTTAAATGATGTTTTGTATCCCATACGCTTGTGTGTGTTCTCCTTAATTTGACATAAAATTTGAGTAATAAAAAACATAATAATAAAAAAAGAATGAAAATGTTTAAATGTTTATGGTATTTTTTATATGTTAAGTTTAACCACAAATTGCTGAATTTGTGCTAATACACAATGGGTTAGAAATTTAATTCATTTTAAGCATCTTTTAGGGAAAAAATGGTCTTACATCTTATGAAAATTTGAAATTATGAAAATATTTTTAGACTCCAACAAAAAGAAGTTGTGCAAATTTTTGTGATATTTTGTGTAGAAAATTATCCTACTCATAACATTTCCGTGTTTAATTAGTGGAAGTGTGTGTACCCGAGTAAAAGCAATTATATATAATGATATATTCTTTAATATAAAAATATATGATCATATAAAATAGCATATGTATCAATATGCATTTATATATAATTATATTTTCAAAATGTTTTTCCAAAAAAATTTATGTATAAAAAAAATACTATTCTGAATTTTATACACAATATGATAATACGTAGTTGATAAATTTGATTACATTTTTGTAATTAAAAAACTTAAAGAGAAATGATACATTGGTTGATCTTAACATTAACACCATGGAAGCTTTAGATGCTCGTGTGGAGGATTTTACGAGTTTACTCTTAGAAGCTGTTAGGCAATCCGTTCCAAAATCTACACCTAAAACAAATTATATTAAACTTCCAGATTACATTTTAAGTTTAATTAAGCTTAGAAATCAATATCGAAGAGAATGGTCGAGGTATAGGCAAAATTCGGACTATCAAGTAATGAAGTTCTTTACTGACCTGATCTGCAAGGAGATATACTTTTACCGAAATCGCCAATGGAATGATAGGCTAAGTGCAATGGACAAAGGGTCCAAACCTTTTTGGAATGTCACTAAAATTTTAAAAAGAAAGACAAGCCACTGTCATTCCCTTTTAACATGAATTCAGTCAGAACATTCTGACCGAAGTTCAATATTCTCTGGACCGGTTGGAAGGGTACTACGATAAATGGAAAATTAAAATTAATTCGAATAAGACTCTAGCTATCTTTTTCACAAGGAAATGAAAACCTTGCTTTTTACCCAACAGTAATCTTATTTTTTTGGGCAGCAGTATAAATTGGTCCAATAATATAAAATATCTGGGCATTTGTTTAGATACGAAATTAACATTTAGTTATCATATATCTCATATTATTGATAAAGTTGATAAATATAAAAAAATATTATACCCACTTATCAATAGAAACTCTCTTTTAAATAATTCCAACAAAATTCTTATAGTTAATTTTTCAGGCAATAATTCTCTATGGTTGTCCAATTTGGAGAAATTGTGCAAAAACTCACTTAAAGCGCCTACAAATTGCGCAAAACAAAATCTTAAAAAATGGCACTTAAATTACCCTGGCATTTCTCCACTACTAGGTTACATGTCATTAGTAACACTAATATTGTATCTGAGTCTATTGGAAACATCACCACTCATTTTAGATTAAATTGTAGTTTATCTGAAAATCCACTTATCTCTAACTTATATTAGTCCAAAAAATTAATATTTCCATATCCTCCGAATATATAATTCAATTACTTTATTAAGTTTCTTTTTTGTTTTTTGTTACTATCATAATTTAAAATTTTAAAAAATAATCTAATTATTTTGTTACATTTGTATATTAGTGTAGTTTGTCAAGACTTGTATTAATTAACTTTACATATTCTTATTTTTTTTTGTAATTAACTGTAGTTCATGTTGAAGGTTTTTGTTAATAGTTTTCCTTCAGATTAAATCCTATTGTATAATATATTTCACCTTTTTAAAAAAAATATTTATAACACTTAAGATATAAGGCTATTTCTATTAAATAAAAATTAATTAAATTAATTAGATATAACCGAACACATAACTATATATAAAATAAACATCAAAAAAGTCTTCTGTCATTTTAGACATACTTATATATAATCCAAAAGTCAGTTTCTATGTCACTATATATAATTCAAAAATTGCAAAATATTTTACGAAAATAGTTTAGCATTTTGCAAAATCGATTTTCATTACAAATAAAAAACTTTTGTGGAACAGATTACCTATTAACCTGTTCTAGAACACAATATTTTACCACCGGTTATATGGAAACTCTTCCAGAACATATTAATAGTAGTCAAATTGTAAGGTTCAACTCTCCCAGAACTAGTTCTATAACTGCTTCTAGAACCGGTTCTAAGCCAACCTGTTCTAGTTGCGAGGTAAAGAATTTATTGCAAATAGTAAAAACTCCATATAAAAAGAATCGGATGAAAAACATAAATTATAACATATTATATTAGAGTATAAGTTGTTCTGCAGCATTTTATATGGATTTTATTAGGCCATTTTAATTTTCCAGCAAAACTTTGGTAATGGGTGCGATAAAGTAATGCATTACCTTGTAATGTGTACTCCTTTCCTGTATTATTATTTTCCAACAAGAAGTAATGAGTTGCCGATAATTGAACACTTATGGATTACCTTATAATGATACCTCATTACATTTTAAATTACTTTAAAACATAAAATAATGACTTACCGATCATTAATTACATAATGCATGAATTATAAACGTAAAGTTATTATTAATATATATTTTTGAAAATCTATTTATAGACACATTACTTTGTAATTTTTTGTAAGCATGAGGGTAAGGTGTACATTTATGATATCACGAACGTTGGCGTTGTGGTGTAATGGTTAGCGCGTTGGACTTTTACACAGAAGGTCCCGGGTTCGATCCCCGGTGCCGGCAACATCAAAATAATATGCATGAGTTTTTTCTATCCCTCATACGTATTGCAATGTCCACCTTCGGTGTTCCCATAGCACTTAACCCCACCGAAGTAAAATAATGAATCAGGGCTATGAACCAAAAAGCTTCAATAAGTTCGCCAAATCTCTATCAGGTGGCGAGCAACAACTGTTCTAAGACTTATCATCTCGCGCAATTACAGTGTTGCCATGTGTGAAGCCCTTCATCTTTCCCCAATTTTCATCTCTATACTATCCCTTTCCAAAGAAAGCAACACACTAAATATAGGAAGTATTTCCTGAGTGTTGCCTCTCTTTTAAAAAAAAAAAAAAAAACTAATTATTAAATACCAGAGACCCCAGGTTCGAATCCCAGCATGATGAAAAAAAAAAAGTTATTTATTTAATTAAAAAAAAATATCTGTAAAAAAAATTATAGACACATTACTTTTTCCAGTTACTTTACCCCCTACAAAGGTAATGGGTCCACCCATTACTTTGGTCTCATTGCCTGTAAAATTCATCAGGAATTAAGGTGTAATATAATGCGTGAAGCCCTATGGCGATACATTACTTTACCCATGATTTGGTAATGCGTGGTTTTGCTGAGATTGACAAAAATGTTTTTTAATTAAATTAAAATTAACAATTTTGTTTAAAACAAAAGTTTGATATCATAAAAAAATATTAATAAAATTTAAAAGTATTCACAAATATCAGTCACAGGTTTTGCGTTTTGAAACCATTTTATGGAGGTCAAATATATGTTACTTAATATCTTAATTTAAATATATTTGGACTATTATGTATCTAATTATATCTAATTGTATCAAGTATAATATAATTATATGTAATAATATCGGGACAAAACTCGGATAGAATTGGATAGTTTTTTATTAAATTGTATCTATTTAAATATAATTAGATCCAAAGTGATACAATTTAATAGAACCATTTTTCGGATCAAATTATATTCTTTATTATTTTCGGAAAATATTTCATCATCTTATATAATTTTATATGAACTTTTCTACTCGGGTAGAAACGAAAGCCAACAACTTAAAAAAAAACTTTCAAAAGGTGGCACAAAAGTTATCTAAATATATTTAGAAAAAGTAGAGTAAAATACCATTAATATGAGGCATCAATCATTAAAACTACATAAATTTAAATATCGACATTTCAGAAAATTTTTCATGTTTTCTCCAATTTTGAAATGCAAAAAATTACTTCCAATTTTTTTTGAAATTTTTCCAAGAATACGTTTTAAATATTTTTGAAATAAGAATCTGTCTGACAAGTTTCAAACCAAACAAAATTCGTGATGTAAAATATCGGTCGGCTGGACTTGGAATGACTCATATGGCCCTCTTATGGAATCCTGAGTTATTTTAAGTTTGGTTGACATTTAAGGGGGTCAAGAATTCAATTTTTAAGGTTTTATTTTTTGTACACTAAATTTTTTTTATGGTTCTGTACACTGACAAGTTATTTTCCGTAAAAACTACTGAATATTCACATTAAATTAACTGTAAATCAGTTAAAAACAGGACTACTTACTTGTCGTTTAAAACAATTGTATTTTTTAGTCTATTTTCAACTGTTGAAAATTTAATTGACAAATTCGGTAAAACCTACAGATTGTTTTGTTTATTTCAATACTCAATATAATATAACAACTTTTTGTTTTATATGTATATAAAATTTTAACTGAATATTTTAACTATTGCCGAAAGTCCTTTTTTTTTTTGTTTATTTTGTTTATAGAATAACAGACAGAAAGTTAAAAAAATATATATTTCTTTGGTAATTTAACTGTATATTCCATTGAAACAACTTACCGATTAAATTTTTAAATAACTGTTGATTTTTTGTCGAAAAGTTCTTGTAAGTGTATGGAGTCGAACCCAAAACCGAAAAAGTTCAATTAAATCGCCAATTTTGCCAAAACCAATTTAAAACTATTTTGTGATTCAATAACTCGTAGAAAGCTTAAATTTTTTTATTTTTTTTAGCGTATTTGAATTTTTTTTGATTCGGAACTTTTTCTGAAGTTTAAGTGTAAAGAAAATACCATTTATCTTATATTTAATTTTTTACTTTTTTTTATTTATAAAAAAATAGTTTAATTGTTTCATAAAGTTTTGAAAAAATATATGTTGAATATTTGTGGAAACGAAAAAAATTCAACATTTTGAAAACTTAATATTATTTAAACGAAAAAACAAATAAAAGACAAACACAAACTAAAAACAACACCGGTTTTGCGCATGTGGGTTTTTGCGATTCTTTTCGAGATGTGGCGAATTTTTGCTTTTTCGCTGTAAAACTCATTGTTACGATATGGACATTAATAAATAAAAAATTTTCGGATTATTTTAATTTATAAAATAACAGATTTTCGGCAGTTTTTATAAAATTCACACGCTTTATGAATAACCACTTGCTATATAAATTTTGCACTGCTGGAGTTTTAGGACAGCATGGATACTATATTACATGTTGGTGAATTTTTACAGAATCGTTCACGACTCCATTCTATTATTTTATCTACGTTCAGAAAACTGACTAGTTTTGCTAGGTTTTAAGTTACTGCAGCATTTTTGAGTAATTGACGATTTTATAACCTTTTTTTAATTAGCTTTTTTCAGTCGAAAATATTTTTTACTACAGTTAAAAAGCAAGCGATGTAAAGCAATTACTTCTGGAATCAGTTTAGTTTCTAACTAAACATCTGTTTTATTGTACATTTAAAGAACACTTCAAAATTATGACGAATTTAAATACACAATTGAAGGGCTTATTGTAAAAACTTGATAAGCCACTTTAACTATTTTCTAGTTTGCGCTGTTTTATAGACATCCATTATTAAGAATTCTAGCGTAAACACCTACCACACGTCCCTAAAGTATAAAGGTGGCTTATCAAGTTTTTCCATTAATCCCCCAATTTTAATTCGCACTTCCCGAAACTTTTACCAATTCCAAGTAGTTGAGAAACATATTTTTTTTTGAAATCTATACTATCTTAACTTTTAACAGACAGGTCTGAAAACTCTTAATAACAATTATTTCTAAAATAGGATTTCAAAAGTTAAAGTTTAGCATGTAAAAGTTACCTAACAACCCGCCAATTTACGTCGCAGCGCACTACTTCTGCATTGAATTCCCATTTTTTTGTTATAAAACTATCATGTACCCCAATTATAATTTATAACGCCTTTTGTTTGCATCGATTTAACTTCTTCGTTTAATAAATCTGTTAAAAAATATCCCATCTCAACCAAAAAACTGTCCAAATCCAATTTTATCCATTGTTATGTGTCTTGTTGCTAAAAAAAGGATAATATAGTAAGACCTAAATGGTTTTAACTCTAATCAACAGTACATATTGGACAATCTAAGAAAATTATTTCCTTTCCACCCTTTATTTTTTAATATTTCTATGTTAAAACTACATGCCGTATAAGGAATTTTATTATATGTATTATATAATGCTCATACATCATGTGTGGTATATTTTTTTCGTCTCTCATAGGGGAACAATTTTTTAAGCTGCAGTGTTGGTTTTAAAAGCAACATATGGAAAAATCGCCATAATGAACTTTGAATATGTTGTAGAGGAGCAAAAAAAACTTTAAGCAGTTCTTTTTTATATACCAATCTTTCGTTTAGGGATACAAAATGAAATTATTTTTGTATAGCGATATATCTGAGATTTACGGCACTTAAATTTATATACACAAGGGTTTAAAGTACTCACGCCTACTTTGACCACTTTTCTAAAAAATTTAGAAATATTGTGTATATTTCGTCTTTCGTAGGAGATTTTTTTTTTGACTTGAAAATAAACATATGCAAAACTCATAACACTGCTAGTGGGGGTATCCCAAACAGAATACTCTAATTTTAATTAATTTTAGATATGTTGCAGAGACGCATAAAAGTGACATGTAGTGACTCAAGTTTCAAGATAAAAAATTAATTTGTTTTTGTATGACAACATATACTTAGAATAATAGATAAACCCCAGTGCAAATATAGTTAAAAACAAATGAAACTTCACTTAAAGGAAGGACGTTTCTTAATGTTCAAAAAACGATTAACAATTGTAGTAAAAATGAAAATGGTTTGTTTTTTCAATAAGCTACAAGGTTAGTACACAATTTAATTTGTTCTACAAATGTCTGACATTTACATTAAAAATAAATAAACTGTATTACAATCCAAACAACGACATATTTTTAAAGCAGAAGTTCCCTGAGTGTATCTGAAATTTATGAAACTTAAATTTATCTGTACTCGGGATTTACTAAATTACTCAAGAAAAAAAAAATGTGTACTCCTATTGCCTATATTGTGAAACAAGAGATTCTATAATTTTGAAATTTTTAAAATATAATGCAAAAAAGCTCTTCGGGTAAAAACTGAACGATGTATACTATCGAAAAAAGCTCAAAACTTCGTCGTTGGGCGTTGTGGTGTAATGGTTAGCGCGTTGGACTGTTACACAGATGGTCCCGGGTTCGATTCCCGGTGATGACAACATCAATTTATGAAACCAATATGTATGAGTTTTCTATGGCTCGCAGCGCCCACCTTCGGTGTTCCCATAGCACTTAACCCCACCGAAGTCAAATAATGAATCCGGGCTATGAAACAAAAAGCTTCAATAAATTCGCCAACTCTACATCAGGTGGCGAGCAACAACTGTTCTAAAACTTATCATCTCGCGCAATTACAGTGTTGCCATGTTTGAAGCCCTTCATCTCTCCACTATTCCCTTTCCAAAGAAAGCAACACATTAATTAATAGTAAGAATTTCCTGAGTGTTGCTTCTCTTTTAAAAAAACAAAAAAAAGAAAACATACAAAAACAAAAGTTCTAAATAGGAGAAATTTTTTATAAACTGTATGAATCGAACGTAAATTTTTTGGTTAAAAAAAATATTTTCCACAATGTATGAATTTGTTTATACATGTGATGAACAAATTCATAGTTCTTTTTTGATAACATGTAAATTTTTCCTTCGCATAATGCGTTTAATAAATATTTAAACTATGAACGAATCGCGTTTTATATTTAAGTTCATTTTTATAAAGTAAATATTTGTTAATATATAATTACATTTGATTTCACAAAAAAAGAAAACGCATCTTATTAAAAAAAAACCGAATTACACTGAATCTCAAAGCAGTTGGAACTTCATTCATTTTTTTTTCGGAGGAAACAAGACAAACCATCGGGTTTCTTCTTCTTCCAAAGATGGTGTTGATATATAAATAAGTCCTTGAAATATAATATATTAAGTGCACTGCCGTTTGGAAATTAAATAGTCTATAATTGTACGAAGATTTGGTTGATACAGACGTCTTTCATTTTGATTGATTCAATGATATATGATGAAATCTAAAAAGGCAGAAGGTAAAAAATGCTGTGAATGCGACTTCATAAAAACTTTCATTTGATAACAATTTTGTCTATACCCTATGGGGTGATCTAAGGGGTCACATGAGGATCGCTAGAATCCTAATTGATGACCCGATTACAAAGGTTACGGATAGGAGGTCACCGGAGTACATCTTTGATAGGAACTTTAAAGTGATGCTGTTCGACAGGGCCATGTGGACCAACAGATCCTGGGAGCCAGAGCGGGGTTCTCAGATATGGTTCACAGATGGCTCAAAGCAAGCGAATGGTGACACTGGTGCGGGTCTCTATGGACCAGGTTTCCAACGGGCCTTACTCATGGGTAGATACCCCTCCATTTTTCAGGCAGAGATTTTTGCTATCTGTGTCTGCGCGGAGGAGTGTCTACGAAGGGGCACTATTAGATCTCGCATCTACATTCTTTCTGACAGTCAGGCGGCATTAAGGGCTTTAATGTCATATGAGGTGTCATCTGGTCTGGTCATGGAATGCATTCTGGCTCTTAACCGACTTGGCAGGCGCAACTCGCTTACCTTAGGGTGGGTTCCTGGCCACGAGGGGCATGAGGGCAACGAGAGGGCAGATTGTCTTGCTAATTGCGGGGCCCGAAGGCCCTCTATTATCCCTGAACCATTCTGTGGTATACCTTTGGGGTATGTTAGGGAGAAGCTCGGGTCGTGGAGGGAATCAGAATTCTCTCTCTATTGGGAAAACTCTCTTGGCCAACGACAGGCTAAGAGACTTGAGAACCCTGGTGTCTTACCTGACTGGACACTGCAATCTCAGATACCACCTGCGCAAAAGCGGTCTTTCTGACACGGATGAGTGTAGGTTTGCGAACTGGTAGCTGAGACATTAGAGCATGTTCTTTGCGAATGTCCGAGGCTATGTGAAAGGCGTGCCAAGTTTCTTGGCAATCGCTTTGTCTCCCCTTCGGACATTATGAAGATTTTGCCTAATAGGATTATTGGCTTTATAGGTAGCCTGAATCTTTAGGGTAACTTTAGGCAGCACAAAAGACCTAAGTTGGTCGCGGTGCATAGTGCCATATAATCTAATCTATACCCTATGGGGAATGAGGAGTCAATTGAACTAAAAGTGACTGGCTAAAGAAGGACTTATCACAGGACTGGTATAATGTAATACTGAAGTGGGTTAAGCATTGTCGATTGTCCTAAAATTACCAATCCTGTGAATGTTTATTAACAAGTAAAAGCCAGTTGGCCAGAATTTTACCCATTGGAAGCTGTTTAGTTTTCGTTTATTTTATACGACATGGGCCTTTTGCGGCAGTCTTGTGGTATGCCCATCTTAGGTTAGTGCTGTGGCATGCCACTATTTGGTTTAAAGCAGGACAAATGTCCCTCCTATGAAAAGCCAATGTTAAAGTTGCCAGTTGTTTACATAGGGTAGGGTTTAGGAGAGGAACGGTTTCTGGCACGAAGGGTTTTTACTCGAAAATAGAACAAAGTTATGCGAAAATTAAAAATTAATTGAAAATGGGTTAATTTTCGGAGAACCCTTAATATGAGATTGGGCAGTTAAACAAATACCTGCCTTTACATTTTTTTTGTCTACGAACATATTTCAAATTAATGAAAATCTGCAGGACCGGATCATAATATCTCCCTTGTGAGCTTAAACTATAAAATTAATCTTTGATTCTTAATAATAAACAAATTGTTTTATTTTTTTGCTTACAAAAATTATATTTATGAACAGAATATTTGGCCCATTATGTGATATTACCGTGATATTTGTCTCATATACCAACAAATTTTGATATTTTTCAAATAAATTATTGATATGCATACATGTGCCTTCAGGTGTTACACTTTATATGCCTCGTTCAAAGTATGTGAATTGTATCAAAATTGGTGTTCGGAAATATTGAGGTCTCTTTAAGCTTGTTTCTTTTCATAAAACGGTTTTATAATTGTGTTGAACATTAACATAAAATTAAGTTGTTTTAGCCATTTTTAAAACATTGTATAGTAAACTTTATTATTGGTGGTTGGTTGATCTTTTCAGCTGGCTTCAAAAAAGAGAGAAATCATATAAAATGTTAATACATTTTAACACCTGAACACCAAACACATGTCAATCTTTATGATCCAATCATACTTTTGGTTTTGGATCAACCTTTCATTGATGGTTGTTGATCACAGCGTTTGCCAGATTTTTATTTTTTTTTTTTTGTTAAAACTTTAGCTCGTCTTCATTAATGTTAGTGTGTGCTTTGTTTCTCGATTATTATAAATGCTTCTCACGTTTGTCAATCAAAATGCTCAAAACTGATATATATATAATACCATCAATATACGATATTGTTGTTGTGTTTTTTTTTTTTTTTATTATAATATTAATTCATAAATTTAAAAATTAATGATATTATTGTGTTATTAAGTGGGCTATCATAATAATTTAAAATAAGATTTATAAATTATATGTAAAAATATCGTTAAATATATTTCATAGTTTATTATAGTAATTTGAATATATATTTATGGTTAACTATTGTGTTAATAAGAAGTTTTTATTATTATTGTTAAAGTTGCTAATGTGTGCTAATGGATATAACTGTTTTGTTTAAATTTGGAATCATTTTTACAAAAATGATATTGCTATCAAAATCAATTCTCCTAGAAGATCATAAATTTAAAATATTTTTTTATATCTGCTATAAATTATGTGGAAACAAAAAGATTTTCTTGAGTGTTGAGTTTATTGCCAGTTGTGAAAAAAAACTCTATTAGAACCTTCTTCTTTCATAATCCACAATAATTTATTTGAATTTTTGAATAGGTTTCAGTATTGTCATTTTGTGAAAATATTAAAAAATCAACATATTTCCATTTATTGAAAGTGAAAATTAAATTGCCGCACAAGTTGCGATGTAAGACAAAAGACTTAAGAAAGAAACTGTTTTTGGCGATTTTAGTAAATTTGATATTTCACATTTTGCTTTAGCAAACCAAACTTATTTCGAGTCTAAAAAATATTATTAACATTATTATTATTAACATCATTTTAAAAAAGCTGGAATACGTAAAAACATTTTTTTTATTTTCAATTTATATTTTTTTGAGTAATCTGACTATTTTAATTTATTTAATTGAAAAACAAATATCATTTACTGGCGATATAAAAAATACACGAACAAATTTCTTCCTTTTTCTAAAACTAAGAATGGAACAATTCCAAAAAGAACAATATGTAAGATATTTTTCTTGCAACGAAAAATGTGAAATATTTATTTTTTCTCAAATAGAATACTTCAACAAAGAAAATAAGCTATTCTAACACTAATTTCATATATAACACCAACGTTATGGCAATTTATATAAAAGTATGCGGAATTATCATTTTTTTCCATACATGATTTAAAAAGGACTGACATGAAGATTTTTATAAGTTTATATCGAAGTTAATATTTGCCCATTATTAATTTTACAAAACTTCACGCGAAAAATGACACGATTAAATTGTATCAAATTACATCTATTTGTATTATATCACATTAACTTATATATAGATTAGAAGTGATTTGATACAGTTTTGTCCGGATTTTGTCCCTTTTTAATTATACGTTAGTAGATCTAATTCAGGTCCATAGGTAGCAAACCGTTCAAAATTCAAGGAAACAATCAACTACAAAAATTTACCTAAGATCTCAATAAACAAATTTCTGGAACATATAAACTTCCTGGGAATTGGGTTTGCTACCTATGCACCTGAACAGGAGAAAAAAGAAAAAAAAATTAAATTAAAAAATTTTTCACTTTTGCGCGCTACCTAAACAGTGTTAAGAATCATCTCTAGGAAGTTTATATGTTCTAGAAATTTATTTATTGAGATCTTGGGTAAATTTTTGTAGTTGATTGTTTCCTTGAATTTTGAACGGTTTGCTACCTATGGACCTGAACACGGGAAAAAAGGTAAAAAAAAATCGAATATTTTTAAGTTTTTTGCGATTTTGATCTGGAAGTTGAAGTTTTTTTGATTTTATATGTTCGCAATTTTTGTTCTTTATGACAAGAGCAACAACTTTGCCATAGAGAGTAAATCGAAATTCTGAACGGTTTGCAAGATATGAGAAAATGATCACTTTTTTGCGAAAATGATACTGAGACCCCAAATCTTTGGCGGCATATAAACAAAAAAGGAAATGACTTTGGGAAAAATTGGGAGACATGGGTCTTTTTTTTTTTAGTCTTTATCACGTAGTGGTATCCGTATATGGTTATTTTTTTTCGTGTTGCACTGTGTAATTATAACAAACTTTTGAAAAAGACAAAGTGAAGTCTTAGTTTATATCCCCTCGCAATCATTGTATTTTATTTTAAAATAAAAGTAACAAAGGTGGAATATAAACGAAAAATGTATATAAAGGGTGTCCCAAGAAGAACACAGTTTTTAAATCTGGCAACATTCGAAGTGTCATTGTTTGACATTTGAACAATTGTTATTGTTTGCTAGTAGAAGGTACGAGGTTAGTAAAAATGGAGCGCTACACGAATGAACAACGCATTCTCATTGTGAAATTGTTTTACCAAAATGGTGAAAGTTTTGCGGCTACAGTTCGCAAATTGCGATCAATTTGGGGTCACAATAATGCTCCAAAAGAGTCAACTGTAAAGAGATTAATGGATAAATTTGCCGAAACTGGGTCTGTTAGTGATGTAAAGACAACAACGCGCCATCGACCAGGTCGATCGACCGAAAATGTCGCAGCTGTACGTGATGATGTCGCTCAAAATCCATCCACCTCAATTCGACACCGAGCTCAGCAAATTGGTGTCTCCAAATCCACTTTGCAGCGAATTTTGACGAAAGATTTGCATCTTCATGCATACAAAGTTCAATTGACCTGAAGCCAGCTTACCATGGACAGCGAAGGAAGTTCGTTAATTGGGTATTGGAGAGACAACATGAAAATGCTGATTTTGCCGATAAAATCATCTTCAGTGACGAGGCCCATTTTCATCTTGATGGCTTCGTCAATAGGCAGAATTGTCGCATTTGGGGTGAGGAAAATCCTCGAGTGATTCACGAGAAGCAAATGCATCCTCAACGTGTCACTGTGTGGTGTTGTTTTTGGGCTGGAGGAATCATTGGACCTTTTTTTATGAAAATGAGGCAGGTCAAGCGCAAACAGTCAATGGTGTTCGGTATCGTGAAATGATAACCAGTTTTTTCTTGCCTAGAATTGAAGAAATTAATGTGGAGGGCATGTGGTTCCAACAAGATGGCGCCACATGTCATACAGCCAGAGAAACAATTCAATTGCTGCATCAGTCATTTCCCGGTCGTGTTATTTCGCGTTTTGGAGATCAGAATTGGCCGCCTAGATCGTGCGATTTAACACCATTAGATTTTTTTCTTTGGGGTTTTTTGAAGTCGATGGTTTACGCGAATAAGCCGACGTCGACTCAAGCCTTAAAAGAGGAAATTGGACGCTGCATTAATGAAATACTGCAGCATTCATGCAAAACGGTCATTGAAAATCTCATTAAAAGATCGCGTGCATGCCAGCAAAGCCGCGGCGGCTATCTGCACGATATATTGTTCCATACATAACCTCATTCGGTCTACTTTACGATATAATAAAGTTTCACGATTTTTTTTGAAATATCTGTGTTTTATTTAAAATTTAAAAATTGCGCTCTTCTTGGGACACCCTTTATTATCTCTGTCAAAGACAGAGTGTATACAAAATCAAATGTTTTCAATTTTTTAATTGTTAGTGGAAATTTTATTTTCATTCTCAACTTAATTCTCATTTGTTTTAACAAATGGGATATATAAGTGTTTGAGTTTGTGAATGAGGTAGCCACTGCTTTCTAAACTTGTTCTGATGATGGGGACCTAGAAAATCCCCGAAATGGAACCACCAACAAATTCTTGAAGGTAGTCAATTAATAAATTGAAAACAAAAAACTCTATAGATTATTTGTTAGGACAATATCCTAATAAAGAAATATAGAGTATGGCCTTGAACTTGAATAAATTCATTTTCATATATTTTATTTCTATAATATAGTTTAATTATTCTAATGATGAATTTTAACTCCATACAATTAAAATTATTAAATAAAGATTAAATTTTGTTGGTTACAACGGAATTCCAACCAATTTATTCTCTATGTGCACCTTTCAAAGTAAAACAGTTCTTTTATTGTCTGATCCTGGCTTTTTGTACTCGTAAAATTAAAACACTAATTTTGTCATTTCTACACAAAATTTAGTTTACCTGATAAATTTAAAATATGCGGACAAGTTAACAAAGTGGGTTAGACAAACGGTTGCTGTGATTTCAGCCAGTTTTGTATTTTATTAAACATATATTTCAGAAAAAAAAAATTCCCATTCAACTAACTTTTTTTTATATAAATAATATTTATATTATCTTTTCATACATCTGATGATATTACAATAAGTTCCAATGACTGCTCACATTGTCTTAAAAACTTAACAAACAAACTGTAACAATACACCAGCAACAAGAAAAAAAAAACAAAGATATTCAGACAGAAAGACGGACATTAAAACAAAAATCACAAATTAGCAACATATCACAATCATACAAACATATCATAACATATAAAATTAATATAACACTCACACACTGACTGCATATAGACAGTAACACTGAGGGAAATTTAATCAGGAGCACATTGCAATAACATAAAATTTAAATGATGACTGCCAATTAAAGTTCTTTAGTTGGAGATTGAAAATATTTGATTTGTTGACTTTAGGAAAACTTCATTTATATTCTAAAGTTGTAGCTTTGGTTGCCGATCTAGTTTTGCCTTTATTTATATTATTCAGGCTGTAAGAGCATAAGTAAATAAATACAATTTGAAATTTAACACCTTCTTTCACAAGCTGGCTATTTGTGTTCAACTTTTTTGTGTTTTTGCTATTATTTTATTTTTTACAGTTGAGACATAACAGCGCCTTTAGTTTAACTTATGTTTCATTAAAAATTTCATTCATACTTTATTATTATTATTATTTTTTTTTTTATTTATTTTATGTTTATTCGTGAGGTTTCTTTAATAAAAATACAAATTATAACTTTTTTTGTTACTGTTACAATTCATGTCTCAAAACAAATGTAGATATTGCAGCACACAAATTCAACAATTGCTTGTGTTGAGCGCTGGTTTTTTTTTGTAATTTTTTTCTCTAAAGTGTAATGAAGAATTTGTAATTCATTTCATGCCAATCACTCAATCAAAACGTCACTTTTCTTAGTGTTGAAAAAAAAAATATAAATACTAAGGAGTGTGCTCGATAAATGTCCAACACTCATTATCGCTTATAACCATTTTTGTGTTTAAAAGTTAACGATTTTTTTGCTTAAGTTATATTTTAAAGATTCATCAGATTATGGGTTCAAAATATTAGCGCAATCGGATAATAAGTTTGTTTAGAAATGGACTTTGAACAAAAAGTAAGTCCAAAAAAAAATTATAGTTTAAAAAAAAAATAAAATGCTTTAATGTCTATAACTCTGAATAAATCAAATTATATCAAAATTGTTTTTAAATTTTCCCGGAAGGCTCCAAAATAGTTCACAATACTGTTACTTTAATTTTTTCAATGGTCTGCTCCCAACAATTATGACACTAAAGATGACAAAAAATCTATTATATAAATTTTTGTTGAAAATCCATTTGTAGTTAAGTGAAATAATGAGCCGACCGTTTCATCAACAATTTTTTCACATAATCTGACAACCTTCTTACAGATAACTTGACAACAGAAAAGTTCAGTCTCGTACACAAAACCAGTTGTAATTGCAAATTTGTATGTGGGTTTTTCGACATCACCCCTTAAATAAAATTGTAGACATATAGTATGAAGAGAATTAAAAAAAAAACAGGTGGAAATTGAAATAGAAACGTCAGAATTTCTGCTCTAATTATAAAGTGGTATGTACGTCTAACTTGTGTACACTCAGAAAAAATGTTAGTAGAAACATTGTGTTGTACTAATTTTTAGTACAATTTTTTATTTTAGTATCATTTTTTGCTATTCTCATTTAGCAATTACGGAATTTTATACTAATTTTTTTGATTTTATCAAAAGTTTTTACTAATTTTTGAAAACCAGTTGCTAAATTTTGCAAAATTTTACTAACCGGTTATAAATCGAGGGTGCATCAATAAGTCCGTGTCTCTTTGAACTTCCCTAGTAGTTATATCAAATGCAACACTGCTCCCATCAAGAACCTCCTGTTAATAGACTACTGTCAAATTTTGAGCAAGTACCGTCATTTACTTTGCCTTTAACATCTGTTCAAAACATACAACCTCGTGGATTTTTTTAAAAATGGAAAAAAGTGATTTTCGATTGCTCATTTAACAATATTTTTTGTGAAAAAAAACCGTTAATCAAACCCAGAAAAAGCTTGATATACACTATGGGAATCTGCAACATCGATCTCAATGGTAAAAAAGTGGTTTAGTGACTTTCGTTGTGGTAGCACAAGTACAAATGACGGTGAAGGTTCTGGACGGCTACCAGAAAATGTCGAAAAATCCACAATATGGTGTTGGCGGATCGAAGAGTAAAAGTGCGTGAGATTGTTGATGACATAGGCATTTCATATGGCAGTGCGGTTTCGATTTTAACTGATTAATTGGGTTTAAGAAATCTGTTTGCAAGATGGGTGCCGCGTTTGCTCTCCATTGACCATAAACGTAATCGTGTGACAACTTCAAAGGATTGTTTGGAGTTGTTTAACCGCAATTCGAATGAGTTTTTAAGGCGTTTTGTAACTATGGATTAAACATGGATCCATTACAACACTCCGGAAAGCCAGCAGCAGTCAAACAATTGGTTTATCCGGGTGAACCGGCTCCGAAGAAGGCCAAGGTAAGTTTGTTGGCCAATAAGGTGATGGCAACAGGTTTTTGGGATGCACGCGGGATAGTCCACATCGATCACCTTCAAAATGGAAAACAATAAACGGCGAATATTATGCCAACTTATTGTACCTATTTAACAAGGATTTGAAAAAAAAAACCGACCCCATATGGCCAAGAAAAAAGTTCTTTTTCATCAAGATAATGCACGGGATCACACATGTGCAGTCTCAATAGCAAAATTCGATGAATTGGGCTAAGAACTGGCACCTCATCCGCAATATTCTCCGAATTTAGCCCAGTGAAAATTTCCTATTTCCAAACCTAAATAAATGGCTCGGTGGAAAGAGATTTAGCTCCAACCATGAAATTATTGATCAAACAAATGCATGTGTTGCTAAATTTTCCCGTAATAACAGCAACATTTTCAGTAGCCCTTACTGATTTTTTTTCTTAGTGTATTAATATACATATACACTTTGCTATTGCATACACATTTATTTGTTTAACACACAGACAGTTATTTCATATTTTATGTATGTATTTAAATTTATTGTTTTTTTTTTGGTTAATTTCTTAAATATTGTAATAAAAAACTATTTATTTTTTTTTGTTATTATTTTTATATACAAGATTTATACATTGTTTGAGGTGTAATATTAGTATTTGATTTTTACTATTATGGTGTAAGATGACTGGATGGTTTAATGAACTCACGCTATTACGACCATTAGAGGCGTTCAGCGAAGTATGTAGAATTTTTAAACAATCAATTTATAGAATTTCGAATTTGTATTTAAAATTGATTAAATATTTTAAATATCTCTCTTTAGTTCTTTGTTTTTAACTTAGGGTAAAGGTGAGTGAATGTTTGCTAATGCGGCCCAACATCTTGAATCAATTAGTTTTATTAATTATTACCGCTTGCAATAATTATGACTTGGAAAATTCATTAAAACTGGGGGGTAAGGTTAGCACAACGATATTTACATTAGATTTATGCATATTTTGGGAGTTGCAACTAAAATTCACTTGAATTAACCGCACTTTGCTGTGAAACTAATGTTAAGTTGTGTCAACCGACTGAACTTTGTAATAACCGAATTTGAGTCGTAGTAACCGAATTTCAGTTGGCAAATAGCTAAATTTTTCTCTGTGTGTAAGAAAAAAAAAATACATTTTTTTGTGAATTTTTTTGTGACGACACAGTTAAAATCTCTTTATTTAAACTAATAGCACATTGAAGCATTACATTTGAAGAATATTGTATAAAAGTTTCACGAAGAAATATTAAAAAACACGGCAATGGCAGCAATTATTCGGACGTTTCTCAAAAAAAAGTAGAATTGCGGTGCCCCTCATAACTTGGTGCTGGGTCATCTGAAATCAAAAAATCTAAGGTCATTCGTTAGATATTAGTTTTCCCCAGGTAACGCTTTGAGGGTTTTTGAAATTTTAATTTTTCCTTTTTTTGGAACTCTTTAAAGGGGAAAAAACGCGAGTTTAGTGATCGGCTAATTTGTTATTGTAAAATAAAAATTATTAACAAATTTTAAAAAACTCTCAATCAGACTTTACGAGGTAACGTAAATTATGTACAGAAATAGTGTTCAAAATTTCAAAACGATCAGTGCAGTAGCTTTGAAGTTATGAGGGGCACCGACTTTGAAAACGTGAGTTGCGGGAAAACGCTTTATAGTTTTGAACACTTAAAAAATCTGGTATTAAACGTTTATGAGCAAATTTTATCAGCTTACCTCACACTGAGTCATCAATGCTTGGTCCATAAAGGATGTTGCTATCATCCATGATGTTTAAAGCACCTTTTTCCTCCTGTCTACGACGAATCCTGCCTTTGTTAGTTTGTCTCTCAGCACTTGATACTCGTACCATCAATTTAGCTCCAATCGACTTGAAATATTCTTAACATATTAAGCATTTAAATACGTAACCCCCCTAAATATTCGCTATTAATTTTAATGAAAAGTTTTTCTATATGTTGCATTTTGGGAGCGACATCATA
This sequence comes from Delia radicum, assembly GCA_021234595.1. NCBI lineage: Eukaryota > Metazoa > Arthropoda > Insecta > Diptera > Anthomyiidae > Delia > Delia radicum. Next base: position 75,829,518 of record CM037851.1, read on the forward strand.
AAACCAGAAAGAATATGGAAATTAAACTGGATAAGTTTTGACAAATTTATGATACAGGAAACTAACGAAATGTAAACTTTAGAGAAAAGACCACATTATGTAGCATTCCTATACATTTAACGGTAAGAAGTGCATTAAACACCTTTTCAATATTTTGAGTTTTTTTGACCACTTCCTTCAAAAAATTTTAGTTCTTTTTTTATGGAACATTTTGCAGGTTTTTTGGAGTTAGATTGAGAGCATAAATTACTGTTATTAAAAGCTGCATTTAAAACTTGTTCAAATATATAATTTTCAACAGCATATTCTTGTTTTATTTTCAACTGCACATTCTTCAATATCGTCATAATCATCAATTTCCTCAGTATCATTATATCCCCCAAAAAGACGATTAAACAGAATTCCTGCACATCCAATTACGGAGCACTTAGAAGCATAGGAAAACAAACTATTTTCATTATTGTCGTTGAAGGAATCCGGTTCTTTTAAATATTTTACCAATGTATATAATTTTTTATCTCTCCTTTCATCAATACGTATATGAATAGCTTGAAACATTTTTTCGCCAAGAATTGATGGAATCGATTGAATTTCTTTACCTAAGGTTAATATATTTATATCACGGCTACTCAACCTTTCCACAGGTTCTTTTATAGGTTTTATAGGTTCACGGGATCCCGCAAGGAAAATCCTGGGAAAGCGGGAAACAAAAACAATTGAAATTATCGGGAATTCCTGGGACGGGATTTCCCGGTGAAAAAACTCTAAATGTATGTAAGCCAAGTTTCATCAAAATCCGTTATAACTCACAAAATATTTTAATTTAAATATAGCATAGCGGTATTAACATAATAGAAAAAGCCTTATTTTATGTATCGAATGTTATCAAATATAACAAAAGACTTAAGCAACAAACCTGTACACACAAATTTATGTAAAAACGTGTTCGTAATTTCAGGCTAAAGTTATATTATTTTTTTTTTAATTGTCTTTTAAACTCAATCATTTAAAAAAAAACAAAAACGAACTTAAAATCGTTCAAACAAAAACTCCACTCAAAATAATTTTAATGAACTCATCATATCAAAATGTCAAAATCTTAAATGAAATCTGTCAAAACATTTAAACGAAAAAATGTTAAAGAGTTAACAACTAAAAACTCAATAAACACATTTAAAAAAAAAAACTATTTTATTTTGTTCAAAACATTTAACAAAATGTCACGCACATGTCAATTATTTTTGCAAATGGTATACATATACGATCAATTAAATTGAAAGAAATGTTAATTGCTGAACTTATATTATGTGGGTTGTATCAAATATATTAAGACCAAAAAAAAAAAAACATCAATATATAGCAATAAGTCTTCGAAACAAAAACCAATTAGAAGAAAAAGAAAGCAATTAATACTTATCATTCCATAAACAGCAGTAAACCGGTAGAAATCTTTTATTAATGTATGTAAAATTGGTGTATTTATAAATTTATAAAAAAAAATAACTATTGTTTATATAAAAAACACCTACTATGACATATTGCTGTATATATTTAAAGACAATTAGATCAAATTGTCTTTCAAGATATAAGCCGAGCAGCTGTTTAAATTGTAATTAATATTAAACGTACGCGTTTTTTTAGTAAGTCAAATTTGATTTAATACTGGTTACTAAAATTTTATCTTGCATAATTTAAAATTTATTTAAAAAACAACATAAATTTTTTAAGACTTCGGAAGAAATTTTACTAATTCAAAGCCCCGGATGTAATTTATTGCTTGACAGGCAACTGAGATTTTCTTTTATATCTTAATATTCATAAAATTTTATAGATTCTTTTTGTTTTATACGCAAATACTGTATATGGTACACTGTAATAAATTTTTATTTAAATTTACCCTTTTTCTATTAGGTAACTTTTAACCTATTATAATGACAGTAAAATTACTCAATGTATGTAAATTTATAATGGTACACATATAGTGTGTGTAATGGGGCGGGTCGATTTAAAAATCGCCCAAGTGACAAGGAAAATCGTATTCTAGTGATCAAAATGAGAAACTTTGCCGTTGGAACTATGCTTCTAAAACGAATTCTGATGTCCCGACTTTTGACCCATAGGGTCAAATTTTGAAAAGTCCCACTTTGATATTTCAGAATGTAGGCAGAATCTCTCGAAGATTATGGGAGCTGCTTGTTCTCCGGGAGACGCGCTAACAGGTTAATGCATAAATCATCATTCTAGGTGCCCGTAAAGGGGTTAAAATTGAAGTTGAAAGAGGGCATTTTTAGTCGTGTTTTTATAGCAAAATTGCATTGAGATATTTCAGAAAGTAGGAGGAGTTTTTCTAATATTAGGGTCTCTATTTTTCTACGGAAGACGCTCTAGAAGATGAATGAGATTCGATTTGGTTGGGCTCGATTGGGGCAGTCTAAATGGGTCAAAGTGGGATTTTCAAAATTTGCTCCTGCACTCAATTAAAAAAATTTTGCTGAGTCAGCAAAATTTTAGTCAGGAAGGTGCTTGCAAAAAAATTTGCTAATGTCAGCAAAATTTTTTCCTGAAAATCAGCGAGCTGATTATTAATATATATAAACATTTAGTATACAAATACACATTTAATCTTTATTAAATTTAAATATTTTATTTTGTCGTTTATTTAAGCAGGTGACGATGCAAAATTTAAGTTGTTTTAATCCACAATTTTGTTTTATGTATGAAAAACAGATACAAAAATCTTCCATCGTTGATTTTTTAATATTATGTCTTACCTGAGTTATACTTTTTAGTACAATTTCCCTCGTCACTACTACATCGTGACCTGCGGCGACATCTAATTCATTTTGAGTATATCTTTCAGTCTGGTTGTCGTTCACACTATTGATTTGCTAATCAACAAATTTTTTTTTTAGCAAAATAAATAAGTAAAACATTAGTAAAATATTAGTAAAACAGTAGTTCACTAAAAACTAAAATTTTAGTTTAAAACATAATTTTAGCAAAAAATTTGTTGAAAAATAGTATACCTGATTTACAAGATGTTTTACTAACTTTTCTACTAACTTATTTTTTTGAGTGTACGGGTCAAAATTCGGGACATCAGAAATAGTTTTAGAGGTTCTTCCGGCAAAGTTTCTAATTTTGATCCCTAAAATACGATTTTAGTGTCATTTGAGCGATTTTTTTTGCCTCCCTACAAATCGAAACACCGCAGTGTGTAATATTCATACACACAATGTCTGTAAAACTATATTAAGAGAATGTTTAAATACGGCATTTAAATAAGTAAATTTTAGAAAACTGTACGTAAAAATGCATATTTAATTGTTTAGTAGTACAAGGAATATGCGCATATATACATGTACTGTTTTGTTTATTAAACACGCCCAAAATTTAACTTTCATAATTAAACAGATAATATGAATACATTTATAAAAACTAGTTTATTATTACACCATTTTGATGTACAATTGTGTAATAATTAAGACCACCGATACTGTCACGCTTTCATTTACAGTCTTTGTAATTTTCTGGGATTTTGAAGCTTCTTTCCAAGTTTTCTAAACATTATTTCGTGATGGTTGCTTGACATTTGTGAGTCATATTTGTCCTAATTGCCGGCATACTGTTAATATTGGTTCCACTAGCATCATGCGGTAATAAAGTGTAATATTGTAGTGTCTTAATAAAACTGTTAGAACGTGTGGGTTTTAAACTAAGTATGAAACTAAAAAATGATCACTCCCCGAAATAAAACCATACAATTTTTATATATTTAAGCTATATAATTCAGGTGTGTTATCCACTTTACTCTTATTGATGTTTTCAATTTTGGAAGCTTTTTTGGAAGTGCCGAATAGGTTCGTTTGTAACACGTAGATATAACGACTTAAGACCTAACAATAGGAAATCTAAGGCTACGTTTCAACTGAGGGTGTTTTTTAAGTGTTTTGAAATAAAACATGTTTTGAAAATGTTTCCCACAGATTTTTTTTCCACAAAACATATTGCTCATTTACTGCAATAACGTCATAACTCAAAAATTTCGACTTTATAGAAAACGAGTTTAAAGTTTTCAATTTACTCCCACCTTGGAGAAAAAGAATAAGGACATAATTTATCTTAAGAGGTGAGTATACAAGATATCAATACGACGTTTTTACACAATATGATACGTGATATAACGAATAATTAAGCGTCATTAACTCAAAAATCATGTTTTTTTAGTTATGACGTTCTTGCAGTAAATGAGCGATATGTTTTACTCAAAATACGTTCAGTGGACATTATTTTGTTTACCTTTAATTTGTTTCAGTATTTTTTCTTAAAACATTTTTTATTTTATATTTTATTTAGTTTGTTCAATAATCTTCATATGACAAATCAAGTTTTACACTTTTACATTTACACAAATTATGCATAACTTAAGTTTTTAAGCACAAACTAATAATTGTACACACAATATGTGTAATTCTAAATTAAAAATGCCTATTAATAAATTGTATGCGTATTTTTAAAGACAAAAATGTACAAAATAAAATATTACACTTTAGAAAGGTCGAGGTTAAGGAGCACAATAAACGTCCCAGTAAAATAGTAAAATCCAAATAACTGGTTGCAGAACAGCTTATACTGTATTATAACAGGTTCTAATTTCTGTTCTGCTAGCGGTTCTTTTTATATGGAGTTTGTCCTATTTGCAATAGGTTCTTTACCTTCAAACAAGAACATGTTGCCTTAGAAGCGGTTCTAGAACCAGTTATAGAACTGGTTCTGGGACAGTAACAGCTTTCATTTCGACTCCCAGGAACTTGTTATAGAACCGGTTCCATGTAACCGGTGGTAAAAGAAGTTGTTCTAGAACAGACTCAAAGGTAATCTGTTCTAAAAAATTTTCTGGGGTCCTTCTCTAAAATTTATACTTTACTTCTCATCGGGTAAATGAAACAATACAGGTAAAGCGTTCATTGCTTTCCTTCAAAAATTATAATTTGGGTAAATCTTCAACCCCTTTTTCGGTGACGCGAAATGAAACATGTCAGGACATGTCAGTAGATAAAGTCTGCATCAAATTAGCTCTATTTTGGTTTCTAAGTGAAACCCAAAATAGAGCTAATTTGATGCAGACTAAATAATTGAACTGGGGACACTTGAGCTACACTCAATACAAAAAAATGCATTCAACACACAATTGGTGGAATTTAAAGTGCACTCGATATGCACTCAATATTTAGAAATGCAGTCGATATCCAATTGGTGGAATTTAAAATGCACTCAAATATCAAATCGATGATTTGATATTTTGATTTCTGAAAATCGTGTGACCTTAGTAGAAATGTTCAATAACTTTATAGAATTAAATACCAATGTTAAGTAATACTCTAAAATTAAATACTGGACAATTGTAATACAACAATTTTAAGCTATTTGAGTGACTTCAGAAAGTGACTCAGAATTTAGACTAAGATTTATTCACATGTTAGATTTATAAGCAGGAACAAAATAGAAAATAAGGACAGACTAACAACACGCCACTTTTAATTTTTGGATTACAAGGCGAACCAGCATTCGCCCCATAATATAAACATTACACCAGGCGTCATCAGTGATTTTCCATTTAAGTTGTATTATTATTTGTTTCCTGTAATTGTCAGATTGCCCCTGTATGATTATTTTAGTCATCAACATGCCGGCCGAAAGATTCAAACCTGCTTTTCTTCTTACATAACAAACGTAGTCAAACCAAGTCAATGACCGCTTAATGATCGCACCCCAAGTATGGTCTCGAATGCAATGCAACTAAATTGCAGTTTGCTTTCCTATTAGCTTTTCTGTTATTGTATATTATACTCAGAAGTTACAAACACTACCAAACACAAACAATATTCTTTTAGATTTTTGTTTATTTTCTAATCTCCTCCGTCTCTATTTTACAACGTTATCAGATTTACGTATGGTTTTTACGTTCAGGGCAGCCGACTTTGCGTTTATGTTGAGACATCGCCACAGGGCAAATTTTATAATGTATTTAAGTACATGAACAGTTTGAAAATATGTTACTGGAATGCAAACGGCATATGCCAACATAAAGACGAACTCGATTATTTTCTCAGAAATCAGCAAATCGATGTTATGCTTATTTCTGAGATACATTTAACCCCGAGAAGTTTATTTTCAATTCGCGGATACACAATCTATGATACCAAGGACCCTAGAGGCAGGTCATGTGGAGGATCGGCCATACTCATTAAATCCAGGATTAAGCACTATCTATTGGGTGATTTCTGCGAAAATTATCTTCAAGCCACTACTATATGTTTCGAGGAATTTGACAATGACTTAGTGCTATCGTCAATTTATTCTCCCCCAAGATTTGCCATAACGGAAGATCAGTATACAAACTTTTTTAAATCATTGGGTCCGCGCTTTCTTGCAGCTGGCGACTACAATGCCAAGCATACATTCTGGGAGTCACGCCTTGTTACCCCTAAGGCCCGTGCTTTGTTCAACGCAATTTCTAAACTGAGTATGGATGTGATTTCTGGTGGAGAACCCACTTATTGGCCAACAGATCGTCAGAAAATACCTGACCTGATAGATTTTGGAGTCATTAAGTCCATTCCAAGAGAATTGATCCAGGTTGAATCTTCATTGGAACTCTCATCTGATCACACACCCACCATTGTTAGTATTTTAAACCCCCGAAAAATTGCATCCCCCTATGGTGAATTACCACTGACAGGCAAAACAACTGATTGGCCGAAATATAAAAAGTTTATCAGTACACATTGCTCGGAAAACATACCGTTAAGAACTCCAGAAAATGTTGACCTCTCGGTTCAAAACTTTGAATGAAATCTTAAACTTGCTGCTCAACTTGCTACTAAGCCCCTTCGACCCAACAGACAAAATATTATCCTATCTGTAGACGTCGAACGACTCTTAAATGAAAAAAGGAGAACTCGAAGAGAGTGGCAACAGCACAGATCCCCACAACTTAAGGAACGGTTGAAAGAATGTACAAAAAATTTAAGAAAGCTACTTGCTCACCAAAGAACTGTTTCATTAAACAGATATCTTGAAAATTTGGATCCTTCATCTAGAACTGATTATTCACTATGGCGTGCTACAAAAAATTTAAAAAGACCGGTCATTTGTAAACCCCCTTTGCGAAAATCAAACGGAGAATGGGCCAGAAATGATACCGAAAAAGGGGATCTGTTTGTAGAACATTTAAAAAAAGTATTCACGCCAAACATAACAAGATCTGTAACTGAGTTGCCACCTGTTGTTCCTCAGTACCAAACAGATACCCAATTATCGTTTAAGATGAGAGAGATCGAAAAGGCTATTTGTGAACTAAACCCCAAAAAAGCCCCTGGTATTGACAATATCAGCAATAAGATGCTTATGGAGCTACCCAGCATAGGAATAAAAATAATTCTCTTTATTTTTAACGCTGTTTTACGCCTTGAATACTTCCCTGCAGAGTGGAAAGTCTCTCACGTTAAAATGATACCAAAGACAGGCAAAGATCTCACAAAAGTAGAATCATATAGGCCTATTAGTCTTTTATCCAACTTCGAGAAATTGCTTATGGAAAAGCTGTCTATTTTTGTTGACCAAAACAACTCCATTCCAGCTCACCAATTTGGTTTCAGGAGAAAGCATAGCACCATTGAACAAGCTCTGGACTGCAAGTTACTCATCTACAATTCTATCGTGAAACCCAAATGGTGCTATGGAATCCAGCTCTGGGGTACTGCCTCCGCGTCAAATATTGAAAAAATACAAAGAAGGCAAAATAAGTTCTTGAGAATGATCACAAACTCACCCTGGTATGTCAGAAATTGCAACATACATAAAGATTTAAATGTAACCCTGGTCAAAGATGAAATCATTAGACACAGTCAACTTTATTTAAATAAACTGGAAACTCATCCCAACTTATTAGCCCGTAACCTGATTAATAATCATGGCCACCAATGTCTTAGAAGGAGGGACACGGCGGATCTGGTCCGCTAACAAGGAGCAATATATTATCTCTATCGAATCGTCAAAAATTTGTCTGGCACTGGCTGGCCATAATAATTAAGAGTTAGTTTTAAGATTTGTAAACTTATTGTTAGTTCACATTATTTGAGTGAAGATTCAATAAATAGAAAAACTGCAAAAAAAAATTTAATCAAATGCAATTAATTTTTAATTAATATGCATTTGACAAATTTTTTTAGAAACGTTGAGGTTAAGAAGAAGAATGAACGCTTTTCTCTGAAAATTATAAACACTATTCATTTTTTTTTAAACACTATTTTATTTTTAACGCTGTTTTACGCCTTGAATACTTCCCTACAGAGTGGAAAGTCTCTCACGTTAAAATAATACCAAAGACAGGCAAAGATCTCACAAAAGTAGAATCATATAGGCCTATTAGTCTTTTATCCAACTTCGAGAAATTGCTTATGGAAAAGCTGTCTATTTTTGTTGACCAAAACAACTCCATTCCAGCTCACCAATTTGGTTTCAGGAGAAAGCATAGCACCATTGAACAAGCTCATAGGATAGTTTCTACTGTAAGAAAAACTTTCGAGGAAAAAAAATACTGCTCTGCTCTATTTATCGATGTCTCACAAGCTTTCGATAAAGTTTGGCACGAAGGATTACTCTTTAAAATGAAACGTTTGTTGCCTTCTAATACTCACAAGCTTCTTGAACGCTATTTAACGAATCGAAAATTTACTCTTGCTGAAAATAGCTTTGTCAGCCCTCCCCAAGATATACAAGCCGGTGTCCTACAGGGCAGCATTTTGGGCCCTCTGTTGTATGTCCTTTATACTTCAGAGATGCCGTTAGATATTAATACCCACACGTCAACATTCGCTGATGATACCGCAATTTTAAGCGTCCATGATGACTCAAACATAGCGTCTAGAATGTTGCAGACCCACATTTCACAGTTGGAAGCTTGGTTGGATAAGTGGAAAATTAAAGTGAATGAGCAGAAATGTGTCCACATCACTTTCACGCTTAGAAGGAAGACGTGTCCACCCATCAAAATTAATAATCAGAATATACCTCAACACACATCTGTTAAATATCTCGGTATTCACCTTGACCGTCGACTCACGTGGAAAACACATATAGATGCTAAACTAACCCAGATGAAACTAAAAACGGCGCAACTCTCTTGGCTAACCGGCAGAAACTCTAACCTGGGTCTGGACTGCAAGTTACTCATCTACAATTCTATCGTGAAACCCATATGGTGCTATGGAATCCAGCTCTGGGGTACTGCCTCCGCGTCAAATATTGAAAAAATACAAAGACGGCAAAATAAGTTCTTGAGAATGATCACAAACTCACCCTGGTATGTCAGAAATTGCAACATACATAAAGATTTAAATGTAACCCTGGTCAAAGATGAAATCATTAGACACAGTCAACTTTATTTAAATAAACTGGAAACTCATCCCAACTTATTAGCCCGTAACCTGATTAATAATCATGGCCACCAATTTCTTAGAAGGAGGGACACGGCGGATCTGGTCCGCTAACAAGGAGCAATATATTATCTCCATCGAATCGTCAAAAATTTGTCTGGCACTGGCTGGGCATAATAATTAAGAGTTAGTTTTAAGATTTGTAAACTTATTGTTAGTTCACATTATTTGAGTGAAGATTCAATAAATAGAAAAACTGCAAAAAAAAAAAAAATTAAGTACAGTGTTATTTTAACGTCATATAGACAGTTGCAATTAATTTTTAATTAATATGCATTTGACAAATTTTTTTAGAAACGTTGAGGTTAAGAAGAAGAATGAACGCTTTTCTCTGAAAATTATAAACACTATTCATTTTTAATTCAGACTAGCCTAGTTTCTGCCTTCTTAGTGCAATATTATTTGTATACTAGCTGGCCCAGCAAACGTTGTTTTGCCTTCAAGTTTTAATTGTAATTAATTCTTTAAATCAAGAAATTTTTTTTACGCAAATAAATAATTAAAAAAATAAATTCATATTAGTAAATCATTTTAAAATTTGTAATTTTATGGGAAGCCCAACGCCGCTTTGTCCTTCTATCGCCTTTATTTGCTGAAGAATATAAAACGAAAAGCTGAAAACAACTGCCATAACAACTGCGACGTAACCTATCACCGGTGCATTGAAGCGCCGCTTATGCTCACCAGCCGGTGTCTTGTCAGCTCTTATCACAACCGTATAATCAGCTGTCGGCATCTATTCTAGGGCTGTTTTGAATAGACGGATGAGGCTGTTGTGTTCGTGTAACATTGCTTGAGGATTAACATAGGTTTTTTGCAAATATCTTAGGAACTACATAACCGATTTAAGAGTCTGATATCTCGTTTTGAAAAACATGGCAACGGATTTCAAAAAAAATAAAACAAAATAAAAAAAAGCAAAAAAAAATAAATATATGTATATGTCATTGGTGGTACAATATGAAAATTGGATTTTGCCACGCCCCTCCTCCCAGTGACCGAAAATCACATATATCAGACTTCACAGTGTCACCCACCCGAATATTCTGAAGATTCCCTGAAAATTTCATCAAAATCGGCGCAGCCGTTTTGGAGTCCATACGTTACATACATACACACATCCTGTGTTATATATATATATTATGGTTGTCAGATATGTATCTTATGCTTGTCAGATTGTCTCTATCAGATACATTTTTCAACAACATGCCGGCCGTAAGAATCGAACCTGCTGTTCTTCTTACATTACAAACGTAACAATACCAAGTCATGAACGCTTAACGATTACACCCAAGTATGGCCTCGAATGAGGCTTTCTTTCCTATTAGCTTTTCTGTTATTGTAGTCGATTTTTGTTAATTTTCTGTGTCATCCGTCTCTATTTTACAAAATTACAAGATTTACGTATGATTTTTTACGTTCAGGGCAGCCAACATTGCGTTTATGCATATACTTGGTTTCTAATTTTAGGCATTTTATTCGATATATTACACACAAATTTAAACACATTATTTTAGTGACTTTACAATCACTTTTTAGAGTGTAGAAATGCCATTTTTAATTAACTTCTTTAAGATGAAAAACAATAATTGCTCGAAAGTATGTGCTTACATTCCACCAACTATACCACGCTCTATTACTTCGATTCCTATAGTGTCTGTACGAGTTTGTGTTATTTTAAAAATTAATAAGATAATATTCTAGTAGAATAGGTCACACCCATTGACGATTGATATAGATTTGCATAAAACTTAAGCATTGCATGTTTGATAAACAATATGTAATCTAATTTGTTCTAATTTTTTCTATTGTATAAATAAATATTTATTAAGAAATCCATAACAAAAAGAAAATAAAAAATTAATTAATTGTATTTAACTTATATAATCGCATAATTATCTATGAATTACTTAAATGCATTAACAACAACAGAGGTAGAATTAAACAATAAAACATGATTAATATGTGAGATTTTTTAGTAGACGTTGTTAGTGCACGTGCTTCATGAAAGATATTATTATAAAACGTCAGTATTTTATTTACTATTATTTTACTCGCAAAATAATTACGAAATTTTGTTATAAGAAAATTGTTATAGATCAACAATAAAAATTCACTATTAACCACTCACAAGGTACAGTGCAAAAAATTCGCTTAATATATATGCTCGACATATGTTGAAAAACGAATAAAATCTTCAATGTTTGATATTCCTTCACTTACAATGTAAAAGGATAGAATATGATGACATTTGAAAATAACTGCCAGTCAAATTTCAACTTAATTAGTTGAACTGGCAACTGTGGTAAACTCAAAAAAATAAGTTAGTAGAAAAGTTAGTAAATCGTCTTGTAAATCAGGTATACTATTTTTTAGCAAATATTTTTGCTAAAATCGTGTTTTCAGCTAAAATTTTTTTATACTTATTCAGCACTTAACTGTTTTATACTAATGCTTTACTAATATACTAATGTTTTACTAATTAATTTTGCTAAAAAAAATTGTGCTGATAAGCAGATGTCGCGGCATGTCAAGATGTAGTAGAGAAGAGGAAAATGATATTAAAAAGTACAACTCTAACAAGACAAGTAAAAAAATCAACCATGAAAAAACATATACAGACATGTAGACAGAGTAAAGAGAAAGACAAAAACACACATCTTAGGTAGATTTGTATGGTTTCTTTTTCTTATTGTAAAAAAAGGGTTGTTTTTTTCGTTTCGTTTGTTTTGTTTATTTTTTCGTTTCGTTTCTAGAATTATCTTCGGCAGTTTCGTCATAGCATCATTAAGACAACCATTGATGTAAGTAGTTGAAAGAAAATTTTTGTTATGTTATATATATTTATTTCTATATATTTTCAGATATTAAATTAATTCATGTCGTCAATGTGGGAAAATTAAAATTGTTATATTTCGTTATTATAGTAAATTATTTTTAAAAGAATCACAAAAATATGTTTTATGATTTTCAGCAAATAAATTAACTAAATTACAATTTTTCTACAAATTTTTTGCGTTTTTTTCAGTCTACTAAAATTCAGCAAAAAATTTATTAATTTTTACCAACGCTTTTTTATTTCTAATCTACTAAGTGTTAGCAAAACTTTTGCTGAATCTACAAATTTTGTTGCTAAAAATCAGCTCGCTGATTTTCAGCAAAAGATTTTGCTGACATTAGCAACTTTTTTGCTAGCATCCTCCTGACTAAAATTTTGCTGACTCAGCAAAATTTTTTGCTGACTTTACAAACTTTTTTTTATGAGTGTAATAATTAACAACTAAACATAGCTTTATAGAAACCTAACTAGTTGAGTTAAATAGATGATGTTTACAATTTAACACATTAAGGCACGAAGAATGTTGATGAAGGCCGTTGCGGGCTAGAAAGTTAATTCCATTCATGCAGGTGTCAAATAACTTTTTTCTAATTGTTTTTTCTGTTAATTAAAGTAAATTATCACAAATAAAATTATAATTTTTCTGTTAATATGGAAAAATATTCATGATCTTTAACCGAACTAACCAACAACTCACACACAATTTATATAGATCAACAATAAAAATTCACTATTAACCACTCACAAGGTACAGTGCAAAAAATTCGCTTAATATATATGCTCGACATATGTTGAAAAACGAATAAAATCTTCAATGTTTGATATTCCTTCACTTACAATGTAAAAGGATAGAATATGATGACATTTGAAAATAACTGCCAGTCAAATTTCAACTTAATTAGTTGAACTGGCAACTGTGGTAATAATTAACAACTAAACATAGCTTTATAGAAAATAAGTTCGCTAGTAAATTTCGTCATACTCAGACTAAGTTACGGCATGTTTTTAACCTAACTAGTTGAGTTAAATAGATGATGTTTACAATTTAACACTTTAAGGCACGAAGAATGTTGATGAAGGCCGTTGCGGGCTAGAAAGTTAACTTCATTCATGCAGGTGTCAAATAACTTTTTTCTAATTGTTTTTTCTGTTAATTAAAGTAAATTATCACAAATAAAATTATAATTTTTCTGTTAATATGGAAAAATATTCATGATCTTTAACCGAACTAACCAACAACTCACACACAATTTATATAGATCAACAATAAAAATTCACTAGTATCGGGAATTTTAATTTTATCCAGCAAAATTTTTTAGAACAAATTACCTTTGAAACTGTTCTGGAACAACTTCTTTTACCACGGGTTACATGGAACCGGTTCCAGAACAGGTTCCTGGGAGTCGAAGTGTAAGGTGTCACTGTACCAGAACCAGTTCTATAACTGATTCTAGAAACGGTTCTAAAGCAACCTGTTCCTGTTTTGGAGGTAAAGATCCTATTGCAAATAGGACAAACTCCATATAAAAAGAACCAGTTGCAGAACAGAAATTAGAACCTATTAAAATACAGTATAAGCTGTTCTGCAACCAGTTATTTGGATTTTACTATTTTACTGGGTATAAAATTACATATAATTAATGACCGGCAAATGTTACTTTTTCGGGCCGCATTATCAATAATCGGCTTAAGCCGATACCGCTTGTACCAAAAACAGCCTTCAAAACAATTTTCACACAATTTTGAGCACGAGCACCCATTTGGGTGACTGCGATAAATAACATTAACGGCCATATTTAATTATATATTTTACCGCGGTAACTCAAAACAAACCAAATACACTCCATTTATAGTAATTAAATGTGCTAAAGTCCCAAAACTTATTTAACAAATTGTGAAAAGCAATCTGATGTAGGCGTGTCCCTATCCGGATTTCATTCCTGCCTAAGGAAATCTTCAGGGGACTTTGTTATTAGACTTTCTAGAGATATTTGTTATGTTAAATCACAAACTCAATGAGAATTTCTTGTCCTCGTCTAGGAGCGAGATTCAAAATTTAAAATATCAAAGAAAAAACAAAAACTCCCGTTCTAAAAATTTTAAATAAATAATAATATTAATAATAATAATTGTTGTCATCTTCTCTTACGTTTATTCATAATAATAACCGTTTCCAATTTGAAATAGTAACATTTAAATTATGATCTTAAACCTGACAATTCAAAATGAAATGCAATTTTAAAAGATTAACAAGACATAACAAATTTTCAAACCGAGCATACAGGTACCATGCAATGATAAATCTAAACTAGAATATGTTGTGTTTAAATAGTAGTATACATGCCGGATTCTCAATTCGTTCCCTATAATGGTAACATTAGCAGTTGGACTGGCAACCCTTCCAAATAAAAGCTTTAAGATTTAAAGCTATTGACTAACCTTGTAAGAAAAGAGGTAAATAATACACATTGTTCGGGTAATCAATTATCATCACCGATTTTCTGTGGTTGGCTGATATTTATATATACCTGATCAAACCATGAGTTTCTTGTGGGTGATGGATTAGAATGAGGCTGAAGATGACCAACTATTTTTAAATTTTTAATTTTATCATTTATTATTAATAAACGTCCAATATTTCTACCAAAATAAATATTGGTCATGTGCTATTTAAAAATATTTATGATATTGGAATATCACTTGTTTCCAGCACATGTATCACCTGTTTAAATAACTTATCAGTGGTGGTCCTTCTGTCCTTTCGTAACTGGATAGGTACAGGGTCGAAGGGGGAACACTATGACAATTATGATTTCTATTAATTATTTGTATTGAACATTTTTGTTTTGGTGGAGGAAATGTCCCATTTCCGCTCCCCCTAGATCACATATCCAAGTTTCATTAAGAGCGACGATACATAATCGGAAGATTTTCATTGTAAGTCTTTAACAAAATATGACAGTGTATTATCGGTAATGACAAGTACTTACATGGCTCATGACAAATCTTATACCTATTTTTTTTTTCTTATTTAAGTCTATGGAAATTCAATCCTTACAGACCAATTAATATAATTTGTGTGTTGTCACGCAAAATATTGACATATCATTACTAACCTACTTACAAAAAATTAAATATTATGTATTTGCCTAATAAGTCCAGAAATATGTTTTCTAAAAAAATTAAATTTTATAAAAAAAATATTTTTTTTATTGAACTGATTGATGAAATACATGAATGGAAGTCCAAAAAATATTTATATGTAATTACCGTTTCTACGCTGGGAACATGGAGCAGTTCCATTAAAATTGGCGAGTTAAACAACTGTATAGTTTCCGTGTAACTGGCGAGGATCGCGTTGTGGACTAGGAAGATATATACCCCCCCAAACCAACTAAAAGAAATTAAAAATCTACTACACAAATGACTTCAAAATAAGAGGTTTATAAAATAGCAAACATGGAATTCCAAATGCAAAGAATTTCAAAACATTAACAGTTAATTAAAAGTTTTTTGTGTAATATTTTTGAAAAAAAACATTAAGGAATGAATTTACATTAACCCTTAAATGCTCAACAGCTTCGATTTGAATAAAATTGTGTTTTTATGATATGAAATGCTAAATAAAAGAAAACTGCGTACTAAGATTTTTCAAATAATTTGTTTTACGCTTTTTATAAGCAAAAATCCAAAATTTTTAAAATTTTAAATTGACCGTTACACAAAAACGGAGTGACTTAGGAACAAAAAAGATATATGATTCAAAAGCTTATATTTGCCTCTTAACACTAATGCATTTTATTTAAACTTTCTAAAATTACATGTGCCCTTTTTTCGATATCATAAAAAGCGCAATTCTTGAGTTTTTAATTAATTTTGAAGTTTTTAATTTTTTTGACTTTGATGGTTAATAAAAGGTACGATTCTAAATATTTATTTATAAATGTATTTTATTAAAGAGAGCTTGAGAGTTCTTAACACACTAGTGAAGTTTTCATTTTGATTAAGCTTAAAATAAAGTCGTGGTTGTATCTTTAAAGATACTGTGAGCATTTAAGGGTTAACCTTCCTATACCCGCGCGTTGGTCTGTGAGACCGACAAAACACTTTTTATACATATTTTTTCCCCCAGAAACGCTAGAAAATTGAGTAGTCCGTTAGCTGCCGGATTTTTTACAAGCTTTATTTTAGTTCATGCCACGTGTTTGTGCGATACGTACGTGTTGTGTATTCAACTCAGTAACAATTTGATCTATAAGACCGACACGGGACCAAAGCGGTATGTCCTGATTTTAATTTTAAGGCTGAAAACTTGTGATTTATGTATTGTACAAGAAGGGATTTTAAGTTTGTAAAAGTTTATTTTTATTTTTTTGAAGAAAAAATGTTTTTGTTTTGTTTTTTTAGTATTTTAGAAAAAACCATCGATTTTGATGGCTGGTTTGTAAAAGACTGAAAATCAAAAAAATTAAAGAAAATAAATTGAATGCATGTCTTAATTTTTTTTTATTATATCTTCAAGTTTTATAAAAGATATTTATCTGTTTAAGTTTTGTTTCGAAAAACTATGAAACAGGGTTTAAAACTTTCGGTCTGTTAGACCACGCGCGGGTACATGTGTTACAAAAATAAGCGCGGGTATAGAAAGGTTAAAGGTTTTATCAAAACTGGTTAATTAGTATGAATAAAATAGTTTTAAATTTTCGTTGCCTTAAAATAAAGGTCTTCCGAAATTTAATTCTACACACTTTTAAAAATTATTTTTATTTTTATTTATTAAATTTTTTAAAGTTAACTTACAATTTAAATTATAAGATAACAGGGGGGGGGGGGGGGTGTGCTCTAGCAACAGAAGCCTTAAGCCCCTCGGAACATTAAAGGTTACTGACTATTTTTTTTTTTTGACGAAGATTCAAATTTTATTGAATAATTTGGCTCTGTCAAGGAAACTCGTGATGAGACTAACTAATTCCTGTGTATTAAATTTCAGTAATTGTTAAATATTTGGGACCTTAATGTGTGGAAGATTGGACATGTGCTGAGGATAAAATCTACCGTGACAGTTTGATTGCAGATTTTTATTCATGTAGTGTTCTTGACTGTATTTGGTGTGACCGAGTCGCAGTCTAGTCAATTTGAATGATTTGAGTCGAGTTATTTTACCAGGTGCAGTAGAGCGAACATAATGGTGTACTGATTTCATATCTGTTTTTATCTTTTTGTACCAATTATAAGTTTTGTTCCATAGTTGTTTTCGTTTATTCTCAATAATTTTATCTATGTCGGATTTGATGTCTTTGTGGTTGGTATTTGGTTTTATTATTAGTGGAGATTTAAGAGACATTTTTGCTGTTTTAGCTGCAACTTCGCTATCGGTAATTTTGACGTGGCTCGGTATCCACAATAACAGTGTTTTTGGATTAAATCGTATCAATATGTTCCTTATACTTTTTTGGGTAGAAACTGCTATTGTGTATGTTTTGGATTTCATCAATTGAAGATAGCAAATCTGTACATATTATATGTTATCTTTTTTTATAAGATACTAAATTAATTGCTGTGTAGATTGCTATTATCTCAGCAGAGTAGATTGTTGAGTATGTTGGGAGTTGAAAATTGGAGATGACTGTGTTAGTTTTTGTTATACCAAAACCAGTGGTGAAGTCGTTTTTGGAGCCGTCTGTAAAAAGAAAATTGTAATTACTTGATTCGTATTAGAGGCGGTTTAATTCAGCCTGGTAGATTTCTATAGGTGTGCTTTCTTTGTTATATTTTCTAAGGGAATCGTTTACAAGGTTTTTAAAGTTCCAGGGTTGATTTATATAAAAAACAAAATTTTGCTTACTTATGACCCAAAAGTTTTTATAAGAATTTTTTTTTTTAAATTTATTGGGACCGATGAAATGGATTTTTTTTATGAATCATAAAAATTTCCATATTTTTTGCTCGATTTTGCAAAACTGGATTTCGCAAAACAGTACTAAAGAGATCCAGCCTACTAAGAAATTACTCGGAGTCTGGTGAAGGGACGCTGATTTTGATATTCAGCCACAATACAAAGTAGAAAGTGTTTTTCAAATTTTCCAAATCATAAAAAAAGAATAATTCAGTGAATGGTTGTGAAATAGAATTTGTTTAAATATATTTTAAATAAATGTTATTTACTTTAGAAAAAAATATTAAAAACTAAAAATAAATCAGCTTTATTGAGCTATATGCATTTAAATTTCTCGGTAATAGAAGTTTATATTATTAGATGAAAGATATTTTAAAGACCTACCCAATAAAATTTCTTAAAATGTAAAATGTATGGCCACATTTTCAGCAGGATTGTGGTTTATATGTGAATTTATGTGCGCCCTGGTAGGCTAGTTGGTAGCGCGCTGGCTTATCAGTGCGAGTGTCGTGGGTTCGATTCCCATTAGAGGCACTGGTCTGTTTTCACACACCGGAAGCCGCAGTCGCAAGTGCTCGATTAGGGTAATTTGTAATTATATGATTATTAATTAATACAATCAAATTAAAAATAAAAATATCTGAATTTATATAAACTTTTTTACTTGGACACTCAAAAGAAATGACAGTAAAGCCATCAATATTTTTACTGGGAGGATCATTGCACAAAAATTCCTTATATCAGCAAATGTTGCTGACTTTTTCTTTGAGCGTTGTTATCACACAAAAATTCGGTTAAAGCATTCGAAATTCTTATGTCGTGCCATAATTTCTGTTGTTTCAGTCGAATGATTGTTAGCCTAACCGAACTAACATGGCAACTAATACGGTAGCCACTACCGAATCTGATTTCTGGGTGTAGCATTAATAACTCAATCTAAAATTTACCTTTAAATCGTTTTATTCTTCTTAAGTCAAATTAAATTTTACTTAAATCTTAAACATCATGTTTAAAACATTCCTCTTAAATTGTTTTCCCTCCGTAAATTCACATATTTTCTTAACAAGTTTGTTAATTATTTACAGCTCTTAACACTTTTCTTATCTCTGACAATGAGTATTGTGTTTTATTTCTATTTTTTTTTTCTTTCTTCTATTTAATAGTTAAGGAAGTTGTTAAAATTTTATGGGAACATCTTCTTCTTTTCAAAAATTAAAACCTATTGTATTGTTGGTAGTTTATAGTTTTGTTTAAGAGTTTGCAAAAAAAAAATAAAAAGACTAAATAAAAATGTTATCATAAACTTTGGCATAATTGTGTTTTGTACTAGATAGTAACTATTTTTATAATTTTTTTTTCTCTGACTAAAAACCTTAGAAAAAAATTTGCAAATTCATTGTTTTGTTAAAATTAATTTTTTTTATGCTGCATTTACTGGCAAAACAATGCCAAATATAAATGGTTTAAATTTCACTTTAGATTTTTAGTTAAGATTTTTTTGTTTGTTAAAAAGTTTTCTTTTTTTTATTAACTAAGTAGTTTATTCCTGTGAAATTTAAAGGTTTATAGATTTTTGCATTTATTTTTTTCTTACTTTTGCTTTGTTTTTTGGATTGCTTAAAGCTTTAAATTTAGTGTTTTAGTTTGTTTTTTTTTTCTTCTTTTATATTTAAAGATAACAGTTAACTATTGTTTTTTTCGTATTGCAAAAATAAAATTTCACAACACTAAAATTTTATAGTTAAGTTTATCAAAACACAAAAAAAAAAAAAAGTATTTGTTTAAGACATTTTTAAATTGTTTTTAGAAAATTATTGTTAATAAAAGTGATATTAGCGGAAGTTTTACGTTGTTTCTTTTTTATTAATTATGATATCAATAAAAAAAAAAACAAAAGACTTAAGAAACATACAAACAAAGAAATCAAGTCTTTACCAGCAAAAATTTAGGGCCACATTAAATAAGAAATTTTCTAAATTTAGTTTGAAACAATTTTATAAAATTCGTACTTACAAGGAATCACCTCTCATGTGTTTCCTCCGATTGACATTTAATTTTGATATGTGATATAGGGGAAAAAATAAAAATGAGTACATTTTTGGTTGCTATAAGTTGAGGTCAAAAACAAATTAATTTTACGTTATTTTTTCAAGCTTCTTTCAAGAAGAAATATACAAATTTAGTATAAAATAAAATCTATTTGGTATACACAAAATTACAAAAAAAAAATTTTTAAAACAAAAAAGTTTCGAACAACTTTGTAACCAATTTTTGTCCATAAATATGAGCTTGGCACACTTAGAATACTATTTAGGTAAACCCCATTGCAAATGTAGTTAAAAACAAATGTAATTTCACTTAAAGAAAGGGTGACTTACATTACAGTAATTTCAACTAACATTGTCATTTGTTTTTTAATGTTCAAAAATTAACCACAATTGTAGTAAAAAAATAAACAAAAATTTATTTTTTTTTAGAGTTATATTAGTTTTTTGTTTTTATATACATCGAGATTATTTTTATGTTATGTTTAATTTATAACCAGCTTTCAACCTCCGCATGTTTACAAAAATACAACAAATCAAACACATTTGCTAGATTGATACTAGTATTTCTTTTTAAATAACAAAAACCGAATGCAAAAAATAAATATAAAATCATAAAACAGTCATTTGATGAGGTTTGTTTTTTGAACGAACTGCTAGTTTAGTAAAAAAAAATAAATTTGTTCTACAAATTACTAACATTCACATTAAAACTAAAGAAACTGTATTACAACCCAAACAACTACATATTTGTAAAGCAGAAGTGCACTATGTTTCTTACCATTTTTTTATTATATTAATTTCCTCTATCTTACATAGTTAATTATGATTAATAAGTGGCCCTTAGTATTTGTTCTAAATTTATATAGTTTTTTTTTCTGTCCTAGTTATTAAAATAATCATAACAATTTCCGGCTTTGTTATAAAACACCCCGACTGCGATTGACCACAGATGATGTTGATGTTCAATATAATGAATATTTTAAAGTTACCGACTAATTTCAAACACAAATCCTAATTAATGCAATACTATAATTTTGTTAATACAGACAGAAGAATAAAGTGCAAACCGAATTGAAAAGTGTATTTTGATGGCCACAGGCCGTTAATTTGATGCAACCACATTCCAATGTAATTTCTGATCATTTTGTGTGTTGCAACTAAAATGTATTTGTGCTAAGCGAATTTTGTTGTGAAAACCAATATTTAGTTGTACCAAGAACGATCGTTCTTGGTTGTACCAACCGTTTTCAGTCATAATGAAATAATTTCAGTTGGAAAATTGCAAAAATTTTCTCTGTGTGTACATATTTCTCATTTCTTATACACAGAAAAAACTTTTTCGTACTTTTTTCAACTAAATCGGTTTGTTGAAAATTGTGAATTAAAAGCTAATTGAATCAATTAAATATTTGCTCAAATTTGAAACTTGCTCAACATTTTTTCATATTATCGCTCAAAGGCAAAAGGCAAGGTTGTTTTTTGTAATATTTATGTAGTAATTTTTCATAAATGTCTATGTTCAGTGGTATTACACTCTAATTAATTTCTGTTTAAAAATTTACCCCACTCCATGTGTGTAAATTGGTACACACGAAACGTGTAACAAATTTATAGCAACATTCTATATCACGCATAATGTGTGTAAATTTAAGTTTTAATGTGCCTAATATAGCTTTCAGTAAAGTAATGCAATTATTTATTATTTTGCTATATTTATTTAATAAATAAAAACGTTTATTTAGATATAATTATCTCTGACCAAAACCACTAAAAATATAAAGGGTGTCCCAAGAAGAACGCAATTTTTAAATCTGGCAACATTCGAAGTGTCATTGTTTGACATTTGAACAATTGTTATTGTTTGCTAGTAGAAGGTACGAGGTTAGTAAAAATGGAGCGCTACACGAATGAGCAACGCATTCGCATTGTGAAATTGTTTTACCAAAATGACAACATGAAAATGCTGATTTTGCCGATAAAATCATCTTCAGTGACGATGCCCATTTTTATCTTGATGGCTTCGTCAATAGGCAGAATTGTCGCATTTGGGGTGAGGAAAATCCTCGAGTGATTCACGAGAAGCAAATCCATCCTCAACGTGTCACTGTGTGGTGTGGTTTTTGGGCTGGAGGAATCATTGGACCTTTTTTTTTATGAAAATGAGGCAGGTCAAGCGCAAACAGTCAATGGTGTTCGGTATCGTGAAATGAAAACCAGTTTTTTCTTGCCTAGAATTGAAGAAATGAATGTGGAGGGCATGTGGTGCCAACAAGACGGCGCCACATGTCATACAGCCAGAGAAACAATTCAATTGCTGCATCAGTCATTTCCCGGTCGTGTTATTTCGCGTTTTGGAGATCAGAATTGGCCGCCTAGATCGTGCGATTTAACACCATTAGATTTTTTTTCTTTGGGGTTTTTTGAAGTATATGGTTTAAGCGAATAAGCCGACGACGACTCAAGCCTTAAAAGAGGAAATTGGACGCTGCATTAATGAAATACCGCAGCATTCATGCAAAACGGTCATTGAAAATTTCATTAAAAGATCGCGTGCATGCCAGCAAAGCCGCGGCGGCCATCTGCACGATATATTGTTCCATACATAACCTCATTCTGTCTACTTTACGATATAATAAAGTTTCACGATTTTTTTTAAATATCTGTGTTTTATTTAAAATTTAAAAATTGCGCTCTTCTTGGGACACCCTTTAAAACGGACACATTCTCTAATTAGTTTTAATTATATTTTTAATTTATTTTTTAGATATTTACCACAGCTTATCTTTTATTTTTCCTCAAATACAGCGCCAAAACTAAAAATTATATTGAATTAAATATTTTTTTTCTTCTGTTTAAAAAAGTTTGACAATATTTCAAATAAATAAAAACAAAAATTGCACACATTCAATCTAAGTTTTACATATTTAAGTGCTTTAAATGCAGAAACATGTTTATCAACATACTTAATACCATAATTCGTGTGCGTTATTGCGTACAAATTTCAGTGAATTATTTTTCTAAACAGTTTATGCTTAATCTTACGCATTGTGTTTGATTTTACATACAAATTTACTACCATTATAGCAGTATTTTTACAAGCATTTTTAGAGTGTAGTAATACATATTTTAAACTGTTTTCAATTCGATTAGATATTAGTTTCATTTCTTATTAGGTTCACTACTTCATTAAGTTAAATAAGTTGTTTAAATCTGAATATTTATTTATTCTAAATAAACAATGTAAATAAAATAATTTTTAAAGTTTAATTTCGTTTGATAAAAATCTTAAAAGAAAATGCAAAATAAATTAAAAATTGTTTCTAACAAAAAAAAAAAAAAAATGCTTTGATTGCAACGAAAGGACTAATTTCTACAAAAAAGAACACCCAAGAAGATTTTTCTATAGCCCCACCTCTTCAATGGAAATAAAGTCACATTTCTGTATGTGAAAATTTTTTCACATAGTCAACTAAGTGAGAATTTCATTCCGGTTTTAATTCAATGATATAAAATTTAAGCTATAAAAGAACATTTTTTATGGCAACAACACTTTATTTTTATTTTTTTTATTTTTTTTTTTCTTTGTGGGAAGGTATACGACTTGATTACTTTTAAATCAAATGAGTTATTATTTAATTGAAAAATAATTCAATTTAAGAGAAATCAATCTTTAATTAAATGAGCAATTTTCGTTGTTGGTGGAATTTCAGCAATTAAATTTGTTCAATCGATGGTTTTCGTGATTGAAATTGGTTTTTTTTTGTGTTGTGTGTTTACACACAGGGAAATCGGTTATAAAAATCATTCGCATAACAACATTTTTTATATCGATAGCATAACTTTAGTAATTACAACAGTTATAATATTCTTAAAATCAATGATTTCGTATTACAACCATATATATGCTGTAATACCTAAATAGTTAGTTAAATCAACCAATATTGGATTAAAATATTAATTGCGGTAATGACTGGTAGAACCAACCGTAACAAAAAATTCAAACTAGTACACTCAGGGAACTTCTGCTTTAAAAATATGTAGATGTTGGGTTGCAATACAGTTTCTTTATTTTTTATGTAAATGTCAGTCATTTTAAGAACAAATTAAAATTTTTACTAACCTTGTGGTTCATTTAAAAACAAACCACATCAAATGACTGTTTTATGATTTTTCATTTTTTTCATTAAAAAAAATAAAATAAAAAAATAAATGTTTCTTTATTTTTCACTAACATGTGCTTAATTTTTGCTACAATTGAACATTAAAAAACAAATGACTGAATTCTCTGAAATGTAAGTCGTCCTTTCTTTAAATGAAATTTCATTTGTTTTGAACTACATTTGCAGTGGTCTTTACCTACATAGTATTCTAAGCGTACTTGAACCTACTAATGTGTAGCAAGAAAGTATTGTCAATACTTACTAGTTAGTAAAATCTCAATTAAAAATATAGAACGTTTTTTTTTGGTATTAAATCAAAAATAAATATAAGCTTCTAAATAAAAAAGGGGAAAAGCTGAAAAATCAAGAACTAGGAATCATTGCAGTAAGCACTAATTAAAATTCCAATTTTCTAATAAAATGCATTTGTTTCATTTATTTAGTTGAAAGAATCTGGAATGGATATGAATTTAAATATTACTCCATACGGTATGCTAAGGGATCCATGAAAATTTATTTCCACTTCGCTGTAGGAAGACTAATACAAAGACGCGCAGGAAAACTGTATTCAGCGAAGCCAAATGCCGCGTCCTATGGAGGAGAAAACCCCTAAGATCGGCCGCAGGCCGCCACGCAGAAAAACTGAACAGTGTAACAAAAGAATCAAAAAATACAAAATAAAGGCTTTATTGCACCATTGGCTAAATTTCAATAAAGGCCTTATGTCACTTTCAAAGTGCAATAAAGCCCTTTTCGCAATAAAGGCCTTATTTCTCAATTGGAAGTGAAATAAAGCCTTATAGGCCTTATTTCGTAAGGCGTTATTGCACCCCACCAATTTTTTGACTTTCAAGAATTTCAAAACGGAAGTTTATTTTAAAGCGGTAAATTATTTTTTTACATCATATATTTGTTTTTTTATTGTATCATGTATTAATTTTTTATTTTTATACATACAAATTAAAAACAAAAAAAACAGAATCAAATAGGAAACAGTGTTTTATTTAATATGAGAGGAATCATTTTAAAAAATAAGGTCGAGTGTACTGTTCTGATATGGTAGGCATAACTGCAAATATTGATAGCTGTAACCAAATAATGTAATAGTTCGTGTAACTAGTCGAATGGCGACTAATTCGGTAGTGACAACGAATCTGTTTTCTGTGTGTAGCCGCCATGAGGTGTTTTGTTACATGTCTGGTTTCCTGCTAAACAATGACATTAATAAGCTTTAGGGGTTTTTTCAATTTTAATTTTAATATTCTTTTATATTTACTTATAAAATTTTTGCAATGTTATTTAATTTCAAGTGATCAGATAAAATTAGGGATTGGTTTGATTCGCTGGCTATGCAAAACAAATAGACTTGGTGATATGATATACATGGCAAAAGTTTATATGTTGCGTTCCAAGTCAAATGTCCAGCTAAAAAAAAAAAGGAAATTGCAGAAATTCCAAACTAACAATATTTGTTATCCTATAAAAAACAAAAAAAAAGAAACAACTTTTTCTACTTTTCCAAGAAAAAAATGCTACAATTTTAACAATTTCAATATATTTTTTATAGAGAATGCGAAAAACTTAAAATTTAAGAATTTTATATGTATTGTTTATCTTTCAAAATTGCATTTCATTTTGAATTGTCAGGTTGGGGATCATGATTAAAATGTTACATACAGAGAAATAAAAAAAAAACATCTTATGTTTTTGATAAATCAAATTTTTTTGCTGGTTTTTACACAAATTGAGTTTAATACTGCTCCAAAAATTCGGAGCTAGTTCTGACTTTTTTTAAATTCCCGAGTAAAAACGTTCATATACAAGCATATAAACGTTATAAATCTTATTATGGATATAGGTGAAGACGCATATGAT
Source organism: Delia radicum (assembly GCA_021234595.1). Classification (NCBI taxonomy): domain Eukaryota; kingdom Metazoa; phylum Arthropoda; class Insecta; order Diptera; family Anthomyiidae; genus Delia; species Delia radicum. Next base: position 75,855,836 of record CM037851.1, read on the forward strand.
CATATCGAACACCTAGTTCAAAAGTGACTTAACTCAAAGTTTTAGTTTTTCGGGTTTATATGTTTAAACTATGCACAATACACGTATTTATGTATAAAAAAAATCAGTGTATTTTGTTGTTGTTAACTGTTGCTAAAGAACAGTTATGTCTCTTTACGTTTCAATGGTATATGGTTGAAAAAAATTTTATTTTAGATTTCTGGAAAATTAAAAATTTTGAGTTGAGTCACTTTTGAACTGGATGTGCGATATATAATTTTTTATTGGATTTGGGTTTTAAAAAATTTTTGATGTGGTCCTAAACATATTAATATTTAAAAACATATTGATTGATATTACCGAAGATGTGGCGTGGTATGGTATATATTAATTAGCGTGATATCATTTATAATTTTATATATCTTAATGCAATGTAATATATAAAAATATATGGTATTATTGAATGCCGAATTTTGTAAAAAAGGTGGTAATTTTTTTTTTGTTCTCTTTGAAATTGAAAATTATAAAACACGCTTCCAGCAGAAGACCAATTATTCTAATTGAGTTTGTGATTTAACCTTACTAATGTCTATAGAAATGCTAAGAAAATTGAAAGCTGACGATTTAATTAGACAAGAATAAAACCCGTATAGGGACCAGCTTACAAGAAATGATTTCTCATAATTTGTTAAATAAGCTTTGGGATTAAAGCACATTTAATTACTATAACTTCATTTGACTACAAAATTTTATCATTCTTTGTTTGAAAATATCAGGGTTATTAACAAATCTGTTCAAATAAATAACAATGTTTTGCTTTTCTCAAAAAAAAAAAAAAGAGAATATATATATATAAATTTTAATTACGCCCTTCTGCACATTAACTGACGACATAAAGTTAGTTGATTAAACCTCTATTATCAGAAATAAATGCTAATTTTAAATTAAAGCTTAAATTTCGCTTTGGTCATGTTAAAATTACAAATTTAATTGTGGTTTGAAATTAGAAATTTAAATTTTCAAATGTAATTGATTTTAACAAAATTTAAAAATTATATGTCCATTTGTTTTATTAAAATCGCAGAAGAAAGTTTAATATGTATTGTTTAATTTTTAAATTAGAAGCACTATTAAAATGTTGCTTAAGAACTTGAAAAGTTATAAATTAAATTGTGATTAAATACTTTAAATTGAGAAAGTATTAAGTAAAATTTCAAAAATCTTAATTTTTTCGCTTAAAAATTTGAAAGAAATCTTCAACTAATTCTTTTCAATTAATTCTTTCTTTTTCTTTAATTTAAAATCCGAATTTTTAATAACAACTGCCAATTTTCTGCATTTCAATTAGAAAACTTTAATTTATTTGAAGTTTTCGTGAATTCAACTTAAATGGACAATACCCAGCAAAAAATAGTGCTTACCCAGAAGCGCTTCCGGAATGCATTATTTAATAGCGAAGCGCTTCTAAAGCAAATAAAGAAGGCCTGATTTTTGTTCGCGATGTCCCACTTGGTATGTCTCTTTTTCGCAGGTGAAAGTGCTTAGTTATTGTGCTTTAGAAGCAATAAATTCATGCCTACATAGTCAATAAGAAACGCTTTTTTTGTATGTTGACAACATTAATGCTTCATGGTATGCATTCTTTTTTGCTTCATTGTAAGCATTATTCACTGCTTCAAAGAAGCCATTCTGGGAAGCACTACAGAATGCCTTCCCTAATTGCGTTATAGTATGCAAGGCGGTGAAGCGCTATTTTGGAAGCATACAAATGTAGTTACTGCTTAAAAAATCCAGGTTATTTTTTGCTGGGCATAATGAACTCGCTTGTAGCTTGAAAACCTTAATGCAGTTTATGTTTATCGTAGTGTTACCATATTGTAGATTCTACAATTATTTAAAATAATATATAGATCATATTATATCAAATTGGATATAATCTTATAGCATAACGTATAATTTAATAAAATTGGCAGAGGGAAAAATTCGGACAAAACTCTATCAAATCACTTTTAATTTCGTATAAAATAATCTAATATGATACAATTAGATGTAACTTGATACAATTTAATCGGTACATTTTTCGGATGAAATTTTATATAAATACAAGGTGGCGCAAAAATAACCTTCCGATGTTTTTTGGCTGTAATTTAAAAAAAAATTAAAAACTTTCATTCTTCTTGTGGATTATTTTTATTTAGTATTTTAATTTTTTTTACATCAAGTCGAGAATATGATGTCATGTAAATGGCCGCCGCCACAGTTGATTGTCATTTGAGCCCTTTTTATGGCATTTTCCATCACTTTGGCCAAAACTTCCGGCGATAGGTCCTCACATTCTTGACGGATATTGTCTTTAAGAGCTGCAAGAGTCTGAGGCTTGTTGACATAAACCCGCGACTTAAAAAAGCCCCACAAAAAGAAGTCTGGAGCGGTCAAATCAGGCGATCTTGCTGGCCAGTGCAAATCGCCAAAACGGGAGATTAGACGCCCGGGAAATGCATCCTTCAGCATATCGGTTGTGGCACGTGCAGTGTGTGCCGTTGCACCGTCCTGTTGGAACCACATGTTTTCCAATCCCAATTCATCAAGTTGCGGCAAAAAGAACTCGTTGATCATTGCTCTGTAGCTCTGTCCGATGACTCCTCCAGCGAAAACAGCACACCATACAGTGACTTTGAGCGGGTGTAATGGCTCTTCGTGGGTTACACGCGGATTTTCAGTGCCCCAGAAGCGTAAATTTTGCTTATTTACGTACCCGCTAAGATGGAAATGGGCCTCATCACTCATGATTATTTTTGATGAAAAATCATCTTCAACTTGGTGGTGATTAAGGATGGCTTGAGCGTATGTTACACGCGATTGGCGGTCAGCGGCTAACAGTTGATGCACCGTCTGGACTTTTAACGGAAACATCTTCAAATCTTGTACCAAAATTCGCTGTAAAGACCGTCGACTGATACCCATTTGCGTGGCACGTCGTCTGGTCGATGTCGACGGCGCTTCCATGACATCCTCGGCTACAGCAGCAATATTCTCTGCAGAACGGCTACTCCGGGGTCTGCCACGCCTGGCAGCATCTCGTGTTGTGCTAGTCTCTTCGAGGCGAGCGGCTAAACGTTGCAGTGTTTCACCAGTAGGCGTTGGACGGCCAGGAAATCTGCGACGAAATTCACGTTGTGCCAAAGTCACCGACCGATTATTGGTCAAATAAGTAGTCACCAATATTCCGCGTTCTGGAGCAGTGTAGCGTAACATTGTTCATTAACGTGTATTTCGCATGTGTTTACTACACAAATGTCAAAACAGAACTGACATTAGGGGCCAATCGCAAAATTTATAGCATTTTCTGATAGGAGGATTACTTTGCGCCACCTTGTAATTATAGGGTTATATTAAATTACATACAATTATATAAAGCTCCACATCAATTTGTTTTTAATCGGGTTCAATTTTGTATTAAATTATTAAAAAATATGATATGGTATGATTTTGCCAAATTAAGTTAAAAAAATAAAAAAATATTCTAAAAATAATCTCAAAATTTTCCAATTTTTAACGTTGCTTACTTTGCGCACTCTTTGGAGGAATTAAAAAAATTTTTTTTCAACTTTTGTCTCTACATCGAATAATCTTAGTTTGTCATTTCGGCGATATACGTTTTCCTGTTACGGGGCAGTTGGCTTGGAAAGTAATATATATAAAAACAATATAGGAGGATATTTGTCTGAAAATGAGTTATTTAACTAGCATCTCTTAACGATTTTTTTTTTTGTAAATATTTTTAGCTGCAAAAACGCTCCTTTATATGCCAATAGCAAAAAAGCTAGAGAAATTACCTGTACTCAAGTTTTTTATAAATGTTAGAGTGGGTAAATTTTTTAAAATAATGTCTCCTAAAACGTGATAATGGGAAAAGTTGCGGAAATAAATTTAATATTTAAAATTTACATAAATTTCAAAATATCACAGCCTGTCTAGAATTTTGACGAGATTTATTTACGTTTTGTGTGAATTTAATAGTAGAGTGGCTTTTAAAACTTTCGACATACCTTTCGGATGAAGGTCTACTAAATTTCAGTAGCTTCGTATATTTTGCTTTCCAAGCCAACTGCCCAGGTATGGGAAAACGCAGATCGCACCAATTCCACATTAACAATATTTGTTCTCCCATAAGAGACAAAGAGAAGATTTATTAACTTTTTAAATTTTTTCAAAATATTTTCCAAAAACATCTACATTTTAAAATAAATAAAAAAAAAAATTGGTCAATTTTTAGATACATTTTCTTTGAAAATTCGGAACTAGTTCTGAATTAATAAAATATATTTTTTTCAAGTTCGAAATAAAAAAAAATATATTGCTCAAAATTTGGCAACATTTTTCTAAGCCTACACTGAGAGAATTATATTCACTTCAGTGATGAATTTCTTCATAGCTTTAATGTAAATTGTCACTGGAACTTGTCAATTGAAACTTTTCATAGAATCTATGAAACAGTGTACATTAAAGTCGATGATTATGAAATGTTTGTAGAATTAAAGAAAATCTTCATAAAACTAATGAAAAATTCATATTTATGTAACCACACCACCATGTAACCACATAAGTAACCAGTGACTTTACCACCTACAAGGTAGTGAGTCCACCTATTACTTTAAGGCTCATCGCCTGTAAAATTCATCAGTGAAGTAAGGTGTATTGTAATGCACCCATTTTTAGGTAATGAGTGGTTTTGCTGGGCTGATTTAATTTTGTTAAAAAGCAAAGAATATACATATCAAAATAAAGGAATTGGAGATACATATTATCGAATTAAGGATATATTTTTAAGTTGGTAATCCTTTTCGTTACAAGAGTTAACTTTTGTGTAAACACTGTCTAAAGAAGAGGATTTTATTTTCAAAATGACACCAAAAATTTTAGTTTTCTGTTGACGCGTTTAAAATTTATGAAAATTCAAAAAATTTCGTATATCTTACAGATTTGTTAAAAACGGTCAATTTGGAGCAGCAACTTAAAGCGAACTATGACAAGTTTTGGAAAACGAAAAAATGTGTAATCACCATATTACCTAGGAGCATACTTATTCTAAGTTTAACTTAATTCAGAAGATTTCAAGTTAAAAATATCGAGTTGATATTAAAATTTTGAGCAATACGTAAACACTATACTTTCTAGGCGAAAACCTATTCTAAGTTTAACTAAATTCTGAAGATTTAAAGTTGCAAATATCGTTTTTGTACCCATTGGTTTTAAAATGTGTCTGCATGAAAAATGCATTTTTATTTTTTACCAAAACTTTTACTGATAAGTTAAACTTAAACCAGCCAAAAAAATTGTTTTATCGCTAATTATTTAAGAATCCATCTTATTTAAAATTTCATACCACTCTAATATCCATCAGATTTTCATTTTAATGAAATACCCGATTAAAAAAAATTAATATAATGCCACAAATATATGTTTTAAATTTAATATAGCTTTATATCTAATTTAAATACAATTTGATTCGAAAAATGGTGGATAGTACAGTATATAAATGGATTACATTACACTGAGTTTAATATAATTTGATACGATTCAATCAAATGAAAATCTATTTGTTAAATTGAATATTATGGTCTGATTATTAAGATTCCAATTTCAATTTAAGGTAAATTTTATATGCTTAACAATCAAAAAATGTATATGTAAAAGAAAAAATTTTTGGAGTTTGATATTTTAAATTGTGATTTTCATTTAAGATAATTTCAATAGATATTTTCGATGAAATTAAAATCTTGGGTACGATACTATGGATTTTAAAATAAAAACGTCACTTATCGACAATTTAAAAACACTTTTATATTTTTTTACATGGGGCAATACATTATTTTGTTTAATCCCATATAATAATTTAAATCCGCCAATTCAATTACATAGACTCACAATATTTTTACCGTAAAGACTACTGAATATACACACTAAATTAATTGAAAATCATTAAAATAAAAGAACTACTTACTTTTCGTTTAAAACAATTTAATTTTTTAGTTTATTTTTAACTGTTAAACAGTTAATTGACATAAGCTGTAAAAACAATTAATTTTTTTTTTCGTTTATTTCAATACTCAATGCACCTATCCCTCGATTTTTACGTTCCAGAAAAAATAGTGTAAATCGAATTCAAAAAAGTTTGTATGGAAAATCGAGTAAATCGAAGAAAAGGAAAATGCTATATATAAAATAATGAATGAAACTCGAAGAGTTTCGAAATATTGGAAATTAATAAAGAAGAATTTCAATTAAAGAAAAATCCTGGCCTCGAGCTCAAACATTTTATTTTTATAATTAAATTGGAAAGGTCGACTAAAAAACAACTATAATTTTAACTAATACCGAATAATAACATAAGGAAAAGTTAGTTAGTTTTCTAAATATAAAATATCCAAGATAGCTTTTGAAGTCTTTCTTCATATTTTATTATATATATGTATAGTCACTACTAAAATGTAAAAAAAAAATTAAGTAGAAATTGATTGGTAAGCAAAACATCGAACTTTTTTTCGAATTCGTCCAATTAGTTTCTGCACGAGACTTTTATCCACTTTTCTGGCTGCCAAATTCCATTCAGATTTGAAGTATTCTACAGTTGACATTGTTATTCCTGTTTTCTTTAAAGTTCCTTTTATAATTGACCAATATTCTTTTATTGGACGTAGTTCTTTACAATTTGGTGAATTGTGTTATTTTAGTACAAAGTCGATTTTGTTGTTGTTATGTCATTCATTCTAGTGTGAGATCTTGCAAATGGTAACAGCAGCTTTTTTTAAGCTTCGCCATTTATTGTACCAGTTGCAAAGAATGAATGACTTGATTTTCTCCCACAAGAACCAACTGCTTGTCAAACTATTTAATTTTTTAGAAATTTGGACTTCATTTTCTTTTAACATTGATCTGGAACATCACCACTACTAAATGCTGTGTAAACAAAATTTTCTGAACAAAATTTTGCCATTTGTTGATTTTACACGCGATTGCTCGAATTTAAATGTTAATATCATTTTTAAAAGCTTCTATTACCTTTTTGGCTGCTTTTATATGACTTTGGCCGTGCTCACTACCACTTCCATGCTTTATTTTAATCGACAACCGTTCATGAAAGTTTTTAATAATTTTTCTTTCCCTGGAATATGAAAATTTAACATTTTTTGCTATCAAACGCATGGAAACTATTTGATTTTTATTATATTCGTGCAGAATAAATTTTCTTCGATTAAGCTCTGAAGCCATTTTTTTTACAAAACTATAGACTGAAAACATATAAAATCAACCACTCGATATCAACCACCCCTTCTGATTGCAACCAAAATTGGTATAGAAGATGTGCATCATATAAGTATTACTTCGTCGAAATGTAGGACAGCTTTAAATATCGCGTTTTCAAATAAAGAAAAATACTCGAAAATTTTCAAAAAGTATTGGTACATAATATACCATATCTTTTTAATGTCTTAAACTACGAGAGCTTTTGGCGTCTCGTTTTAAAGCTATCCTCAAAACGCATTGTAAAGCGGTATTTCCAAAACCGGGTTTTTTGAGCATGTGAATTATTTTTGTGAAAAAGTGAAACCACAATTTAAGTACCTTTAAAATGTGGGATCAATGACTCTTCTAGCTTAAAAAGATATGGGCAATTACGTTCAACTTCAATAAATTATTTTTTTTTTGTATGTTAATCTTTTTAGATTTTTATAAATTACTTTGAATCCCGGAAGAGCTTCACAAATTAATTTGGCAACGGCATAGTGGAATAAATTATAATAACATATATTATTTTGAATATAAAAACAAACCAGTTTTTTAAATACATCGGCTTAAACCACGGATTTCGAATAAATATGTTATTCACCTACAACAAATTCTTTATATGCTTACTTTACTACGATAACAGTAGCTTTAAAATGAGTTATCAGTGAATCACGTAGATTTAACCGTTTAAAAAGATATGGACGATTAATTTAGACTACTTTTGTTAAATTTTCGATTTTTTTAGAGCTAACAACCTAAAACTTGTACGATGACAGATCAATATAACACTTACCTTCCGTACGTAAAATCGACTGCTCGAGTTGAAATGTTAAGTTCTTTTTTAAAAGCTTCAATTACCTTTTCCGCTACTTTTAAAACATTTTGGCCATGCTTACCACCACTGCCCCAACTACCGTCCATTAAAACTTTTAATACATTTTCTTACCGCGGACTATATTTATTTAACCTTATTTTGCTATCAAATGTATGTACGCTTTTATTTTTATTATGTTCGTGCAGAATAAGTTTTTTTCGATTAAGTTTTTAAACCATTTTTTACAAAATTATATTAACTTTCAAAAATCTTTTTTATTGAAATAAAATGAGAAGATAATAGTCTACTTACATCATAAATTTCATTTGATTTAGTCAAGTCATTTTGAAGAAAACAAAGATTAAAAATGGTTCGATTATTGTTATTTTAGTGTATTGCTCGTCTAATAACGAATGTTATAACATATTGTAAGATACAATCAAATATGCCGTTTTACGAAAAATTAAAGTGTCAAGTATAATTGTATCTTACTATACATGATATCATTCTTAACTATATTAAATATTACAAAACTTGAATACAGTATATGAGAATTATATTATATTTTTACTCGGGTACTTAGTAACATTGATACGATTTTCTTATTTAGTGAAATTACTGATATTTGATGCTATTAACACAAATCGTTGAAAGAAATTCAAGACACTTTATTATTCTCTATACTCTTTTTTATATATTTTTCTTTTCAAATACCCGCGCGTTTTGTTTTTGTTTGTCTTTTGAAATTCATCACTCTTGACAGGCCAGTTGAGTAAGTCAGGTATACGATTGCTTAAATTTAATATGGCTTTAGTGATGCCAGCCAAGAAATAGACTGATATTTTATTACAAAAGCTCTTAAGATAAATGCATGTTTTTTATATATTTATTTGCAAAATAATAGCAAAAGAAAAAAACAACAACCACAATAAAATAGTGTGGAATTTGCATGTCCGGTAAGCACGCGCCGTAATTTATAATAAATATTTGAACAGCGGTTAATAAAACTGGAAAATTGTACATGAATTAGGTATTACAAATGATTATGTTTATTAAAATGTCTTCTAAAGAGCCAATCTCAGACGTAGTGGTGAAAAAAACCTTTGTTTAAAGAAATGTTTCAATCAATAGATCTTTGGCAGTCTTATATTGAAAGCTAGAATATATATTACTGATATTTGAACAAAATTTAATGATATAAAAATTTATGACTACAGTGGACAAAACAATTATAAAATTACACATGAATCTGTGATTTGTTTTCAAAATATTTTTAACCCTTATGTATGTGGACAGGTACCTGTGTACCTATTGCGTTTTCAAATCGAAATTGTTTATATAAGATTTTAGTCTACAATTCTACAATTTCATGAGAACTCCTAACTTTTTGTTATTATTATATTTTCATAGCTGTTTATATACAAGATCAGTTTGGGGAGGGGTGTGGCATATCAATTTGCTTTTTGTACCCTTAATAGGGTGAATAGGTACCTGGGTACCTGTGTACGTTTTACATGGAGGCACATGAAAAAAAAATAATTTGTTGTTCTATTAAAGTGTAATCATCTATGTTATTTGACTTGGTTTTAGAAATAACATAAAAGAAATTTTATTTGGTAAAAGAAAGATTGTTTTACAATAAAAAAATTTATTCAATGTTTAATTTTGATAAAAAAAAATTATTTTACTTAAAAAAAAAAACTATTTCAAGGTTTAACACAAAAAAAAATAATTTAAATATAAATAAAAGGCAAGAAAAATTAATCCAAACAGTTGTTGCATATCGGACGATTGATTGAATGCTCGTTACAAATCGGCTAGAAGCAATTTTTGCAAGCCTTTCGAGTTTTTCTCTACTTCTTTGTAAGCTTAGATCATAGATAACAACTTTCCCAAACCACAATACGGCCATTATTATCTCGATTTGCTACGTTAGCAACAGCTGTTGTTGAAATATCTCTCCCCGATACAACCTGTGTTGCTTATCGAGTGGAATCGATGTTTGTTACATTTGAAATTTTGGAACGTCATTCAATGTTGTCCTTACAAAGTTCAAAACTTAAATCTTTCAAAAATAATCTGCAACGATCAGTTGTAATAAATTGTGCATTGTACTCCATGTAAACAATGTATGCTGCTAATGCTGCTACATCGATAATATTGAAAATAATGCTAACGGCCATCCGCATGTCCTACGTTTAGAAGTATATTCTCCCAATAGCTTATCCATATTGTCGACACCGCCATTTATCAAACACCAAAAAAAAAAAAAGTTTGTAATGTCAGAAACTTGTTTGCTGGGAGGATCTTAGCAGAAAAAGTTCCTAATATTAGCAAAAAAGTTGCTTAATTCAGAAAACAACTTGAGGTAGTTTTGGGTTTAGTATTTTAAAATATGCGAAAAGGGAAAACTAGAGTAGAGTTATAATTTTATATCATTAACCGTCGACACTTTGTACAATAGAATAAAAAAAAATTACATTTCTCATTACATAGGTACCCAGGGTACCTATCCACCCTATAGAAGTTGTTTTTTTGCACACACATAAGGGTTAAATAAAAAAAAAATGCAATGTTTAAAAATTATTGCTGATTGCCTAAAAGAGCAATAATAAAGGGTGTTTTTTATACAGGTATAGAACATTAAGTTGGCAAAACTTTTTTAACAGGCTGCCATTTTGTCAGCCATCAAGTAATTTATGTTTAGGTTGGTTTGGCATTTCAACATGAATAGACTGACGCCTGAAAAACGTTTCCAAATTGTGCAAATTTATTTTGAAAATCATGGTTCTGTTCGTATTGCGCTTACACAAGCGAATACGTATTGCGCTTACATAAGCGAATTTTGTTTAGTGATGACGCTCACTTTTGGTTAAATGGATGCCTCAAAAACAAAACTGCCGTTTTTGGAGTGATGATAATAATCAAGTGTATGTTGAGACACCGTTACATCCAGAAAAACTGTTTGGTATGCTTTATGGGCTGGTGCAAACATTGGTCTGTACTTTTTTTAAAAACAATGCTGGTGATAACGTTATAGTCAATGATGACCGCTATAGAGCCATGCTTACTGACTTTTTCGTTCATCAGTTGAACAACCATAATGTGCAGGAGCTGTGGTTTCAACAAGACTGCGCAGCATGTCACACAGCTAGTGCAACAATTGATTTATTGAAGGAAACGTTTGGTAACCGCATAGTTTCACGTTTCGGACCCCTGAATTGGCCTCCAAGATCGTGCGATTTAAGGCAGCTTGACAATATTCTGTGTGGATATGTGAATTCGCTAATCTACACGGATAAGCCCGAAACGATTGACCACTTGGAATACAACATTCGCCGCGTTATTGCCAATATACGGCCACAAATGTTGGAAAAAGTCATCGAAAATTGTACCTCCAGGTTAGACTACGTCCGAGCCAGCCGTGGCGGTCATATGCCAGAAGTCATATTTAAATTATAATGCCAGACGATTATCTTTCGAATAAAGTAAATTTCATGCCAATTAAAAAAAATTAATCCTTGTTTTATTCCATTTCAAAGTTCTATACCTCTATAAAAAAAACACCATTTACCAGCAGATACCAAGCCCCTTTCGATTTATTTGCTACAATTTAAGCTGAAAAAAAATGTTTGCAATGTTTAAAAGTGTTTTTCTACCGCATAAAACCAATAATACCAGCAGCTACCAAACCTCTTTCGATCTATTTGCTGCAATTTTTACTGGATCTTTAATAATTTTTAAATTTTTTTATTATTTGCCAGCGAAATAAATATAAGTTCAGTGAAGTTAAACTCAGTTCTTCTTGCAAAATATGTAATGTTTTTTTCTTTTACTTTTTCCTCACTCGCATATTTTCCATATTTTTCATAAATTTCAAGTATAATTTGGTTGTGCTGCGTTTTTTCTAAAAAATATGCAATTTGTACAAAAAAGTCGGAAATCGATGATTTTAATACAAAAAAAACAACTAAGTTAATAAATAATTGCTTTAAAATTCTGTACAAATAATGCAAAAAAATCGAGATTTGGTATGACATTTTAAATAACTTAATGTAAATCATTTTGTCTGTTTAATTAGTTTTTCTTTTAATTTTAGTCTAGATTGATCTAAAACCGCCAGCCAAAAACATGCGATATATTTTACTTGGGTCAAATGTTAATTTTTTCTCTTGCAGAACCATAGCAAGTTAAGTCTTAGTTTGACCATAATTGACATTGAAAAAGAGATTATTTTAACGATTACATAATAACATAATATCAATGAATTTTTGCTTTACATCTATGAAGTGGTACTGAAAATCGTCCATTGAAACTTTTCATAAAATTAATGCAGTGTTTCATAAAATTTCAAAAATTTTTAATATATAATATTTAATATTTAATTTTTTATTTTTTTTTTTATTTATAAAAAATTTGCAACCCTTTTTAAAAAAGTTTAATAAAAAATATATCATAGAAATTATAAAGCTATCTGATATATAAATTTAATAGCTGATCTAGAACAATGGGTTCAAACAATCACAGATGATAGAGAAAAAGATATTATAAGAACAAAAATTGCTAATAGAATCTTAACACACAAAAGAACATTGCGGAACAATCAAAAGGACAAGTTCATATTAAATATTTTTGAGAATACGAGGAAGTTTTTGGGAAAATATAAAGAGAAAATTGTAATAACAAAATTAGACAAGGGAAACAAAACAGTCATAATGTATAGAAAAGATTATGAAAAAGAGAATGGAGAAATTATTAGAGGATAAATCCACATATAAGACAATGTGCTTAGATCCTACACAAAAATTACAACGACAAAACAACAAACTAATAAATGATTTATACAAACAAGAATACATCACACGTTATGAGAAAATTAGGCTGACTTCAAATGCGGCCACAGCTCCCCGACTATATGGACTCCCGAAGATTCACAAACCGAATATGCCATTACGACCGATATCTTCATCAGTGGAAGTTCCTTGCTACAATCTAGCAAAATATATAGGAAATATTTTGAAGAACATAGTATTGGAAAAATACAACATAAAGAATTCCTTACAACTAAAGGAAAAATTAGAGAAAATATCTTTGGACGAAGATGATATATTAGTATCTTTAGACGTGGTATCGTTGTTTACAAACATACCAATACATTTAGCTATTAACAACATAATGACTCAGTGGAACACCCTACGCAATCACACCAAAATACCTAGGACACAATTTCTACAACTACTTAAATTTTGTCTAAACGACAACAACTATTTTATGTATGGTAAAAAACTCTACAACCAAACATATGGAATGCCAATGGGGAACCCGCTGTCACCGACCATAGCGGACATTGTCCTGGATAACCTACTTGAGGAAACCTCCGAAGAACTACGGAAAAACAATGTGCAAATTAAACTCATTTCAAAATACGTAGACGATTATTTGCTGTAGTCAAACAAAAAGACGAAGAAATAATTTTGAAAATAATGAACAGTTATCACACAAAATTAAAATTTACAATGGAAAAAAGAGGAAAATAATGCCATCCCGTATTTAGACATGAAAATTTATAGGGAAAACAATAAAATTACAACAGATTGGTATACAAAATCAATTGCGTCTGGATGCCTTATAAACTACAATTCCACACAAACTATGGGACAAAAGATAAATACGGCAACTAACTTAATTACAAAAGCTATGCAATTGAGTGATAAAAAATTTAAGACAAAAAATATTAATAAAATAACAGACATCTTCACTAGTTTTAGAAAAACATTAGTTTGAAAGTTGTCATGTCGGAAGTTTTTTCACGATTTTGACGATTTTCAAATGCTCCATAACTTTTTGAAAAAATTTTTAATTTTTTTCTGGAAACACGTGTAAAATATTTTTCAATGAAGAATACGTAGTAAAATTTTGAAAGACATCGGAGACATCAAAGTCAATTTTTAGCAAAACTCGTTCGGTCTGACATAGAATGACTCTTATAGATTTGTTTTAAGAATTTTTAAAATAAGTATTTGAATATAAAAAATCTTTTGTTTTAAACAATTTTTGTAAATTGTTATTCTACTTTAATTCATTCGAAATATACACTGAAAAAAAAAAATAAATTAAAAAGTTATACAAAGTTATATAAAGCAATATGAGATATTATAAAGTAATATAAGGTAATAAGGTAAAATAAGATATTAATATATTTCAAATATTAGGCAAATTTAAAACTCGTTGACTCTTAAACTATTTGTTTTCTTTGTTGGTAAGTTTCGGCCAATTTCTTAAAAAAAAAAGTTTTCTCTTTATTCATAACTGTAAGTCAAATACCATAAAAGTTCAATATACAGTTTAAAATAACAACAATTTAAAAATAATTATTTCACTTTACAAATATTCTTAAAAATAAATAGTACAAGGCAAAATGCGATTTTTCATTATTATTCGCCGGATGACTTTGTAAATCACATCCATATGCGAAATATGCAAAATTCCGCGGCCACAATAATTTTTAATTTAAAGAGGGGTACAAAATCTACAATTTGATGTATAATAAGTTGTTGGTGGATGAGGGCCAAATAACTAAAAGTCTACGTGAAAAAGTAGTTTTTAAAAAACGTGTGTTTTGAAAAGGTCAAAAAAGTATTCTTCACGAATTTTTTAATGGGCTTATATTTGTGCAGCTTTTATTTCACAATATCGCGACTATTTTATGACTATGCAACAACAATATATGAAATAAAAGCAAATATAAACAACAAAATTTGCTAGATTCATAAAATTTAGAGAGTTATCAATTAATTTAGTGCAATAAAGCTTAGAAAAAACATTAATTTTTTTGATTTTTGGCCTGTGGGAGAAACCACTGTGCAACGGTGGCAAATTCCTCAAACCAACGGTTGGCCACTATTATCAATCAGGTTACAGGACAATACTCTCAAGAAAGTTAATTCCACGTTCTGGCAATGCATAACCGACCCCCTCTTATGCTTTGCCAACACTATGCCGATTGTATTTTCCTGCCTGCGTAGATATAAAGTTAATTGCTCCCTCAAGTCAATTATAGTCAATGGTATCAGCATTGCACCCCGAAAACAGACTCCGTAGTGGCAACCGACCGTTAACTCACCGACGTTATAAAAAATTTTGTTGACTTACTAGAAAATCAGCAGTTTGCAAAAAAGCTGTCACCATAATATATTTTCACAGAACTCTATTTACGATTTAAATCCAATTTCACAGCCAATCATTCCCACACTTAGGAAATTATGTTGGTAAAGACGACAGCAATTGTAGTCAAAAACAAATGAAATTTCATTTAAAAAAAGGACGACTTACATTTCATTAAATTCAACTAACATTGTCATTTGTTTTTTTAATGTTCAAAAAATGACTAACAATTGTAGTAAAAATGAACCACATGGTAGTAAAAAATAAAACAACATTTATTTATTTTTATTTTTTTAAATAACAAAAAACAACTGTAAAAAATGAATGTAAAATCATAAAACAGTCAATTGATGTGAGTTGTTTTTTTAAATGAACTACAAGGTTAGTTAAAAATTTTATTTGTTCTACAAATGACTTACATTTACATTAAAAATAATGAAACTGTATTACAACCCAAACAACTACATATTTTTAAAGCAGAAGTTCCCTGAGTGCAGCAAAAATTTTTTAGAACAGAATAACTTGAACCTGTTCTAGAACAACTTCTTTTACCACCGGGTGCATGGAACCGGTTCTAGAACAGCTTGCTGAGAGTCGAAATGTAAGGTGTCACAGTCCCAGAACCAGTTCTATAACTGGTTCTAGAACCGGTTCTTAAGCAACTTGTTCTTGTTTGGAGGTAAAGAACCTATTGCAAATAGGACAAAGTCCATATAAAAAGAACCAGTTGCAGAACAGAAATTAGAACCTGTTTCAATACAGTATAATCTGTTCTGCAACCAGTTATTTGGATTTTACTATTTTACAGGGTTGCTTCACTTTCTTTACTCTAACTGTCTTAATACAAAATGATGTATGTGTTTAATATTAAAACCTGATGACTTGAAAAATGGTTTTTTCATACTAATTCAAATTCATATTCACTTTCTTGCGAAAAAGAAAAATTATATTCTATAACAATTTCAAATGACTATTCAATTTACCATATGATTTATCTTACCCATAAAAACATAGTTTAAAAGAAAACTAACAACTTGTCTAAAAAGTATTTGTATAACATTATTTTAATATTTCACTAAATATGCACATGTGCAAATAAAATATTAAAATAGACTCCAGCAGCGTACAATTTATGGTATATTTATTAAAAGAGCTCCGTTTTTTTTCAGTTTTGTTTGCTAATTTATACATTTCTCAAGAAGCTTTAAAGACACGTACTTAAAACCACACTTGTTAATATTAAATTAAAAAAATACTTCACGAAGGAAGAGAGTGAGATGAGAAAAAAGAAAAATCAAACAGGGAACAAAATAATGAAAGATTTTTGAACACCCCGAGTAAAAAAAAATATATATAGTGTTATGGTCTTTCATCTCAATCTCTACATTTAGAAAAGAATAAAGTTACTCACTCACTCTGTGAGAATTATCTGCACTTCCAAAATGCTTTTCTTCATATCTTTAATGAAAATTCTCACAGGAACTCTTCCATTGAAACTCTTAATAGAATCTATGAAACAGGTTTAGTTAAAGTTGATATTTAGGACATTTTTGTAGAATTAATGAAAATCTTCATGAAACTAAGGAGTCATTCCGACATTGATGCGTTTACAAAATTTATGAAACTGTTTCAATCAAAACTTTTTAATATTAATAAGTTTCCTTGAACTCTTCATGAATTTTTTGAAAAATGCATTGGAACTAACATAATGAACCGCTTCATATGATTCTTTAAACGATTTCACTGATATCCAAAATTAATTAAAGGATACATTGAAATAATTTATAAAATATGTTGAATACTTCAGAATTAAATCTTAAAACTAATGTTGGAAGTGCATTAAAATTAATGGAATTGTGAAATTTATTAAAAAATTAAAAAATTTAAGTTTTTGAAATAATTTCATAGCTCTAAAGAAAATTCTAATTAAATTTATGAAAAGATAAGATGTGAAATCGAATGAATTTTTTTTATGAAACTATGAAATTTTATGGAAAAAATTTATGAAAAATGTGGTAATATTAATAAAATTTCATGGTTGTAATGAAATTCTTTACTGAATCTATAAAAAAAGTGCTATGAAATTGCTTCATTAATATTATAAAGTATAACTCTTTCAGTGCTCTCACTCATTCAATGGCTGATCGACTGGCTCAACATTGCCCAGCCTATACCGCTGAAGCAAGGAATTTGAAATTTGGCATGTACGTCCATCCTACAGCGAAGACCTCCGCTAAAATGGGAGTTTTGGAAAATCCTTCGGCAAGTAGCAAACAAGTGGAAAAGGTTCCTCTATGGCTGCCTGCCCAAACCCTTTGGCTAGAAAGCTGACCTATCTCCGTGGTATGGCACTTTTTGAAAATTTTCCGAGAAACGTGAAAAAATAAGAGCTAATAGGGGAAAAGTCTCCCCTTTGGCGGCCTGGCAACTGCTGAAGCTATTAACTTAAAAGTTGGTATGTGGGTTTTTATTCAGTAGTAGACATAAGTACAGAGCGGATATTTGGAAATTCCTACTTGGTGGGGCAGTAAGGGGAAAACTCCCCCTTGGCGGCCTGGCCAAACCTCTAAAGCGAGGAACTTGAAATTTGGTATGTGGGTACCTTATCACAAGTAGACTTATGTATGGGCACGATTTTTTTAAATTCCCAATTGGCAAAAAGGAGAAGAATCTTTCTTAGCCAAACCGCTAATGCTAGGAACTTGAGTGGTGTTTTACCAAAAGGTGAAAAATCATCCCCTTAACGGCCTGGCTAAGCCACTAAGCGCAGAACTTTAAATTTGGCATGTGACGATATTTTTTGAAATTCCCACAAGATGAGGCAAAACGTGGGAAAATATCCCCCTTGGCGGTCTTGCTAAACAGTTGATGCTAGGATTTGGAAATTTTGTACATGAGTTCCTAATTAGGAGTAGACAACCTGTGGCATAATGAGTAAAAGGCATCCACATGTCGGCCTGCCAAATGTCTTTGGCCAGAAATTTGAAAATTAAAACAGAACAGAACTAGCTAATTGATGTGATACTTTTTGGATTTCTGGCCAGGAACGTGGTAATTATAGAGTTAATGTAGGAAAAACTTGACGGCCAGGCTAAACCGCAAAAGCGAGGAATTTAAAATTTTTTATGTGTGTTCCTTATCACGAGAAGTAGGGGTGAAATTGGAAAAAAGTCTCCCCGTTAGCGACATGGCCAAACTGCCGGAGCTAGGAGCATAAAATTTGGTGTACCTGCCGAAACCGCGTTGGCCAGAAATTTGGAATTTAAAATTTATGACCATGATCGTGCTCAAAATAATGGTTAAAGTATGTAAAAACTATCCTTCTTTAACTGCTTATGCTCTTGAAATATGGTATGTGAGTTCCCTCCTCCTGCCTAGACATCCGCTTAGAAGGAATTATTAGTAATTACTACTGCGAGGGCCAAAATGTGGTATAGTCTTCCAATTGACGGCCTGGCCAAACCCATTCTTTTAGATTTTTCAAGATGACCGTAATTAAAATTTGGGTTCAAACGCGAAAAAATCAGAGTTGATTAGTTTGTTCCCTTTAAGTTAGAAACCTTTATTTGAGATATGTGTTCACTGTTGTTTGAGCTAATTCACTGATAATTTATATTTAGAACTTTTGAAAAAAATTAAGTGAAACGCTGTTATACTTGTCGAAATATCTTCTTCTAAACGGCCTGCGAAAGCTGCTAAAGTAATGATCTTAAAATTTGATTTGTCGATTGCTAGCGTAGATTTCATTTTGAAAAACTACTCGGTTAAAAAGTGTTAACTTTTGCACAACCAGTTAATCTATTACTCGCTAAACAATGCTAAAAATTGTACAGGGAGGGACAAAAAAGTATTCCCATAATGTCCTACACAAACAATATGGGCTAAAATTCTGAAACTTAAATTTTTAAGATATATCTTTCGGGTTTTTATAAAATCTTATATTAAAAAATTGAAGTACCACCTTTAGTGGACTATGGACTTCCATTAAGGTAAAAAAAAATATTTTATAAAAAGAACAAATTCTTTAAAAAATAATTCATTTTCTATCCTAATAAAGGGTGCGCCATCTAACGTTTTTTTTCAACTAGTGCTTATTTCGTGAATGGTAACACTTAGCTCATGTCTGATTTGACAGATAATTAGTTTTATCCTTCCGCTGAACAAATATGGTCCGTATGTTCGTTATCTTGTAAAAAAAGTGAAAGAAACTGGCATCCTCATCGATAAACCAAAGCGTGTAAAGCCAAAAACAGTGCGTACACCCGAGAATATTGCTGCTGTTGCAGAAAGTGTGCGTGAAGCGCCATCAACATCAATTCACCGTCGTTGTCAACAATTGAACATTTCGGAGACATCATTGAGACGAATTTTGCATAAACACCTTTTTATGACGCCATACAAAGTCCAATTGGTTCAGGAGTTCAAAAAAAAAAGTTATTTGGCGGACCCTTTTTATTCCGAGTTATAAAACTACCGGTTATGAAGTATCGGACTTTTTAGCCCAATTTTTAGATCAATTTTGATCTTATTTAATCCAGCAATATATTTGAGGGATCTTATTGGATATTACTGTATACCACAATTTTTAGATGAACTTGGATATGATTAAATATGGATCTATATCAAATGAGATGTGATATTATATTTGAGATCAAAGTTTTTTTTTTTTTTTTTTGATCGGGTCAAGAGTTGTCTAGTATGTAAATAATGAATATATTAACACAGGTTTTTTGTTTTTAGAGAAAAAGACCTCATGCAGATAAATGTGGTGATATCTATTATTATTTCTATCTGGAAATACTTAAGAAAAACAACATACAAAAATTAATTACACAAAAATTGGACAAGTGTTATTTTAATGATGATTAAGTTTGGTAGTTAAATGAAACTTTTTTTTCTAATAAATATTTTAAAACAGCTTCAAGTGAAACAGCAAATAAATAAGTTTTATATTCTTTCGAAAGCCAGATTATTTTATAGCATTTGTTTAATTATTTAAAATAAAATGTTATAATTAGATACAACTAAACAAGGGTGTGGTATATAATTGCTGGCAACTAAAGCGGATCTTTTATATTTTTTTCTTTGAACTTGCAGTTGGAGATTTTTTATAGAGTTTAAATGATTAGAGTACATAAAGCCAAATAACTAAGTATGTTTGTGATAAAGCAATTGAGTGTAGAAATGATTTGAAAAATTTATTTAAACTTAAGCACAACAATGCTACTGACCAGTTGGTCCGGCTGAAGAACATTTTTGGACTGAAAACGTAAATATAGGGCAAATTTGTAATAATCGGTCTAAGCAGAGGCCGATTATATCTAAAATATCCCAAATAACAATTTACACACAATTTTGAATATGAGAACGCTTTTCTACCGCTTAGCTCAAAACATACCAAAGACGCTCCAGTACTAGAAATGTTGTGTAAATTGTTGGTGTTTGGGTTGTTCTGCATTCTTGTGGGACTGATAAATCGATCGGACACTACTGATCAGTGTCAGTTTATGACTAAAATTGTTTAAGAACGCGGAAAAATGTGGTTAACAATGTAAATGAGCTGCATCCACGTCTTACCCAAATGTCTTGGGCTAAAAGTCTGAAACTTAACTTATATGTTTTTTAAAATATAATATATCACACTTAGGCCCGATTACTGAATGTCTCGTAAGTAACTAAATTTAACTTTAACAAACACATTTGTTGTGTTTCCCATACAAATTTTCAATTTAACTGTTTGTTAAATTTTAACTGGGCATTCAGTAATCGGGCCTTAATAGTTATTTTTCGAAGTTTAAATGTTACTGTGGTAAAAGTGTGGCAAAAAAGCTTAATGTTAGTCATTAACTTAATCTTACACTCATTAAAATATAGCAGAAATAATGCCAAAAAAAAAACACTTAAAACTAATTTTAAATGACGTTACAGAAAAAAATTTGTTAAAAATGTAGCTATAGTTTGCTAAATATTAGTAAGGTAGGTAAGATAACATCAGCAAAAATAAATTTGTTCAATGGATAAATTCTAGTTGTACTTAAGTTGAGTTGTAAAGGGTGATTTTTTAAGAGTTTTCGGATTTGATTTAAAATAAAAAAACAGATAAAATTTAGAGAAATTTATGAAATATTTATTTGAGTCGAAAGAACGATCTATGTAATTCAAAGTTTTTTTTTTTTTTTTTAATTGGTTTTCAGTGCGTGAACCGTTGCGGGCTTGTTCCTATATACATGAGCCTTAACATAGCCCCACAAAAAATAGTCTTAATGTGTTAAGTCGCACGATCTCGGCGGCCAATTGACCGACCGGTCCCAAATGTGAAATAAACTGTTCACCGAACTTGCTTCTCAATTGGGCAATTGTTTGGCGTGCTGTGTGGCATATGACACTGCCTTGTTGAAAACCACATGTCACCCAAATTCAGCTCTTCCATTTTGGGCAAAACAAAAAATTGTAATTATCGCACGGTAGCGCTCGCCACTCACACTAACGTTAATGCCTTTATCGTCTTTGAAAAAGTACGGTCCAATTATGAAACCGGTCCCTAATCCACACCAAACAGTGCATTTTTCGGGATGCATTGGTAGTTCTTGCAATGTTTCTGGCTGCTTTTCACTTCAAATATGGCAATTATGCTTGTTTACATACCCATTCAACCAGAAATCGTCGCTTCGACTTCGTCGCTGAACAAAATTTTCCGATAAAAAACTGGATCTTCATTCAACTTTGCCAGCGCCAATTCACCAAAAGTTAGCTGTTGTGGTAGGTCGTGAGGCTTTTATTCTTGCACCAGCTGTATTTTAAAAGGTTTTACACCCAATCCATCATTAAGTT
The DNA here is from genome assembly GCA_021234595.1 of Delia radicum. NCBI lineage: Eukaryota > Metazoa > Arthropoda > Insecta > Diptera > Anthomyiidae > Delia > Delia radicum. Next base: position 75,877,914 of record CM037851.1, read on the forward strand.
AATTGAAAATGGCAATTTACTCTTAAAATACGGAATTAATTTTAAAGCAACAAAATCTTTCGTAAAATAAAGAAAAAAAATCGTTCTTTTTACAAACATTTTTGGCATTTTTTGCCTTTTTCGTATATTTATGCATGGACTGAATATTTGTTGTCAAAAAATAGCAACCAAAACCGGTTATATCTACAATTTTGTTTTGTATTTACGTAAAATTTAGTGAGGTAATTGGCTGTTACACAGATGGCTCCGGGTTCAATCGCCTGCGACGACAACATGAAATTAGAAAAAAGTAATATGTACACTCAGAGAACTTCTGCTTTAAAAATATGTAGTTGTTTGGATTGTAATACAGTTTCATTATTTTTAATGTAAATGTAAGTCATTTGTAGAACAAATAAAATTTTTAACTAACCTTGTAGTTCATTTAAAAAAACAACTAACATCAAATGACTGTTTTATGATTTTACATTCATTTTTTACAGTTGTTTTTTGTTATTTAAAAAAATAAAAAAAAAAAATTTGGTTTATTTTTTACTACCATGTGGTTTATTTTCACTACAATTGTCAGTCATTTTTTGAACATTAAAAAACAAATGACAATGTCAGTTTAATTTAATGAAATGTAAGTCGTTCCTTTTTTTAAATGAAATTTCATTTGTTTTTGACTACAATTGCTGTCGTCTTTACCAACATAATTTCCTAAGTGTATGACTTTTCTATCTCTCATATGTATCGCAGCGCAGACCTTTGGGGTTCTCATAGCAATTAACCCCACCAAGGCTATGATCCAAAAATCTTCAATAATTTCGCCAACTCTCCATTAATTGGCGAGGAACAGTTGTTCTGAGACTTATAATCTCGAGCAATTAAAATGTTGTCATGTATGAAGCTCTTCAACTTTCCCCACCTTGCATGTCTTAATTCCATTCCAAAGAAAGCAACAGATCAATGAAATTAAAGAATGTTGCTTCTCTTAAAAAAAAAAAAAATAAATAAAAAATCCATACTACAGTATATACTGCATAATTCAGCAGAATTTTTTACTGAAATTTTGTAACTTACTGAATTTATTATGATTATTCGCACAAAAAAAAACCTAAAATTTTGAAAATTTTTGTTTTTTTTTTGTATTGTTTTTGTCTATTAATATTCAGCAACATTTGTGCTTGTTTTGGCAGATTAAATTGTTAGTCTTGTTAACTAAAATTTAGTTCAACTATAACCAATCAAAGTCATATTCATTAGATCCATTTAAAACTATTTAAATTGTCGTATCGAAATAATTGAAACACAGTTTCCAATATTTTTTTATTTCTGGTTTTAATAAGTAGAAATGGAACAAATAAACTAAACAGTTAAATAGGATAAGGAACAGTTTTATTTAGAATTTGGAGATTTTCCTAATGGAAATGTCTTCAAAGTTCTCAAAACCTTAGAGTTTTTTAATAGAACAGAGCCCTCAGAATACAAGAATTGTTTTATAGGAATATATGTATTACATTGATTTCTAAGATATTTTGCTATAGAAAAAATATCATCAGATTGGAGGAAAAATTACATTATGTTGGTTTTTCTGTACCAAATACTGATTCTGATAACCATTTTTGTAGAAAAACACTCAGAATCTAAGGGCTTTTCATAAAGAAATGGAAAACTTGCTTAGTTTGAGGACTTTTTCCTAAAGAAAATCATGTAATAATCATTTTTCTAATAACAAGCCCCCTGAACAGAGTAGTATTTGGAAGATGACAAAGCCAATTGTGACAATATTTTGTTGTTGTTTTTGTTTTTTCTTTTATATTTTAAATTTTGAATCTCGCTCCTAGATGAGGACAAGAAATTCTCATTGAGTTTGTGATTTAACATAACAAATATCTCTAGAAATTCTAATAACAAGTCCCCTGAAGATTTCCTTGGGCAGGAATGAAATCCGGATAGGGACACGTCTACATTAGATTGTTTTTCACAATTTGTTAAATAAGTTTTGGGACTTTAGTACATTTAATTACTATACAAAAAAGTCTATATTCAAAGAACTATTTGGTATAAAATAAAAACAGATATAAAAAACTTTTTTCTCACAAAACCGTGTTTTATTATAATGACACTACCAGTATTTCGCAAAAACGCTCAGATTTCGAGCACCTTCCTTAATTATTACAGAGCTATTTCATTACCTTTGTCGAAAACTCTTCTGAATTCCCTTTTTGAAATATCGCCTGTTCCTTATGCGATTTTAAGTTTCCAATAAAACATAGGCACACACATTTTCATTAATAATTTGCTTTAGGTTGTTGCTATTTATATATATTTAACCAATATATTGTGAATGTTAAACACGAATGAGCTTCCAAATGTAGTATCTTTGAAATTTTTTGATGAAAAAGAACAGTTTATATTAAATTTTTATTCTTAATAAAAATTATATCAAACTTGTATCAAAGACAAAGTACAGTCTAGTTTACTCCTCCTATCTTTGTTTATAAACGAAACAAAAAATAAAAAGAAGAAAAAATAAACAAAAAACTTGTATTGAATATCCACCAGAGGTGGACCTGCACATACCTGAAGAGTTTTCAATTAATTTTTTGATCAATGGTGATAATCTTTTACTTCGAGCTCATATAATATATATTAGTACTCATGTAGTGAGTAAACTATTTATATAAATGTTTGATGTTTGGCATGTGAACCTAGAAAATTCCTGAAGTAGATCTATCAACACATTCCTGAAAAGGAGAAATAATAATTTGACAACAAAATAATTTGCATTGCACAATTAAAGGTCGAAAAAACATAATTATTATTTTTAATAAAAATTATATCAAACTTGAAATTTTTATCTTTTTAAAAATTTTGTTTACAGTACTATTAAATTTGTTCTTTCTTTCAGTTATGAACACCAAATGTTGACTGTACTCAACATTTGGTGTTCATAACTGAACAATATGTTTTATTGCTTTTAATTAGATTACGAATTATGTATTATATTTTTAAATTGTTTGGTATGCCCGATTTTATTATTGTAAAATATTGCAAAAAGTTCTGGTAATAAATATAAATAAGTGAGCCTTTTGGTATAGCGGTTAGCGCGTTTGACTGTTATACAGCTGGTCCCGGGTTCGATCCCCGCCGGCGACAACATCAGTTTAGAAAAAAAATAAAATGTATGAGTTTTCTATACCTCATACATATCGCAGCGTCCACCTGCGATGTTCACATAGCACTTAACCCCACCGAAGTGAAATAATGAATCAGGGCTGGGCACAAACACCTTCAACCCACTCCCCATAAATTGGTGAGTACCAACTGCACTATGACTTATCATCTCGCACAACAACAGTGTTGTCATGCCTGAAGCCCTTCATATTTCCACAAACCTTTTATCTCTTCTTTAATCCATTTCCAAAGAAAGCAACACTTTTTTAAACAGGAAAAATTTCCTGAGTGGTGCGTCTCTTTAAAAAAAAAATAAAAATATAAAAAAGTAAATAGTTGTTGCTATAACAATATAACAATATAAACATAAAACATATAACCTCATACCAATATAACCTTAAATGAATTTATAATCATTTACAAAAAAATCATGGTGATCATCACTACTTTCCAAACAAAAAAATATGCATAATATCAATTTTGTTTGCAATGTCATTTTGAGGTAATTTTAGCAAAAATATTTATAGATGTTTTTTGTAAGTGTACTACACTCATATTATGAATTAATTTCAGTGTATTTGATCTTCGATTTTATTTAATTCCAAAATTCCTTTATTTTAAAAGATAGTTTTATTTAGAGAACACGTTTTCCGACCAAATTTAAAGAATTGTTTGAACGAATTCATTTTTCATTGGATTTTACTTAAAGGAGGTCAGATTTCATAATAAATATAATGAAATAATTCATTAAAGTGTTAATTTTAATTTAGGTAATTTAACTTTTAAATAAGAATTTCATTCATTAGTTAATAAATTCCTGAAGCAATATAGCCTTTATCAAGACCAAAGTAGAGAAAAAATTTGAATTTAAAATTTATAAAACAGGACTAATAGAAAAGATTTCCTGGTTCGGATAATCAGATTATAATGATACTGCAGTCTTTTATAGAGGAGCAAAATATAAATAACATAATTTTGTTATCTGTCCAATTTCATATTTAGCGTTAAATATTGGGAATATAATTGTTACTATTTTTGTTGCTCTTTACCTTTTTTTATACAAATTGGCCAAAAACAAAAATGTGCAAATCGGTTGTATTTTGATGATCTCTCTAGTGGGGCAACACAATTTTACAATTGAAGGAAAACGTTAAGAAAGTTTTAAGCAAACTTTTGCCCACTGTTGTACACTAAAAATTGGTTTCACCATCCTTAGAAATTTTTTTATCTTTTGTCTTTATCGTACAGGTTTTATTTGGCCAACAGACAGTTTAGGTAAGTTTGGTTAATCAAGAGTAAAAGTTTTAGGAAAAATAAATTAAATTTAGATAAACACTCAATGCAAACCGAAATCTTAAAATCAGCCAATTTGTTTGCTTAATAATAAGTAAATTCTTTTTTATAATAAAATTTATTTTTAGTCGTCATAAAACATAAAAAAAATTGATTTTAAATCACAAAAGTCAACAATTTTTTTAAATTTTGCACCATACAAAATATTTAATAAATATTGTGTTTAATTTGAATGAAATGTTTTAATGTACATTAAAGACTTTATTTTAAAATACTTTGTTTAGTACGGATGAGTCAGAAACTTTTTTTTCAAAAATAGTAAATCTTAAAATAAATACACACAACAAAATTAAGTGCCAACCGAATTGAAAAGTGTATGTTGGTGGCTTTAACAAATAAACTCGATTGGCACAATTATATACAAATAGGATTACTGAATATTTTGGTTGTTGCAACTAGAATTCAGTTGCAGTAACCGAATTTTGTTGGGAAAACCAATATTCAGTTGTATCAATTTCAGTCATTGCAACCAAATTTACGTTGCTAAATGGCTGACTTTTTTTTAGTGTGTAGACATTTTGCTTATATTTTATATTATAAGCTTAAAAAAAAAATTAAAACTTTTTGCAAGTATAAGCAAATAAAAAAAAATTAGAAAATCTTTAACTTAAATCTCAAATAAGTGTTAGTAAAAAATTTTGTTATTTGTGAATTGAGAACAGGAAGAATTTTTAATGAAAATTGATTTTGTACTTTAAAATTGGCAAAAAAAAAACTGTCACTTATATATAACAAGTTTAACTTTTTTTCAACTAACATTTTTGTGAGTTTAGGGTTTGTATGTTCACCCAAGACACTTTCCTTGTTAGCGTTCTTTGCACAGAAATTAGTTAAAATATTTTTGCAGTTTCATTTATTGTTTGGCGTTTAAATATTTTAAAAAACTTTTTTCAACAAAGTTTGTTTCCTAAGTCTTTTGTTTATATGAACAAATTTTACTAATACAATATCTAATCTAATACTTATATAAATTGTTTAAAAACTGGTTAACCTGTATAATTAATTGTTTTGTTTTTATTTATTTTCAGGTAAATAATAATACAAAGTAAGTTAAATTACTATCAAAAATATCTAAACAAAATTAAAAGAAATGCAAACAAAAATTATCAAACAAATTTGCTACATCTTCACAACAGCAACAACAACATTTTATGTTTAAGTTGAAAAATGTTTTATATTTTTGGCCAAACAATAAGAAGCAGCCCACATTGAATGGATCAAAACTAAAAGCACACAATATGAAAACTTAACAATCAACTGCAAACCACATTTGCTTTTTATATACAGTAAGATTTACAGGTTTATGTACATCAGAAAAACACTGTCCTCAAAAACTGTTTGGAATTCAGGGAAAATCTTATCGAATTGAGAAAAGCGGATTTATGATTTTATATATTTTAGTTTTTGGCCTACAGCTAATTCAGGCTTGATGATATTGCTTAACGGTATTTGGCAATAATGTAGTGAAGAGTCTACTGAACAAATTTTATAAACATTTTATGTGCAAAAAATCATTTTTTCCTGCCCTTTTATAAAAAAATTAGGAGAAAATTATTTTTTTTTTTTGATTTTTTCAACATAACTTACAGGGACTCATAATTTTTCACTAACAATATATGACAAAATTGTAGCCATTGTAAATCTGAACAATTCTTGTGAACATATTAATACAATATGAATGTGTCTAGGCATCCGAAATAGCTTACAAAAACCACTTTGTACCTTATAAATAGCCGTTTTTGAAAATAAATTTTTTGAATTGTATTCAATTCAACAAATTTATTTCACTGAATTGATTTATATCAAATTATATCAAACTCTATGTAATACAATCCATTTATATACAATACAATCCACCATTTCTCGGATCAAATTTTATTTCAAATTTGATGCATTTCTTTGTTGCATCATATTCAAAATCGGTTAAGAATTTTTAATTAAAAAAAAGTTGTCACATGCCGAATAGTTGTTCAGCAAAGTGTTTTTCTCTATTATTTGTTTTATTATATTTCTTTGTTAGTTTTTGCTTGACTGAATAATGATGACTGCACCTGTTTTTTCGTTTTACAAAAAGGAAGACTGGCAAACATATATAAAATCCAAAAATCATAAAAAAAAATTGGCGCATTGTAAAAAAGTTTTATTTTTTTTTGTTATTAAAACCAAACAACTTTTTGAAAATTTTATTATTTTTTTGTTGTTGTGGCATTATTGTTAGAAATGCCACAAACGCCAACGTGCAGAGATTTATTTATTTTTCTTTTTCATTCCACATAAAAACTTTTCTTTGGTGGGTTTAAAGTATTTTTCATATTTTTTTTTATTAGTTTCCATCTTTGTAGATATTTCTTCTATCTCCTGGATTAACTAAGGCTTAAAAAAAATTAAGACATGTTATTTATACTTAAGCCTGGCGCCTCTTTAAATATGGTTTTATTTTTGTTGTCTTGCAGTTTATTGTTTATGGAGGCGTTGTTTAAATAGACCAATTTCAAATAAAATCTTAAAATGAAAAGCAATTTTTATGTTCTAATTTTTTATGGTATTTTTATTATTGTTAATAGAACAAATTTATTAGCAATCGTAGTACAGGATAATAAAATATTTATATATTTTAAATATTAAAAAATAAAGTTTCTTCCTTAAGTCTTTTGTTTGTATGGAAATACTTGCAGGTTGGCACCCTTTAACTTTTTTGTCCATAACTTATCAGAAAATCAACGTATTGTTGTCATATTCATAGGTTGGCAGTAGAAAATATCAATTCATAATCCTGAGCTAGAAATAATTGTATTCCTAAATATACTAAGAAGTTTTTGGTACTTATTTTTGTATTCACTATGGCAATTTCTGTCTATCATATGTTTTAAGGGTTGTTGTATTTAATAATGGCATTTGTTACGTAAAATAGCTTGATTTATTAACGCGAACTTAGATAAGGGGCCCTGGAGACTTTTTTTTCAAACTCTCAAAACTACTTAATGTTGTATAGGTTGAATACCCGAACCGTACATGTATTCCAAGAAAAAGTGTGCTGAATCGACTTAAGCTGTTTTACATTTTATTTCCTTTTCTATTAATAGAAGAAATCCCCAATGAGATTTGTTGAATTGTGTTTTTTTTTTGTTAGCTGTATTTCCTTTTTCAATGGAATGTGTACAACAACATCTTGCCTACAAAAAAAGTGCAGTGTTTTAATAAAAATCAGAATGTCCAACAAAATCCACATAATCAGTCGATTTTTAATCTGAGGATTTTTCCATAGGGTTTTTCTATAGAAACAATTCTCGGAATTACATTAAGAAACCTTAACCTTTCTACAGTAAGAAACCTTAAGATTATGAGTGTGTTTCTATATAAAAAAAAAATACTCAGAACATTATTTTTCTATTGGAAAAAGGCCTCAGAATATGAGCATTTAATTTTTTTATTAACTAACAAAAAAAAAAATATATAAGCTGAAGTTGCAAAAAGAAAAAAAAAATTACATTTTTTCCGATAAATTAGTAAAGAAATTTGTAAAACATATTTTAGTTACTAAAATTTGATTTCTGAGTGTACTAAGGAAAAAGATTACCGCTTGACATAAATGTAATGTTTGTGATCAGATAATCGGCTTAAAAACCAGTGTAGAAACGGTAACAACATAAAATTGTTTTTTGGACTACCACTAATAATACCAGCTTACTCTCTGCATTACTTTAATAAAAATAATAATGACTTACTAATAACTACTTTTTTACATTGAATTAATAAGTTTAAAAAAAATAATTCGTTAGTATTTTAATCATTATTTTTCATATAAAGTAAGAATCTGAACCTTTTTTTAAAACGCTATTTTTAGACTTCATTATTTTTTCAACTCTAGTAAGTACATATAAAAAAATTTAGTTGTGATTTTTGTAAATATTTTTTTTTATCAATTTTACGTTTTTGTATATTTTTTACACTCATTATGTTTTTTCATACTGGTAATCAGATAGGCAATCACATATTTTTTATTATTTCGGAGGTAGTTAGTGATATGATATGCTTTTATTTTGAGATGACATCACCGTATAAAAGTAATGAGATTTGTAATGCAAATTGTAGATACTTGCCATTACCAAATATGTGTCCAAAAAATGTGGTCCAAAAAATGGTGCCAGTTGGATTGTGCTTCTCAGTGCGCCATGTTTTAGCTAAATTCGTTAACATTTAGAGGTAGCAGAAAAAGTTAACTTTTAAGAATTACTAATTTGTCTCTTGAAGAAATTCATAAAAATTTAGGGGTTTTTTTAAATTGCATTATTTCTTAACGTATGCCATGTTAATCTACAATATTCTTCAATCTAGTCAACATTTGTGTCCAGAAAAGGAATATGAAAACATATTAAAAAAAAAAAATATATCAAAAACTGTTACGTAGTTCGAGAATTTTTTAAAAATTTTACATAAAAATACATATTTTTGTAAGGAGTTATTAAAATTTCAGAAAAGAGGTAAGTATAATACCAACAAATTGCTGAAATCTGAACCTAATTTTAATGAAGATTAGAAATCTGGAATGGAAATTTAAAAAGAGTTAGTGGATTTTAAATTACTCAAGTTTTTTAAAGATTCAAAAAAAATCGATTTTTTTTTGTAATATTTTCATAATTACCTCAATACGATGAAAGTGAAAAATTCATATTTTGACAGCTTTGGTTTCTGCTTACCAAGGACGTTCATTATATTACCCAGCAAAAATAATGCTTACCCAGAAGATGTTCTGCAAGGCATTATTTAATTACCAAGCGCTTCGGAATCACATCCAGGAGGTATGATTTTTGTTCGCGATGTCTCACTTGGTATGTTTCTTTTTAGCAAGTGAAAGGCGTTTCATTCATGTGCTCTTAGAAATAATAAATTCATAATTTCTTAGGATATAAGAAACGTTTCTTTTGCGTATTGACAACATTAACGCTTCATTGTATGCATTATTTACTACTTCAAAAGAATGCATTCAGGAACGCACAGCAAAATGCCTTCTCAATTGCTTTATTGTATGCAAGACGGTTAAGCGCTTGGAAGCATATAAATGTAGTTACTGTTTACCACATCGAGAATATTTTTTGCTGGGTAAGTTTGTTTTTAAGTTAAAAAAGGATAACAGATAACCATTGCAGTTAAACGTATGATAAAAGTTTTTAGTTTTTAGGTAGATGTTTGAATTTTTGTTCAGGATGGTTATATGAAAAGGCGCACGTTTTCTGAAAAAATGGGCGAAATCGTGCCACTGCCATGCCCACCCCCACATATATAAAAAAATATTACTTCTTTTGTTGTACAATATCGAAAAATTGCATAATAACCTTTTTTAAATTAAAAATAAAATTTTAAAAAAACTAATCGTCCTCTTACTTTAACCCTAAAATGCTCCTTGTATCTTTAAGGATAGAACCACGCAAAAATACACACGAATTATTTTAGTAAATATATAATGAAAAATACAAATGTTATTGTTTCTTTTAGTTTTAAATTTAGAGATGTAATTAATTTTATTAAAAAAATAATAGTTTACAGTAACAAAAATTATAATTAATAGAAATTCACATTAATAAAAATAAAGTGTAACTATATAATATTAAGATAAAATAATACAAGTATATAAAGTAATTATAGAAATAAATTTATTCCAATTCCGTGTCGTCATTGTTAATTTTTGGATCTTCTAGTAGAGCTAATACTTCCTTTGATAACACCTTTGTAACAAATCAGTATTTGTGTGCACTCTTGATGTTTTTCTTGTAAAATCTTCTCTATATTTTCGGCAGTCCTTATTCCTAGCTTCCTGTGCTTCTTCGGACAATTGTCCGATTGGTAATATGCAATTTTCTATAACATCTTTTCCATGAAATAGTATTTTGTGAACAGTCACAGACATAAAATACCAAGGATATTTATCTAAATAAATATTTCTTGTAGTTATTGCAAATTCCTCAAATGCTTTAAGAGTTTATTGCATTGCCTGATCCCAAACAATCTAATATTATACAAAATCGCTTTATAAGATCTAAGTCAACTCCAGTTATATCAGCTGACTTCTCTGCGTCACGAAAGAAACGTCTGGCCGTGTTTCCATCGTTAGAATTACCTGACTTTTGTCTTGGCATATCTATCAGCAATCCAGTTTCTATTTTAAATCTCTTTTGTATTTTCTTTTTTCTTTCTATTAACTTAGCTTGATTCTCTTATCCTCTGGCTGGCCATTTTTGTATATCCAACCTATAGGAAATATGTAAAATACACTCCATGCATCGGATCCATGCATGAAGATTTGAAAGACCAACGGATAGCATTTTTTTGTCAACAGATTTATGAGAAATTACAGTTGGGTTATTCATAAATGTCGGTGTTACTCCATTTTAAGTTAAAATCTCGACAAATTCGATTAACAAACAAGTTTAATTATTTTAAATTAATAGATTTGTTCGATCCAGTACTTATATTTCCTAACATAAAATTTAAAACTTTCTCACATTTTTTATTTTTTTCTGTTAGTACCCAAACATTTAAAAATTTATTGACGCGAAATTTGAATACTCATTATGAAAAAATCAAATATAAAATATTTGTCGCCATTTATAGCACAATTTTTTTTAGATTATTTAAACAGAGTGATTAGTGGTTGCAACACATATAGTGGGATCACCCGCACTGATCGGCATTAGCACCTTTTTGTCCAATGAAAATTATTTTGTTTTTCAAATTTTGTTTAACAAGATGGTCTTTAGAAATCACGTTTTAATATTACGTCAGAGTTTTTTTTACTTAATTTAATAAAATATTTAGTTAGTACATAACTAATTTCATTAAACAAAAAAAGGTTAAATGAAATATTCAAAAAAAAAAAAAAGTTAAAAATACTTAAACTTAGAATACTATTACACAACATTAAGCAACTTTTTAACGGACAGAAACTAGTGCAACATTTGAAGTGCCATTATGTTCTTCCTGTTTGCATTTATTTTGTTTAAGTTGCATTTATGTGTTATTGGAAGTGTTTTTTTATCATTCCCATTCAAAAATTTATTAAAGAAACAAACTTTTTTTTTGAGGTTTCGACGTCGTAAATTAACAAAATCTCGCACTGTGCGGTTGGATGATATTCTCTTCACTTCTCCCCAGCTTTGATCAGTAGACATGACTTCTATATTCAGTTGACGGAAGTGTGAGACGGTCTGCCTACTCTTCTTGTCCTACCCTGTGGGTTCCACTCAATGGCGATTTTAGCAACGCCGCCTGGAGGTCTGCGCAGCGTGTGACCAATCCAACGCCATTTGCGATTCATTATTTCAATATGGATTGCCCGCTGGTTTGTTTGTATCCAAAGTTCTGCATTGGATATGGTGTTAGGCCAAAAACTTTTCGGATTCTTCGGAGACATCGATTAACAAACACTTGTAGGGAGTTTATCTCGTGTTCTGCTGTGTTCCACGTCTAGCATGCATAAAGCAGCACATATTTGACATTATTAAACATTATTAAATATTGACTTAGCAAATTTATGGAATGATCAACATGTAGCAGTCCAGGAGATGTTAGTGGAAGTTTTGAACCTGATAAGAGATTATTATTATATAATATTTATTTTTAATTCAAAATGAGCTCAAATAAGTTCATTAATATGTTTTTGTTTCAACTTCCAATGCAAAAATTCAATACATATGTGCTTTATTATTTAGTTTTTACTAAAAACCTCCTTTTAACCAAAAAAAAAAAACAAAACCCTAGTCACGATCATAATTATAATTTTTTTTTTCAAATTTTTTTCTTTTTTTTTCAATGCAAATAAAATAAGTACAATTTTTAAACTTCAGTTTCGACTGTTCTGTTGTGTTAAGAGGCCTCTAAACAGAACACTTTTGTTGGACACCTTAATTTACACACTTCTACAATGGGTAGAGTAGTAACCCCCAAATTTTGCATTAACTTTAAAGAAATTATTAAAAATTTAGTTTCTCTATGTGAAAAAGCATTTATATAATTAATAATTTTTTTTTTTTTTTTATAATTATTAATTTTATAAATTGACATAACATTTATTAAAATAACAGGTTCCAGTATATTAAAAATTTACTAAATAATTTCTGTTAAAAAAAATACAGTTTATTTTTTTTTCTTTGTGTAAATGCAAATAATACAAAAAAAAATGTCTTTTATATCTTTGGTTAGACAATATAATAACAGGCTTAAGCTATTATAGATTACAGGCCTAAAGCCAAAAAACTTTAATGAAATATTCCATGGAATTTTGAATACAAAAAAAAAAAATTAATAAAGAAAAAAAAAAAAAAAAATCAATCAATATTTACAACAAAATATTTAAATTACAGAGTATAACATTTAAAAAACCAGTAGGGTTTCTTATAAAAATAAGCCTCTTTTTTGTAAATTTCATACATTATTATTATTTTTTTTAAATATATAAGCTAATTGTTCTACTTTTTTATACTCTAAACAACGAGAAAAAAAAAACTTGATTATTAACTGTGTGTATTCAATTGTCTTTAGGGCAATTTTATTTATATAAAATGAATAGCAAATATCTAAATATATAAATTTCAATTTCAAATGGTTAACGCCTTATGACTAGGCCTTATGCCAAAAAAAAATAAAACAGAAATACAAAGGCAAAAAACAATATAACACCCCTCCTAGAAATACATTGTTAACCGAAAAAAAAAAAAATATTTTTGCCGAGACACAGTGGTTCTATACAAAAAAAAAAAACAGTTAATAAGTATGGATTTTCTTAACAACTGGTCTAAGCGGGGAAAAGTGTTTTAGAGAATTATAAAGTTGGACTTAGTATTTCAGAAAATTTGTTCTGTAGCCAAACCGTGTTTTATGACCGGGTCTTCTACAGAGTGTCAAAATTAACCATCTCGCGTATATAAAATCTTTAAGGGCATAACACTTTCACATATACAAACCGATTTCACTGACTTTAGATTTTTTTTATTAAAGGCAAATAAAATGCATACTCTATATGCCATAGTGGCTTGTATGATTTACAAGATATTTCACTTTAAATTTCAAAATTTTCATTTTTTTAACAAAATGTTTAAATTTTTTTTTTTTTAAATTTTTATGATCGTTCTTAAATTTGGATTTGAAATTTTTTTAATAATCTCAAGCCGTTTCTTAGAGGAATTTTTTAAAATCAAAACTTTTAAAAGTGTGCTGAACTGCATCTTGAAACCTAAATTATAAAAAGACTAAAATCAGTGAAATCGGTCCACATTTGTAACAGTCAAAAGCCCTTAAAGCTTTTATATGCACGAGATGGTCAACTTTGACAATCGGTAGCATACTCTGTGTTAAAACAGGTTAGCTACCCTGCAAAATGTGTTTACCCAGAAGGGCTTCCGGAAGGCATTAAAGTCATGCATTCTTAGGCAATAAGAAGCCTTTTTTTTGCATGTTGACAACATTAATGCTTTATGGTATGCATTGTTTATTGCTTTATTGTAAGCATTATTCACTGCTTCAAAGAAGGCATTCTGGGAGGCACTACAGAATGCCTTCCCTAATTACTTTATATGGTATACAAGGCGGTTAAGCGCTATTTTGGAAGCATATAAATGTAGTTACTGCTTACCAAATCCAGGTTATTTTTTGCTGGGTATAGTTTTCTGAAATATTCATTCGACTAGACCAGTAGTGCGATTCAGTAACTTGTTTTAACGATAATCGAATAATTTAAAATAGTGAACAACAAAATTAATAATGCTTTTTTTCATTTACATTTTGAAACGATATTCGCTATTGTCAAATTCAGCTGTTATTGTTATTTAAACGACAACAATTTTTGTGTTGTTTATTTAATCGCGAAAAAGTTATATTTTTAAATAGAAAATGATTTGTCGACCATCGTTAAGGTGTACTTAGTGAATCACTTTATCATTAGTGCAAACAACAAAAGTTGGCAACATATTTGTGATTTTATTATTATTATTATTATTATTATTATTTTAGAAGATCCATAATTATTACCATTTTTGTGTTTTTGGTACCACTGTGCGCTACATCATTCTTAAGAAATCAATGTAACTTTAAATAAAAAATACACAGTGTATTGTTCTCATAATCAACTTTGTAAAAAGCCTAACATTTAAATATACAAATATTATATATTTCTAAAAAAAATGTGGATCATATTGTAGCGCCTTTATTTGTATATTTTTTTTTTTTTATATGTATTGAGTTGCCATTGTAACCTACAGTACATACATTTTTATGCTTTGTACGTATTTCATACATTATTAGCTGGTGCTATGGCCAGAAAAAAGGGCAACAATAGCCAAAATATTTAGAGCATTGACATTTGATTGATGTTGGCACGGGGTCAGTTTTTATATTTTTGTATATTTCTTCTCAGTTTAAAACGAATGATGAAAACAATAGATTAGCGTTATTGAGTTTTAAAGGAAAGAGTTTTTTTTTTTTGGGTGGTAACTTTTGTATTATTATTACATACATAAATTACCAAACTTGAAGTCATAAAATTATATTTATGATTTTGAAATATATATTTTAAACTAATTTGCCAATAAATTAATCATAAAAATATATATGTATGTAAAAAATTTATCAAAATTTTTGCAATATCATGTTAAACCAAAGACTTAAGAAACAAAGTTTTTAGGTAACCAGGCAAATATAATAAGCTAAAGTATTCGATTTGGATGGCATTTTGGATAATTAATAAAGAAAGGTAACATGTGATCAATCTTTAACGATATTAGGATAGTTTTTGGTATTAAGAGTCTGCAAGAGGGGAATGACAGTCAGTATTGTTAGAAAAGTTCTTCTTTGAATATTAGTTTACCTCCAGTATGCACGTTACAACAATGTCGTAATAAATTAGTATTTTGCAAGACAAGAGCTAAACTGATGTTTAATCCAAAAAAAAAAAAATATAAACAGTTTCTCTTTTATCTCCAACCCCAGGTGAAAAAATTCAGATACAATCATATATTGTCATATATGGTTTCATGTATGGGCATATATGTACATATATGTAATGTATGGAATCAGATATGGGTAAAAACATGCAAAGGTAAAAACATGGATATGTATAACATCATATATGATAATATTTTGCATATATTGGTTCATATTTTGCTCCATATATGCTCTTTAAATTCCATATATGGGCAATATGTTTTAATTTTTTTTTATCAAATATTACTATATTTAAGGAAGATTTTTTTATTTATAAACTCTTCTCATTGCACGAATACCTGACAAAAATATTTAAAAGGAAATAGATAATTTATAAAGACGATAGTAGAGAATGAGTTAATAGGATAAACGTATTTTACGGATTTTATTTTAATTATAACATCGAATCGATAAGGTTTAATTGAGCTCTTAAGAGCGGTAAAAACAGTTATAGGGTCTATGCGAGTTTCGGTAAAATTGGATCTTCACTACCAGTAGGTAACATTTACCGAGCTCTAAAAAGAGCTTCGGCTCGACTACTTAGTGCCATCGAACGAGGCTAATGTGAACAGGAATAAACGGCGGTTCTCGTGCTAAATGAGAATATATCATATTAGGTATTATATATAATATTAGGTATAGGTAACAGCCTTGTCGTTAGATACGGGAAAATGCGAATTTGTAGCGGCACGATACATTGTTGAAAATAATATGTTAAATGCAGGTCCCTATGCGGATTTCATTTTTGTCTATTAAAATCGTCGAGTACAATATTCTTAGGATTTTTAAAATACATTTAGGAAACTTCTGCTTTAAAAATATGTAGTTGTTTGGGTTTAAATACAGTTTCTTTATTGTTAATGTAAATGTCTGTCATTTGCAGAAAATTTTGTTTATTTTTTCTAACATATGTGGTTAATTTTTACTACAATTGTTAGTCATTTTTTTAACATTAAAAAACAAATGACAATGTTAGTTGAATTTACTGATCTCTTAGACGTCCTTCCTTTAAGTGAAATTTCATTTACATTTAACTACATTTGAAGTTTCCTTTACCTACATAGTATTCTAAGTGTACTTGTTAGGTTAAATCACAAACTCAATGCGTATTTCTAGTCTTATTTGTCATCTGTTGTTTTGACAGTTGTAGCAATGTAACCTACATTGCAAGAACTGTCAACATATATCAACAATAGAAAATCATGTTTTCTATTATTGTCAGTTACATTTAAATTTGCTCAACCATTTGCATATTCGTTATTTCAAAATTATCTTTATATGGGTAAACATTATCTTTATATGGGTAAACATTAAGTGTACTGTTAAATTTTATCAAAATCCGTGATTATCAAAAAATTGATCGATTTAGTGACTTAACTCATAACTTCTCCATATAAAATACCTTATTAAATAATGTTTCCATTTCAAATAATCGATTATCTGTTTCGTCGATTAATCGCTTCATTTTTGCTTAACAACTTATTTAAATCTAAAATTATTTTATTTTACTTAACCTTTACTTCTTTTTTTTTAAATAAAACAAAACAAGTGTAAAAATAAAAGGGAGAAAAAAAATAAAAAGCGTGTGTTGTATATCGACCAAAGGTAGAGCTTGCACACAACGAACAAGTTTTCAATTTATTTTGGATCAGTAGTGGTAATCTTTAACTTCAAGCTCATATATGAGTTCTCATTTAGTGGGATAACTAATTTATATGAATGTTTGATGTTTTGCATGGGATTGTCACTTCTTTGAAAAGATGGGAACGTAATAAATTCCTGAAATAGATCTATCAACACATTCCTGAAAGTGGCCAATTAATAAATTTGAAAACAAAAACTCTATAGATTTGTTAGGGCAATATCCTAATAATGATATATAGAGTATGGTCTCGAACTAGAATAATTTAAATTTTCATTGAAAATTTGCAATTTTTTGTAAAAAAAATACAACTAAAATAGTAAGAGTTTACCATTAGGTAAAAAACTTTTAATATATTTACACCTATCCCTGGATTTTCACTACACTTTTTGTACACGATTTCAGTTTTACGCGATTTTTTTTTATTTCTCGTGTAAATCGAGGGATATGGAAATTACGTCGATTAACATGATATTGTTTTTTATTAATAATTATTTTTGTTAGTGAAAAAATTATACAAAATTCGTTACTGTAAGAAGGCAAGATCAATTATCTCAAACGTATTTTGCTGATAAAAATGTTTCTGGTCAGAAATAAGTCTGCAGTTTCTTCTCAACTATAGGAGCAGAAATTTTTTCAGGGAAAGATTTCGATGTTTTTTTTTTAATTTTTCTTAATACTCAGAAAAATTGTTTTGTTGCTTGTTATTTATTACAAATATCAAAAATTGTTTCAATACGTAAGACAAAAATTTACATAAATTTACTACACTGGAAATATAAAATTTCTGCGTTCAATATTGCGAAAATGTAACAAGGCTTCAAATTATGTTTCAAATTATGATTTCTAAATTGAAATTTCAACAAACATTTTGTGAAAAATTTAGAATTTAGATATATATCATAAGTCGAAACATGATTACAATAGAAGTAGAAATAAAAACAATAGAAAATTGAAACTAAATTAATTGGAAGTATAAAATAAGTTATTTATTATTTTTTTTGAGTAAATTCGCATATATATTTTTTTGAGTTTAAAATTACTTTATATATATATATTAGGGTGGGGCGATTTGAGCATCTTAATGGGAGCTTCGCGTTTTTGATTCTTGGGATTATACTGAGCAAAAAAGTCAACTAGACCATACGTCTACGGTGAAAATCGAGCTTCCACATTTTTACTTTTTAGCCGTATTTTGTGAAAGTAACAATGTGTGGGATGGACATAACTCAGGAAGTAGGAGGAACTTATCCAAGATTATGGTATCAATCTCTTCTTTGGAAGATTCTTAGCACATTAATGCATCAATCATATTTGTGGGTGGGGTTTAAGGGTTAATTTTTAATTTCAAAGTAGGGCATTTTTGCCGTAAAGTCAAAATGTGGAAGCTCGATTTTCAGCGTAGACGTATGGTCTAGTGGACTTCTTTCCTCAGTTCAATCCCAAGAATCAGAAACGCGAAGCGCCCATTAAGATTATTTTCCTTCCATACTAATCGCCCCACCCTAATATATATATGTATATATAATGTACTATGGTTCCTTAAGAGGAACAAAGGGCCACAGAAAAAAATACTTTATAATATTCAAAAACTATATTTTTGTACGGATATTGTGGCTTTTTCTATTTATAAGATTTTATTTATTTTTATTTATTATATTTATTTGGTACACAGTGCAACAAGAACGAGTCTTTTATAGCACTGTACATATAACTTTAATCACAAATGTAGCATATGAAAAGTTTGACTAATATAAAAGATTAATACAAAAATTTTCGAATTAGATATACACAGTTTTTCCAGAAACGTACATATATATCATGTAAATTGAGGGATAGGTGTATTTTTATATAAAAAAAAACCCTTAAGAGAAACCTGAAGTTAAAATTTTACAATGAAAGGGTAACTCTGAAATACCAAGAGTGTCTTTCTAAAATATTTTCAGATTCAGTTTGGCCATTGTTTTATAAGCCATAAATGGATTCCGTGTTCAAAAATATTAATTTTTCTGACGACATTAATGTATTTTTATATAAATTGAAAAATGTCTCCTTAACACTTGTAAGGTGTTGAAATTTACAACAGATGAAATTGATTACAATGTCCACAAGAAAAATTGCTTTTTTTTATTGTTTGTAATATTTTTATATTAAACTGTTATTTGTAAAACATTCCCACACAAATCATTTTTAATGTTTGTGTTTTTATTGTTATGATTTTATTTAGATTTTTTACAATTTGCGAATAAGGAAAACTTGTCAATATTGCAGCGAAAGTGTTAAATCATAAACACCCACCCATATTTATTTTAAGTAAAGGCCGTGCCCATTTCAACACTTTAATTTACAATGAACCAAGTTTTTCTTTAACATTTCAAGTACAACAAATTGTACTTTAAGATTTGAATAGAAAAAAAAAAAATATTTTTTTTCTATACTAGCATTTATGCAAAATAATGTTGGTGGTGGTGTTTGTGTTTTTTGCAGATCACAAAACTTCAATTGACAAAATGTCACATTTTATTTACTGGGCTTCTAAATGTTATATACGAAATACATGTCAGATTTAAATCAAACAGTAAAAAAAAGTATATTTCCGCGCAATAAAAAAAAAGAGTCTTTGTAACCATTTTTGGTAACACTCTTGTTTTTATGTTGCTTTGGCATCTATCTATATGTGTGTAGTCATTACATGTGGCAGACACTTAATTAAAATAGACGTTGATTTTATACACGTTGTTGCATGTGTATAAACAGAAACATAAAATCTTACACGTCAAACACACCTATTTTGTTACATTTTTTTAAGAGTTAAGTGACGATTTTTTGTCCGTTATTTAAATTTTAAATAAACAGTTAAAAAAGAGCTAACAGTTTGACAAAAAAATCTTTATTTTTTTTTTTATTTATTGTAATTTATGTATTTTCTTAAATGTTAATGGTCAATCAACTAAAATTAATTATACACATTTTTGTTAATTCATAAATATTATTTAAAAAAAAAAAAAAACAGCTAAATAATATGTTTATATATTCTAAAATCTATGTTTTTAAAAACAGAATACTTAGAACGATCATACGCTGACCTTTATTGTCAAGCAATTAACTGGAGAACTCATAGAACTGCATTTATTTACAACACAAACAAAAGACTTAAGCAACAATCTTGTTTTTTAAACGAGTCCATTAATTTTTATAAATTTAAAATGTTTCATAAATTTAATACTGCAGATAGTGTAATATCACAGAATTTTTATTTAAAAACATATTTTTGTATACCAATTAAGGCTTATAAAACAAAACAACTTTCTAGATAATTTTTTTCCTTTTTTTTGGAAAAATGAACTGTCATAATTTTTTTTAGCAAATCACTTGCGGAAAATGATAAAAAATAAAAATAAATAAAAATAAGAAGAGCTTTATGAATTTCCTCTAAGGCTATTTATCACCTAATAAACTAACAGTTTTATCTGGAAACTAACAAAAATATTAGCAATATTTTTAACATTTTTTTACGACTACAAGTGCGAATATTTTTTTTTATCTCCTTGTATGCTTTCATTTGTATGCAGCAGATTTAGAAAAACACAAATCATTACCATCGTAAATCATATATAAATAATAATGCATTTTAAAGCATAAAATATGCAATATTAACTAAAAGAAAGGTCAGTCAGTTAGATAGATAGATGGACGGACAGATAGATGCTAATTTGCACATTTATAGTCGTACATACACTCAAAAAGTTTATATCTAAAGAGGACTATATCATGGCACAGTGGTAGATTAGATTATAGTGGCACTATGCACCGCGACCAGAAATTGGTATTTTGTGCAGTGGTAAGCAAAATTAAAAATTATATGAATTATATAAAAATATACATTTTTCATTGCATTATTTTTATTTTTTTATGAAACATTTGATGAAAAATATAATTTGTTAAACTACCCAGTAAAATTTTTTAGAACAGATAACCAGTTCTAGAACAACTTCTTTTACCACTGGTTCTAGAACCGGTTCTAGAGCAACCTGTTCTTGTTTGGAGTTAAAGAACCTATTGCCAAACTCCATATAAAACAACCAGTTGCAGAACAGAAATTAGAACCTGTTATAATACAAGATAAGTTGTTCTGCAGCCAGTTATTTGGATTTTACAATTTTACTGGGTAGTCTTATAGATATTATCACATTTTACCAGATAAAGTTGAAAAATATATTCTAAAAATGTTTGTAATCAACCTTTTTCTAATTTAAAATTTTAATTATTTTTTATATTTGTCTTAAACGGACTTTTAAGGTCCAGATTATTATGTAAAATAAAAGATTATTTCAAAAAATTATCAAATCTAGCTAAAGCATTTTTCAAAAATTTGGTCATTTAAGTGCCGGAGGAGATGCCGTTGTTTGGGAGGGATATATAAAAAATGAAAAAGGTAAGAAAAAGGGAAAGAAAAATGTAAAGCAAAATAGATTATGAAAAAAGAAAAAAATTAAGAGAAAAGAAAAAAAAATAATCTTTAGTAAATAGTTTTTATTTTTTATTTTATTAATTAATAATCATATAATTACAAACTATATACTATTACCCTAACCGAGTACTAGCTACTATGGCTTTCGGCGCATTGTAGCTGAAAACAGACAATTGCCTCTGGTGAGAATCGTACCCACGTCCCCCGCCAACACGCTACCAACTAGCCTACCGGGGCGCTCAAATGAATAGTTACAATGTCAGGAAATGTATTAAATATATGAAAAATTTCATATCAAAACCGATATGCATTGAAACCGACCCTCTCAGATTTTGATGAAATTTTGCATACAGCTATATTTTACCTACACAAACACAACCTTGTTTTTAGAAATAGCACTTTTGAAAATATGTGGGCGTATCAAGGTATCGAAGTTTTTGAAAAATGACAGTAATATGTACTTTCAATCTGTGATTACTACAGAATGGCTGAACCGATCTTGGTACCATTACAGTGGTATTTAAATCAGTTTTCGAAAAAATACACTGTAAAAATTTTATATTGCACTGAAAAAACTAGGAAAACACTTCAATGCCAAGTGTTTTTTTTTAAAAAATATTTTTTTAGAAAGGTTTATTAAATATATGTATATAACATATCTAAAAACTAAAATGGCGTTTTTTTAAATTTTTTTAAGTAAATCTCTAGTTAACTTCATTATATATTGATATTATTGTGTGACAAAAAAGAATAAAGTAACTATATTTTGAAAGTTATACAGACTTTTCTGTAATTCTAATAGATTAGAACAAGAATCGTATTATCAAATTTTTCAGACACCCCCAAAATATGGACTTACCCTTGGCAATTTCTTTTTAATTTTTTTTTTTTATTTAATATATAATTTTGCGCAGCTCATACTGTTGACTTTCGGAGTATTTGCTATCTTTTAGTGAAGTTTCATCTAAAGGTATAAAAGAATGGAAGCTTTGAGTTCTGTAATAGTTTTAGCATTTTTATACCTTGAAAATGGCTTTTCTTTTGTTTTGTTATAGTCGTCAGCGTTTGCATAAGCAACTTCTATGGAGGTCTTATAAGTTTGTGAAGCCCAATGATAAAGGTATTTCGCTGTTTGAATTTGGTTTTTATTTGCAATGCTATAATTCCGAGCACCTCTTTTTAATGTCCCACCTATACCATAACATGCAGATGGTAAAGTGCCACTCAGCGAATATATCGAAATCAATTTTATGATGACATAAATTAACTGAGTTGCGCCATCTGACACTTACATAACTATCGTAATTGAATTGCTTATATTGGTCTTAACAAAAGTAATCATTTTTGAAATTTACAGTTGAACTGCCATGCCATCATGGATATCACAATCGGATACTATGGCAAACGTTCTATAAATAAATTTTTCGTTATCTTTGTAATAAATAACGAACGGATGTATCGTGGCTTGATTATTATTCAAATGGTATCCTTGAACGTCATCTTGTATAACAAACGCATAGTTTTCAGCGAAATCCATTTAAATTAGCATTTAACCTGGCAGCAATATAATTTTTTTCTTTTACTTACGAATCGGGACTGGCGGGACTGGTATAAAAAGGCTAAAACTATTACAGGAACTCAAAGCTTCCATTCTTTTATACCTTTAGATGAAACTAACTAAAAGTTAGCAAATATTCCGAAAGTCAACTGTATGATCTGCGCAATATTATATATTAAATCTAAAAAAATAAAAATAAAAAAAGTCTATTAGAATTACAAAAAAATCTGTATAACTTTTAGTTTTTAGATATGTTATATATATTAAATAGACCTTTCTAAATATTTAGTTTTTGGAAACAAACACTTAACCTTTGAAGTGTTTTCATAGTTGAAAGTTTTATTTAAAGTTTTTGGTTTCGAAAGCTGACTTATATACCTTTCTAATGGCAACAAGGTCTTTGAAATCGGTTGAGGCATTCTGTAGTAATTGCTGCTTAAAAGTACCTATTACCGTCATTTTTCAAATATTTCGATACCTTGTCACGCGCACAATTTTTCGAAAATGCAATTATTGAAAATGAGGTTGTGTTCGTATAGGTAACATATAGCTGTATGCAAAATTTTATCAAAATCGGAGAGGGTCGGGTTCAAAATGTGCCTTTTTTATAGGTTTTGATATGATATTCATCATACATGAATTTTCCACACCCATAAAACTATCTCAGTTGTGGCCACCGAATTTGTTACCAATCGAATACTGGCGGTTACCACAACTAACGTAATGTTAAATTATATATTTAGTCGTGGAAGCTAATATTCATATATTACATTCCAAATGAATATTATTAGGTTGCACAAAATTTTAGTGAAATTTCAAAAACTTATTTGAATTTTCTGGTATTGAACAGTGGCCTTCAGATTAATAGACCTCCTCTGTCCTACTGATTTCACCAAAATTACATTTAATTTTCATCGCCTTATTTGCTATTTAAATATTTTAATATTTTATTTTAATTAAAAAAAAAATTTTGAGTTTGCATTTTCCGAGATTTGAACTAGGAAGTTCAGACTACAATGTAAACTCTCTACCCACTACATCAAAAACAAGTATAAATGTTGAGTGCTGAATATTTACGGGCTAGGGGAATATATAAGATGGCTTCTTATGTATTATCTGTTCGAAGGAAATTATATAAATAAAAAAAATGAACGTTATACAAATTAAATGGGATTTTATTTAACCTTATTTTTAAATGTTAGTTTAAGTTTAGCTTTAAGGGTTTAGGGTTTTAATTCTTCGGGTTTATAGATTTTTTTTGCTAATTTTACAGGTTTATTTCTATAAGTGTAAGGTTTTTCAAAACCCGATTAAAATAAAAATTTTCGAACCTTGACAGCTCCACTAACTACATATGAAATCAATATTACCAATAAAGTCGATTCAAAGTTAAAGTTTATTTATTTACAAGAGTGCAAGAAACGGAATACAAAATTTTCTGAACGCACAGCGGACTCCTTACTTTAAAGTTTAAATTTTTATCTAATTTAAATTCATCTTTGCTTCTGGTTCTCCTTTTCCCGTTTAACAAGTTTTTATATTCTAAATCACATTTATTTATTAATTGATCTGAGTAGTGTCTTTGCAAGATTTTGATTGCTTAATCATAAATAATTAAGAGTAATTATACAGAGTCAAAAATGTGTGCCAAAATTAAAATAAAATTCCTAAAGTAACCTAAGTAATTTGGTATTATATATGACACACATTTGGCAAACACAAATGGAATGTTAGTAAAGTACAAATTTGAGATCTGACGTTTAAGGTCAATAGAGCAAAACAAATTTAGTGCAATCGTACTAATTGTATGATATTAGAAACTGATATTTAAAAATTTAGTATAAATAGACAAGATTAATAACGAATTGATAACAGTTTTTGTAGCAAGTTCAATTGTTTACATCATTAAATTTAAAAGTTTTTTATTACTCGCAAATAACTTAATATGCGTTTCCTTAGTTCCACTGCTATTTTAGTAGCCATTTGTGCTTTAGCTGCTGCCGGACATATACATCATGGACATGGACATGGTGGCGGCGGTGGTGGTGGTCATAGTGAAGAGGTCAGCTACTCAGTGGCTACTAAACATGAGCATGGACATGGTGGTGGTCATGGCGATGATCATGATAGTGTTCATGAATGGTCTTCGGAAAGTGGTGGTCATGATGGAGGGCATGACGATGGAGGGCATGACGATGGTGGTCATGATGGTGGTCATGATGGTGGACATGATGGTGGACATGATGGTGGTCATGATGATGGCCATGATCATCATGCTTATCCTAAATATGAATTTAGCTATGGTGTTGAAGATAAAAAATCCGGTGATATTAAAGGACAGTCCGAATCCAGAGATGGTGATAAGGTTAAGGGTAAGATGTTTATAATATTTTATAGTTTTATATTTTATGCAAAATAAAAATATTTTCATTTGGATTCCTTTTTAGGAAGCTACACTCTTAAGGAAGCTGATGGCACTACCCGTCATGTTGAATATTCTTCAGATAAAAAGAAAGGTTTCACCGCTGTAGTCCATAAAATTGGTGAAGCTCATGCTGATGATGGTGGTCATGGTGGTCACGGACATGGACATGGTGGTCACGGACATGGACATGGTGGTCACGGACATGGACATCACGATGATGGACATCATGGTGGTGGACATGCCACC
Source organism: Delia radicum (assembly GCA_021234595.1). NCBI lineage: Eukaryota > Metazoa > Arthropoda > Insecta > Diptera > Anthomyiidae > Delia > Delia radicum. The sequence goes on from CM037851.1 coordinate 75,903,739, forward strand.
AGTTTCGTTGTTGTTAAAAAGCATGAAGAGAAAAAACATTAAGACTTTATAAAAATGTATATGCAACTGTAGGAAATACCATTTTAACTCAAGCATTAGCAACTATAATAATGTTGAAAGACTTTATTTAAAAATTACTTTAATTAATTATATAATAATAATAAAAATCTAAACGGTCAAAAATAGACCCAGTAACTGCGAAAAAGTTTGAATTCTTTATTTTTAGCATGCAAAAAACCATCTATCAGCAACATCTAACCATTATTAAATCATTTTGATTGTGGGTAGGTACACTAAAAAAAATATTGTATAGTCAGCAATAAATTTTGCTGAATCAGCAACATTTTAGTCAGGAGGGTTACTCAAAAAAATTGCTAATGCCAGTAAAATCTTTTGCTGAAAATCAGCATACTAATTTTTAGCAACAACATAAGTATATTCAGTTGAAGTTTTGCTAAAACTTAGTTGATTTAAAATCAACAAAACCTTGCTAAAAGTTAACAAAAATTTTCGCAAAAACTGAAGAAAACTCAAAAAAAATTTTAGTTACTTTAGTTGAATTATTTGCTGAAAATCCTAAACATTTTTTTGTGATTCTTAAAAAAATAATTTACCGTACGTTACAATATATAAAAATTTCCACATTGACAATATGAGTTAATTTAATGTCTGAAAATATATCGCACTTGATCAACAAGAGGGTATTAACTCAAAATTTTTAAAATTTCAACGTACACTACATTATCATGAGACCATTTTCATGATAATGTAGTGATTACCTTTATTTCAACAAAAAGATATTATTTCGATTTAATACAAAAGTTCAAATAGAAATGAATCGTATTTTTTCATAAAAAAGGTATTATTTTGATTTGAGCCTTTATTTATGTTAAAGATAATCAAACTGTTTTATTTATATTTGGTTGTATTTTGAGTTGATACTGTTTTGTTGATAAAATTTGTTTTATTCTATAAATTTAAATCGAAAAAATTTCCAAAAAATGGTATTAACTCAAAAAAATTGATTTGTTTTGCAATGAGTGGAAAAATTTAAAACAAAAACAATGTATATATAGAAACGAAATGAAAAAATAACAAAATGTGACATATACAACATTTTTTTGCAATAAGAAAAAGGAAACATAAAAAAATTTCCTAGGATGTGTATCCTTGGCGCAAATTTTTATATTAGAAACTTATAGTAAATTATTTTTCAAAGAATCACAAAAAAGTTCTTAGGATTTTCAAATCAACTAAATTAATTTTTTTTTTATTATTTTTTTTTGAGTTTTTTTTTCAGTCTACTAATATTTAGCAAAACATTTTGTTAATTTTAATCAACTAAGTGTTAGCAAAACTTTAGCTAATTATACTAATATTAAATATATAATGCTGAATATACTAAAGATTTAGCGGGCATTAGCAATTTGTTGAAGCATCCTCCTTATTAAAATGTTGTTGATCCGCAAAATTTGTTGCTGATTATTCAATTTTTTTTTAAGTACCTACCCTCAATCAAAACGATTTAAAAATTATGTAATTTTACTGATTGCAATGGAATTGCAATGTTCACATGTTCACAATTTTAACTATTTCACTTTAGGGTATTTTTGTCTTAACACATCTAGCAAATTTGGTTTTAACTTTTAACCTTTAAGGTTGAATTTCAGGTTTAAGTTTATTTTTTCTTTCAGCCTGTTAATTTTAGAACTAGGGTAGTTTTTGAACTTTAGATAATGGATAACTTTAGATTTTAGGTTGCTGGTGGAAAATTTAAAACGATATTTTGATGACAACTCAGTTGGTTTCAGTTTTTATGACATGCTGGTCAAACGTCATTAGATGGGAAGGCTTAGTGTTGGCACCTTTGGTACAATTGGTTAATACCATTTTTCACTAAGTAAACAAGTGCTAAATTTGAATTGAAATATAATGCTAAGAAGACAAATATTGTCTCAAATTCGATTACCAATACCAATCACTAGTTGCTTATATAAGCAATTCAATCCACAATTCGATTGGTACTACTGAACCTCTAATTTAGTGGCATATTTGATTGGGAATACTGTATTTGCAGTAACCACTTTTGATTATTGGCAATTTTGTAAAAATATTTTATAAATTCTCATGTATTATCACAATCTAAGTGGTTGCTTCTACCGTACACAATTACTAACCGAATTTTATTTGAAAAGTTTATGGGAAATCAATCAATATTTTGAATAAATGAATTGTTTTTTAGTTCCGTTTCCCTCTTTTTTTTTAAAGTACAGTATTTTGTTTTATTAGTCGATAATAATAAAAGAATGTGCTATCAAATACATTTTAATGATTTCGACCGAATTCCAACCTATCCTTTTTCTGGGTGCAAAATTCAAAAAGTATATGAATATTTTTATTATCGCATCCAAGAGTTTGATCAGAAAAAAATTATCACAACTGCAGAGTAGTTTCTATACAAAAAATTGCTTTAAAAAAAAAATTCCCGCTTTTTCTACAAAAAAGTATTTAATTTTTGAAAAAAAAACAATGGGCTTTCGAAACGAAAATTTTTATAAAAATTATTTTTTTTACCAAGCTGTGTTGAGTTATCGCTTAAACCTAATCCTTTTTGTCAATCCAAAATATTGTATGTGCGAGAACTTTCCTAACGGAAAAAAATAAATATTATATCTTTTTTGGGGTTGTCTATTGGAAATTGTTTTGAAATATACACAGAAAAAAATAACATAATTTAATAAGTGTAATCTTTCAATTATTTTTGAAAAGAAAAAACACACGATTTTCATAAAAAAATCTTTAATTAAATAAAATAGTTATTGAATTTCATGTCATAATGATTTTGGTCTTTGTTGTTTTATTTATTTGTAATAGAATCCTATAAATTTGATTATTAAATCAATGTACAGGAATCAAAAAAAAAAAATATTTGGAGCTTTCCCTATGGGGAATGAGGAGTCAATTGACCTAAAAGTGACTGGTTAAAGAAGGACTTATCACAGGACTGGTATAATTTAATACTGAAATGGGTGAAGCAGTGTCAATTGTCCTAAAATTACCAATTCTGTGACTGGTAAAGGGAGGACATACCACTTAACCATAATGCTTATTAACAAGAAAAAGCCAGTTGGCCAGAATTTTACCCATTGGAAGCTGTTTAGTTCTGGTTTATTTTATACGACATGGGCCGTTTGCGACAGTCTTGTGGTATGCCCATCTTTGGTTAGTCTTGTGACATGCCACTATGTGGTTTAAAGCAGGACATATGACCCCCTCCTATGACAAGCCAATGTTAAAGTTGCCAGTTCTTTACATAGGGTAGGGTTTAGATGAGGACCGGTCTCTGGCGTGAAGGGACCGATCCTGTGGCAAGTGACGCTATATTTAATCTTATTAAATTTTATTCCGAATGATGGGCCCATGTCGATTTTTGTTTTTCGTTTCGGCGGACTTGTTAATGTAGACGATTTTTTTAATTTTTTCGCTTTTTATTTAAATTTTATTAATTGTTTATTTTGCTATTTTGCTTTCTATAGATTTTTTCCAATTCAAGGGAGATAAAAAAAAATCATGCTCTAAGAAATGAAACAAGTGAAAGCATTAAACTAAATTTTGCAAAAATTGTGTATACCCTTTATCCACTGTGGAAACAAATTTAAGAGAAAATTCAAGGAAATCTAATTAAGAAAAAAAATTATGAAAATATACACACAGAGAAATAAAGTGCCAACCGTATTGAAAAGTTTATTTTAATGGTAGCAACTTATAAATTCAGTTAGTACAACGATATTTACATTAGATTTCTGAACATTTTGGGTGTTGCAACTAAAATTCAGTAGAATTAACCGGGCTTTGTTTTGAAAACCAATGGTAAGTTGTGCCTACCGACTGATGTTCCTGATAACCCTATTAGAGTCGTAGTAACCGAATTTCAGTTGGCAAACATCAAAATGTTTCTCTGTGTGTATGGCTACGAAAAATATTTGGCGATTTTTTAATTAATAAATTGATATTTATCCTCCAGTACCACAAAATTACGTATCAGTTATTTTTTAAACAACCCAGCAAAACTTTGGCAATTTGAGTGATTTTGATATTTCCAAGTTTTTTATGCGATTACAAAACAGAACAATGTTTGTAATAGTTGAAATAATTTTGTATTTAAAAAATATTTTTGCAATTGGTGGACTTTTTTGGAAATAGAAAAACAGAAAAAAACATTCAAAATATAACCGCCAAATGACAGTGAATTAAAAATACAGCATATAATACCAATTTTGTATTATAAATTTCGAGGTGACATAGCATTTTCATTCATAACTTTTGAACTCGTCAACCAATTTTGTTCGTTTTCAATACAGAACTGCTTATAATATCAACAAAGAATTTTACCAAAACTAGTGAACCCTTATCTATACTGGCGGAGTATTTGGCATATCAACAGACACAAAAAAGACTGACAGAGCTATATCGACCTTTCTTTGCATGATAATCCACAATATATATAGTTTATGGTGCCCAGTAGTTGTCGATGAGTTGAAAATACAATGACGAACTGATGTACTGTGTACTCCTTATCTGTATCAGTATTTTCCAACAAAAAGTAATTTGTTACCGATATTGTGTTACATAATGCATTAATTTGTAATGAATATTCCTTACCTTTAGCATTATTTCGAAACATAGTCATAAGGTACCAATAATGTAACACTTATTGATTACTTTGCAATGATACCTCATTACCTTTAACATTATTTCAAAACATAAAATCATGACTTACCGCTCATCAATTACATAGTGCATGAATTATAAACGTAAAGTAATTATTAAAATATATTTTTGAAAATCTATTTATAGACACATTACTTTGTGATTTTTTGTAAGCATGATGGTAAAGTGTATATTTTTGATATCACGAACGAAAACACGAAGTATAACCATTCATTTAGACTTTAAGCAATCAAATATTATATGTATGGATAGCTCAGTTGGTAGAGTTCTCGTTTAACTAATTGCAAACAACCAGAAACTCCAGGTTCGAATCCCAGCGTGACCATGTTATTTATTTAATTGAAAAAAGTATTTGTAAAATTTTTTTGTTGTACATTTTTTTCTGAAAATCTATTTATAGACACATTACTTTTTCCTACCATGTAACCATATAACTAACCAGTTACTTAACCCTCTATAATGTAATGGGCCAACCGATTACTTTCAGGCTCATCGCCTGTAAAATTCATCAGTGAAGTAAGGTGTATTGTAATGTGTGGAGCCCTATGGCGGATACATTACACTACCCATTATTTGGTAATGAGTGGTTTTGGCTGGGAAACGAAAAAATTAGCACATTCCGAACTCTAGAAACTCTTTTAAACCCCATTTAACCACTGTGCTCTCATAGCAGATACAATTTTTGCATATGATAATAATGACGATTAGTTTAAGCAAGACATTATTACCATTTTTCAAATAAAAAAAAAAAACTTTATATCAAAGTCATGGTTAATGTCGTATCTGAAGAAACAAATTAAAAAGAATTAAATCTCAACAATGTTAGCAACAATGGAAGATATTCATTCATACATACGAATAGAATACTTGTTAACATATTTATAAATTCAAATAATTTTTTTTTTTAAATTTCTGCTGCAAAAGCATAAACAATTTATAAGTATAAAGCTTTTTACGTTAGATTATAAATACTCATATACTATCACATATTCATGGAAACATTCTCATATATTTATACACTTAACCATTTTTGATCAAAAGAAAATATGCTTTACAATGCTAATGATGCAAAATGACTTTAACGGTGCTTCACAGCATGCTGTGTAGAGCAGTGCACCAGAGTGGCGAGCAGTGATTTTGTTTTTTCCTAGTTTTGCTATAAAGTCAAGCAAATTATATTAAAAGCAGTACAAATTTGTATGTTACGCTCATAAAAAGAAATTGGTAAAAAAAAATACAGAAAAGGCTACTAAAAATCAGTTATAAATATGGATGGTAACCGATTCTATGCGAGTATCGGTAAGGGTAACGCTATTTTTGTTTATTTCGGTAACGGTATTTTAGGAGTAACGATATTTAGTTAATTCGGCAACGGCTTTTTTAGCGTTAACGGTATTTTAGTTATTTCGGTGACAGTATTTTAGCGTTAACGGTATTTTAGTTATTTCGGTAACGTTATTTTAAGGATTACGTTTTTTTAAGGGCAACGTTATTTTAGTTATTCATGTAATGTCAATGCGCACCGATATTTTTAGCCACATCATGCCCGAATTCTAATGACCGGTTAGTTTATCATCAAACTTTGTGAAAATTTATCTATTTGCAGCGATTATTACATTTTTATCACGTCAGATAATTTCGGTAACGGTATTTTAAGAATAACGCTATTTCATTAATTTCGGTAACGGTATTTTAGCGGTAACGATATTTTAGTTATTTCGGTAACGGTATTTTAAAGATATTAATATTTTAGTTATATCGGTAATGGTATTTGACGGATAATGGTATTTAAATTATTTCGGTAACGGTACTTAAGGGATAACGATAGTCAGTTAAAAGTGTTTTGTATAACGGTATTTTATAAGAGGCGTTGCAGAAAAAATTGCTTAAGTAAACAGATTTTTCTCGCTAAATATTAGTAAGATGAGTAAGATGAGATATTGGTAAGATAAGAAGAGAAATTTTAATTAATTGAAAATAACAAAGTAATGTACTAAAATCAGCAAGAAATTTGCTAAGTATTAGTAAACAAAAAACGTTACAAATTACAGCAAAATTAAATTGGTTAAAATAACAATAAATGTCTATTCTAGAGTCTCTAGCTTTTAAAAAACTTCGGCTTTTGATGAGATCTTTAGCCAGATCGAAATACTAGTATCTGCCTCGCTAATAAGATTGATTTGCTATATTTTTGTAAATATACGGAGGTTGAAAGCTCGTTATAAATTAAAAATAACATAAAAACAATGTGAATGTATATAAAAACAAAAAATTATTAAAACTTTAAAAAAATAGTACTTGAGCCAAAGCGAAAACTAATTTTTTTTTGATATACATAGAACATATTTGGTCTTCAAATTTTATGTAACGTCATGGTACTTGTTACGAAAAGATACTAGCCACGTGTTTGGTTATTAAGAAGACAAAAAATGGAGCAAAATTGATGATGAATAGGCTGTGTATTAATACTCTGCCTATTCTGGAAGCTCAGCCTTCCTAAAACTTCGAGTTCTGATGAAATCTTTGGCCAGATGGAAATACAAGTATCAACCTAGCTAAAATTTTTGATTTGCTTTAATTTTGTAATCATAAATTGAAAATAACATAGAAATAATCTTAGTGTAAATAAAAACAAAAAGCTGTGAAAATAATTTTTGCGCCAAAGTAACAACTAAGTTTTTTCTATATAAATAGTACTTTTTTGTTCTTCAAAGTTTAAGTGACGTCATGCTGCTTGTTAGGAAAGATCGTCGCCACGTGTTTGGTTACTAAGAAGACAAACTTTTAGCATAATTGTTTGCTAAGGCTCTGCCTATTCTGAAGGTTTAAGCTTTTCTAAAACTTCGGCTTTTGATGAGATCTTTAGGCAGATCAAATACTAGTATCAGCCTAGCTAATATGTTTGAATTGCTCTATTTTTGTAAATATACGGAAGTTGAAAGCTCGTTATTAATTAAAAATAAAAATTTAGTTAAATTGGTGTTGAATTTTATTTAATTTAAAAACTTTAATTTACACTCCCAAAAACTTTGGCTTAATATGTGAATGCAAAAACTGTTAAGATTTTATTATATCTACCTCAAATTTAGTTGAATGCAAAATAACTGCAACAGAAATATTAAAAAAAAAAAATTGTAGTCTGCCTCAAATTTTTTTTGTCTACTAATATTAAGAAAAGTCTGCTGACTTTAGCTGATTAATTTGTAACTTTCAATTTTCTAAAATTTAGCTGAACTTTAAAAACCCTTTTGTAGATTTAACAAATTAATTTTTGCTATTCTTATCACATTAATATTTAGCAAAAAAAAATTAGCTAATTCCATAAATATCTACAGCAAAGCCAATTTCCTGAATTTTTTTCTATTAGTGTCGATTTTTTTAAACTTATGTCAGCAGTTTTGTTCTAATATAACAGATTTCTTTCATTTTAGTGGATGGTTGCATTTAATTGAATTTTCTTTAGTGTCTTGCAAGTCTTTTGAACATTTTTCCAACTATCATTATTCATTTTGTTGCCTAGTGTTGCACACACACTTTATTGTCGTCATTCACGACGTGTTTGTGTGGCTTTTTCTATAGTTTTTCTTCTTAAATCAAATGTTATTTATTTGTCGTTATTGTTGTTTGCAATGTGATATTTATTTATTTTTTGTTTAGTGTTTTTATTTATTATATATTTTTTTTTTATAATTTTAACTCGTATTTCATGTAGAGAATAATTTATTTCATTTCATTTTGTATAATAAGTAAGTCGGATTATTTGACTGGTTTTATTATTTAGTTAATTTTTTAGAAGATTTTTAAAAATAAATGTTAATTTATTTGCTGGTTTCTTTTTCCAGCGAATATTTATTTATTTTTTATAATTTAGTTTAAACTATGCAATCGTTAGCAAATCTAGTTTTATCTAGATGTGATGACATGTTCCTAATTTTTATTTTATTTTTAAGGACTTCTAAGTGGTTTAGTGCCTGCTTACGGAGTCTTAAGTTTTTATCAAATTATAGTTTATTATATAGAAAAAAGTCGTTGTTGCCTATGTTCACACTAATATTAAAAAGTTTGTACAAAAATTAATAAAGCCGAAATTAAAAAAAAAAAAACAAAATACTGGAATACAAAAGGAAAAAACCGAAATTAAAACTTAGTGGCGGCTTGGCCCAATAGGTCCCCTGGGTGCAAAAATCAAAAACGCGTATTTTCATTGTATGAAATTAATCGTGGCCCGAACTAGAGTCATTTTAGTAAATTTTTAAATCCTTTAGGTGGGTCCAAAAATTGTAAACATTTTTTATATATAAACACTGTGCTTAAATGAAGGGAAATTAAACAAATTGTATAAAATTAAGTACTAGAGCCATTTAAATAAATTTTAGATCCCTTAGAGTGTTACGGAAAAGGCTTAAATAAAAACAAGTCAAATAAAGTTCTTTTAGATTTCAAAAAATTAAAAATAAAAAAAACTTTCTAAATCAACTCACAAAAGTTTACGCACTCGAACAAAACTTATTTCTTAATAGGAAAACAAAAATGTTTTGGACAAAACCGCGAGATTTTTTCAACAATATTTTTGCCTGTTGCTCTTTTCATGTATGTTTTTGTTTTTTTTTTTTTTGAAAAGAGAAGCAACACTCAGGAAATTCTACCTATTTTTTAATGTGTTGTTTTTTGTGCAAAGTGGATATTGGAGAGATGAAAGGTTGGGAAAGATGAAGGGCTTCAAACATGGCAACACTGTAATTGCACGAGATGATAAGACTTATAACGGCTGTTGCTCGCCACCTGATGGAGAGTTGGCGAACTTATTGAATCTTGTTGGTTCATAGCCCTGATTCATTCGGTGGGGTTAAGTTCTATGGGAACACCGCAGATAGGCTCTGCGATACATATGAGGGATAGAAAACTCATACATAATATTTTTCTAAATTGATGTTGCCGTCACCGGGAATCGAACCCGGGACCATATGTGTAACAGTCCAACGCGCTTTCCATTACACCACAGCGCCCACAAACAAGAAACAATACAACAAACATATTCAACCACAACTGTTAAAAATAATAATATGCCTCATATTGTACAAAAATTACCATATTTAAACTATTTTAATAATTTCCTTTCATTTGAGAACCAATTTTTGCTAATGAAAAAAGTAAAAAAAAGCTATTCCCTAAAGGATTAAAAATTTGCTAGTACTATATTTGATGCATATTTTGTAATTTCCATTCATTTGCGTATAATTTTTGCACATAAAAAAATTTAAACATTTTTAGACCCCACTAAAGGGTCTGAAATTTAATGAAATTTCTTAATTTAGGGACAACTTCAATGGATATGAAAAGTGAATCATTTTAGAAATCGTGAGCAAATTTTCATTTAATTGAGTTCCCATACTTATGGCCGTAATTTCAAGCAATATATACCTACTGGTGCTTAGATACCTACCGTGTACACGAACAAAATCGGGTAGGTATCTAAGCACCGGTAGGTATCTATTGCTTAAAATTACGGGCATTACAGTGGGGAACACTCTTGAGTATATGTAAGTACTTTTTACACCTAAAGATTAAGCACGAACAATTTTTGACACTAAAACTTAAGTATACTTCTTTAAAGGTCTGAAGTATGCTGAGTTAAAATCTGGTCTCAGAATCACTCCCCGACATCAGGTGTTCGAGCTATATCAACGGGAAAAGTGTAGGTTTTTCATCAAAAAGAATCGATTTTTTACATTCCTCGAAATATATTTTGTATAATACTTTTAACGGCACCTGAACACACTACCCTTACCCTTTTTTTAGTTTTTGAATTTTTAGAAACATCTTACTTTTTTCTAGGAAAGTTACGAAGAAGAATAAACGTTTTTTTCTCTAAAAATTATAAACACTATTAATTTTTTAAGTCAGACTAGACTAGTTTCTTTTGTATTTAAATTATAGTCCTTTAAACTTGATAATAGATTTTAAAATTGCAGTTCCAACCTCAATTGAAATTTACAAAATTTTCGCTGGGAAATAAGTTATATAAAAAGTTCAAAAACTGAACAAAGGGTGACATTACAATTATTATGAAAAGCATATGTCAAAGAAGTTGAAAAATCAGAGCATTTTGATAAAAAATTATACTTTTGCCGATAATATAGCTCCAATGCCTGATTTTGGAAAGTGATTCTAAGACCATTTTTTGATTCAGCGTACCTTACGCCTTTCGAAAAGTATACTTTGGCTCTAGCGTCAAATATTTTTCGGCCTGAATCTTTAAATACTCGTTTCCGTTTTTTGGACCCGGTAGGTCTTTTAGTCCCGGGCGCCAACAATTTTTATTTCGGTTTTTTTTCTTTTTTTATTTCAGAGCGGGTAATTTTTTTTTTTCGTGTGCCTGCTTAAGTGAACTTTTGCCAGAGAAGGTAGTAATTCAACTGTGTAAGTATTTAACGAATTTTTGGTTCTACTTATGACTTTAGTCAAAAATTTTGATAAGTTTGACTTATAGAAATAAAAATTTTTAACAAATTTTATTTGCTGCATTTACTAAAGTCTAAATATATTATTTTGATAATCAAAACCAGCAGATGTAGCTGTAAGTCAATGTTTGCCAGTAAAAAATAGGCAAGTGGTGTGAAAACGTCATATTAGAAACATTTAAACAAATGGATTATAAACTAGTAACATATAAAACTGTAAAAAATAGTGTTTTTCTTTCAAATTTAAAAAATGAAAACCAAATGTTTATTTTTGGATATTTTATCAAAAGATCATTTGTTTTTTGTTAAAAAAAAAACCGTGCAATGTATATTTATGAATTAAAAGTGTCTCCGCTAATTTAAGGTAGCCTTTATTAACTGACAGGCCCTTACTTGTTTCATTTCGTGTCACCGAAAATCTTCAGAATTTTTGAAGGAAAAGATAAAGTCTGCATTACATTGGGGGATGAAACATTATTAATTAATAAATAAACATTACACCGTTTTTTGTTTAACAAAAAAACAAATGATCTAGTACTTGAATAATCTTGCTCACATCTTAAATTATAAAAAATATTTAATAGATTTTTAAAAAAAGCAGGAAAAGGGAAAGATTTCTTTCTGAATTAAATGACTACTATAAATGATTTTTATGTTTAAAAATATTAACAAAATAACTTAAAAAAATGTTTTTTTTTTAACAATGTATAGATATTGAAAGCTTTGAAAAATCAGTGCTTATTTATATATATTTTTACTTTTTTTCTACAATATTAAATTTTTTGATTACGCTGCAGTCCTTGAGATATGGCATTCCGATGTACATACAAAAGAAACAAAGGAAATAAAAAAGACATTTAAAAGATATATAGAACTTTGTATTTTATTTATCTTAGAAACGCAGATATGTGTTTTAGTTGTCTTATTATTTATAAAAACAAATTAATAGGAATTTATAGCGCTTAGTTTTAAAACAAACGAATTATTATTTAACAAACATTTTTTAGATTTTACAGTTTTTTTCCATTTTTATTTTACTAATATCTATCAATTCTGCTAAATTTATTTGCTCTTTCTGCAATGTCACTATTAACAATTTTTACTAACATTTTCTGATATATTTACAGACACATTTGTATGAGTGTAGTAAAAAATAAAAAAAAAATTTAATAAAAAAAAAGTTAAAGCTAATCAAACGCAACAAAATTCGGGAGTTTTTCAAAAAAAAGATTTCCGTTGTAAAAATCTTTGTTTCTCAAATACAACAAAAACAATATCTATTAAGCGTAATATAATTGGTGGAGATCAACTTAGTAGTTTTAACAACAAATAATACCTTTAACCCTTAGAGTACGGAGTCTAGTTTTTGACATAAAGTACGGAGTGGGGTCACTGAAGTCCCCTACTCAAATAATGGTTTTTATTTTGTTTATAAGTTGGCATAATAATATAAGGAAGACTGTTAGAAAAGTAAAAAAGCGATTATTTACTTAAATTTGCAGCATTTATTTTCAAAATTAAGTTTTTGACATAAAATAAACTTATAATTATAATTAATAATTAAAATAAAAAAACACAAACTAAGAAATTCAATTTTACTTTAAAAAATATAAAATACAAAAAAATAAATATAAAAAATTCATTGCATCAGCTCCATCGTTATCGATAATTTCTTTATTCAGAGTCACTGGAATCCATAGTATGTGTTAGACAAACGATTTATCTTTTCTTCAGTTCTATGTTCATTGCAAACAAAATTAGAGCATAATGAACATTTCACTTTAGACTTTTTATCTTTATTTCTAGGACACAGAAAGCAAGGACCACGTTTAAGTACATCCTTTGCTGTAAACTTTTCACTTGTTTTTTTCAATTTCAGCTGCAACACCATAAGCCGACAAAGCGCGTCGTAAGTTTGGAACGGTTTAGCTTATTTTAGCAAACGCTGTCTCATGTTTGGTTCAGCTAGTTTTTGTCTAAGATTTAATAGAAAGACCTTTCTTCGTGATGAGTTTGTATGTTTCCATTCAGGGTTCTTCTGTGTAAAGATTATAAATGCATTGAGTGCAGCTATGTCTACCATATTCATAAAAATATAAATGGCCAACGTGTAGTTCGTCTGCCACATGAGTATTCTCTTATAAGTTTATCGCTATTGTCTACTGCTCCCTTAGTTCGATTATAGTCCATAATTATATTTGGTTTAGAATGAATTTCATTAGAAACTGAACTGTCTGCATGTTGGGAAGACAGAAGATGTACCATCCGGTTCTTTTTAGGAATATATGCTACCATAGTTATGGCTTTTGTGAAACAAAATATCGAAGAATGCTCCTTCCGCTGTTTTCATAATTTTAATTCGGTGGGTGTGTCTGTTTTGTTTTTTCTGTACCCAAAGCGTATTTTTTGTAAAAAGTTACTCTGCCAAATCAAAACTTGTAAAAAAAATTATCAGTAGTTATGCCCATGCCAGATCCAAACAAAGGCTTAGCAAGATCTTTAACAACTCGCGCACCTTGATTTTTTTCAACATTTCCACCAGGAAGCTTTCCCGTATACACCTGCAGATTGTGCAAATATGTCGTTTTTACATCAGCGGCTGCCCAAATTTTTATTCCATATCTTCCCGGTTTTGACTTTATGTATTGCCGAAATTGACATTTTCCGCGAAATGTTACTAATTGTTCATCGATAGTTATCTCGCCAAAAGGGTTTGAATGACTTCCGGCAATTGTCTACAATAGAATCCCAGATTTCCCTTATGGCAGCTAACTTGTCTGTCTCTTTTCGAGTTTCTCTTGTTGTTTTATCATCAAATCTTATATACTTAGACAATGCAATAAATCTATCACGATACATGGATGCAGTAAATATATTTCTCCGAATGGATTCGTCAGTACTTCACATTTCTTTCACATTTTCTCTTCTACAATGAAGCGCTCCATCTGTTATAAGTACTCCGAGAAAGGCATCCAATTCACCTTAAGTTACTTCTTTCCAGTTTTTGTTTTGCCTTTGGGGATACTTTTCATTGTATTTATCTAATACTCTTTTGGCTTCTTCGTTAGTATGAAGACAGATTTTCTTTTTCATCATTGGTGTTATAAGATGATTGAATATATCATCCATTTCGGTTGCAGTACTCATGTAACTTGTTACTCCTGGATGTACGTTCACAATATTGCATGCTAACCTACGTGTATGTGGAAATGGCTTCGAAGACCAAACTCGACCAGACTTGGCAGTGTAATATTCTGCATTCAAAGGAAAAGCATCATCATCTTCGCTAATATCAATATCCGGAAGAATATCTTCTGCTTCTTCTTTAAGTTCTTCAATCTCGTCTCCGTTTCGCTGCTTTTACTCGCATAATACTCGCATAAGCATCAGGTATACAACTAGAGCTGTCACTGTCACGATCTGTGTCCCAAGGATCTTCCTCAATATCACTACTGGCATTCAAATGGTCTTCTATTTGTCGCTGGAATTTTTTTTTTCTGCGGTTTTCCATTTTTTGTCCTAAAAAACACAAAGAAAATTTGTAACGTGAAGTACGACGTGGGGTAACTTGTGTCCCCCAAACGAAAAACTTACCTTTTAAATACAAATAAATTAATATTATAATGCCACTAATACGTTTTTATATAGTATTTAAAATAAAACTCGACTACGTAAAAGGAAAAAGAGAGAAAGAAATTATTTTCGAAGTTATTAAAGAAAAACTAATCCCCCACTCCGTACTCTAAGGGTTAAACTCTATAATATTAAATAAAAAACAAAAGACTTAAGACACATACTTGGTAGAAAGCAATAAGCGAATATAAAACAAATAAGCGATTAAATAATAACACAAAACTACAACACATGTAAATTGTAAATAAAAGGATTTACTAATGTATTGTAAAAGTCTTTTGGGTTTCTTTTAAAGGGTGGAAACGAAAAAAATTTACCATTTTGAAATCTTAATATTAGTAACACATAAACAATAGGAACAAATAAGATACCACAGATTAATGAAAATACTCGAAATTTTTCCGAATACTGGGTTTTTTACAATTCGACTAGTGACAAGTTTTCGTTCTTTCTTTGTAAAACTCAATGTAACATTTCGGACAATTATAATTAACATTTTACGGATCCGTTTAATTTAAAAAATAACAGAGTTTTTACCATTTTTAGAAAATTCAGACGTTTTCTGAATAATCTAGACCATTTGTTATACAAATTTCGCATTTTTGGTGTTTCAGAACGTCATGGATGAAAGGTAATATTTTGATTAATTTTAATATTACCTTACACGACCCTATTCCATTATTCTATTAACGCACAAAAAAGTAATGTAAGCTCTTTTTACTAAAATATAGTTATACATTTTAAATACGTTTTTAAATGAACACTTTGCCGTCGAAAATACTGTTGTGGCTCATTGAGCGCTTTGAAGGGACCACATCTTCAATTTCGTTGTCAAATACAGACTTCGTCCGACATTATACAGTGGGATATATCACAACATTTTTTTTGGAATAACAAATTAACATATTTGCAGTAGAGGCTAAAAAAAACGTGCATACATATATGAGTTATCACTAATAGTTCACAAGATATTATCATTTGAAAATGAGAAATTAAAAATTTTGTTTTATTTTATTTTGGTTGGTTATTTAAATAAATAAATTCTTGATTAGACAAAAAAAAAAATAATATTATGCAATATCTTGTTCCACTCACAAACTACATTCTTTTAAATTATAAATTAAAAGAAATATTTAATTTTTGCGATTTTTTCCCAAAAAGCACCAACAGCCTTTAACCTACAGATAAATATTTTCTTTCTAAAAATTTAAACATTAAAACATAGAAAAAATTTTGATTTGAATATACGGCCGCTTCTAAAGTTAACACATTTTTAAGGCAAATATCAATTTCAACGCACTGTTAAAAATTGTGCACTCCTCCAATTAAGAGTCGGACTAAATTTGGAAATTTCACAGTTTCAAATGGGAATATCTCGGGTACTATGCGCCCCGGTAGGCTAGTTGGTAGCGTGCTGGCTTATCAGTGCGGGGGTCATGGGTTCGATTCCCACCAGAGGCACTGGTCTGTTTTCGCTACAACGCGCCGAAGGCCATAGTAGCTAGTGCTCGGTTAGGGTAATAGTATATAATTTGTAACTATATGATTATTAATTAATAAAATAAAAAAATAAAAATATCTCGGGTACTATTAAAGATAGCCCTCCCATGCAAGCATTATTTTGTTAGTATCTACTAGCATATTATAAATATGTTAATCTTTTGAAAATTTGATTAGAAACAAAAGCACTAGAAATTTTATATTCAAAAAGTTTCCTAATTTGCCGTTGCCGGGGGTTTTGGAAAATTCAAAATCAAAACTTAAGCTCAATATTACTTCACATTTGCCTGTTCCAAATTCCATTGCAATCGGTACACTAAGCAAGAAATGACTGAATTAATAAAAATGTTCGTATGTAAATATTTTCTACACAACTGCTAGAAAGTAAGCAATGTAAAAATCAGCTTCTTTAATTAGCTCTATTTCATATTGTACGTCGCTTTTATTTTATATATAAAGGGCACATACAAATTATGTGTAATTTAAATATACAATTTTCAATTGCAGTACACTTTTGCCAACTCCATGTATATGAGACATACATTTTTTCGAATCTATATGATCTTAATTTTAACAAACATGTAACTTTTTGCATGTCTGATAACTCTTCTTAAAATGTTTTGCTAAAACTTGGTTATAAATGTTAGAGTTTGAATCCCCCATAACCAGAAAATTAACTTCGGAAAAACTAATTCTACATTAATTCCGTTTTTTTTTTTATAAACTACCATGTATCAAAAATATAATATATAACACTTTTTTTATTTTATCGATTTTCATTCTTCCTTTCATAAATGTGCTAAAAATATCTTAATTAAACAAAAAAATAATTGTCCAAATCCAATTTTCTCTTTTTATGGTTTTTGCCAAAAACAAAAAAAACTTATAAGGTATACATATTGTAATCAAGAACGCACTTTATATAGTTTGAGAATATTTAATTTTCATATCCCGCTATTATAGGCTTTTGCACCATTCGAATTTGCAAATGGTCAATTTATATCGTTTCCAAACTTTAGATTAAATAAAGCCTCAACTCTTTCACTTACAAGTGTTGATTTCTGATGTAGGATCTAGTATCTTCAAATATCCAAGAAACAACAACTTTTTATCGTAATATAACTTGTGCATATCGATTTAGATTTTTTTTGCCAACAAAAAATATATTTATATATCTAATATAATTACTAGGGCAAGCAAATTCATGCAAATGCATGTTTGTAGCTAGTAGCCCAAAAATTCATTTTGACCAAATACTTTTCCAAAAAAAATTTCAAAAAATTTCCAACAAAATGGCAAAGACTTGTTGTTGCACATTTTGCATATTTTGTTATAATTGCATATTTTCCTATAAATGCATATTTTATGACATATTTTGTTCATTTTTGTTGAATTTTTTCAATTTAATTGCTTATTTTTTAATAATTTGTAAAAGTAAAATTAATTTTTATTAAAAAAAAATAAAAATAAAATATTTGTAATCCTGAACCTAGCATCTAGTTTCGGATTTAAGTTTTAAACCAACAAGCTCGAGTAATAATTCAATTTTTAAAACTCTAAAAATTGCACGTGCATATTTTTTTGATGTTTAGTTCATATTTTTGGATTTTTAGTGCATAATATTTGTTGTTTTTTTGTTTACATTTCGAAACGCAGGGAACTTCTGCTATAAAAATATGTAGTTGTTTGGGTTGTAATACAGTTTCTTTATTTTTAATGTAAATATCAGTTATTTGTAGAACAAATTAAATTTTTTCTAAACTTGTAGTTCATTTAAAAAAAACAAACCACATCAAGGGACTGTTTTATGCTTTTACATTACATTAAAAACAAACCACATCAAAGGACTATTTTATGCTTTTACATTAATTTTTGCAATAGTTTTTGTTATTTAAAAAAAAAAAATAAATATTTGTTTATTTTCTATTAACATGTGGTTCATTTTTACTGCAATTGTTAGTCATTTTCTGAACAGCAAAAAACAAATGACAATGTTAGTTGAATTTACTGAAATGTAAGTCGTCCTTATTATCAGTAAAATTTCATTTGTTGTTAATGTACTTAGTGGTCTTTACCTACATAGTATTCTGAGTGGAGTTAAATGCATATTTTTGGTGCATATTTTGCAGTCTTTACTGAATATTTGAAGCACCTTTTTACAATTTTTAGTTGCATGAAATTATTTGCCCTAATTATAACACAAAAAAAAAAGACTTAAGGCACATGCTGGCAATAACGAAAGAAGTGATTAAAAACCTAATAAACAATTTGACAATAACGCAACCCTCAAAAAATATCAGGACCGACTTAAAGTATTTCTTAAGATTTATAATTTTATTTTAATTCAAGTCAACCCTCAATTCTTTCTGTCACAAGTGCTGATCACTTGTGTCAGATTTAAGTTTTCTCTTCAACAAGTTACAAACAAAAAGATATATATTCAAATATTTTTATTTACTATGTTAAATGTCAAAATGTTCATTCATATTGTCAACGCTTTTAACAAACAGTTTTGTTTTTTATTATAAATTAAACAAAGCTACTGTTTACTTTTCAGATACTAAGGTTTTGTATCTGAAAAGTAAACAGTATAATTGAAGAAAGATAAAAAGTGCTGCTGTTTAGTACCTGTACTACTACAACTGATACTGTGCTGTCAAAAAATAAACATCATATCCGTAAAGAGCTGTCAATATAGTATTTGCTTAGCTTTTTTAAGTTTTTTTTTTTTATTACAATTTGTTAAACATGTGTAGTTGTAGTTGTATAGAGGAACTTGTTGTTGCTGTTGACTATGGTCATAACAATTTCAAATTAAATTTTGTTTGATGTGGTTAACTTTTTTTTTTTAAAGACACGCGTCGAGTCGTTAAGAATCATTGAAATCATATA
Organism: Delia radicum; assembly: GCA_021234595.1. Taxonomy (NCBI): domain Eukaryota; kingdom Metazoa; phylum Arthropoda; class Insecta; order Diptera; family Anthomyiidae; genus Delia; species Delia radicum. The sequence goes on from CM037851.1 coordinate 75,922,956, forward strand.
TGTACGTATATTTAACAGGCATGTGTTAATATTTAACATAAATATTATATGCTAAATTTCACATTAATGAGGCATTAATTTTATATATAATAACAAATCTTAAACGGCAGATAATATCTATTATTAGAATTTTAAAAAAGACCACACATGCTTTAAAGCGAATGAATAACCATTTAAAGCTTATAATATATAATGAATCATAATTTAATATACACTCAAAAAAAAAAAGTTTGTGAAGTCAGCAAAATATATTGTTGAGTCAGCAAAATTTTAGTCAGGTGGGTGCTTGCAAAAAAAAATTGCTAATGTCAACGAAATCAACAAACTTAGTATATTCAGCAAAAGTTTTGCTAAAACTTAGTGGATTAGAAATTAAAAAACCCTTGCTAAAAATTAATAAAATTTTTGCTGAATATTAGTAGACTGAAAAAAACTCAAAAAATATGTAGAAAAGTTATACTTTAGTTAATTTATTTGTTGAAAATCATTAAACATATTTTTGTGATTCTTTTAAAAATAATTTGCAATGCGTTACAAAATAAAAAAAATGTTCGTACTTCCAAATTGACGACATGAATTAATGTAATATCTAAAAAAAAAAATAGAAATAGTTACATATAACATGAACAAAATCATCTTTCAACTACTTACATCAATGGCTGTCTAAATGATGATATGCCGAAGATAGTTATAGAAACGAAACGAAAAATAACCAAATATAACATATACAGTAGCTTTGCCCAAAAGACTTTTGTTGACCTACTACCCAACGTACCGTATGAGAGGGGCCATCGTTTATAATGTCTGGGCCAAATTTTGACATCCTACGATGAGTGGAAGACGGCGCTCCCCGATCAAAAGTGCTTATCATCTCCTAACAAATCTTTAAAATTTTTATTTTACTATCTCGTTTATAACTATATAGATTAACAGCATAACAAATGTCACTATGCTACATATATTCAATATGTCCTTACTTTGCAAAAAAGGACAATAAGGACCTTTTAATTTAAAATAAGCATATCACATAAAATCTTATAAGTTTTGATGAAAAGCAGCTATGTTATGAGTATTTATGCAAATTTAAAGGTATTTTTATTACCTTTTAAATTAAACATCACACAATCAAATCGGCCACACAACCATTTAGTTATAGCGAATTTAGTTAAATTCCGGTAAAATCTTTCATTTAGTATCTAGTTTAAAAAAAAAAAAATATTAAAAAAAAAAAATAAATAAATATAACAGCAAATGAATAGACAGTTAACTTACCTTTATTTTGATATGGTACTTTCCTGTACCAATTTTGTTACATTATTGAAACGATTCATATTAACTAAAAACAACAATTTTTAATTTTTACTTTAAATCTTTTTTGTATAATTGTCCATTGAGTTGTAAAATAAAATCAGTCTTTGTATATTGAATGCAAAAAACATTTAATCATAATTTATTGTAAAAATAAAATCAAATCGCCGAACAGATACTATATTTAATGAAGAATAAAAACAAGTACTTCTGCAAGTGATTGAAGCAAACAGAAAAAACATCGACATCGAATCATCCAAAAAATGTATCATAGAATTTGTATCTTCCACGTAAAATCTTAACATTAGAGTAAATGATAACATTAGGGTAAATGATATAAAGATATGGTGGGAAATTGGGCAATGTTAATTAAACAATTTTAACGAGTTTTGTTGTTAAACTAAACAGCCCTTATTTGCAATAAGAAAAAGGAAACATAAAAATCTCTATAAGATGTGTCTTTTGCTTTAGTCTGTCTACCTATTGTATATTTGTTTGCAATTTGACCACACTTGATTATTAATCTCTATAAACATTAGTTTTTAGATATACATTTAATCTTTATTAAATTTAAATTTAAATATTTTATTTTGTCTTTTATTTAATTAATAGACAATTACTTTCACAAGCCGGTGACAGCGCAAAATTTAAGTTGTTTCAGTCCACAATTTTGTTTTATGTATGTAGAACACATACAAAAATCTTCCATGGTTGATTTTTTATATGTCTTACTAGAGTTGTACTTTTTAGTATAATTTTCCCCTGTCACTACTACATCTTGAAATGCCCCGACATCTAATTAATTCTACGTATATCTTTCAATCTGGTTGTCGTCCACACTATTAATATGCTAATCAGTACAATTTATTTTAGCACGATTAATTAATAAACATTAGTAAAATATTAGTACAACATTAGTTCAAAACAGTATTACTAAAATTTTAGCCGTAAACATAATTTTAACAAAAAAATTCTGAAAAATGGTATACCTGACTTACAAGACTTTTTACAAACTTTTCTACTAAATTATTTTTTTGAGTGTACGGACAAAAATTCAAACTTTAAAACACATATTTGTAAACAGACTTTTAGGGTTGCTGAATCCATATTGGGCAAAAAATAAATCGCATTTGCAGTTTTTGAAATATCGCGGTTTTCTTTTTTACATCACTAAATCCATTTTTTCGTATATTTTGCTTAATTTTTCGAAATTTGACCATGAAATCGTGAAAGAGTATAAATCTACATAAAATATTTTTAATTTGAATAAAATGATGCCAGTGTTTATACAAGGTTATCATTCTGGTATTACAAGAATGTTTTACTTGTAAGGGAATGTTCGTTTATGTGGCCCTAAACCTGGCATGTGGGATATATAAAAAACTGAGTGGAATATTCCAAATCAAAATCGGCTTATAGGCAAATTCTTTGCGCATTTTTCGGTTATATATAATTTTCCTGCGGCGACTAATTTAAAAAAAGTTATATGGACTATTCGCAAAAAATTTTTAAATTCGGGTTGACATTTTTTTTTTGAATTTATGGCACATTAATATTATTTTATATGATAATTAACGATTATTCAGGGACTTCAAATCAGTTTAATATTTTTTTGGCGTTTTTATGGAAATTTGAATCCTTATTTTTGCTTTACAAAAAAATCTTCGCCAATTTCAGTGGACACATAAAAAAAATCAACCATGGAAGATTTTGTATCTGTTTTTCATACATAAAACAAAATTGTGGATTGAAACAACTTAAATTTTGCGTTTTCACCGGGTTGTGAAAGTAATTGTCTATTAAGACAAAATAAAATATTTAAATTTTAAAAAAGTTTATATGTGTATTGGTAGTCAAATTTAGTGGTCAAGTTGATACTAAAGCGAAAGACAAAGACATACATCTTAGGTAAGTTTTTATGTTTTCTTATTGCAAAAAAAGGATTGTAAAGGGTCCGCCAAATAACTTTTTTTTTGAAAATGCTATAAAAAAAACTACTGAATATTTTCTCAAATTTCTTTTTTTATTTGAAAGTACAATCCTTCCGGTTAATAATGGAAAATAATTTCATTCAAATGGCTGGCCATGCAGTAGCCTACACGATCGGTCCAATTTTAAGCACATTATCGATTGTGTGCAGCTGTATTTCCTCCTCTTCAATTTTTGTGAACAAAAATTCGTTCAATATGGCCCGATAACGATCGCCATTGACTGTAACGGCCAATCCTTGCTCATTTTCGAAGAAAAATGGCCCAATTATGCCTCTGGACCAAAATCCGCACCAAACAGTGACTCGTTTTGGGTGTATCGGCACACATTCTGCAACATTACCATGATTTTCAAAGTAATGTCGCAATATCTCCCAGCGTTGTTCAAGCGTATACACAACCATATTCGTTCAGCGGAAGGATAAAACTAATTATATGTCAAATCAGACATGAGCTAAGTGTTACCATTCACGAAATAAGCACTAGTTGAAAAAAAACGTTAGATGGCGGACCCTTTATATGTTACATTTTGTTATTTTTTCGTTTCGTTTCTATAATTCTCTGCGGCATTAGCTTTCCTTTAAAAGATAGCATCATTGAGACAACCATTGATATAATTATTTGAAAGATAATTTTGTTTATGTTATATATAATTATTTATATATATTTGCAAAAATATGTTTTATGAATTTTTTGAATTTTTTTCTGTCTACTAATATTCAGCAAAAATTTTATTAATATTTAGCAAGGGTTTTTTAATTTCTAGTCCACTAAGTTTTAGCAAAACTTTTGCTGAATCAACTAACTTTGTTGCTAAAAATCAGCTCGCTGATTTTCAGCAAAAGATTTTGCTGACATTAGCAATTTTTTTTCAACCACCCTCCTGACTACAATTTTGCTGACTCAGCAAAATTTTTCTGCTGACTTTATGAACTTTTTATTTGAGTGTAACATTAAAAATTTATTTAAATTTACGATTAATATGTATTTATTTGTTAGATGATGGAACGCCAAAAATTTACATGTTGAATTGATGTCCCAAGTGTTGTAAGATTTTTGTATTACCGAAGTTAAAAGCCCACAGCAAAAAAAAAAAAACATAAAACGAACAAAAAAAAAGTGAGCTTGTTTCTAACGATTACAAGTAACGATAACATTAAGAAATATATACTCATGTCCTAAAATGTTGCGCTCTTAAGTTAAAGTGTTATTAATTCAAATATTAAATTAGTTTTTCTAAAATACAAAAGTTTTTAAAGGTATTGCGAAATAGTATCAGTATCAAAGGAATTACATTTTTTTGAAATAAGCCCATATATAATAAGCAACCATGTGCGCCCCGGTAGGATAGTTGGTAGCGTGCTGGCTTATCAGTGCTCGGGTCGTGGGTTCGATTCCCACCAGAGCCACTGGGCTGTTTTTGCTACAACACGCCGAAGGCCATAGTAGCTAGTGCTCGGTTAGGGTAATAGTATATAATTTCTAATTATATGATTATTAATTAATAAAATAAAAAAAAACCAACCATTAACTAAAAACAAAGAATTATTTAATAGAATAACATTTAAAAACAAAAAGGTGTTGAAATCAACAATACATGTTTAGTTGACATTATGATTGACTACCTGTTAAAGAGTTCATTTAAATAACAAAAACATATTTTACCACCTACGGTTTTTATTTCATTTAAAATATTCTAATAATACACACTCACACACTAAAATTGTTAATAAATTACAAATTTTGTTATTTTAAACATATTGACAATACTAATTGCCACAACAAATTGTTATTTTATTTATAAATTATGCATACACAAATTTATGCCACAGGAATAAATTTTATTAAAGTTGTTTTGGGATTTATTAATAACTTTGTTGTTGTATTTAATCAAAATTAGATATTTATGAATGTGTGTAGTTAAATATGTTTTTTTTTTTTTTATAATCTATCAAAATTTATGACATTTTGGATAGTTTAATTTTGATATAAGATTTTAGAAGGTATAAAGTTAGGTAAAAATTTAAGAATTTAAAAAATTTTAAAGTACGCATTTATTAATCAAAGAAAAACAACAAACAATTTCAAAAGCCTTCTGACAATAAAAATTTTCTGCTCAGTAGTAAATCGCAGCTTTTGCAGCAAAAAATTATCTGGAAAAGATTTTGATGATATTCTTAAAACAATTGTGGTGACACACTCTCATACAAATTATAAAGTTTCATTCAACCGAATAGATTTCTTGTAGCCTATTAGAACCATTAGAGCTTAATTTTAATAAACTTTCGATTGCTTTCAATTATTGTTACGATTATTGTAGCACTAGGTCTAAAAGTTATGTTAATTTCGGATAGTTTTAATAAATGTCGATCAGCGGCAGAGTTTTAAATTAAAAAAAAAAAAATTCTTAAATAGCTATAACAAAAATATGGCTTGTGACGCATAACTTTTTATACTTAACATGTATATTCTGATATTTTTTGGAATCAGACTAACGGGTTTCGAGATATTGTGATTTGATTTTTAGATAGAATTTGGGTTTTTTCCTCCGCTCTAGAATTTTTTAAAAAATTTCCAAAATTGTTTTCGAGTAAAAAAAAAACAAATATTTCCAAGTTAATATTTGAAAAATGTTTAGAACAGCGGAAACAGACACCATTTTTTAGTGAAAATCAAATCGCAATATCTTGAAAACCGTTTCTCCGATTTCAAAAAATTCGTGTTAAGCATGCCAACATTTTTTAAGAAATTATGCAGCGCAAGACATACTTTTTGCCAAAAATTTAAGAAAATTTTGAGAAAATCGAAAACTTTGATAGATGCGCGATATGGCTATGATTTAAATAATAAAAGGTATTTTTTAAATTTTTCGACTTTTGAACTTCCATCAATTCTTTCGGTAAAGACGTGAAACTCGGCATGTCATGGTTAGTCAACCTAACCCTGCCCATCGTTAAAGTAGGTGATATAAGAATAATGTTACTCAGTCACTCACTGACTGGATCAATATCATTCATCCCATCGCATACCGCTGGAGCTAGGAACTTGAAATTAGGTATTTATGGCCATCCTCCAGTGTAGACATAAGCTAAGATGGAATTTTTGGAAATTCATTCGGGGAGCGGCAAAATGGGGAAATCCCCCTTGCTCAAACCAATATGGCTAGAAAGCTAAAGTTTCTAATTTGTGTTAATTCGGATATGGTGTGGAACATTTTCGATTTCTGGACAGGAACATGGTAAAATATTTGTTAAAAGGAGCAAAAGTAGTCTTTTTTGACGGCGTGGCCAAACCGCTAAAGCTAGAATCTTTTGTTAGTGTGCACCTAATCAAGATAGTGCGGCTTTTTGGAAAATATAGGGGAGGGTCGAAACACGGAAAAGTCTCCCCCATGACAGCCTGGCCAAACTGCTAAAGCGAAGAACTTGAAATTTGGTATGCGGGTACCTTAACACGAGTAGACTTATCATTTTAGGGGAGTTTTGGAAAATCCCACGGGGAGAGGCAAAAAGGGGAAAAATCTTCCCTTAGCGGCATGGCCAATCCGCTGAAGCTAGGAACTTAAAATTTGGAATGTAAGTTCCCAATCAGGAGAAGACATCTATACATAGCGGATTTTTGGACATATATACGGGAACGGGCAAAAGTGGGAAAAGTCTTTCCCTTGGCGGCCCTGCAAAATTACTAAATTAATAAATTTGAAAATCGGTATGTGGGTACCTTATCATAAGTACACATATGCATTAGTAGACGTATATATTTATTCCCAAAACTTGATCATAAACTAGCTAGTCATTAGAATTCGGACATAATGGGGATACAATTATCGATACACCCAAAAAACAGACGCGGTAGTACCAACCATATTTGTTGAAACTCGAATGCTTCGGGTGTTGCGATCGAATTTTTCTTTTATGATAACTGTCACTCGACTGCAACAACAGAAATTCAGTCACGACAATAGAATTTCGATTGCGTCAACTGTAATTCGGTGGTAGCTGTCAAAAAATTGGATAGTTACAACCGAAACTATTCGACTGGCTACAAATACGGTTGCTACTACCGAGTCTGTTTTCTGTGCTTTGACATTACCTGAAAAACTTAAATAACGTTATCCTTAAAATAACGTTACCGAAATAACTGAAAAATTGTTATCACTAAAATAAAGAAAAATACCGTTAAAGCTATAAAACCATTACCGAAATAACTGAAATATCATTACCCCTAAATACAGATACCGAGATAAACGAAAATAGCGTCCATGAATTCAAAACATTTCCAACAACATTGTATCTTAAAACTTAAATTATTTTTATTTTCAATAAATTTAAAATAAATTTATTGTATTTCTTGTGTTGCTCTTTGTTTATACTTTCAATTTCTTTTTTAGGGTTGCCAATACTAAATTATATGAAGCCCTGCTAAAAATGGGGTTGTAAATAATTGACAATTCAAGTGATATCGTAAACCTCAATCACGAAAACATAGAGATTTAAAAAATATAATTTTCTACTCCACGCGTTTGGTTAATGAATTGAAGTGTCGGTGATATGATGAACGCAAGTGATTAACAAAATTAGGACATAAATGAAAAATAATGTTTGATGTCAAAAAAAATTATACGTTTTTCAATTATCCTTTTTAATGGTGCACTCATTAATATTTTGTTCAATTATAAAGTTATAAATATCAGCAGCAATTAATCCAAAAATAATGAATTGTTACAGAGACTCTCATACAATCATCAAAAACTTACCGCTACATTTGGTAGTTGTAAAAAAATCAATAAATTATTGCGAAAATTCAGTTTAATTGCATAATAAAAAACATAAAACTATTTTATATTTGTAAAACCAAAATCGAAAATACCCAGCAAAAACAGACATTACCAAGCAATTGAATAGCCCACAAAGGGTTTCACAAGTTAGCAGGCAATTTACTCGCTTAATAACTTTTGTTCGCGATGTCCAAAACTTCATGAGTGGTCATTACAATCTTGGTTACAAAAAAAAACCTCAGAACAATCAGTTACGTGATTGGTTACTCATAGTAAAAGGATAAATGGTTACTTTAAGATAAAGAATAAGTGGTGATTTACAATGATAGAATAATTGCTTACCTAGGAGTGACGCAATAAGTGTTTACATTAAGGTTAATTAAATAAATGTTTAAACATTTTTTAAAATAAATTGAATTCGGAAAATTTACTTGTAAACATTTTCAAAACAATTTAATAAATATACTATTCGAATTAAAGAAACTAAATCACTACTTACGTAGCCAATTACCTGTAACTCATTATTTTCCAATTACATACATATAAGTACTTATATAAGGTGGCGCAAAAGTAATCCTCCTATCAGAAAATGCTATACATAATAAATACATAATAAAAAAAAAACATCGGAAGGTTATTTTTGCGCCACCTTATATAACTCATTAGCAGAAAGTCATTATATTGTATTTTAAACTAATGTAAGAGGTAATAACCTATCACTATTTTATAATATATATGGTAATGAACTGTCATTACCATGTTTTGCTGGGTATCACTTGTAAAATATTGCACTAAATACGTCAATTTCTATTTAGATTTTGTCTTAAAAAATTATGGTTTGATGTGTTATGTTATGTTTTGTTTGGTTGTATGGTGTCGTATGTTGTTAGTTATAAAAGTTGTAATATACAATTTTAACAATTTAATTAAAATTGTTATAACCATAAAATTTTTAGCACACTTTACAATAGCAAATACAACGACGGGCATATAAGTATGTATTGTGTATAGACATCAGTGATTTTTTTTAGTATGAGTTTTTGTGCTAAAATTTAATATTTAAAGGTTTTTTCAGGGACCGTAATTACTATTCCTTTTATCATAAAAGTCAGATGTAAAGAGTTATTTTGTGAATTTTATTTTTTCGAGCACTGTACTAGTTTTTTAGTACAGTGTTATTTTAACGTCATATAGACAGTCGCAATTAATTTTTAATTTATATGCATTTGACAAATTTAATTTAGAAATGTTGAGGTTAAGAAGAAGAATAAACGTTTTTCTCTAAAAATCATAAACACTATTGATTTTTAAATCAGACTAGACTAAATAGTTTCTGCCTTTTTATGGGCAGTCGTCATCAGTGATTTTTCTTTTAAATTGTATTATTATTTGTGTCTTATAATAATCAGATTGTCTCTATATGATAAATATCTCAACAACCTGCGGCTTTATGAATCAAACCTCCGCTCTTCTGACATTACAAACGTAACAATACCTAGTCAAGACCGCTTAGCGATCACACCCAAGAATGTCTCGAATGTAATGTAGCTAAATTGGAGTTTTATTTCCTGTTAGCTTTTCTGTTATTGTATATTATACTCAGAAGTGACCAACACTAATACTATCAAACACAAATATTCTATTTTTACGTTCAGTGTTGACAACTTTTGCGTTTTAATGTTGAGACAGTGTTATTTTAACGTCATATGGCACACCTAGTTCAAAAGGGACTTAACTCAAACTTTTTAATTTTAGGGTTTATATGCTTAAACTATGCACAATACACTTGTTTATCTATAACAAAAATAACAGTGTATTTCGTTGTTGTTAACTGTTGCTAAAAAACAGTTATGTCTTTCGTTATGTTTCAATTGGTATAAAGTCGCAAATGTTTTTTTTTCGATTTCTGAAAAATTAAAAATTTTGAGTTGAGTCACTTCTGAACTAGTTGTGCGATTTAGACAGTCGCAGTTAATTTTTATTTAATATGCATTTTGACTTTTATTTTTTTTTTTTTTTCAGCAAAAATAAAAGTAAATTTTAAATAAAAGCAATTGATTTTTATTTTTTTTTTTCAGCAAAAATAAAAGTAAATTTTAAATAAGAGCTATTGATTTTTATTTTTTTTTTTGTCAAAAATAAAAGCAATTTTTTGCTTTTTATTTTTATTTTTTTAAGCTACTTTTTATCTTTTGTTTTCGTGTAAAGGGTGTCCCAAGAAGAACGCAATTTTTAAATCTGGCAACATTCGAAGTGTTATTGTTTGACATTTGAACAATTGTTATTGTTTGCTAGTAGAAGGTACGAGGTTAGTAAAAATGGAGCGCTACACGAATGAACAACGCATTCTCATTATGAAATTGTTTTACCAACATGACAACATGAAAATGCTGATTTTGCCGATAAAATCAATCTTCAGTGACGAGGCCCATTTTCATCTTGATGGCTTCGTCAATAGGCAGAATTGTCGCATTTGGGGTGAGGAAAATCCTCGAGTGATTCACGAGAAGCAAATGCTTCCTCAACGTGTCACTGTGTGGTGTGGTTTTTGGGCTGGAGGAATCATTGGACCTTTTTTTATGAAAATGAGGCAGGTCAAGCGCAAACAGTCAATGGTGTTCGGTATCGTGAAATGATAACCAGTTTTTTCTTGCCTAGATTTGAAGAAATGAATGTGGAGGGCATGTGGTTCCAACAAGACGGCGCCACATGTCATACAGCCAGAGAAACAATTCAATTGCTGCATCAGTCATTTCCCGGTCGTGTTATTTCGCGTTTTGGAGATCAGAATTGGCCGCCTAGATCGTGCGATTTAACACCATTAGATTTTTTCTTTAGGGTTTTTTGAAGTCAATGGTTTACGCGAATAAGCCGACGACGACTCAAGCCTTAAAAGAGGAAATTGGACGCTGCATTAATGAAATACCGCAGCATTCATGCAAAACGGTCATTGAAAATTTCATTAAAAGATCGCGTGCATGCCAGCAAAGCCGCGGCGGCCATCTGCACGATATATTGTTCCATACATAACCTCATTCTGTCTACTTTACGATATAATAAAGTTTCACGATTTTTTTTTAAATATCTGTGTTTTATTTAAAATTTAAAATTGCGCTCTTCTTGGGACACCCTTTATATGGCAATTAAAAACTCCCATGAAGGATATATTTATCGGGCTTCCTCAAATTTTGTTACGAGCATTTCAAAAAAAAAAATAAATAACTTTTATTTGTGCTAGAAAAAACAAAAAATAACTTTTATTTTACTAAAAAAAAGTCAAAAATAACTTTTATTTTTTTCGAAAAAATAAATCTCAAAATATAACATTTTTGTACTAAAAAATAAAAGCCAAAAAATATCTTTCTTTTGCTCAAAAAAATATAAGTCAAAAAATAAGTTTTCTGGTTGCTCGAAAAACTAAAAGTAAAAAAGGAATAAAATAAAATAATAAACGTAAAAAAATAAAGGTGGACCTTGCACATAGCAAACAAGTTTTCAATTTATTTTTTGATCAATGGTTATAATCTTTAATTTCAAGCTCATATATTAGTTCTCATGTAGTGAGTAAACTAGTTTATATGAATGTTTGATGTTAGGCATGGAATTGTTACCGCTTTCAGAACGTGTTCTGATGATGGGAACCCAGAAAATTCCCGAAATAGATCTATCAACACACTCCTGAAAGGGTCAAAGAATAAATTTGAAAACAAAAAACTCTATAGATTATTTGTTAGGACAATATCATAAGAAAGAAATATAGAGTATGGCCCTCGAAATTGAATAATTTTTTACAGTTATATTAGTTTTTTGTTTTTATATACATCGAGATTATTTTTATGTTATTTTCAATATATAACGAGCTTTCAACCTCCGTATATTTACAAAAATAAAGCAAATCAAACATATTAGCTAGGTTGATACTAGTATTTCGATCTGGCTAAAGATCTCATCAGAACCCGAAGTTTTAGAAAAGTTAGAGCCTATTATGGAGGCAGAACTTTAACAAAAAACCTATTAATAATAACTTTCATTTCCATTGCACAATTAAAGGTCGAAAAAACATAATTTTTGCTTTTAATAAAAATTGTATCAAACTTGTAAAAAAATAACTCGAAAAAATAAAATATCTAAATTTTTAAAAGCAGAGCAAGACTTCTTCTCATTAATGGATATGATATACTTGAATTAGTTCTTCGACATTTGCCTCTATATGTATTTTTATATAAAATTAAAAAAAAAAACTGTTATTTGCGGTCCCTGATTTTTTCCAAAATATGTAATCCATAAGAATGTATAAATTTATAAATAAATGAAAAAAAAATATACTCTTAGCTCTCAATAAAGGCATTAAAATATTGTGTATTTGGGCAATACACACATAAATAATGGACGGTTTGTCTAAATATTTGATAGTATTTTTTTTTATGTTCACAAATATATGCGAAATTGTATGCACTAATGCAACCAAAACGTATTAAATTTACAAAATCACACAAAAACACTATGGGCTAGAATTTTAAATTCGAATTTAGTTAAAATGTAAATCCCTTTAAACCTTTATACTGACGAATAATTATGAGTATATAAATTCGACTTATTTTTTATATTATAAAGTTCTAGGTGTTACTTACAAGGAAAATCTCACCGGAAAAACATTTGACTTCGTTGAACAAAAGTTTCTTCCTTGCAATACTGGTTTCATAGTGAAAAGCAGGGATGGAGTTGTCATTTTCTTAGTTACGTGTTACTAAAATTTAATCAAAATAAGTACTTTTCCAACAAGAGGGTAGCTTATTATTTGTAAGTTCAATAAATTAACATTTTGACATAGATACATTCCAGAATACCCATTGACGAAAATATTATTTTTTCAACTTCATCCTTTCCGATTTGCACGAAACTCGGCATACGTTATCTCCTTATTTGTATGACAAAACAGCAGTTTTTAGTAGAAATAGAAAAATTTCCCCTCAGCAAAATCAAAAAAAAAAAGGAAAATAAAGAAAAGAAAAGACAGGAAAAAGGATAAAAGAGGAAAAAATCAGAGAAAAAGAAAGAAGTAAGAACAAATAAAATATTTTGTATGCATAATTAGATGCAATTTTAAATGTCATCCATTGGCAAACACGTGAATTTCATTTCTAACTAGATGCCTTGTTAAAAATATGCATTTTTTCATAATTTATGTACGCGAAAAATATGATCTTAAAACACAATTTTCTTTAAAAATCCGTATTTAAAAACCTATTTTATAGTACAGTTGGACTAACTTTTGTAAAATTTATTTCAATTGCTAACAAAAGAGTAGATAAAAAATTAATTAATCTTAAAACTGAAAATTCAAATTTTGCAAAAAATGGTTTGAATTTTCAAAATCATTGTTACAACGCCCAGAAATTTTTGGAAAAAAAAATTTGATTTTCAAAAAAAACCCCAAAAATATGATAAAAATGGTTTTTGTTCCAAAAAGTACAAAAATGTGCACAAAAAAATTTAATTTTTCCAAAAAATATGTTCTTATGATCAAAATCAGTTAAGAGCAAAATATGCTCTAATAAATCGATGCCAGAATTCGACAATTGTTTCAAGCGGATAAATATCTCATCAATTTTTCAATAGGACGCGCAGGAAAAAACATGATACAGCATATTTCTGGTTGCCCTTATTACATTTTGAACAGCTGTTCAATTTCGATACCTAAATGATAAAAATTATAAGTGAAAAAACAAAAAAGGTAATTACAATCTTGTCTTTGGTAGAAAATTGGAAATATTTAGTGATTTATAAATAAATTTAATTAAATAAATTTTTCAAATCATGGTATATATGAAAAATTTAATCCTCCATAGATATTTAGAACTATGACATTTGTAAAATAAATTTTGATTTGTAACTTTAAGGTGAAAAGTATTTTGAATTATTAAAACAAAAAATGAGAATATTTCGAAGTTCCTTATTAAAACTTCAAATATATTTTTTATTGGAAGTTTTTCCTATTTCGTTTAACTTCGGTGGGGTTAAGAGCTATGAACTCATACCATATAAAGCCATAAAAAAAAATCGAAATTTTGACTTGAGAAAAATAAAAAATTACGAATCATAAGGGACCATGTGGTCCATAGTATATTTTCTTTAAATTTCTGTACAGATATTTTCGAAAAAATGAGAATTTATTAGACTATTTGATTATATTTGTCATTGCAGGATCAAAAAAATGTTTTTCGGTTAGTTTTACAAACTACTTTACTGCAAATGGAGAATTTTATATCAGTCTTATACTTAGAGCAACTACAAATTCCACGCTTTTGCTGAATTCGAAGTAATTTATTTAAGCACGATACTGGAAATATGCATGGTGTTCCTATTTCAGTCAACAACTGCGCTGAGAACTCTTGTTGAGGCCATTTATAATAAACTGTCGAATGCAAGATGTTGCTTTATGAAAGTTGTAAAACATTGGAAGAAGGTGTTCCCAACGGTCCCACAGTTCACTAATAGGAGCAAATTTATCCCTATTACGCTATTATGTAGTCGACTCGAAACATCATCAAAACGGAGCGCACTGGAAATCATATGGAATGTATCTTCAGACATAATTGATAATTTCCAACCTTTATACTGCCCTACGGCACGTATGAGTGCTAAATAATATTAATTAACACTCATACGTGCCGTAGGGCAATACACATATGAAATTAACTGGAACTTCGAAAGTTAACCATTCAAGTAAAACAGTTTATAGATATTTAGATATAATTTTATACAATTCAATGTTAAGATGTATAAATTTATATAGTCATATAAACATAAATATAAAAGCATAAATATTTGTGTTCAATTGTATATAGCTTTGTATTGTTGCAAAAATTTTGATATGTGGGTATATAAAGCATTATATTATTTTATACACTAACGCCCCGGTTCGCGCAGCTTCGATTTGCGTCGTTTCGAAGTGGCGTCGTTTAAAAATTTGCTGTGTCTTCGAAGTATCGTTGTATATGTTTCACTTTGCGTCACATGGCTTCGAAGTTGAGTCGCAAATGCTTCCATTTGCGTCGTTAGCCCTTCTGGTATGTTAAGGCCATTTGGTACAATTATTGACTCATTTCCTTTGTAAGCTTTGAACGGTAACATAAAGTGACTTAATTTTTCAGCTCACGAGGTCTTTTTATAAAACAATGTTATGTGCAGAAATTAAATTTCGTAACCTAAAAGAAGACTGGGAAAAATTAAAAATTACGAATCATAGGCTAAGGGACCATTTGGTGCATAGTATATATTTTTTTTTACTTCTCTACATTTATTTTCACCATATGCGCTTTAGCCAAAGAAAGTGCTAGTTGCCGCAAAAACTCTGATCTCCTACGATTCCGTATATTTACAATAATAAAGTAAATGAAATATATTACCTAGGTGCCTATGATACATGTTTTTCGATCTGGCTAAAGATCTCGTCAGAACCTGAAGTTTTAGAAAAGCTAGAGCCTCCAAAACAGGCAGAGCTTTAACAAAATACCTATTAATCACAAATTTTACTCCATTATTGTCTTCTTATTAATCAAACACGTGGCTAGGGTATTTACTTAACACTCATTATGCCGTTACTAAACTTTAAAGACCAAAAATGTTCTATTTACAGGCACGTAGCTAGGGGGGGGGGGGCTTGGGGGCTAGAGCCCCCCCCGAAATGATTTGACAAATTTAAAAACTTAATACAATTCGTTAAAAAGTAACAATGTTATTGATAAATTTAATATGAAAATATTTATTTTTGACTTAGATCAAATAGGAAATAGTTTTATATGATTCGAATCTTAAAATTTCGTTAGAAAACATCGCCTGCAAATGGGCGGCTATCATTGTTAGAGTTGATTTTCGACAAAAAGCAATAAATAAAACCATTTCATAAGAGATTTCGAAGTCTTTGACTTAAAATATAATCAAAAAATTGTTTGAGACAATGCAAACTAAAAATTAAATATGTCTACACAGAAAAAACTAAAATTGAGTTTTAATTAAAATATTTGTTGATTCAGCAAAAGTTTAACTGAATTCGGTCGTGTTGATGCAATTGTAGTAACAACTAAAATTTAAATAATATTATTTCCAATTACATATACACTCACAATATTTTTTCCGTAAAGACTACTGAATATAACCATTAAATCAATGGAAAATCAGTTAAAAACAGGACTACTTACTTTTCCTTTAAAACAATTGTATTTTGTAGTTTATTTTTAACTGTTGAAAAATTAATTGACAAAATCCATAAAAACAATAGATTTTCGTTTATTTCAATACACAATATAATAAAACAACTTTTTGTTTTAAATAAAAAATTTTAACTGAATATTTTAACTACTACGGAAAGTCCGTTTTTTTTGTTTATTTTGTTTATTGAATAACAGACAGGAAGTTGAAAAATATATTTCTTTGTTAATTTAACTGTATATTCCATTGAAACAACTTTACCGATTAAACTTTTAAATAACTGTTGATTTTTTATGGAAAAGTTCTTGTGAGTGTAGTTTTATTCACATCTATTAAAAATTTAATTGAATATTGTTTACTATTGGGAAAAATTACAAAATTTTAAAAAAATCACCAAAATTGTAAAAAAATCGCCAAATTTCAAAAAAATCGAGACCATTTGAAAAAATCGCAAAATATGAAAAAAAAAAATGCCAAAATTTAAAAAACAATCCTCAAAATTGCGGAAATATAAAAAACTCCCAAAATAAACGCCAAAATTCGAAAAAAATTTAAAAAAAATCACCAAAATTAAAGAAACGCGAATTTTCAACTTTAAACGATTTTTTTAATTTTGGCGACTTTTTAAAATTTTTGCATTTGTTTCAATGTTGTTATTATACGATATAAAAACTGAAAATTATTTTTATACCAAATTCATTTTTAATTAAACAGTTAATTGAAAGTAAGTTTGAAATCGAACAAAAGTTTAATTGAAATTTTTTCCACAATTATTTTTTCTGAGTATTTTGACATAATCTTTTAAAATGGAGATACCACTAAGACTCAAAATTAAGTTTACTTGTGCCGTAAAAGTCGTTACTTTACTTACTGTGCAATCTTTTTATTTAAATTTGATTTGCTACGCACGCATCTGGTAACATAGTTTTCAGTATTTTTTTTTACAATATTGCGATATCTCATATATTTTTTTAATTTTGAAACAAATTTAAGCCTCAAACTTTGATCGATATGCATAATGTGTTAACGTGGTCCAATGTGATTTAAATTTTCTCAATTTTTTTTTTCCCGAGTTAAAACGTTTGCATAAAATAATGCATTATTTTATATACACTTATAAGGTTTTGGCTGCCTGTGCATTTAAGCGGATATAATTATATAAATTCATATATAAAATTAATTTCGTAGAAAAAATTTAATATGATGTCATATATAGTTGCGTATAATTGTATATTGCATTTAGAATACGCTAAACTAATATAATTAATAATTACGTTATATTTATATACCTAGACATTGCAAAATTATATATATTTTGATATTATATCATATTTTAAAAAACACAATTTTATTTTAGATAAAATTGTATATTACCCCATGCAGAGTCACACTAGAAAATTTGTCAATTATATTTTGGATGTAAATAAGTATTACATCAATACAATAGTACAATTAGTTGCATCATTTTGTGTATAATTTTATACACAAAATTTACAGCAATTTTTGTCTTTTGGATTGATATCTTCTTGGTTCTTAACCCTATAAAAAGATTTTTTTCAATCTAAAACTCTAAATTTAGTTTCAACGTTTTTTCCGTGTTTGTTATTCAATGGTGTAGGTTAATAATTCCACAAAATCTTCATTTTCATTATATTATTTTTTATTTTTGAATATAATAAAATTTCCAAATGCTATGGAATTTGTTACAAATTATAAAGTTGTAAACCTTTTGCAAGTGGCTGAAGTCTAAAAGGATTAATAGATATTTCGGATTTTCATGACTTTTTTATATTAAAAACAGGATACAACTATAGCTTATTTTGTATATATCAGTATCAGTTCAGATATAAATTTATACTGCTATATAAAATCGTATTAAATTGTATCGCGTCATTATTCGGATGTTATTTAATTATTTTGCCCATTTCTCGGATAAAACTGTATTAAGACTCATATTAAATTTCGTATGATTTTATAAAGCATCATATTAATTTTAATCGGGTTATTAGAAGTTGAAACTTTTTTACTTTTTTTTACATTTATCAAGTTTTAGCTACCCTAGAGTTATATTAGCACATAAAAATATAAAGTAACGCAATTTTATTTTTCGCGGTTTTCAAAAAGTTTTCCGCATAATCCTTTTTTTATTTTATTAAACTAAAAATTAATATTTAGCTAAAAATTTAACGTAATTAGACAATAACGATGCATATCCAACTTAAAGTACACAAACGTTTTCAAATTTGACGTGTTTCGCGGATTGTGATCAAACAGATTAAAGCGTTGTTTCGCGATATAGACATCAAAATTCCCAAAATAATGAATACAATAAGTAAAAAGTGAAAAAAATGCATTTTAAGGAAATGCACTTTATGCGGGAGGTTTTTGTTTCAAAATGACCTGAGAAAGCGATTTCTATTATTAATACATGATTGCCCATTACGTGTAGGTAAAAATTTAGCAAGCAAAAAAAAAAAAAAAAAGCTGTTACTCTAGTGTGCAAAAAAAAATATATAATCAAAATAAAAAATCGAAAAGCCCCCCCCCCCCCCCCCCCGAAACAAATTCCTAGCTACGTGCCTGTCTATTTATATAAAAAAAATTTAGTTATACTCTGGCTCAAGAAATATTTTTACTGTTAACACATTTTTTTGGAAACTCCTGGAAAACCAATTCTGGTTTTTAGAAGAGAGCGTTGGAAACGGCTTGTTTAAATAAAGGAACACACAACCCTTATAACATGCGTAACAGATGCTAAATTTTCAATTTTTAGAATTAAATAGTACACTCAGGAAACTTCTGCTTTATGTAGTTGTTTTTGCTGTAATACAGTTTCTTTATTTTTAATGTAAACGTCAGTCATTTGTAGAACAAATTCAATTTTTTACTAACCTTGTAGCTCATTTAAAAAAAACAAACCATATCAAATGACTGTTTTATGATTTTACATTCATTTTTTATAGTCGTTTTTTGTTATTTAAGAAAATAAAAAAAAAAATAATTATGTTTATTTTTTGCTACCATGTGGTTCATTTTTACTACAATTGTGGTTCACTTTTTGAACATTAAAAAACAAATGACAATGTTAGTTGAATTTAATGAAATGCTAGTCGTCCTTTCTTTAAGTGAAATTTCATTTCGTATTGACTACAATTGCTGTCGTCTTTAAATTCATAATATTCTTAGTGTATAGTTAGTATACGCAATATACTTTTACCACTGATCCTGTTTTGTGGTTAACAAAATGGTTGTTCTGAAATTGATGAAGGACTAAATAGAGAGATTTATCTTTCATTAAAAAATATATCGTATTGATCCATAATTCCGACCGAACAGCTATTATTTTTTTATTTATTTTGTATAACAAAGACGTGTAAAGATTGCTGTTTATTTCTGATATTAAAAAAATCTGTTGGGCTTGTACTTTAAAATTTGGGAACAAAAATTTGATTTTCTTCCTCGATAAATGTTTTTTTTTTGTGTTTTACCTAGCGTGTTAAATAAATTATATGTTCCAACTTCAGGTTCATAAAAAGCATACATTTTTACATATAACATTATTTTTTTAAATTAGTATTTATATATTTTATAAATAAATTACAAGTAGTACTTAATTTTTTTGAAATCAAAAATCTCTAAAACATTTTAGTTTTTTTTTAATTTTTTAATTTGAAAAATTTATGAGATAAAATTGTATAAAATTATATATAATTTGATCATATTTGACAGACCCATTTTTCGGATCAAACTATATGAGATTAGATCCCATGAGATCAGCTTATGTATGGCATTTTTTTATATCAGCTGAGATGAGATGTTTAGTTATATATGATTATATCGGAAATTTTTTCGTCGGGAAAATCATTTGTAAGTCATATTTTTTTTTGTAAATCATGTTCCAAATATAAAATATAAAAAAGTATATACATTATATAAACAATTTAGTTTTTTGCATGGAAATAATGGATATGGTATTTTACAAAAAATCTAGAAAATTAAATGATATTCACAGAAAAACCGAAATTTAGCTCTTTATAAAAAATGTTAAATTTTCGATTTATCCATTTTTACAAAATTTTTAAGTGGGAAAACAATTTTATAAACGCATCTAAAAATTGCATTTCATAAAACATACATTTTTTGATATGTATTTTTTGTTTATTGCTGAAGTGTAAAAAAGGACATCCCAAAGAGGAAAAGTGAAAAAGAATAAGAGAAATCTAATAACAACTTTCGAATGTAGATCTCTTCAAAATTCTATACTTATAGTTTTTTTTGAAATGTGAAAAATCCACAGACAAAACAATCGAGGCACGGTGTATGATTTGGCCAGTCCAGCTGAACAAACGTCGGTTTTTTTAACTTTCAATTGTAATAAAAATTTTAATCAAATATGAAAAAGGACTTCTCATTGAGCTGGAAAATACAAAAAGTTGTCAAATTTGTCAACAGTAACAAAATAACGATAATTTCAACTTGAATATTTTTGAGTGAATTAAAAATATCAATAACACTTACAAAGTGAGTCTCCCGATGGGTTCTCTCCCATCACTTGATATCCGCTATAACAATTTTAAACAATTTTCAACTTGAACGCACATGTTTTTCTACACTTCATTGTGCAATTTTAAAAAGCGCAATATAAAGTATAATTTTCTGTAAACATAAAAAGCGAATAACAAACAAGTTTGAAAAGAGATTTTTGTAAACGGTAAGGAATGAAATCCGGATAGGGACACGCCTACATCAGATTGCTTTTCACAATTTGTTAAATAAGTTTTGGGACTTTAGCACATTTAATTACTATAAATGCAATTAATGTTTATCCCGATGAAAATAAATTTAAATAACAAATATGCAGGTGCTTGTGCAATTTAAATGTAACTGACACTAATAGAAAACATACGATTTTCCATTGTTGATTTACTTGAATAAACGTCACTACATTGCTAGGTCTGTCAAAAAAACAGAGTAGTATTTGGAAGATGACAAAGCCAATTGTGACAATTTTTTGTTGTTGTTTTTGTTTTTTCTTTGATATATTAAATTTTGAATCTCGCTCCTAGAGGAGGACAAGAAATTCTCATTGAGTTTGTGATTTAACATAACAAATATCTCTAGAAATTCGAATAACAAAGTCCCCTGAAGATTTCCTTGGGCAGGAATGAAATCCGGATAGGGACACGCCTACATCAGATTGCTTTTCACAATTTGTTAAATAAGTTTTGGGACTTTAGCACATTTAATTACTATAAATGCAATTAATGTTTATCCCGATGAAAATAAATTTAGGTAAGAATTTAGTTCACAATTTTAATAAAATTAATTGATTCTATAAACAAATATAATATATAAAACAAAAACTTTGAAAAATTTAATTTCATTCCCTAGTGTGGACTTTTGATATGTTTTCTTATTATTTCGATTTTTTCTAAGTTTTAGTCGTTTTTAAATGTTTAACGGTTTACATTAACGTTTCAACATATTTCTCAACAAAAATAAAATATCGTTAGTTTACCGCAAATAAAAAGTTAGCATTACTTATGATAACACTTTAAGCAACTTTAAATGACACATAAACGCTTTAATATCCAAAATTAAAATATATTTTACTTTAAATATAAATATTTGTCGATCGTACTTAATATTATACAATTTTTAATTGCATTTTTGTTTTTTTTTTAATTTTTGTCCTAGTGTGGAAATTCTGAAAAATGTTACATACTCAAATAAAAATTCTGTAAATTGTAATCGTTAAAGATTGTTTTGCTAGTATTATGCCAGCAGATTGTTTTGCTAATATTAGCAAAACTTGACAGTAATTTTTTAGTAAAACTTTGGTAAACTGTTAATGGATCGACTTCAAATTAATGGATCAAATCAAACAAACTTTGTACCAGATATTAGTTATATAGTAAAATAGTAAAAAAAATTCATTTACCTAAGACATTTTTTATGAAATGATACAAAATCTATGAAACATTTTTCTTCAATTTTTATAAACTCTTCGTTGTATTTATGAAAACTTCGTAAATATGAAATATTTTTTATTATATTTTATATATATATTATATTTACAAGGTAATTTCTATTCTCTAGACCAATTAGTAAATGTAATTAAGGCATCAATATCGAATGCAAAACAAAAGAAAAACAAACTCACTTTTAAAAATAAATGGTTTAATTATAAATGCCTAAAAGCAAGAAAAAAATCATTTGAGCTTTTAAATGATTTTAGAAAATCAAAAAATCCGCAGGATAAAGAAAAATATCTTCAAGCCAAGAGATGCTATGTTAATGAATGTAGAAAGCAAAAGAGAATTATTATGTAGAACTTAATATAAAAATTAGTAACACAAATAATTCATAAAAGTGGTGGGAACTAGCGAAGGAAATACGAGGAGAATGCTTTAGAATGGGTTCATCTATACCTGCAGATAATTTTAAGGATTACTTTCAGAGTTTGTTGAAACAAGCAATAGAATCTTTGGATATGCAATTTGCTCCAACATGGTACGCAGATGATGATCTAGATAGAGCGGTAACAGTAGAAGAAGTTAAAAAAGTCCTGAGTTTAACAAAGAAAAATAAAGCCCAGGAGAAGACAGAGTTCCGTACGAAATGTTTCAAAATGCGTCTGAAGAATTTATCATCGAATTAACAAAAACTTATAATATCATGTTTGAAACTGGAAGAGTTGATGAGAAATTTGTACAAAGTATTATATTTCCAATACACAAAAAGGGAGATCATAATAACCCCAATAATTACAGGGGGATTTCATTTATGAATTGTGCTGCTAAGGTGCTAATGGGAGCTATTCATGCAAGACTTACAAGCTGGATAGAAAAACATAATGTTTTAAATGAATTTCAAGCTGGTTTTAGACCTCATTATTCAACGATCGACAATATATATTATTTTTCAGCCTTAGTTCATTTCAAAGGTATGGAAAAAAAGAAGATATACGCATTTTTCGTAGACTTTAAAGCAGCCTTGATAGAGTCTCAAGAAGTTCCTTAATTTTTAAGCTACATGGCTTAGGCATTTCTACCAAAGTCATTAATTTTATAAAAAATGTATATAAACATACAGAATCTGCAGTATGGACGGGAAAAGAACTATCAGATTTTTTCGATACGTACACAGGAGTCAAACAAGGCTGTCTTTTATCACCATTGCTGTTTACATTGTACCTAAATGACCTGCACGAATATCTAGGAGGTGGCTTGATGGTACAGGAGATAAATGTACGTTTGTTACTCTACGCAGACGATATTGTAATATTGGCAGACGATATATCTGTTTTACAAAGAATGGCTAATAATTTGGAAAGATATTGTGAGTTGTGGAACATGGAAGTAAATATGAGCAAATCGGAAATGATGGTATTCCGTAATGGTGGTAGACTTGCAACACATGAAAAAATATTATACAAGGGTCAATATGTAAAGATCGTAAACGAATACTGTTATCTTGGAGTAATCTTGACGCCAAAAATGAGTTTTACAAAGCACCTTGAAAAAAGAAATACATCCGCGAAGAACAGTATAAACGCCACTTGGAAAAGTTTTATGGGAAAAGCAAACATAACACTTGAAACAAAGTGGAAGCTATTTCAATCCGTGTGCCGTTCTATACAAACATACGCAGCTCAAATTTGGGGATGTTGGTTATTTGACGAAGTGGACAAGTTGCAACGTTATTTTATAAAAAGAATACTTAAGTTACCAGATTTTACCCCAAATTATGGTTTGAATTTAGAAACAAATACAGAACTAAGTTATTTTTATACTCTAAACCTTCATATGAACTACGTTTTTACAATGATACGTCGATACAATGAAAACAGACTACCTTACAGACTTTCAGTGCTTATTTTAAGAAACAACATTTTTTGGTCGAAACAAATTAATGAAATAGGCAGTGAGTTTAATATAAGATTTGAAAATATGTCTGAAGAAGAATGGCTTTCGAGAGGTACCCTGTTATTACAACAAATGAAAAACAAACCCCGTGCACAAAATGCAAGAAAAAGCTTTAAACATCAGAACCCGTTTTTATAGATATTTAGATCGCAGTAAAGGGAGAGATTACATTGAAACATCCAAAAACCTACACCAAATCACAATAATTTTCAAAACCAGATGTGATATTTTGCCATTACGTGCCAATACGTTTAGTAGTAGTGACAGAAAAACGTGCAGTTTATGCAATACTGGTGAAGATGAAACACTGCAGCATTTCATTGCAACGTGCCCTATACTCAAGAATTCAGAAGCAGGTATTTAGGTAAAAGTAATTTTAATGAAATTGAACTCATAAATATTTTAAATGGTAACATTGCTAACGGATGGAATAGGCTATATAAATTTGTTAATAATGCATTAAATTATTGGAAAACGATATTAGAAGAATTTGTATAATTACTTAGTTTAAACTTAGGTTGTTAAGATATATTTTTATAACAGACGACTATAAGTCATTGTTATGAATTACCTACCTTATTTATTTTCATTTATTAAATAAAGATTACAATACAATACAATTACAATATTATATTTTATTTTATTGTGAAATATTTGAAACTTTTTTAAATGAATGTAGTTAATATTTAAGTGTATCTATGCACTTTAGTTCCAAATTTTCCCTATCATGCATCTAAAGGGTGGTTAAATTTCAAGGGCCGATGTTGATTTTGAATAAAACACAAACTATTTAGGAAATTATTGTAATTTTATTTTATTATGATATATTGGTATTACTCAATTATGTATGGAACAAAATATCGGCCAAATGGGCGCCGCGACCACGGCGGCACACCTCCATCCGATGGTCCAAATTTTCGATGACGCTGAGGCATAATGGAGGTTCTATGCCGTTAATGTGCCGTATTATCTCATCCTTTAGCTCTTGAATTGTTGCTGGCTTATCGACGTACACCTTTTCTTTCAAATAACCCCAAAGAAAAAAGTCCAACGGTGTCAAATCACATGATCTAGGCGGCCAATTGACATCGCCATTACGTGAGATAACACGGCCATTGAATTTGTTGCGCAAAAGAGCCATTGTTTCGTTAGCTGTGTGGCAAGTGGCACCGTCCTGCTGAAACCACATATCGTCCACATCCATATCTTCCAATTCGGGCCATAAAAAGTTCGTTATCATCTCACGATAGCGAACACCATTCACAGTAACTGCCTGACCGGCCTCATTTTGGAAAAAAATACGGCCCGATGATGCCGCCAGCCCATAAACCGCACCAAACAGTCACTCTTTGTGGGTGCATTGGTTTTTCGACAATCACTCTTGGATTCTCATTCGCCCAAATGCGGCAATTCTGTTTATTGACGAATCCACTGAGGTGAAAATGTGCCTCATCACTGAAGATGATTTTCTTCGAAAATTGATCATCCACTGTTGCCATTTCTTGCCACCATTCTACCCATTCACGACGTTTGGAATGGTCAAGAGGCTTTAGTTCTTGAGCCAATTGCACCTTGTAAGCGTGTAAATGCAAGTCTTTATGCATAATGTTCATCAACGACGAGCATGAGAGGTGCAATTGTTGGGCACGACTACGAGTTGAGGTGGACGGCTCTTCAGCCACACTATCGCGAACAGCAGCAATATTTTCTGCAGTACGAGCTGTACGAGCATGCACTTCTGTTCTCACATCTTCTACAGACCCGGTTTGCTCGAATTTTTCCACGATTTTTGCGATTGTACGCACATTTGGACGATCAAATTGACCAAAAAAATCACGAAGTGCACGATATGCATTTTGATTTGAACGCCCATTTTCATAATAAGTCTGGATAACTTTAACACGTTGTTGGATTGTGTATCTCTCCATGGTTCAAATTGAGTAAGTCTGAAATAGAGAAATGTCAAATAAAATTCGGAAAAAAACTTGGCGTTTAGGTGTGGTTCACATTCAACATCGGCCCTTACAATTTAACCACCCTTTACATCAAATAATTTCTAGCTTTAAAAAAATGTAGTATTACTTAGTGAATTGGATTTCAAAAGTTAATAAAATTATATTAGTTAAATTGAAAACAGAAATTAGTAAATTATATACCCGACGAAAAAAGTTTATATATAGTGGCACATAGATTTATATAGTGGTATCTTATTATATATGTGGCCATATGTAACACATGTATCTACTTACAGCTCATACTTATTTTTACGAACATTTCTAATAGTTTCATTCATTTCTAATAATAAATACATACATTTCAATTCTAATTTCTAATAGTCATATATCTTATATTATATATAAGTTGGTATTTTTTATTTCATCATATATAATTGATATAGCTATATATCAGATCATATATACTTCCATGTATTATTATACATAAGTACATATAAAACAGTAAAACCAAAATTTTTCTATAAATTTTAAAATTTTCTTAAAATGATGTTACAATTATAAACACTTAAAGACTTAATAATCAAACCAAAAACTACAACGTACAATAACAACTTTCTATGATGCATCAATCAAAAGCTAAGACAGAGATGAGTTCATTTTCCGCAGACACCTAAGAGACCGGTTCAGTTGTTTCAGAAATAATTGGAAAACAAAATGACGTTATAGCTATGAAACTCAGTGTATAAGTCAAAAGGAAATCATGTCTAATTTTCGAATTCATTGATTTATATTTAATTTTTTTTTTAATATTTGCAACGTGAAATAATATTGGAGCGCGGATTTTCAAAGAATTTTGTGAAGATTAAATTGTATCAAATTGTATAAATTTTATAATTTAGATAGCTAGATCAATTTAGATAGGATCAAATTATATCAAATGAGATCCCATGGCATCTCATGAAATAAGGTTATGTATGACATTTTTCGGATCATCTCATATATGATGTAATATGAAATTATATATGTGTCGGAACTTTTTTCATAGGTACCATAGTACTTTTGATAGCGTAAATATATTTAAAGAAGAACTAAAGCATTGAGTTTTCCATCCCTGCTTTAAATAGACTAAACCTCAAAATATAGCTTTTGGGTAATCTGTGTAGTAAAAAAATGTTTGCCAATATTTTTTACTACATAACTATAACTAAAATAAACATTGATTATAACCAGCAACATCTTGTAACAGTAGCAACACCACAGAAAAAATGACAACAACAAATATACTAACAACGACGGAAAAAAATTGGTAGCATTATTTATACATGTTACTTAGTTTATGTTACTCGTTACCTGCCAATGCTCTCTGTCAGTAAAGTGTAACAAATAGATGCGTATCGAAATATTTGTTTTTAATAAATGTCAGTGGAAAGGTGTGTCTGTGTATGTGCGTATGCGTATGTATGTAGTATAAGTGTTAGACTAATCTTTACTAATACTTTTATACTTTTATGTCGTTTATGTTCAACAATGGTAATCTAGAGCGGCAGTTGTGTAAATAAATAAAATTGATCGTTTAAAATAAAGTGATTAAAAATCTTTACTTGGTATTTTTTATAATATTTGGAATTTTTAACGTAACACAAGAATTTCCTTAAGAGTTTATCAATAACGTTTTTAATATTATATATGAGAAATTTCAAAAATGTTGGATTTTTTTAGGAAAAATATATACAAATATGTATTATTCGAAAACATGAATACCGTTTTGTTTATATGTTGGCCGATGCTACCGGAAATTTAATTCATCCGCATTAATCATTTAACTTTAACGGAACACGAATTTTGGCGGTTTTTAAAATACATTTTTTATTTTTTTTTGTATTAATTAATAATCATATAATTACAAATGACATCCTACTACCCTAACCTAACACTAGCTACTATGGCTTTTGGCGCGTTGTACCGAAAACAGATGCGGGCCTCTGTTGGGAATCGAACCCACGACCCCCGTACTGATATGCCAGCACCCTACCAACTAGCCTACCAGGGCTCACAATTTAAAATAAATTAAAAATATTGATATTCAAGTTTTTACCTACATTAAGTAAAAGTTATATCTTATAACCTGATGAAAATAGTTAATCGTTTTATTTTATTCGTGAAGATGTGATAAAAGAACCAATTCGTACCGGAACTTTGATAATCTTACTTCAAAAATATGTCCATTATATGCTGCATTACTCTAGCGGAAAGTAAATTATGTTGAACATACAATTTTTGCTTTTTTTTAAATTTATAACGAGCTTTCAACCTCCGTATATTTACAAAAATAAAGCAAATCCAACATATTAGCTAGGTTGATACTATATTTATTTTTACGTTCCGCAAATCTGGTCACCATTTTTTTAAGTATGTAAAACAGAGACAACATATTGTATATTGGTACTATTTTTACACATTGCATGGAGTTCCAGTTCGTTTACGAAACGTATCTGCTCGAGTAATGACGATTTTAAAAACAGTTTGATGGTATTTTAATTAGCTTTTCTTTGCTTTTTTGCCATCTTGTTGACCAAACCTATGAAAATTAGTAAATCTTTAGGAAAAATTAAGGAAAAACTCCATATTAAATTTGTAACCGGTTTGTCGACCTATTTTAAAGCATTACTCTAGCCGAATTGTTTTAAATTATTTGTTTTCACATTAACCGAAATATAATCGATTAATCGAGGTATTGGTTAATCGATGAATCGGTTAATCGAGGAATCGGTTAAACTGTTAACCGGATAGGAAACACTAGTATTACACACAAATTTTTGCTACAGAAAAATTTTTATTAAAAGAAGTTTATTAACTAGCAAAAACTCGTTACTTTTATGTACGTAAAGAGAATTATAGTATAGTATAATATAGAAATTCGTTAAAATATCATCTATAATTCATGCTGTCCTGAAACACCAATAATCCAAAATTTTTAAAATAAATGGATAAAATACTCATAAATTCTCTGAGTTTTTTAAAAATTAGTACTTTAAACTTTTAAAATTAAACTGATCCGAATATTTAAAATTATAACTATCGAAAACGTGTGTAAAAACATTTAAGTACACGCAGAGAAATAAAGTGCCAACCGAATTGAAAAGTGTATTTTAGTGGTAACAACTTATCAATTCAGTTAGTACAACGATATTTACTTTCACAATTAAATTAAATAAAATTGCATATTAATTATAGTATAAATTGCAATTGTCTGA
This sequence comes from Delia radicum, assembly GCA_021234595.1. Classification (NCBI taxonomy): domain Eukaryota; kingdom Metazoa; phylum Arthropoda; class Insecta; order Diptera; family Anthomyiidae; genus Delia; species Delia radicum. The sequence continues at coordinate 75,952,377 of CM037851.1, forward strand.
AAAAGACGTTAAAATTCAAACTCAAACAAAAATCAAACTTTGCTCTCTGGCAATTCTTCCCTAACTACGTAAGCGCCATCTATCGAACATACAAATATACAATCACTTACAACATATGGGAAAACAGAGGACATTAGAGTGAGGTAAGTTTCTAAAAATAGAACTGTTGTGTTGTTGGAGTTGTACTTCTGTGATTATGTATGCAAGAACAAAAACACCGTGTATTGAATAAAACTAGTTTTAATCACAACAAAACTCGACCTGACGATAGATCAGAGGGCTAAAGCGCTCCGTCTAACGTGTAGTGCGAGTGCATGTGGCATTAGAAATCAGTTTATCTATACCACGGTCAGTGATTGCACAGAAAAATTTCATATAGACGCAATCGAACAAATAAAAACATAACAAATATTACATTATTCAAAAAAACAGGGTCACTGACGAAGGTTCAATACCAGAAACTACGCAGTCTGATTCAGAAAAAATTGAAAATTTGCAATGTAGTTATGATTTTTAGAAAATACACTAATTCTTCTCTACCACGCCCTTTCACAATATTTACATTAGATTTCTGAATATTATTGGTATTGCATCTAAAATTCCATTGAATTAATCGACCTTTGTTGTCAAAACTAATGTTAAGTTGTGCCAACCGACTGAAATTCGTAATAATCGAATTGGAGTGGCAGTATCTGATTTTCAGTTGGAAAAAAGCTAAACTTTTCTCTGTGTGTATTGTTCATCATTTGTGATAACAGATTTGCTTTTGTTTATAGTAATATTAAGATTTATAAATGATAAATTATTTTTTTCGTTTCCATTCATTATATTAAAAACTGTATTTAATTTTAAAATATTACCTACTCCAATTTTTTTTTTAGTGATAAATTGCATTGAGCAATATGTCCTTGTTCACCATTATTCTCTATTTTTGTTAACAACTTCATTTCGATGTTTTTACTTCTGGAAAATTTGTAACTCCATATTATAGTTTTTTCAGCTGGTTCAAAATTTTTTAAGTAATATTTAAGATACTAATTATGTAAGTAATTGAAATAGTACTTACTATTGAGAGCGCCCACTTAAATGAACTAGAATACCCAATTGCAAAAAAATACTGTAAGATTGACGTTAATACATTTCACTGCAGTGGGTTTTTCGTACCTCGTATTAGGTACGAAAAACCCAAATTCCTTCCTACTTGTTCATGACTTTTGTATAGATTTTTATAGAATTTAAGTAAAATTTTAATTCAAAGATTAAAAAATAATTTATTCCAACCGCTATTCTCTTTCCTATTAATTTTTTAACTTTTTGTTTAGTCAATATATCGCTCATTTACTGCAAGACTGACATAACTCAAATAACACGGTTTTGCAGAAAACGAGTTTAAAGTTTTCAGTCCATATCTGCCTCGCTCGACCCTTTCTCTATTTATTTGGTCACGTTTTTTTTATTAATAGGATGTTTTAATGTATTTTTCTCTTAGTGAGAGTTGTGTGGGAATTCTCTAATTATCGAAAGACCCGTGAGTAACACAGTTTATCCATGAAGTGTATACGCTTTGCATACACTTTAAAGAAAAAATAAAATATATTATCCTCTATCTCGAAAAGTATATGATATTAATATGAAATTTGTTCACAATATAGAGCATGATATAAATAATAAATCTGCATCATTAACTCAAAATTCGCATTTTTTTTTTTTGACTTCTGACAGTCTTGTAGTAAATGAGCTATATGTTGTCTTCCATAAACTTTTTAAGGATACCTCATAAAATTGAGCATTTCATTCTCCCTAAGGCTAATTAACATGAGTTGTTGCGTCCCATAGTAATGATTCATTTTTAACATGTTGTAGATTATTGTGTGACAATTTTTTATTTTGGCTTTTCAACTTTTATTACAAATAAAACATTATTTTTAATATATTTAATTTTTTTTGTTGTTGTATGGATACGCAACAATATTGATTGCATTTAATTGTTTTTTGCCTTCCAGGCAAACACGCGTGTTGTGTCGTTTTTTGTTTTAAAGATTTTTTACAAGTTGCAGCTAGTTTTTTTTTCTCAAAAAATTTATAAAAAAAAAACATTAACAAAGTATTTTTACAATTTCCTTATCTTTGTGACCATTAGACATTATTCAGTATTCGTTGGTATCTATAGCAAAAGGCCAACGAGTTACACGGCAGTGGAACATAGACTTAATAATGAAAATTGTTAATTTGTAGTATCCATTACATATAATGGATTTCTACGAATTTTTAGTTGTTTCCATTTAACTGCTTCTGTTTTATTCATTTACCGCTGTTGCTGTTGAAAGCGCTGCCAACTTTGACGATTTGTCTACATTTTGACGAATTTTTTAAGTGAACTATGATGAAATGACGATTGACGATTTTACAAAGGTAATTTTAACAAAAATTACGATTTTTTAAAATTTAAAATTTTGATCAAATTATCGCAATTTTTTATTTTTAATTGTCTATAATTTACGCCAAAATTTTCAATTGTCTTTTTATTTAAAACATCTAAAGAAAATATAATAAACTGGTTTCAAATCTCAAAAAAATCCTTAATTTCACAATTAAAATATTAACTATGCATAAACTTCATCATTTTTAAAGATTTAGATTAGACAATTTTAACTTTATATAAAAAATAACTAAAATTACTCCTGTGAAAAATCAGGCAATTTAAATTTTAGAGTGATTTATCTTAAGCTTCAAAATCTCTGATAAAAGACTGATTTTCCTCGTTTCTGATTTCTGCCTTATTTTGTAAATCCGAATATCACAAAAAAAATGAGACTGGAAAATATATCGCTGATATTATCTTTTCTAGTCCGGGTAATGATTCGGAGGCGTTTATAAAAGAGCTAATAATAAAATGGAATGAATATATGGCAAAATTATTACTAATATCTTGTAAATATAATTAACTATAATTGTATTCAGGAAACTTCTGCTTTAAAAATATGTAGTTGTTTGGGTTGTTATACAGTTTCTTTATTTTTAATGTAAATGTCAGTCATTTGTAGAACAAATTAAATTTTATACTAAACTTGTAGTTCATTTAAAAAAAACAAACCACATCAAATGACTGTTTTATGAGTTTCCATTAATTCTTCAAAATAAAATAATACATATAAATATTTATTTATTTTGAACGAACGTATGTGGTTAATTTTTACTACAATTGTTAGTTAATGACATATCAAAAATATGTGGATAAGCTTAGATTATGCTAAAATTCTTTTTTTTTTAATGTGCCTACACGGGCTTCGAAAACGGGCCTCCAGCTTGTCAGTCAACCACTCTCCCAAATAAGCTATCTCAATATGTTATACTTGATAACAAAAATAATAAATGACTTGCTTGCACAAAATGTCATTACTTTCCAGCTTACAAAATACCAAAAAAAAAAAGTTATATATGCACTTACTAGAAGTGAAAAAATAATGAGTCTAAAACTAGATTTTAAAGAAAAATTTAAATCACTACTTTTTATTGAAAATAATTATAAAAACAACTACTCATGGGTAAAGTATTATTTTTTCTATTGAAATAATGGGAAATTTAACTACTTATTAGTATGTCCTTATTATTTGTGAGAAAATAATGCAGATAATAAGCTAGTGTTTATACTGGTAGTGAGCAACGTAATGATATATCATTACCCTTTCTTCATTGGTTGGTTTTGCAATTGCGATTTGTTGCTAAGTTTTCCATTCACAAAATCACGTTATTAACGATTTTTATTACAAAAATTTAAGATTTTTCAATAAGATGGGCTGGCAGCACTGGCTGCAACAACTATTGCTCTGACTAACTTGTTGCTGACTACTGTGTATATTTTGCTGCAGCTTGCCGCTACTTGAAATACGTATATTGTTGTTGTTATTCTTATTTCTGATGATGATTGTTTGTGATGATCATGTTAATTGTTCCATACGACTTATTTTTCAAGTAGGCTGGGAAATCATCATCAGTTTTATTATTTTTATAAGTCAGTCGTATGTTTGTTAAGTTAAGACATCATTACATATTTCAAATTCTAACTAACCATATAATAAGAATTTGCAGTCTTAAATATACCCCAGAGAGTGAAAAACATGAGTTTTAGAGGAGTTAAATATTTTGTTTACATGTGCTAAAATATGATGTTAATGTTTAAAACAACTGTCATTTACAATTTTACTTAATATTTATTCATAAGTTTCTGCAAATAATGTTAATGTTTACTAGTTACTAGCGCTTCAGGTGATACTGTTCAAATGAGAATGCATTTTTTAGTAAGAATACAGTTTAGAATGATGATCAGGAAAGAAAGATTTTAACTATAAAGAATATATAAAATGAATGATTTGCTCGAAGTATTTAGTATTAAAGTTTGTAGATTTTTAAACGACACTATTATTACATTAGGTGATCCAAATATCGGATATTTTGTACATTATCCGGCCTTAGGAAATATTAGATGTATAAGCCATTAAATTTATTCACTCGGTTCGTTTGGCCAAAGTTACAACTGATGCGACTCATCTGTTTTCGACTATAGAATAACTTCCCATTTATAAGTGAAACAAATTTGATGATGCTCTAGGGTGTTATTATGCACATAGAATAATTAAAAACAAATATAATTTCATTTCAAAAGAACCGCTAATATTTCATTAAATTTAACTTTTATTTTCATATGTTTTTTGACCCTTACGCACTATTACTGAATGTTCAGTTCAATTTAAAAAACAGTTAAATTTAAAATGTACACACTGCAGTAGTAACAAGCGGGACATTATGACGCTAAATAAAATAAACCTCAAAGGAAGTCAACACAAATGTTTTATTCCTTTGTTTCTACATTACACAATAACTAACGACAAAGTTAAAATGACTGCAATGACTAGAGACATGCATATCGATTGAAAAAAATTAGAAATATCCAGTGTAAAATGTGTTTTTTTATACAGGTATATAACTTTAAGTTGGCAACACTTTTTTAACAGGCGGTCATTTTGTCAGCTGTCAGGTGATTTATGTTTAGTTAGGTTTGGCATTTCCACATAAATAAATAGACTGACGCCTGAACAACGCTTCCAAATTTATTTTGAAAATCATGGTTCTTTAATTTCTGAAATCATTTTTTATTCAAATATTTATTTTAAATAGTTTACCACAATGTGTGGGTTCAAAAGGCGGAAAATACCAAAAAAAAACTATGTAAGTTTTAGTTAAATCTTAGATTTTTGAAAAAATATAAAAAAATGTTATGATTGCGTTGGGTGCGGGAACTTTTTTGTCGATCGCGAAAAAGTCAGAATATAGGTTTTTATATTTTTTCATAGCCGTGTAATGCCATGCAATTTTTAATATTGCAATTTTGGTATCGAAATTTTAATACTCATATTGTCAATATATAACTTTTAGATTTTTTTTTTGAGGAAACTGTATTAAATTTTGGTAAATTTTATTTTATTTTCACATAACTTTAATGTGCTTGACATAAGAAAAATTTTGATACCAAAATTGCCCATATAAAAACATCCGCCAAATTTTGGTAAATCGCGAACTTAAACGAATATGAAAAATGTTAACTTACTTTTTTATGTTAAAAAGTGATTAAAATATATTGATGTGATTGCAAAATTATTATATTTTTATTCAAAAATCTGCAAAAAAAAAAACATTTCACGGAATTTGCACGTGTAAAGTTCATGCTCACTAATGTCTTATACCCCGTTGGACGAGTCTTCGCAAAAGAAAAATTTTGGTACCCATATTGCCCATACTAAAAACATCCTCCATTTTATGACTTCTTTTATGTCAAATAGTGATTAAAATATATTGATGTGACAGCAAAATTATTATATTTTTGTGCAAAAACCTTAAAAAAAATTACATTTCACTGAATTCCACCTGTATATAGTGCATGCTTCTTCATGTCATCTACATCGTTAGACGAGTCTTCAAAAAAGCTTTCATATGATGTGCATAACTTGTATAGTGTAGTGGGTTAAAGTCGAAAATTTTCGAAAAAATCAAAAAAAATACCTTTTTTAAAAACGGTCCAGCTCATGAACGGCGGCCTCTAGACCACAAATATTTTGGGAATAGTCATAAAACAAACTAATTCACATTTTCAGAGGGGCACTTTTTTTACTTTTTTACGCTCCATAAAAGGCGAGTCGGTCTAATATATATATTAGAGTTCGTTTTCAATTTTTTTTTGATTTTGATTTCTGGATATTATCACTTTTTAGAAGTTTTTTGTATCAATAAAAATAATGGCGTATTTTTTGTTTTTTTTTCATTCCAACTCCCTACCGTGCCTATAGGCGACTCAAATCGCGGATTTTGGGTCCCTTTTCCCATACAACAAACATGGCTAAATATATGTCAAATCTGACTTCAGTATTCGATTCTACGGGAAAACTTAGGCCCATAAGCTTTTTTTTAGTTTTTGGAATGCACCAGAGTGGTTAAAATATTTTTTTTTGTTAATATACAATTAAAAAATAATTACATTTGAGAAAAATGGAAACACAGTTTTTTTGAAAAAAAAATTATTTTTCAACATAATCTCCTTTTAGCTCAATACACTTAGTCCAACGTTGCTCCAATTTTTGTATCCTTTCTAAAAAATTGTATTTTTCGAGGTCCATAATATAGGCATTTCTTGGCCATATGGGGTCGTTTTTTTTAAAATCCTCGTTAAATCGGTCCAATAAGTTGGCATAATATTCGCCGTTTAATGTTTTCTTCTTTTGAAGGTTATCGCTGTGGATTATCCCGCGTGCATCCCAAAAAAAACTGTTGTAATCACCTTATTGGTCACGATTACGCTTATGGCCAATTGAGAGCAAACGCGGCAACCATCTAGCAGACAGCTTTGTTAAACCCAACTGATCATTTAAAATCGAAACCACACTGAAAGTCAGTACACCAACGCATAGGAAGTGACGGAACTTGCTCAAAATTTGACAGTAGTCTATTAACAGATGGCACTTGATGGGAGCAGTGTTGCATTACATATAACTACGAAGGCAGTTCGAAAAGTCACGGACTTATTGATCCGCCCTCGTATTTCCTTGGTTTGGACACTATTTTGGCAAAAAAAAAATTGGCTGCATTTAAATATCGGGAATATTTGCTGGTTTGATATGCGTACTAAATTCGCCACAATTATTAACATTTTTGGCCTAATATGCACACCTAATCGTAGAATAAAAAAAATAAATAATACAAAAATCAGATTCTTTGTTATTTGTCAGTTTATACGAGTATTAAACCACATTTAGTGTTATATAATTAACGCTTTTTGGGCTAAAATTTTTGAATAAAATTCATCAGAACTAAAGTAAACAGTAGAAAGAGCAACTAAAAATTGGTTAAAAAAAAGAAAATGCACAAAAATGTTGAATTTCCAAAGTCTTTTCCGAGATATTTTAATGCGAATAAAATTTAGCCTTCTGTAATTTTAACTGCCAGTTATTCTGAACTACATAATTGCCTTAGTATACATATAAGTATATTTATAACTCCAAAAATCGGTTTAAAAATATTTACCTATGTTAAGAAAAGCTATAATTTCATGCAGTGCGTTTGTTTTCAATAAAAGCCTGCAGCAAAAATTTACAATTGTTGAAAAAAACATAAAAAAAAATACTGCCAACAATTATTATAAACTCTAAAAATGGTAAAGAAATACAATAACTGACAAAACAAATGAGGTCGATACATATTATTTGCAATTTATGTTGATATTTGCGGCATCATTCATAGATTAATGTAAATCTTTTATATTTTTTGATTTAAAAGACGCAAAGTCAATGTAAATTTTTTTGATATTAAAAATATGATACACTTAAAGAAATTATAGGGTAAAATACAATTAAATTATTAAATTGCAATAAATGAAAAATATAAGCTTTTATTTAACAAATAATAAATCTGATTTATAAAAAACACTGAGCACGTCTCGTCCATAGATAACTAAACCCAAAAGTGAGAATACCAAAAATGTTTTGCTTGATTGCACTCACAAGAACTTTTCCATAAAAGTTCAACAGATATTTCAAATTTTACTCCGTAAAGCTGTTTTAATGGAATACGAGAGCGCAATAATAAGTCAGTGAACTTCCCTCGTAGTTATATGAAAAGCGACACTGCTCCCATAAAGTACCACCTGTTAATAGACTACTGTCAAATTTTGAGGAAGTTCCATCATTTACTTTGCGTTTAACAGCTGTTCAAGACACACAACCTCGTGGATTTATTTAAAAATCGAAAAAAGTGAATTTCGAGTGCTCATTAAACATAACAACAAAGCTTGCCAAATACTACGGGGACTCTGCATCATCGATTTCAATGGTAAAAAAGCGGTTTAATGACTTTCGTTGTGGTCGCACAATTACAAATGACGCTGAACGTTCTGGACGGCCAATTGAGGCCAATACAGTCGAAAATGTCGAAAAAATACACGATATGGTGTTGGCCGATCGAAAATTAAAAGTGCGTGAGATTGTTGTTGCCATAGGCATTTCATATGACACTGTGGTTTCGATTTTAAATGATCAGTTGGGTTTAAGAAAGCTGTCTGCAAGATGGATGGCGCGTTTGCCCTCAATTGACCATAAACGTAATCGTGTGACAACTTCAAAGGATTGTTTGGAGTTGTTTAACAGCAATTCGAATGAGTTTTTGAGGCGTTTTGTAACTGTGGATATAACATGGATCCATTACAATACTCCGGAGACCAAGCAGCAGTCTAAACAATGGGTTTCCCCGGGTGAACCAGTTCCGAAGAAAGCCAAGGTAAATATGTCGGCCAATAAGGTGATGGCAACAGTTTTTTGGGATGCACGCGGGATAATCAACATCGATTACCTTCAAAAGAGAACAACAATAAACGGCGAATATTATGCCAACTTACCGATGTAACGAGGATAAAAAAAAACGACCCCATCTGGCCAAGAAAAAAGTTCTTTTTCATCAAGATAATGCACGGGTGCACACGTGTGCAGTCTCAATGGCAAAATTCCATAAATCGGGCTACGAATTGGTATCTCATCCACAATATTCTCCGGATTTAGCAGCCAGTGGCTATTTCCTATTTCCAAACCTAAAGAAATGGCTCGGTGGAAAGAGACTTAGCTCCAACGAGGAAATTATTGATCAAACAAATGCATATTTTATGGACCTCGAAAAATCCTATTTTTTTGGAAGGGATACAAAAATTTGATAAACGTTGGACTAAGTGTATTGAGCTAAAAGGAGATTAGGTTGAAAAATTATTTTTTTTTTTTTTGCAAAAAAAAAACGGCAAAAATGTTTCGCTTGACTACATATTTGAGTTGTTGCAGAACAAATTTGCGATATAAATAAAAACTTCGATCGAGCACTTTTTGCAAAAATTTGGTTTGAGTTCGCAAGATCCGAAAGCACAACGAAAACACAACTAATAATCAAAGTTATTCCTGAAGAAAAATTAAGTAGCTGTAAAAAAAATAGTTTTCAATATCGAAAATATTGAATTTTTTTAATAAATAATATTTACCGAAATGACTGCAAAATTTTTCATCTACTAAAAACACCAGGCTGAGTTCAATGGTAATATTTTTTTTTTGCAGTAACGCCCATTTAATTGTTAATGTTTTCAAATTCAAAGTTTTTGTACGATTACCTAAAAGGTGCTTGTAGAATGAAATGGTCATTGCTGAAAAGCTTGTTTAAGTAACTTAGATTAGAATAGATCAGAAGGCACTATGCACCGCGAGCAATGTAGGTCTTTTGTGCTGCCTAAAGTTACCTACAGATTCAAGCTACCTATAAAGCCAATTATCCTATTAGGCAAAATGTTCGCGATGTCGGAAGGCGAAATGAAGCAATCACCAAGAAACCTAAGTCTCCTATCACAAAGCCTGGGACATTCGCAGAGAACATGCTCCGAGGTCTCAGACACCATCTTAAAAATTACATGTAATTTTATATAATTTCCAGAGATGGGAGGAAAAAAGACATACAAAAAAACATTTTATTTCATAGCTATGAATATTTTTTTCAACTTAGTTTTTATCAATTCTTTATCAAAGAAAAAATATACATTATTTGGAACCAAATAAAACCCGAACATTAAATATTTCCAATAATGTATCTCCTGTTGCCATTTCCCAATACGAAATCAAAGATTTCATAAAATACAGTCTTAAGAAATTTTTTCCGTCAAAAGCTTGTTCAAGATAAGATTTTGTTAAAATTCTGTAAAACAAAATTAAAAAAATATTTAAAATCATAGATTGGTTAAAAAAATATTTGTATAAATTGTTCCTTGTATTGAAATAAAATATTAATTAACCTTCTCCCATTTCTGGATAAATAATATATAATATTTAATAATATATAATATTATATATTACTAGCTGACCCGGCAAACGTTGTTTTGCCTTTAAATTTTATTTGTATTAATTAGCTGACCCGGTAGACGTTGCCCTGCCTAAAATTTTATTTAAGGCTAATAACTTTTCTAAAAATAGCCGAGTTTAATTAACCACAGATATTTTCATATAAATTTAACATCCCTTACTATAGTTATCACTAAACTTTGACTACATTGAGATAAGTTAGCTGACCTTAGTTTGTATATGATCGTTTTTAAAATTAAAAAAATGATAATTGAAATGTGTAATACATTAAAAATAAGGTAACAAAATTAAGTAAAAATTTCGTGTCAATGATATATTTTTTTTATAATAAAAAGCTGAGCCCGGTGTGCTTCGCTACCCCCATCATTATGAAATAAAATAAAAAGTGTTCGTATAGTTAAATGAATGCAAGGCATGCAAGCAAAGCTCCCGCTTGCTAAAATAGAATAATTTTTCTTTAACCTGCCAATCGGAACCGTTGTTGTAATTAGTCAAATAGACGCGATCAAAGTTAAAACTTTAATGGCTGCAAACATAGCTCCCGTTTGGTGAAATAGTATTTATTCTTAAGACAGCCAATCATACCTGTTCTTAATTAGTGAAATGAATTGCCATATATATTATTTGAAAAATAATACATTTGTACAGAGGACAAAAAGATTAAAACTTTTAAGCAATATGGGACGTGAGCGGGGCGTGGCATATGAAACGTTTATATCTACCTTGGCTGGAGTATAAAATGTGTATACAATTTGAATTAATTTTGTTAAAAACTATATTGAAGCAATTACATAATTCAAAAAAAGTGGGCGTGTAATAGGCATGATTTCGCCTATTAATCATGCCAGAGTTCCAGTTAAACGCTGTGAAAATTTCAGGAAGATCTGTGCAGAGCTCTGGTCTAATATAAGGTACAAACAAACAAACAAAAAAATAAACAAACACACATTCCATTTTATATATATAGATAGATTGAAAGCAGATTAATTATAATTTTAGGTAGAATGGGGCGAAAAAGGGGGATTTGGTAATAAAAAAATGTATGGCCTGTAGATAAAAAGTGTATAAAACTTTGGGTAAATACATATTACAAAAAAAGTATTTTGTATAGCAAACATTGTTAGTGGTATAAGTAAGTATCTGAATTAAAAAAAGGGGGCGGTGAAGTGGGCGTGGTTCATAGTTATAAGGCGACGTTAACAGTATTAAGAGCAATATACTACCAAATAAAAAAAAATCCGTTGGAAGGAACAAATTTGTACAGAGAACAAAAAGTTTAAAACTTTCAAACAAAATTTGGCGTGCAAAGGCGCGTGAAAGGGGGCGTGGCGTAAGAAATGTTTATTTCTACCTCGCCTGGATTATAATGTGTATACAATTTGAAGCAAATCTGTTAAAAACTATATGGGAGCAATTACATAATTTTAAAAAATGGGCGTGGTCGAAAAAAAAAGAACCCTATTAATCATGCCAGAGTCCCAGTTAAATGCTGTGCAAACTTCAGGAAGATCGGTTAAGAGGTTTGGTCTCCTATAAGGTACAAACAAACAAACAAATAAACAAATAAACAAACACACATTCCATTATATATATAATAAGTCGTTACAAGATTTTAAAGGAACTTGAACACGATTTCCAATGACACCAGATTTATATGGAACTGATAAGGCCTTTTAAGAGAATAGTTAAAAAGTCTTGTTGAAAACAAAAATACCACAATTTAACTCAGCGTTGACTTTGATTTTACAGTCATTTCTGCTAATTTTAATTATTAAAATAATACAATCTTTACGATATTGACAACCCATGTTTTTTGACTGCTATTGCAATGCAAATTTTAAAATATCACATCTGCATTAGTCCTCAAGAATAATTCTGGTCACTGTTTCGAGGAAATTGGGAAAAGGTGCTCTATCGAAGATTTTGATTTGTATAGAAAAATTGTTCTGAGACAACCCAAATCCATAATCAAGAAAATATTTGTGTGTGTGTGCACTTTTTTGGTTAACTCCTCTATAGACCAGGCATGTGGGATACTCATAAGTAGGACATCCATAAATTTGAAACAAATTTTTGCAAAAAGTGCTCTATCGAAGATTTTGATTTTTATGGCAAAATTGTTCTGAGACAACCCAAATGCATAACAAAGAAAATATTTTTTGTGGCCCCACTTTTGTGGTTAACTCGTTTATAGTGTAGGCATGTGTGATACTGATAAGTAGGGCTTCCATAAGAATTATAAAAACAATGTTTTAGACTCTTAGAAAAAGTAAAATATAAAATTAGCCATTAAGATATAGTTTATGTTAGTTTCGATATTTTTTTTTTTTTTTAGTAAAATTTTTAGTACTAGGAAAACCAAAAAAAAGCTATTGCAACAATTTGAGCAGCTCTTGACAAAAATTACACGTTCGAAAAATGCCAAAAAAAAAGAAATTAAATAAGTAGTTTAAGAAACATAATATATGTTTAATTTTATAATTTTTTACTAAAATGGTAATTACGAATAAATAGTGTCCGACTGAGTTCATATTTTCGGGCTTAAGCTGAAGCTTATTATACTCAAAACAGCGCAAAAACAATTTACACACAATTTTGTGTATGATAACGCTTTTGGCTTAAAGCGGTAAAATGCGTGGGCATAGTTCATCAAATACTCTACCGCTGTAACTCAAAAGAGATCAAACTGCTCTCGTCGATTAATCGGACAAAGAAAATTAATCCAAAACACTGGTCGGACACTACACTTAGAATACTATGTAGGTAAAGACTACTGCAAATATAATTAAAAACAAATGAAATTTCACTTAAGAGAGGATGACTTACATTTCAGTAAATTCAACTAACATTGTCATTTGTTTTTACTGTTCAAAAAATTACTAACAACTGTAGTAAAAATGAACCACATGTTAGTAAAAAATAAACAAACATTTAATTTTTTTATATTTTTAAATAACAATAAACAACAGTAAAAAATTAAAGTAAAATCATAAAACAGTCATTTGATGTGGTTTGTTTTTTTAAATAAACTACAATGTTAGTAAAAATGTAATTTGTTTCTACAAATGACTGACATTTACATTAAAAGTAAAGAGACTGTATTACAATCCAAACAACTACAAGTTTTTAAAGCAGAAGTTCCCTGAGTGTACAATTCATATTACTGTTTAACTTTTTCCTACATGCTTTGAAACTTCGCTAGTTCATTTGAAGGTTCATTTGAATGTTAGAAAATTAAATTGGGTTATACATTTTTTAAACGTAAAATCAAATTTCGAGAATTAAAAAAAAAAATTAAAAATAAATTGAATTGTTAGAAAATATTTGTTTTTTAAACCAATATGCTAAAAAAAACGCTATAACAAATATGGGTTACATATTTTTTATTTTCAAGATCAGATCATGTATTTAATACAGGAAGTAGTTTCCTTCACGTCTCATCAGGAAAGTAATTACCTTAAAATGCGAACATCAAAATTTTTATTTGTTTTTATCATAAAATTTTGTTGTCTCAGAACAATTTTGCGATAAAAATCAAAATATTTTATCAAGAAATTTCTCTGCAAAATCTTTTTTGTATTTGCAAACATTTTAATTTTCCTATTTTTTCGAAAACTGTGCGTGAAACGAAAAGCCGTTTAGGACCAAAATTATTCTTGAGAAATACTATAATTAATATGTCATACTTTAAAATTAATTTTTTTTTTACTTATAGAGCAATTCCATATGAAAACGATCATAATTGGCAAATTTTTGGACGACCCCTCTCCGATTTTAAAATAAATAGTCTCAATCGATTGCCCAGCAAAAAATAATGTACCTACATATTTTTTTTTTTTTATAGTGACTGGTTTAGTGGTGGTGTGCACCACTGTCATGTGACAAAATTGAAGAATTCTTCATAAGGGACCTCATTGAAAGTTGTTTGAAAAACTACTAAACTAAAAACTACTAAAGCGATCGCACGAGTGATAGCTCGTTGGAAAGGTATTGAATCAGGCTTTAATTGAAAAATAAAATTTTCCTAATTTTTCTCAGAAATTTACCTTTTTTCCCATGAAAATTAAATTTTCCATTGAAAATTAAATTTTCCGATTTTCCACAGAAGCAAACTTTCAATGAGGTCCCTTATGAAGAATTCTTCAATTTTTTAAAACAACTTTCAATGAGGTCCCTTATGAAGAATTCTTCAATTTTGTCACATGACAGTGGTGCACACCACCACTAAACCAGTCACTATAAAAAAAAAAAAAAAAAATATGTAGGTACATTATTTTTTGCCGGGCAATCGATTGAGACTATTTATTTTAAAATCGGAGAGGGGTCGTCCAAAAGGTGATCGCTTTCATATGGAATTGTTCTATAGCAACATTTTTTTTTTTGCAGTGTACAAGTAATTTTGATTTTGTATTCAATGAAGTTATTATAGTTGTATTTTTCTTAATATATTTGTTTATATTTCTTAGAAAACAATTATATTAAGACATGTCTGTTTGTATATTATTTAAAGGCGGGTGGTAGATTAAAACGGAAACGATGATTTTTAAAAAGATTTTAAATACAAAATGAAGAATATTTATTTATTTGTTTTTAGTATAATTTATTTTTATTTTTTTTTGTTGGTATTATTATTATTATTATTATTCGGCGGCATGGTTGATGAAAGAGT
This sequence comes from Delia radicum, assembly GCA_021234595.1. Classification (NCBI taxonomy): domain Eukaryota; kingdom Metazoa; phylum Arthropoda; class Insecta; order Diptera; family Anthomyiidae; genus Delia; species Delia radicum. Next base: position 75,967,473 of record CM037851.1, read on the forward strand.
ATTTTGCTTTTAATGATATGGATTAATTTTGATTTGTCTGCGTTTTACTCTTTTGATGACAATTTTAATTTTTATAAATGTTTTTTATTATCATCTTTGTATATTTATGATGATGGTATTTGAGTTTTTTTTATAAAACTTGTTTTTTTATTTATTTATTTCTTTTTTAAGTTTGTTATTAATTGTTTTTAATACATAATAAAAAAATTCTTGAAATGATATAGTATTAAATTTTAATCAGTTTTTTTTTTTAATTCTGAAATAACCAAATCAGGTATCAGTTACAATTGAATTACACGTCTGGATGTAAAATAAAACGTGTTTTTTTTTAGAGTGTCAGAACTTTGAGTTGGTATCACTGCTTTATTTGACCACCCATTTAATAGCTGATAGTTGCTTTTTGTTCAGTTTGCTTTGAAATTTCATTATGAATCGACTTACACCAGATCAACGCGTGCAAATTGTTGAAATTTTTTATCGAAATAATTGTTCTATTGATTTTGAATTTCCATTCAAAATTTTATTTCCGATGCAGCCCATTTTTGGTTGAATGGCGTTAGTAAATAAGCAGAATTGTCGCATTTTGAGTTAGGAGAATCCATCAAAACCGATGATGATCAGAATGTTACTGTCAATGGTGAACGGTATAGGAACATGATTCGAAATTTTTCGTACCTCAATTACGTGGCATTACTCTGGCTGATATGTGGTTTCAACAGGACGGAGAAATATGCCACACAGCGGCAGCTACAATTGATTTACTTAAAGAAACTTTTGATGAAAAAATAATTTCACGTAATGGCCCAATTAATTGCCCAACAAGATCGTGTGATTTAACCACATTGGATTATTTTCTTTGGGGTTATGTTAAGTCACTTGTCTACGATGATAAATCACAAACAATTGATTCAACATTCGATTCAACATTCGAAGAGTTATCGGCGAAATTCTTCCGCAAATGCTGCGAAAAGTTGTTGAAAATTGGTGTTCCAGATTGCGGCTTCTACGCGCCAGCCGTGGCTGCCACAGGGCATAAATCATATTTAAACATTAATTCATAAAATTTTCTTTCGAATAAAGCCCGTTTCATTGATATTAAAAATATATTTCCTTGTTTTATTATGCTTTAAACTTGTGTCACTCTATAAAAACACCCGATACTTAGTGCATTGCAACTGTCTATATTGATTGCAAATTTTTATTATCATTTATATTAAAAATAAAAAAATGTGTTCTAGAATAAACTGTTTGGTGTAAAATGTGTTTATAGAAATTTAAAGCTTAAAAAATCTATACATTTTTATTTTCGTTTATATACCACTAAACTCGTGATCATAGTTTTTGTCTATTTTATAAAAAAAAAAAAAAAAATTTAACGATTGTGTTGGTGTTAACAATGACTTGTTTTATATTAAAATCAAATAAAAAAAAATTTTAGATATAAAAATGTTTAGAGATATAATATCAAATTCTCTATAACTATTTTATCATTTTGTAAATTTAAGATTTTATTTAAAAAATTGTCTGTTATGTTTTTATTTATATATATTTTTTTTTTTTGGGAGATGCACGCTTAATTTTTGCGCAGGTGTTAGATAAATATCAAAATAGTGCAAAATCGTGCATACGAAATTTGTACGTGATTTAATGTTGTAGGAGTTACATTAAATAACAACACCAAACACTAAATAACTAACAACATAAGAAAAAAAAAAACACCAACTAAAGACTGACATTGGCAAAGATTGTACAAAATAATAAATAGAATTCTAAGCAATACACCCTAAACCCGATTTCCATGCCAATTGTCCAGCTCAGAAGAAAATCAATGTCAAACTTTCAATATTTAGTCTACTGTAATATATTTTATATGAGCTAATTCAAAAATGTTCGATACCTGTTAAAACTGACTTCAAATGCCACTTAATGCCTCTCAAGATTTTTTGTTCTGAGAAGAACTACGGACAGGATAAAGTTGACTATACTTAAGAGCTATACATGCAAACTTTCACGTTGCAAACGATTTCACCAAAATAACTGATGGCCATTTAGAAGTCAAAAAAACTAAAAATGACTCGAAAATTACCTACACGATAAAAATATTAATATGATGCAACAAAGAAATTCACCAAATTTGATATAGCCATATATGTAATTGAAATACAAAATGGATATATTACATTAAGTTTGATATAATTTGATACGATTCAATCCTGTGGTTATAAACAAAAAATTAATAAATTGAATACAAGGGCCTAGATATTAAAATTTAACTTACAATTTAAATTAACTTACAATTTAAATTTAACTTACAGATTAATTTAAATTTTATATGCTTAACAATCAAACATTTTTATGTCAAACTAAAATTTTTGCAGTCCCGAGTAAATGAAGTTATATAGAAAATTATATAAATTTACATAGACATATTTGATTATATATTGCCACTTGTGGTACTATATTTGAATGGATATAATTATGTATAACTTGAAGGTTTTCAACAATTTCAAATATGCCATCATGTATAACAAAATATGAATAAGTACACTTAGAATACTATGTAGGTAAAGATCTCTGCAAATGTAGTTAAAAGAAAATGAAATTTAACTTAAAGAAGGGACGACTTACATTTCAGTAAGTTCAATTGTTTTTTAATGTTCAAAAAATTACTAACAATTGTAATAAAAATTAACCACATGTAAAAAATAAACAAACATTTATTTTTTCTATTTTATTAAATAAAAAAAAAACTACTACTGTTAAAATGAATGTAAAATCATTAAACAGTCATTTGATGTGGTTTGTTTTTTGTTTTAAATGAACTACACAGTTAATTTGTTTATTTTCAACAGATTTCAACAGCTCATAATACAAACACCCTTCTGATCCCACCAAATACAGAGCATTACCTTGGTGTCATGGATATTAGGCGTTGATTTGGCTGGTTGGCCGGGCTTTACGTATGACTTTTTGCGCTTGGTTTTATCGTAATGTATTTATTTTGCATCACCAGTAACAATACGATGCAAAAATTACTTATTTTTGTAGCGTTCAAGCAGCATTTTGGACATGCAAAATCGCCTTTCAACGTCTCTCGGCTTCAATTCATATGGGACCCAATTTCCTTTCTATTGAAAGAATCCCAATGCTTTTATGTTAAAATTCCTCGTCTTCAAACTTTTTCTTCTGACCAGGTCTCTCCTTGTCTTCTGTGTCGAAATCAACACTTTTGAAACGCGCAAACCATCGTTCACAAGTTTTTTGAGTTGGTGCATGTTGACCGTAAGCTTCTACCAACAATCGTTAACTTTCAGCAGCCGTTTTCTTCAAATGAAAGAGGGTTATCTTATACAATCCCCGCAAAACAACTTTTATAGGCACAAAATTCGACGGCGATTGCAAAAAATGTGTGTTTACACTTTGGCGTCTATCGAATACTGAATTAATAATGGCAGATGTTTATCCTCCAAAATACCATATTTGTTATTATTGACACAAACCATATGTTATAGTTATGCCATATGCTGTCCAAATCTACATTATAACTTGTATACCCAATATATCCCGAGTAAAAATAATATTATATAATCTTATATAATGTAATCCAGTTTTGTAAAATTTAATATTGTTAAGTATGACATTAGATATAGAAATATACATTTTGCTTGCCACTGCAATTTTTTCGTAAGACGGCATTTTTTATTGTATCTTACAATACGTTATACCATACGCTATTACACCTAGAGAACAACAGGAATAAGTTTCATAAATTTTCGTTCAATGTAAAAATTTCATCAATATTAATGAAACAATTCATTAACAAAAATAATAATAATGACCATATCATGGTCTCTATGAGTTTTCGCTACACAAAGCTAATGAAATCCTAACTAATACAAAATATTCTTCATATATACAGTGAAACATTTCATAAATATGATGAAGAATTTCGTTTGAGTGTAGAAGTGCAATATATTATTGGCAATAGTATTGGTAATGTATTGCCGCATGTAAAAAATATATATATATTTTTTTTATGTTGTGGAACAGAAACGTTTATGTGTTGAAATCTATCACATCCTACTCAAAATTTGAATATCAACTCAAAAATTTTCATTGATAATAACTATTGAAATTATCTTAACCGTACGATGCATACCCAACTTTTTCTACGAGAACACACCCGGGATACGTTTGTACCTACTACCTTATCTTGGCATTTTCTAATGTTTAAATGGTCCAATATCATTATTATTTTTAAATGCATATATTAATATTTTACAAATGTTTAAGTTTTTGTTTTATGCAAATATTCTACCTGGTTCAAAAGATATAGTCAAAAAAAGTTCACGGGCATGGGATAGCCAAATGTTGTGTGTGTTTATTTAGGTGTCGAATTTGGAAGCTCGTAGCTCCTGAACCACTGCTCCGAATTGCATAAAATAGCCTTTAAAAGATTATAAATTATTTACTATGCCCTAAGATAAGCCGTTCCAGAGTTACAGCACTGCAAAGTTGCAATTGGATACATTTGTACCCGGGTGCGTGTTCTAGGGTTAAATAGACATCACATTTTAAAATATCAACCTACAAAAATGTTTGCTTGACATACACATTTTTAATTGTTAAGCATATCAAAAAAAAATTTAACTGTACCCGAGTAAAAATAATATTATGTAATATTACTTAATGTGATCCAGTTTTGTAAAATTTATAATATTTAAGTATGACATAATGTTTAGCAAGATAGAATTTGACTTGCCACTGGAATTTTTCGTAAAATGGCCCATTTAATTGCATCTTACAATATGTTATGAAATACGATATTGGACCGGCAATAAATATTTGGATTGGCAGAATTAAATTAATATATGGGATTAAACAAAGCAAGAAAAACCAGGGTACGCCGTTAAAATCTGCGTAGACGAAATAATCAAAAGCAGTGGTCGGTACCCTTGTTTTAGATTTTAGGGTTCAATGTTTTAGCGCTGTTTTATTATAAATAATATAATACAAAATGAGTTTTATTTTATAAAAATTTCAAAACGATTTTATTTTTAAGCGTGACAGTTGGCTTGGAAAACCCTCATAATTACAATACTTTCTTTCAATAGTTAATACTATTTATTTTGTATTTTTTTTTTTTTTTGCTTAAATCTCTATTTAATTTAAATTTTAATTTATTTTATATTAAACGAAAATTTCAAAACAGTCTTTACAAAATATTCTGATTCTGTAACATGACAAAAAGAAGAAAAAAACTTTAACTTAAACTATTGCATTTATCATTTTTCTATCTTACAAAGCTAAGAGTACCAAAAAAAAAGAAGCTTAAAATTGTATAAAATGTTTACATATTTTTAGAGATTTAAATTAAAATCTTAAAAAAAAAAAACATGAAATACGTGTTCAATTTAAAAAACATTAAATTGTTGGTTTTAAAATAAAAGGAAATATAATTAAAAATACATAAAGTTTTTGTTCGGTTATTTTTTTTATAATAAAAAACCGTTTAGATTTTGAATTCCCCAATTTTTAAGTGTTAAACATTTTTGCTAATTTTGTTTTTGATTTTTTTTTATAGTAGCTATTTTGTTGTCATTATTGTATAAAATAGTTATTGTTAGAGATAATTTATGTCTTGCCTATTGTATGGAATCTTTTATATTAAAATGTTTATCCGACATATGTGGCACACCTTTTGCGCATGTGCCTTTTGTTGATAAATTATTAAAAAAAAAAATAACGAAAAAAATAAACAAATTTTGATTGTATAATTTGCCTAAGTTCTTTTGAAGTTAAAATTAAAAAATTTATTGAATAAATATGTTATTAATAATAGTGTTAATAGCGACACATGTAAATAGTTATGATATTTTTAATACAAAAACATATATCTGTTAGACAAGAGTTCTATGAAGTCAATTTCGAATAAATACTGCTTTGGAGAAGACAATTCTCTTGAATATATACAGTGGAATACGATTACAACGACCTCTAAAGAATGGATAAAAACTGTTTGTTGTGGTCATATGCAGTTATAAACGTAAAGGGTGATATTCAGCAACATTCTTTTAGGCAACAGTGTTTTTGGCAGCTCAGCTGTTTTAGTGTAACATGTTACTGTTAAACATGTTCAGTTTGGTCTATAATATAACCATGAATCGACTTACAAACAACAAACGCTTGCAGATTATTGAATTTTATTATCAAAATTCATACACGGTTAAGAAAGTGCATCGTGCACTTCTTCCAATTTATGGTCAGTTTGGGCAAATTCTGAGGCGGCTATTCGGAATCTTGTGACTAAATTTCTCACCAAATTTACATTACTGAACATTAAACCAGCAACACGCATACGTAGAGTGTGGACAGAGGAAAATATAGCAGCTGTATCCGCCAGTGTTGTTGATGACAGTGAATTATCGACTCGGCGCCTTTCGCAGTCATTGGGCCTCTGTTACTGCACTAGGTGGAAAACTTTGCGGAAGGATTTGGATATGAAACCTTTAAAATACAGCTGGTGCAAGAATTGAAGACACACGTCCTACCATAACGGCTAACTTTTGGTGAATGGACGCTGGCAAAGTTGGATGAGGATCCCCTTTTTTATCGAAAAATTGTGTTCAGCGACGAAGCTCATTTCCGGATGAATGGATACGTGAACCAGCAAAATTGCCGTATTTGGTGAGAAGAGCAGCTAGAAGCATTGCAAGAACTGCCAATGCATCCCGAAAAATACACTGTTTGGTGTGGATTATGGTCCGGTGGCATCAGTGGACCGTACTTTTGAAAGACTACGAAAGCAGGAACGTTACTGTGAATGGCGAGCGCTACCGTGCGATGATTACACTGGACTTGGGTGACATGTGGTTTCAACAAGACGGTGCCACAAGCCACACAGCAGGCGACACAATGCCCCAATTGAGCAGTTTATTTTACGTTTGGGGCCGGAAAATTGGCCGCCTAGATCGTGCGATTTAACGACTTTAGACTATTTTTTTGTGGGGCTATGTTAAGGCTCATGCCTACAGGGACAAGTCCGCAAAGGTTGACGCACTGGAAGACAATATTTAAGAAATTATTAGTGAGATACCGGCCGATATGTTGGATAGAGTATGAAAAAATTGGACCCAGCATATGAAGCGTTTGAGGCGTAGCCGCGGTCAACATTTACATGAAATCATCTTTAAACATTGAATTATATAGACCGTTCTATCGACTCAAATAAAGATTTCAAACATTTCTCAAAATGTTAAGTGTTTTTTTTTTTAATCAAATCCGAAAGCTCTTAAAAAATTACCCTTTATTTTCAAAACTTATACGTGTTATATCTTTTTTATAAAACAACCCCTCTCTAAAATTTTACTACGTATAGCATTTATGCAAAACTAAAAATTTTTAAACCGTCTTAGTTTTCACTATAAAAAAGTTTTCGTTTAAATTTTCGTCTATTAAATCTGTAATTGACAAGAAAATTCTTGGATGTATCTTAAAACGACAACAAAAAAAAATAATTTTTAAACAAACTTGAGGTGAAATAAAACTTTTTAGAACGGCGGTTCCCACCAACTTTTCCTTCACGAACCTCTTGACACATTTCTACTGGTTCACGGACCCCAAAAGAATTATTTTTTTTATATATATAAAAAAAAATGCAAAAGTAGCGAGACAAACAGAAATTGAATTATTGTTGATTTACTTGAATAAACGTCACTACATTGCTAGGTCTGTCAAAAAAACAGAGTAGTATTTGGAAGATGACAAAGCCAATTGTGACAATTTTTTGTTGTTGTTCTGGTTTTTCTTTGATATTTTAAATTTTGAATCTCGCTCCTAGACGAGGACAAGAAATTCTCATTGAGTTTGTGATTTAACATAACAAATATCTCTAGAAATTCTAATAACAAAGTCCCCTGAAGATTTCCTTGGCAGGAATGAAATCCGGATAGGGACACGCCTACATCAGATTGCTTTTCACAATTTGTTAAATAAGTTTTGGGACTTTAGCACATTTAATTACTATAAATGCAATTAATGTTTATCCCGATGAAAATAAATTTAAATAACAAATATGCTGGTGCTTGTGCAAATTTAAATGTAACTGACACTAATAGAAAACATATGATTTTCTATTGTTGATTTACTTGAATAAACGTCACTACATTGCTAGGTCTGTCAAAAAAAACAGAGTAGTATTTGGAAGATGACAAAGCCAATTGTGACAATTTTTTTTTGTTGTTTTGGTTTTTCTTTGATATTTTAAATTTTGAATCTCGCTCCTAGACGAGGACAAGAAATTCTCATTGAGTTTGTGATTTAACATAACAAATATCTCTAGAAATTCTAATAACAAAGTCCCCTGAAGATTTCCTTGGCAGGAATGAAATCCGGATAGGGGCACGCCTACATCAGATTGCTTTTCACAATTTGTTAAATAAGTTTTGGGACTTTAGCACATTTAATTACTATAAAATTGAATTTTTGTTGTTGAAGTTAAAGAAAAAAAACATTATAAGAATCAAATACAGTAAAATCTGATTATGATACACTCTGAGAGACCATACAATTTAATACTGTAAATTTTGATTTCATAAAAAGTTTTCGAGGTGACATGACATAACCCCAACGGACATAATCAAAATTTCCGGTATTGGTATTATGTCCTAAACCGAAAAGTTATATACAAAGTTAATAGCGGTTATAATCCTCAAAACGGTCATAATCCCCATTTTGGGTCTATGTTTGCGGACATAAAACCCATTATAGGAATTATATCCGCTATGAAAGTGACCATAATCGCAATAATATTTTTTAAAATTGTTTCTTCTCCATTATGACAAATATAATTATATTAAAATATCTACTACATTTTGAAAAATTTTTATGAATTTGAACCTAAATATAACATTCGAAATACATTAGTTTTTAACCCACATTGTCAAACTATTCGCAAATGTTGATTAAAGACACTTTTAAATAAACGAAACATTTTCGATAGTTTCACCTTGCGGCTATAAACAAAGAGTATATACAAACAGAGAGACTGCACTTCCCACGTTGTTCAGCAACAAAATACCGAACTCGGGCAAGCAAATGAAACATTTTTTTTTAAAACTACAGGCCTCATTACTTGTTACTTTCTGTTGTCGTTCTGTGTCGTTCTGATCTGTAGGTAATATTTTGTAATTACTTTTCCTGTGAAAGGATAAGCTGTTTTTAAAAATAAAAGAAAATCCAACCAAAAACCTTCAAATATTGAGAAAAAGATTTCAGAACAAACTAAAGGCAGAATTAGTTTGTACGTTCTGTTCTGTTATGAATCAGCTGTTTTGTTTATGTTCAATTGAAAGTCTGTATGTGTGGTTAGATTTCACTTTTTCGTTCTGTGCTGTTGCGGACAAATCTGTTGAAAATAGAATTGAACGTTAAGTGACAGCCTAAACTGCGTATGTATTAGTTTGTTATGAAATCTTTTTCTCAATATTTGAATGTTTGTGGTTGGATTTTCTTATACTTTTCAAAACAGCTGATTCCTTTGACAGAACAGAACGGCAACAGAAAGTAACACCTAATGAGGCCTTAATACATACGCAGTTTAGGCTGTCACTTAAAGTTGAATTCTATTTTCAACACATTTGTCCGCCACAGAACAGAACGAAAAAGTGAAAACTAACCACACATACAGACTTTCGATTGAACAGAAACAAAACAGCTGATTCATAACAGAACAGAACGTACAAACTAATTCTGCCTTAAAAAATTATTGCAACATGTTGATAAAAAATTGTTGCTTAAAACACTACCTTTCATTTTGCTTATATTTGGCTAGTTTCTAGTAAAAATTAATATATTTTAATTTTATCTTGCTGATTTTATCATTAATATTTGAAATATTTAAAAATTTTATCAAATTATTATTCAAAAACATGATAAAAATTACTTCAAACTTTTAAATTTCTGCAACATGTTTACATTTGCTCGGTGCGGGTTTATGAACAAATAAAAAGAGAGCAGATTGAGACACTGAGTATTAGGAAAAACCACTGCTATAAACTGCTTATAATATCTTACTGTCATACCTAAACAAGAGCGGCAAGCGTTTTCTAGCTGTCAAAAATTCTCATGCCCATACAATTTGTATGTAGCATCCCAAAATAACGCGGCGGCAAAGCGGCGTCAACTCTTTGCAATTGGAAAATCCGATTTTGACATCGCGTTTCATAGTGAAATTAGTTGCAAAAGACAACAAATGTAAACAAATAAATAAAGAAGAAGAAAAAATAAGCGAGAAAAAAATATATTTGTTATTTATATATATTATATTATTATTTATATTATTATTTATATATATTTGTTATTATACAAAACACAAAACATAAATCACAAACACCAATATTGTAATGTGCTGTGTTGTTAAAATAATCAGGATTGTTATATTTTTTATTTTGATAACCCTGTTTTTATCGATTTGGCGTAGCGGTGCCGCTCTGGTTTAGGGATGATATTTCAGCTTTAACGCTAGGCGGTAAAAAACGTTCCGCTTTCCGCTTTCCGCTTTTGTTTAGGTATGCCTGTTAGTTTTGTCATTATTAGCTTATAAGTATAATAATATTGATTGCAAGTATTCATATAAGACTATAAATGTGTTTTTGCGTAGACCAACATTTTTGGACATATATCGATAATTGGATATTAAATAATATGGTGAAAGCGGCAATTTAAAAAAAAACACTATGGAATTTAGAGAACATGGTTAAAAAAAATTTTGCCTGTAGCCCAAATTTTTTTTAAAAATCGCGCGATTTTTCATTTTCTATTATATACTAAAAGCGATGTAAGCAAAATTTAGTTAAAAACATCATCCGATTTGATAAAAACTAGTATTTAGAAAACATAAAATGTAACCGAGGTATCATTTAAATGAGTTTTTACTGTACACGACTTCTAGGCAGTATTATCAAAAACACAAAAGCGTGATGAAAATTTGTATGTTTTTGAATATATTTTATTTTAAAATTGTGAATAAAATTATTACTGTTGACAAAAATCTGACTTGGGAAATTTTTTAAAACTTATTTGTTGTTTTAAGGTTTACTAAAACGTACACTTTATATGACGCAATAAATCCAAGAAAAAGGTGTGCATTCAAGTCGAAACTTTTTACAGTTGACAGTTTTGACTTATTCATGCTACAATTGTGGAACAGGCCACAATTGGCTACATACCCTTACACTTTATTTCTTTGCTAAAATGTGTCAAGATTTCGGAAGTGTTTCACAACGTTTTCAATCACAACTTTTGAAGTGCTGAACCGATTTTAATAATTTTGAACACAAAGCTGCTTTTTATGAAGTAATTTGAAAGGGATTTCGATGCATTTTCTTTAAAATATAATACACAAATGGCTGGAGATAATTCAAACTTTAAAAATATAAGTTTGATATAATTTTTATTAAAAATAAAACTTATGTTTTTTCGACCTTTAATTGTTCAATGAAAATGAAAATTATTCAAGTTCAAGGCCATACTGTATATTTTTTTATTAGGATATTGTCCTAACAAATAATCTATAGAGTTTTTGTTAATAAAATTTATAGAAAACTTGTACAAAGACAAAGTACGGTCTTGCTTACTCCCCTTTACATGTTGTTTTAAAACAAAACAACACAAGTGTAAAAATAAAAAGTAGGATATAAACAAAAAGAGTGCACTGAATATCTACCAAAGGTAGAGCTTGCACATGACAAAAAAGTTTTCAATTTATTTTTGATCAATGGTGATAATCTTTTACTTCAAGCTCATGTATTAGTTCTCAATTAGTGGGAAAACTAGGTTATATGAATGTTTGATGATTTGATTGGGATTGTCACTTCTTTGAAAAAGTGTTCTGACGATGGGAAATATATCTATCAACACATTCAATATATCTAATATATATCTATCAACACATAAATTTGAAAACAAAAACTCTATAGATTATTTGTTAGGACAATATCATAAGAAAAAAACATAGACTATGGCCTCCAACTTGAATAATTTCATTTTCATTTCTTAAAAATTATATATATATTTACCCAGTTTATAAACGGTAATGATACGTCATTAATTTGCTCACTACCAGTAATGACACCAGCTTACTTTAACATAAATAATTTTATTATAATTACTAATAACTAGTTTATTATACCATTATTTTAATACAAATAATAATGTGTTACCCATAACAGAGAACAGAATGAGACCATTCGTTTTTGTTGTCCATTCATACATTCATTGCTTTTGCATTGCTTTTATTCAACAACAACAGCTGTTTATTCCATTTATTGTTTTTGTTGAATGCCTTTTTAACATTCATTTTTATAATGCTGTTACATGTCAAGCAACGAAATGTAAAGATGACACATGAATAACATGAAATCAATCACAACATTCGCGTAGTATTCGCTGACCTGTAGCAATAATAATAGTTTTTTTTTTTTTTAGTTTTATTAAACATGAAATATGCATAAAATTGTGTTTAATTTTGTTAAACATGAAATATGTATAAAATGTTTTAATTTTCTTAATACAGTAATATGTTTCACAAAAAAATTTGTTAACGTTTTATTCATTTAACATTGAGACCATTCATACCAATCGTTGTGTACTCGTTATTTTCGTTAGTGTTAAGTGAGGTTAACACTAGAAAAGCAATGCATAGCATGGTTTTCGTTACACTCACTTTTCTCAATTCTGTATATTGTTACTTTATTGAAATGATGTGTGTTGACAAGAATGTACTCATTTTTTGTGATTGCATTCAAAAGCATGAAATAAGGTACTCAAACCGTTCTCTGACCCATAAGTACGTGTTTTTATCATTATTTTAAATTTAAAGTAAACTTTTTGAAAATCTATTTTTTAGACTCATTATTTTTCTAAATCAGGTAAGTATAAAAAACTACTTATTTTTGATATTTTGTAAGAGGGATAGTAATGACATTTTGTGCGAGCAAGTCATTTCATTTATCTATAAAGTATTGCATGTCGAGATAGCTCAGATGGTAGAACGCTTGACTGACAACCTGGAGTCCCAGGTTTAACACCGCATGAGCATTTTTTTTTTTTTTTTATTTAATAAAAAAATATTTTTTTAATAAATTTAGTTTTTTGAAATTTTATTTTTTGACTCATTAATTTCGTCCATACTAGTAAGTATTTAGGTAACCACATATTTTTGGATTTTTAGTAAGGTGCTTAGTAATGATATGCCATTGTTTTTGGCGACATCCCATATAAAAGTAATGACATTTGTAATGACAATTACAAGTACTTGCAATTGAAAAATACATGCATTCAAATAAAAAAAATATTGGGCCAGCAGATAGTTTCCCCCAATTTAGCAAAAGCGTGACTGTAATTTTTTAGTAAAGCAAAAGAAGTACAAAAATTAGTTAAAGTTACTAATATTTAACCCTAGAAAGATAACGTTATTTTTTTGTACTGAAAAGATAACGATACGTCTGAGAGACGTATGCTTGTTTAAATCCTTGTAAGGACACGAAATAGTCAAATATTGATAAATTTGTTTTTAAAAATAATTTTTTATTCAATTTCTTTTCATTTTTAATTATAGTTAAAGAAAACTTAAATATAAAATTATAATAAAAAATAAAATAAAATATGTATTAAAATTAATGAGAACATTTGAAGTCTTCTTTGAAAAACTTTGGTTTTGTTTAAAAACTAAAAAAAAAAATAAAAATTTGTACTCCAATTAGAAAATAATAAAAGTATTGAACTAAACAAACAAACAAAAATTAAATTCAAAGTGCATTATATGCAAGAATCACAAACTAAATTTTTTTAAGTCTCCGCATACAGGTGTATCACATTTGACACATGACATTTTGGACATGCGTCGTATTTTTGATGGAGAAAAGCCAAAATATCTTTTCTTTTTGGCTACAGGCTGATCTTCGACGCTAACACGATTATTATCGACTTCATCGGACATCCTCTGTGTCACTTTGAATATCATCTTCCAATATTTAATTTTCTGGTTCGCTCACATCTTCCGAAGCATCTGAGTCGACCAAAACGCTTTGCAAAAGATCAGCAGTTTATATACCATCGTTTTCAACTAATTTTACCTCAAATCTCCTCTGCAATTTAAATAAAATACATAAGTAAAAAAGTCCAAAAGTTACTTAAAAGATAACGATACGTCTCTCAGACGTATGCTATGTTCATTTCTCAGAAAATAAACAACTTACCGCTGCAAAACAACCACCACCGTAAAGCTACTGCTAACGACTGAGATAAATAAACGTGAGAACTTTCTATGTTAACGATTGAGAGAAAGAGAGCATAAAATGCAAAACCCATACGTCTCGCAGACGTACGTTATCTTTCTAGGGTTAATAAAATTTTAATAAATTCTTAATGGAAAGCAATTTGCTAAAATCAAACGAATTGTGTACTAAATATTAGTAAAATTAGTAAAATTAATTCAGAAGCAAAAATTTGTAAAGATTACTAAATATAAGTAAAATTTTTGCAAAAGAAAAAAAATCAAAAAAAATTTTACTAAATAGAGTAAATTTTTCTTTGAATTTGTTTTATGTATTAAATTATTAAAATAGAAAACTATTTTTAATATTAATGCATTAAAAACGAAGAACGCATCGCAATGTGTTAGTGTATTTGATGGTTTCTAAGAAATAAATTGATTTATTTTGTTAACTTTGAAAGGCTATTAACATACAATTTAACATAACTAAGATTTAAAAAGATTTTAAAAGTTTGTTTGTACCTTTATTGTTGACTTCGCGTTTTGCTTCCGAAGAACGAAGATAAAATAACCCAAAAAGCGCAGACAAATTCTTGAAAAGCTTAAAAGACGCTATTTTATTTATTATAAAGGCGTAAAAATCGCTAGACAATTTTTTCCATTTGCTTACAAAGTTATACACGTAGAAAATAACTGGGGCAATATTAACGAGTGCTACGTAATTCTACAATTACATAAGTTTCAAGCTAGGTTTAAAAAGTACTCATAGCAATAACCCTGTAAAAATAGAAGAAAAGCTACTAAAAATTAATTACAAAAGATCTTGCAGAAAAAACAACTAATTTTTGCAGATTTTATTGCTAAATATTAACAATATAAGAACAGCGAAAATAAATCTAACAACTTTACAAAAATTTATATTCGATGTGAATTGTAGTTAATTGAAAATAGAATTTTTTCTTTGCAAAATTAGGAAAAGCTTTAACTAAATATTTATAGACTCAAAATAACAAACAAAAAACTTTAATATTAACAAAATTGTTGGTATATTTACGTCAAATCTAGTAGAATGCAAATAACAATTTATTTTGCTAAAATCAACAGAAATTGTTGCTAAAAATTTGAAGTTTTCTGATTTCACAAGGGCAGAATTTTATTTACATTAAAACAGCTAAAGAAAAAACTTTGAAAATTTCACATTTTTTAATAATTTTTTATTTAGTTTCTGTTGATTTCAGCAGGTTATTTTGATACTTTCAATTAACTAAAATATAACTTAATATTTGTAAATTCAACAGATTTTTTTTGTTAATCTTACATTACTAATGTTTGGTAAAAAAAAAAAATCGGCTAATATTGCCAGTTTTTTCTACAGGAACATTTTTTACTAATTTTAAGTAGCTTTTTTTGCTAATTTTACGGGTGTATTTTTTGAGTATAAGCTTTTCCAACAAAATTTATAAAAGCCAGCTTCACTAAATACATATACGTTCAAAATTATCATTTTTTTTAAAGTCGATTCAAAGTTAAATTTTAGCCAACAGCATGCTTTGACTTGGTTTGTATTTTATGTACGAGTATTTACTAGAGTGGAAGAAATAGAATGCAAAATTTTCAGAACGCACAGCGGACTTCTTACTTTAAAGTTTAAATTTTTATCTAATTTAAATTCATCTTTGCTTCTGGTTCTCCTTTTCCCTTCTAACAAATTTTTATATTGTAAAATCACATTTATTTATTAATTGAACTGACTAGTGTCTTTTGAAGATTTTGATTGCTTAATCATGCACAATTAAGAGTAATTAGACAGAGTCAAAAATGTATGCTAAACTTAAAATAAACTTCCTAAAGTAACCTAAGTAATTTGGTATTATATATGACACACATTTGGCAAACTCAAATGGAATGTTAGTAAAGTACAAACTTGTGATCTGACTTTTAAGGTCAATAGAGCAAACCAAATTTAGTGCACTCGTACTAATTGTACGATAGTAGAAACTGATATTTAAAAATTAGTATAAATAGACAAGATTAATAACGAATTGATAACAGTTTTTGTAGCAAGTCCAATTGTTTACATTATTATTTTAAAAGTTTTTTATTACTCGCAAATAACTTAATATGCGTTTCTTTAGTTCCACTGCTATTTTAGTAGCCATTTGTGCTTTAGCTGCTGCCGGACATATACATCATGGACATGGACATGGACATGGTGGCGGCGGTGATGGTGGTGGTCATAGTGAAGAGGTCAGCTACTCAGTAGCTACTAAACATGAGCATGGACATGGTGGTGGTCATGGCGATGATCATCATAGTGTTCATGAATGGTCTTCGGAAAGTGGTGGTCATGATGGAGGGCATGACGATGGTGGCCATGATGGTGGTCATGATGGTGGTCATGATGGTGGACATGATGGTGGTCATGATGATGGCCATGATCATCATGCTTATCCTAAATATGAATTTAGCTATGGCGTTGAAGATAAAAAATCCGGTGATATTAAAGAACACTCCGAATCCAGAGATGGTGATAAGGTTAAGGGTAAGAAGTTTATAGCATTTTTATATTTTATGTAAAAAAAAAAATATATTTTCATATGTATCCCCTTTTAGGAAGCTACACTCTTAAAGAAGCTGATGGCACTACCCGTCATGTTGAATATTCTGCAGATAAAAAGAAAGGTTTCACCGCTGTGGTCCATAAAATTGGTGAAGCTCATGCTGATGATGGTGGTCATGGTGGTCACGGACATGGACATGGTGGTCACGGACATGGACATCACGATGATGGACATCATGGTGGTGGACATGCCACCAGTTTCGTTGTTGTTAAAAAGCATGAAGAGAAAAAACATTAAGACTTTATAAAAATGTACAGCAACTGTAGGAAATAGCATTTTAACTGAAACATTAGCAACTATAAAAATATTGAAACACTTTTTTTAAAAAAATTACTTTAAGCAATTATATAATAATAATAAAAATCTAATCGGTCAAAAATAGACCCAGTAACAGCGAAAGAGTTTGAATTCTTAATTTGTAGTATGCAAAAACCATCTGTACTGAGGAAAAAGATTTAAAATATTTTTTTAATAAATACCACGAGTTCTTTGATACGTCAAATAGGAACTGACCTAGGGTTTTCAAATTTAATAAATTTTTTGTACTTAGCCCATAATACATCTCCATATTGAGTTCTTAAAATTTTCAAAAACTTATAATTTTTTGATTTGATTTGATTTAGTTTATTTGACTTTCCCATAAAATAAGATTTTCATCTTATAATTACAGTATAGGAGTTTAAAAATTTAATCACATAAGTTGTTGAAAAATATTTCTCAATAAATTAAGATAAAAAGAATAATAATAAAAATAATAAATTAATTAATAAATAATACATAAATTCCAAATAAATTAACGATATTAAAAACTTATAAGAAAAATATGAACTTAAAAATAGAATAATTATGTATAGCAAAAAATAGAATATAATTATTTTGAAAATAATTTTTTTTTTTAACAATTAATTATATAATGATTATGATTGTATTGTTAACAAGAAAAATTATGTCTTTTTTGAAATTGATCGTGTTGTTGTTTGTTTGTTTGGATACTATTCGGAAGGTAGTTCCAAAGATGGAAAAAATGTAGAAAAAATTGTGTTTTTGATGCCTCACTACGGTGTCTAAAAGTTTTAATATTTTGACCCCTCACAGACCTCGGTAAGGTTAAGCGGTTGTGAAGATATGAAGGCTCTTTAAAGTATATTATTTTATGTAGTAACGTAAGTGCCTTTATGATCAAAAGGCTTGCCAGATACATTCCATACAGTTTTCTGGAGTAAATCGAGACTACTATTTTTACGTAAGCCAAAAACGTATCCCAATAAAATAATTTCGTGTTTTCAGAAGCAGGATATACAAAAATGCGCTGATGTTAGTGCTTACTATTACTTAATACTGAGAAGCAGCAAAAAAACGAATAATTTTCTTATAAAAATAGACAAACAACAATTTTAAGCTTACTTTTTTCCCTTACAAGGATGCAGGTTGTAAGCAGCTTACCCTAATCCCTTATAAGGATGCAGGTTGTAATGCAGACAGTTTCATATCGTGGATTATAAACGATCTGTACCAATTTTCCCGAATTATTTTCGATTGTGTTTGGTATTTTCGAGTATGTAATAAAAAATAGTTAGTCATTTAACTGTTTCTGAAGAGCTATCATGTGGAGCGGTAAAAAAAATAAAATGATTATATTATATGTCGAAAATTTTAACAAGCAAAAATTAATATCAGTAGAATTTTATGTGAAATAAATTATGTACTATATTCATATTATTACTTTTAATCGTAATAATGTAGACATGAAATATAATTTTACTGAAAGCCATGAAATCACAGCTTATTGTAAGCACTAAAATCCGCGCTTATAATGCCTAAAAATAATGCTTCCAAGTGGGAATTCACCATATAAAAATCATGGCATATGTAAGCAGATTTGTAAGGGATTCTTTTGGGCTTACTCCCTTACAAATCAGCAAGCTAATTTATAGCAACAAAATTAGTAGATTCAGCTAAATTTTTACTAACAACTCCGTGTTAGTAAAAAATTCAAAAAAAATATTAGAAAAAAAAATTTACTTTAGTTTTTGTGATTCTTTACAAAATAATTTACAATAAGTTACAAAATAATTTACAATAAGGTAAAAAGTTAAAAATTGTTATAGTTATTCAGCACTTAACTGTTTTGAACAAATGTTTTACTAATATTTTACTAATCTTTTAGTAATTTATTTTTCTAAGAAACTAGGCTGATAAGCACATTAATAGTGTGGCCAGATTGAAAAATATACGCCGAATGAAGAGGTTGTCGCAGCATGTCAAGATGCATTAGAGAAGAGGAAAATGATACTAAAAAGGACAACCCTTGTAAGCATATAAAAAATCAACCATGGAAGATTTTTGTATATATTTTTCATACATAAAACAAACTTGTGGATGAAAACAACTTAAATTTTGTGTTGTTGCTTGTAAAAGTAATTATTAATTAAATTAAAGACAAAATAAAGTATTTAAATTCCATAAAGATTATATATGCATTTGTAAACTAAATGTTTAAAATATTACTAGTGTTGTGTTTTCAAATTGCAATTTTAAATTGCAAACAAATATGCGTTCATGTAGACCGACCAAAGCGAATGACAAAGACACACATCTTAGGCAATTTTTTATGTTTCCTTGTTCTTATTGCAAAAAAGGTTGTATATGTCATATTTTGTTATTTTTTCATTTCGTTTCTAGAATTATCTAAGGCATTTCTCTTTCTTTTAAAATAACGTTTTTGGTATTATTAGACCATTCAAAGGCTTTTGATACTGTGCACCATTCATTATTATGTAAAAAATTGTTAAAATTATTTAATTTCTCTACATTTGCTGTCAAATTGATGTCGTCGTACCTCTCAAATAGATCTCAATCAGTTACCAACGGTGGGTCTGTTTCGCGGCCTTTGCTGGTTACTAGAGGTGTCCGCAGGGTTCAATTCTTGGGCCCCTGTTATACTCGTTATATTCTAACGATCTTCCTCAACAACTTTGTTACTCCAATATACAAATATATGCCGACGACGTTCAGTTATATCTTAGTTGCTCCAAGGAATTAATTACAACTAAAATACAAGAATTGAATCACGATCTTGATAAAATTAGTTTATGGGCTTCGGCCAATGGTTTGCGACTCAATCCTAACAAATCAAAATGTATAATAATACGAAAAAAATCATTTCAAATAAATAATGAACTAAATATATTACTTGGTGGTTCAAAAATTGATATTGTTGATTCTGCTAAAAACTTAGGAGTAACATTTAACAAAAGTCTAACCTGGACTAATCATATTACCCACGCATGTGGCAAAGTATACGGTATGCTGCGAAGCTTATGGGCCACTCAACACTTTACCCCTCTGAGTATTAGAATATTACTGGCAAAAACGTATCTTTTACCGACACTTTTATATTCATCCGAAATTTTACTGGATGCAACTCACATGATATGAGAAAGCTTACCGTAACGTACAATAACATCGTCCGTTATATATTTTCTTTGAAAAGGTTTGATAATGTATCGCAGTATTCTTATCGTGTACTGAACATGTCTTTTTCAAACTACCTTAAGTTTAAAAACGTTATTTTTCTTTTCAAAATTGTTATGACAAAAGAGCCTAAATATCTTATAATTGTTAACAGTTTTCAAGATCAAGCAGAGGAAAAGATATAATTCAATTTCGGCATCGTGACCATGCTTCAGAATGCCAATTCTTTATAATAACCATACGTCTCTGGAACCATCTTCCAAATAATTTGCAAACAGCTAGCAACGCAATAAGGTTTAGAAGCTTACTTAGGGAATATTTTTCATAAATTTTTAATTTTAATTTTACCTTTGACTTTATATTTATTAAGTTAAAATTTAATTATTATATTTATTATTTATATTATTTATATTATTTATATTATTTTTTCTTTTCATTATAAATGTAAATCTTTTATTATTATAGATTTTGCTATATTGTCTAAGTTAACTTGTCTGATTCTAATACTATAATTTATAAGATATTGTGTCTTGTTGTATTAGAAAATCAATTTAATAAATACAATACAAATACAAAAAAAAAAAAAAAAGATACCATCATGTAGGCAAACTTGGATACAAGCATTTGAAAGATAATTTTGTTTATATTATATGTAATTATTTCCATATATTTTCAGATATTAAATTAGTTCATGTCGTCAATCTGGAAATTTTAATATTTTGTAATGCAGCTAGCTGATTTTCAGCAAAAGATTTTGCTGACATTAGCAATATTTTCCAAGCACCACCCTGACTAAAATTTTGCTAACTCAGCAACATTTTTTGCTGACTTTACTAACTTTTTTTTGAGTGTAGAGTGGAAGAAACAGAATACTAAATTTTCAGAACGCACAGCGGACTCACTTTAAAGTTTAACTGTTTGTCTTATTTAAATTCACCTTTGCTCCTGTTTCTCCTCTTCCCTTTTAACAAATTTTTATATTCTAAAATCACATTTATTTATTAATTGAACTGACTAGTGTCTTTGCAGATTTTGATTGCTTAATCATTAATAATTAAGAGTAATTAGACAGAGTCAAAAATGTGTGCTAAAATTAAAATAAAATTCCTAAAGTAACCTAAGTAATTTGGTATTATATATGACACACATTTGGCAAACTCAAATGGAATGTTAGTAAAGTACAAACTTGTGATCTGACTTTTAAGGTCAATAGAGCAAACCAAATTTAGTGCACTCGTACTAATTGTACGATAGTAGAAACTGATATTTTAAAAATTTAGTATAAATAGACAAGATTAATAACGAATTGATAACAGTTTTTGTAGCAAGTTCAATTGTTTACATCATTATTTTAAAAGTTTTTTATTACTCGCAAATAACTTAATATGCGTTTCTTTAGTTCCACTGCTATTTTAGTAGCCATTTGTGCTTTAGCTGCTGCCGGACATATACATCATGGACATGGACATGGTGGCGGCGGTGGTGGTGGTGGTCATAGTGAAGAGGTCAGCTACTCAGTAGCTACTAAACATGAGCATGGACATGGTGGTGGTCATAGCGATGATCATCATAGTGTTCATGAATGGTCTTCGGAAAGTGGTGGTCATGATGCTGGTCACCATGGAGGGCATGACGATGGTGGCCATGATGGTGGTCATGATGGTGGTCATGATGGTGGACATGATGGTGGTCATGATGATGGCCATGATCATCATGCTTATCCTAAATATGAATTTAGCTATGGTGTTGAAGATAAAAAATCCGGTGATATTAAAGGACACTCCGAATCCAGAGATGGTGATAAGGTTAAGGGTAAGAACTTTATAGCATTTTTGTATTTTATGTAAAAAAAAAATATATTTTCATATGTTTCCCTTTTTAGGAAGCTACACTCTTAAAGAAGCTGATGGCACTACCCGCCATGTTGAATATTCTTCAGATAAAAAGAAAGGTTTCACCGCTGTGGTCCATAAAATTGGTGAAGCTCATGCTGATGATGGTGGTCATGGTGGTCACGGACATGGTGGTCACGGACATGGACATGGTGGTCATGGACATGGACATCACGATGATGGACATCATGGTGGTGGACATGCCACCAGTTTCGTTGTTGTTAAAAAGCATGAAGAGAAAAAACATTAAGACTTTATAAAAATGTACAGCAACTGTAGGAAATAGCATTTTAACTGAACCATAAGCAACTATAAAAATATTGCAACGCTTTTTTTAAAAAAATTACTTTAATCAATTATATAATAATAATAAAAATCTAATCGGTCAAAAATAGACCCAGTAACAGCGAAAAAGTTTGAATTCTTAATTTGTAGTATGCAAAAACCATCTATACTAAGGAAAAAGATTTATTGTCACAGGAAAAAATATTTAAAAATATTCTTTGATACGTCAAATAGGAATTGACCTAGGGTTTTCAAATTTCATAAATTTTTTGTACTTAGCCCATAATACATCTCCATGTTCAGTTCTTAAAGTTTTCAAAAACTTATAATTTTGCACGGATTTAGTTTTCTAAAAAATTAAAAAAAAACCATAAGTATGTAATTTTTAGCTCTGTATTCGAATGTTTTTATCGGAGCAGTTGTCCTCTTGCACACGTATGCAATAAAAAAAATACACACTAAAAAAATTTGGGTAATTAGATTTATACATGCATTTTTGAAATTGGTCTTCTCTTCAAAATTTTTTAGAGATGAATCAATCAAAAATTTAACATTTTTAAAGTAATTTCCTTCGAATTTTTGTTGGAAGGACTATAAACAACTAGGATGCACAGACCGGTGCATCCGGTGCGTACCTCATCGTGCCAACGCGCCAACACCCCAACATACCAACGCGCACAAAGACAGTTATGGAGGCGACACAATTTTAGCACAGTGGTTTTTGTTAATATAATTTTAATATTTTTTTTTTTTTTTTTTTATTAATTAATAATCATATAATTACAAATTATATCATATTACCCTAACCGAGCACTAGCTACTATGGCCTTCGGCTCGTTGTAGCGAAAACAGACCAGTGCCTCTGGTGGGAATCGAACCCACGACCCCCGCACTGATAAGCCAGCACGCTACCAACTAGCCTACCGGGGCGCACATAATTTTAATATAATTTTTAAGCTATTTCAATTTATAATAGAAAAAAAAAAATCCTTTTTGAACTCTTTTGAAAATTAATTGGCCAATCTTAGTGTAGTTTGAAAATTTTTTTATTTTTTCGATGTTTTTAATCAAAATTTTATTAATATTTTCAATTAAGAAATTTTAATTAATTAAACTATTTTCAAAATATTTCGAATGGTAAAATGCAAATGTCAAAATTACAAAATGATGAAAATTACAAGATGATGATCCGAATTGGCACTTGTAACAAGTAACGATCAAATACGACCTCAACAATTGGTTTTAGAGACGGAACAGGAAGCAAATAACTATCAAAACATTTCCTTCTTTCCTCCAGTTGTGGAAAATGAGGAAATACCATATATGTACACAACTTTATCTGCTAATACAATATTTGTAGATTTTATATATCATGAGCTACTTCAAATTAATACAGAAGATACACTTACTGCAATCCAAGAAATCAGCGAACTATTGTTGAATACTTTTCTCAACAAACCCTAATACATAATTATATTTAGTTTAATACAGTAAAACTCGCTTAAGACGAACGCGGTTAAGACGAATCCTCGGTTAATACGAACTAATTTAAAAGTCCCGACGTTTTGGCAACAATTTTCACATAAAATACATCTTTTAATACAAACTCGGTTAATACGAACACTCGGTTATTACGAACTGTTTTAAGCAGCCCCAAAAACTCGTTTTTCATACAAATTACCATGTTTAATACACTGTTTATCCATTTAATGGGATAGACCTAATATGAATTCCATATTCGTGGATGACTTTCTAGATATAGATGTTTTGACGTCACATACATTATCAGATTAAGAAATATTAGAAATTGTTAATCCTCCCGATGTTGAAAATTTTTCAAGTGATGAAGAAGTCGAAATAGAGGAGGAAAGTACCTATTATACAAACGGTACACAATAGCTTAATAACATAAAAAAGTTTATTCGAACGAAATTGTGTGCCGAAAGTAGTTGACAATCATATTTTGGTAATAGAAAAACTTATAACGAATGAAATCGATAATTCAGTCATTTAGAAAAAAATAACAGAGGTTTTTTTTTAAAAAACAATTAAGAATTTTAATTGAATTTTTAATTGTAAATGGATGAAATGCTAATTTTATCTTTTATTTATGTAAAAATCTAAATAATCTTGTTTTTGTTTTAATAAATACATATTTTTATCGTTAAAAAAAACCCGCTTAATACGAACCTCACTTAAGACGAAACTAATTGGTTTGGTCACTCGGAGTTGGTCTTAACCGGGTTTTACTGTATATTAATTTAATTTAGTAAAACTTATATTTTAATAAACTTTTTATAACGTTCTAAACTTTTCTGCGTATATTATTTATTTTGATAATATAATAGACATATCTATTTTTCGACTCGAAAAATTTTGAAAATGGTTTATATTAATTAAAATTTCTTAATTGAAAATATTAGTACAATTTTGATTAAAATAATAGAAAATATAACAAAATTTTCAAATTGCACTAAGATTGTCCAATTAATTTTCAAAATAGTTCAAAAATCATTTTTTTTCTATTACATTTCTATCATAAATTGAAATAGCTTAAAAAATTACTAAAAAATAAATAAATAAATAAATTATATTAATAGTGGGTAACAAAAACCACTGTGCTAAAATTGTGTCGCCTCCATAACTGTCTTTGTGCGCGTTGGCATGTTGGGGTGTTGGCGCGTTGGCACGATGAGGTACGCACCGGATGCACCGGTCTGTGCATCCTAGTTGTTTATAGTCCTTCCAACAAAAATTCGAAGGAAATTACTTTAAAAATGTTAAATTTTTGATTGATTCATCTCTAAAAAATTTTGAAGAGAAGACCAATTTCAAAAATGCATGTATAAATCTAATTACCCAAATTTTTTAGTGTGTATTTTTTTTATTGCATACGTGTGCAAGAGGACAACTGCTCCGATAAAAACATTCGAATACAGAGCTAAAAATTACATACTTATGTTTTTTTTTTAATTTTTTAGAAAACTAAATCCGTGCAAAATTATAAGTTTTTGAAAACTTAAGAACTGAACATGGAGATGTATTATGGGCTAAGTACAAAAATTTATGAAATTTGAAAACCCTAGGTCAATTCCTATTTGGACGTATCAAAGAATATTTTTAAATATTTTTTCCTGTGCCAATAAATCTTTTCCTAAGTATAGATGGTTTTTTGCATACTACAAATTAAGAATTCAAACTTTTTCGCTGTTACTGGGTCTATTTTTGACCGATTAGATTTTTATTATTATTATATAATTGATTAAAGTAATTTTTTTAAAAAAAGCGTTTGCAATATTTTTATAGTTGCTTATGTTTCAGTTAAAATGCTATTTCCTACAGTTGCTGTACATTTTTATAAAGTCTTAATGTTTTTTTCTCTTCATGCTTTTTAACAACAACGAAACTGGTGGCATGTCCACCACCATGATGTCCATCATCGTGATGTCCATGTCCATGACCACCATGTCCATGTCCGTGACCACCATGTCCGTGACCACCATGACCACCATCATCAGCATGAGCTTCACCAATTTTATGGACCACAGCGGTGAAACCTTTCTTTTATCTGAAGAATATTCAACATGGCGGGTAGTGCCATCAGCTTCTTAAGAGTGTAGCTTCCTAAAAAGGGAAACATATGAAAATATATTTTTTTTTTACATAAAATACAAAAATGCTATAAACTTCTTACCCTTAACCTATCACCATCTCTGGATTCGGAGTGTCCTTTAATATCACCGGATTTTTTATCTTCAACACCATAGCTAAATTCATATTTAGGATAAGCATGATGATCATGGCCATCATCATGACCACCATCATGTCCACCATCATGACCACCATCATGACCACCATCATGGCCACCATCGTCATGCCCTCCATGGTGACCAGCATCATGACCACCACTTTCCGAAGACCATTCATGAACACTATGATGATCATCGCTATGACCACCACCATGTCCATGCTCATGTTTAGTAGCTACTGAGTAGCTGACCTCTTCACTATGACCACCACCACCACCGCCGCCACCATGTCCATGTCCATGATGTATATGTCCGGCAGCAGCTAAAGCACAAATGGCTACTAAAATAGCAGTGGAACTAAAGAAACGCATATTAAGTTATTTGCGAGTAATAAAAAACTTTTAAAATAATGATGTAAACAATTGAACTTGCTACAAAAACTGTTATCAATTCGTTATTAATCTTGTCTATTTATACTAAATTTTTAAAATATCAGTTTCTACTATCGTACAATTAGTACGAGTGCACTAAATTTGGTTTGCTCTATTGACCTTAAAAGTCAGATCACAAGTTTGTACTTTACTAACATTCCATTTGAGTTTGCCAAATGTGTGTCATATATAATACCAAATTACTTAGGTTACTTTAGGAATTTTATTTTAATTTTAGCACACATTTTTGACTCTGTCTAATTACTCTTAATTATTTATGATTAAGCAATCAAAATCTGCAAAGACACTAGTCAGTTCAATTAATAAATAAATGTGATTTTAGAATATAAAATTTGTTAAAAGGGAAGAGGAGAAACAGGAGCAAAGGTGAATTTAAATAAGACAAACAGTTAAACTTTAAAGTGAGTCCGCTGTGCGTTCTGAAAATTTAGTATTCTGTTTCTTCCACTCTACACTCAAAAAAAAGTTAGTAAAGTCAGCAAAAAATGTTGCTGAGTTAGCAAAATTTTAGTCAGGATGGTGCTTGGAAAATATTGCTAATGTCAGCAAAATCTTTTGCTGAAAATCAGCTAGCTGCATTACAAATATTAAAATTTCCAGATTGACGACATGAACTAATTTAATATCTGAAAATATATGGAAATAATTACATATAATATAAACAAAATTATCTTTCAAATGCTTGTATCAAAGTTTGTCTACAAGCCTTAGATAATTCTAGAAACGAAATGAAAAAAATAACAAAATATGACATATACAACCTTTTTTTGCAATAAGAACAAGGAAACATAAAAATTGCCTAAGATGTGTGTCTTTGTCATTCGCTTTGGTCGGTCTACATGAACGCATATTTGTTTGTAATTTAAAATTGCAATTTGAAAACACAACACTAGTAATATTTTAAACATTTAGTTTTCAAATGCATATATAATCTTTTTGGAATTTAAATACTTTATTTTGTCTTTAGTTTAATTAATAATTACTTTTACAAGCAACAACACAAAATTTGTTTTATGTATGAAAAATATATACAAAAATCTTCCATGGTTGATTTTTTATATGCTTACAAGGTTGTCCTTTTTAGTATCATTTTCCTCTTCTCTACTGCATCTTGACATGCTGCGACAACCTCTTCATTCGGCGTATATTTTTCAATCTGGCCACACTATTAATGTGCTTATCAGCTCAATTTCTTAGAAAAATAAATTAGTATAAGATTTGTAAAATATTAGTAAAAACATTTGTTCAAAACAGTTAAGTGCTGAATAAGTATAACTATTTTTAACTTTTTACCTTATTGTAAATTATTTTGTAACTTATTGTAAATTATTTTTTAAAGAATCACAAAAACTAAAGTAAATTTTTTTTCTAATTTTTTTTTTTGAATTTTTGAATTTTTAATCAACTCCGTGTTAGTAAAAATTTAGCTGAATCTACTAATTTTGTTGCTAAAAATTAGCTTGCTGATTTGTATGGGAGTAAGCCCAAAAGAATCCCTTACAAATCTGCTTACATATGCCATGATTTTTATATGGTGAATTCCCACTTGGAAGCATTATTTTTAGGCATTATAAGCGCGGATTTTAGTGCTTACAATAAGCTGTGATTTCATGGCTTTCAGTAAAATTATATTTCATGTCTACATTATTACGATTAAAAGTAATAATATGAATATAGTACATAATTTATTTCACATAAAATTCTACTGATATTAATTTTTGCTTGTTAAAATTTTCGACATATAATATAATCATTTTATTTTTTTTACCGCTCCACATGATAGCTCTTCAGAAACAGTTAAATGACTAACTATTTTTTATTACATACTCGAAAATACCAAACACAATCGAAAATAATTCGGGAAAATTGGTACAGATCGTTTATAATCCACGATATGAAACTGTCTGCATTACAACCTGCATCCTTATAAGGGATTAGGGTAAGCTGCTTACAACCTGCATCCTTGTAAGGGAAAAAAGTAAGCTTAAAATTGTTGTTTGTCTATTTTTATAAGAAAATTATTCGTTTTTTTTGCTGCTTCTCAGTATTAAGTAATAGTAAGCACTAACATCAGCGCATTTTTGTATATCCTGCTTCTGAAAACACGAAATTATTTTATTGGGATACGTTTTTGGCTTACGTAAAAATAGTAGTCTCGATTTACTCCAGAAAACTGTATGGAATGTATCTGGCAAGCCTTTTGATCATAAAGGCACTTACGTTACTACATAAAATAATATACTTTAAAGAGCCTTCATATCTTCACAACCGCTTAACCTTACCGAGGTCTGTGAGGGGTCAAAATATTAAAACTTTTAGACACCGTAGTGAGGCATCAAAAACACAATTTTTTCTACATTTTTTCCATCTTTGGAACTACCTTCCGAATAGTATCCAAACAAACAAACAACAACACGATCAATTTCAAAAAAGACATAATTTTTCTTGTTAACAATACAATCATAATCATTATATAATTAATTGTTAAAAAAAAAAATTATTTTCAAAATAATTATATTCTATTTTTTGCTATACATAATTAATCTATTTTTAAGTTCATATTTTTCTTATAAGTTTTTAATATCGTTAATTTATTTGGAATTTATGTATTATTTATTAATTAATTTATTATTTTTATTATTATTCTTTTTATCTTAATTTATTGAGAAATATTTTTTAACAACTTATGTGATTAAATTTTTAAACTCCTATACTGTAATTATAAGATGAAAATCTTATTTTATGGGAAAGTCAAATAAACTAAATCAAATCAAATAAAAAATTATAAGTTTTTGAAAATTTTAAGAACTCAATATGGAGATGTATTATGGGCTAAGTACAAAAATTTATTAAATTTGAAAACCCTAGGTCAGTTCCTATTTGACGTATCAAAGAACTCGTGGTATTTATTAAAAAAATATTTTAAATCTTTTTCCTCAGTACAGATGGTTTTTGCATACTACAAATTAAGAATTCAAACTCTTTCGCTGTTACTGGGTCTATTTTTGACCGATAAGATTTTTATTAATATTATATAATTGATTAAAGTAATTTTTTAAAAAAAGTGTTTCAATATTTTTATAGTTGCTAATGTTTCAGTTAAAATGCTATTTCCTACAGTTGCTGTACATTTTTATAAAGTCTTAATGTTTTTTCTCTTCATGCTTTTAACAACAACGAAACTGGTGGCATGTCCACCACCATGATGTCCATCATCGTGATGTCCATGTCCGTGACCACCATGTCCATGTCCGTGACCACCATGTCCATGTCCGTGACCACCATGTCCATGTCCGTGACCACCATGACCACCATCATCATCATGGGCTTCACCAAGTTTATGGACTACAGCGGTAAAACCTTTCTTTTTATCTGCAGAATATTCAACATGACGGGTAGTGCCATCAGCTTCTTTAAGAGTGTAGCTTCCTAAAAAGGGATACATATGAAAATATATTTTTTTTTTACATAAAATATAAAAATGCTATAAACTTCTTACCCTTAACCTTATCACCATCTCTGGACTCGGAGTGTTCTTTAATATCACCGGATTTTTTATCTTCAACACCATAGCTAAATTCATATTTAGGATAAGCATGATGATCATGGCCATCATCATGACCACCATCATGTCCACCATCATGACCACCATCATGACCACCATCATGGCCACCATCGTCATGCCCTCCATCATGACCACCACTTTCCGAAGACCATTCATGAACACTATGATGATCATCGCCATGACCACCACCATGTCCATGCTCATGTTTAGTAGCAACTGAGTAGCTGACCTCTTCACTATGACCACCACCACCACCGCCGCCACCATGTCCATGTCCATGTCCATGATGTATATGTCCGGCAGCAGCTAAAGCACAAATGGCTACTAAAATAGCAGTGGAACTAAAGAAACGCATATTAAGTTATTTGCGAGTAATAAAAAACTTTTAAAATAATGATGTAAACAATTGAACTTGCTACAAAAACTGTTATCAATTCGTTATTAATCTTGTCTATTTATACTAAATTTTTAAAATATCAGTTTCTACTATCGTACAATTAGTACGAGTGCACTAAATTTGGTTTGCTCTATTGACCTTAAAAGTCAGATCACAAGTTTGTACTTTACTAACATTCCATTTGAGTTTGCCAAATGTGTGTCATATATAATACCAAATTACTTAGGTTACTTTAGGAAGTTTATTTTAAGTTTAGCATACATTTTTGACTCTGTCTAAGTACTCTTAATTGTACATGATTAAGCAATCAAAATCTTCAAAGACACTAGTCAGTTCAATTAATAAATAATGTGACTTTACAATATAACAATTTGTTAAAAGGGAAAAGGAGAACCAGAAGCAAAGGTGAATTCAAATAAGACAAACAGTTAAACTTTAAAGTAAGTCCGCTGTGCGTTTTGAAAATTTTGTATTCCGTTTCTTCCACTCTAGTAAATACATAAACTTTAACTTTGAATCGACTTTATTGGTAATGCTGAACTCATATGTAGTTAGTGGAGCTGTCAAGGTTTTAAAATTTTTATTTAATCGGGGTTGGAGAAAGCTTACATTCATAGAAATAAACTTGTAAAATTAGCAAAAAAAAAAAAAAGCTTCTAAAAAGTAGTTGAAAATGTTCTTGCAGAAAAAACTGCTAAAATTAGCTGATTTTTATATTAAATATCAGTAATGTAAGAATTGCAAAAATAAATCTGTTGAACTTACAAATATTAAGTTATATTTGACTTAAATGAAAATAACAAAATAATCAGCTTAAATCTGCAAAAATATTTACTAAATATAATAGACAAACAAATTATTAAAAATGAGAAATTTTTAAAGTTTTTTCTTTATTTTTGTAATGCAAATAAAGGGAAGACTTTTATTATGAAATCAGCAATCCACAAATTTTTAGCTAAAATTTTCTGTTGATTTAGCAAAATAAACTGTTTTTTTTCAATTCTACTAAATTTGAAGTAAATACTGCAAAAAGTTTGTTAATATTACAGTTTATGTTTGCTATTTTGAAATTTTTACAAATATTTAGTAAAATTTTTTGCTAATTTTACAGAGTAAAATTCCATTTTCAATTAACTAAAATTCACATCGAATATAAGCTAAATTTTGTTTAAGTTAACAGATTTATGAACTATTGGGATCTTTTTCATTTGTAGTTTATTTCAAACTCAATTTTTCAATTTCTTTTCTGGCTTTTTTTCATTCATGGTATGGAAAGCAAACAGAAAAAGCAAAATTTAATTTTATATAAATAGATTTTGGTTTTTGATTGATGCATGTTTAAACAATTTTGATGGAGAATCAAGTTCGAAAAAGCATTTTTTTACATAAATGTGAAAGAAAAAAACCGCAGAAGTCTAATGATTTTTGAATTAGAGAATTGGAATTAGAAAATCGATACATGGTTTCCCAGAGTTACATACGAGTACTTTTGGGATTTTTTTGAATTTTCTTGAAA
The DNA here is from genome assembly GCA_021234595.1 of Delia radicum. Classification (NCBI taxonomy): domain Eukaryota; kingdom Metazoa; phylum Arthropoda; class Insecta; order Diptera; family Anthomyiidae; genus Delia; species Delia radicum. Next base: position 75,999,699 of record CM037851.1, read on the forward strand.
ATTCAAAACGTGAAAAATCTCAATTTTCGAAATTTTTAAAAACTAGATATGGAGATGTGTTATAGGCTCCATAGCGAATATATGTTTTTAATAAAATCAAAACTGTAAGCCATGAATGACATGAGAAATTTCAAATACCTTTGACATGTCGAGGCAAATTATTTTTAAAATTTTTGGTATGCAATAAATAACGTTTTTTTTTTTTTTATAAAGAGAAGCAATACTCAGGAAATTCATTATATTAACTAATGTGTTGCTTTCTTTGGAAAGGGGATAGGGGAGAGATGAAAGGTGGTTAAATATGAAGGGCTTCAAACATGGGAACACTGTAATTGCGCGAGTAAATAAGTCTTAGAACAGTTGTTGCTCGCCACCTGATGTAGAGTTGGCGAATTTATTGAAGCTTTTTTGTTTCATAGCCCTGATTTATTATTTTACTTCGGTGGGGTTAAGTGCTATGGGAACACCGAAGGTGGGCGCAGCGATACATATAAGTGATAGAAAACTCATACATATTATTTTTCTAAATTGATGTTGTCGTCACCGTGAATGAAACCCGGGACCATCTGTGTAATAGTCCAACGCGCAAACTATCACACCACAGTTAGTGCAACATGATTGAATCTTATAATTACAGTACATGAATAAAATTTACCAATTGATTCACATTGATTAATATAATATAAAAAAAAAAAAAAAATAAATGGAAAATTTAAAAAAAAATATAAAATATATAAAAAATATAATAAAATATAACAAGAAATAGAGAAAAAGACAAAAGTATTGAAAACAAAATTAGTAAAAATTATTAAAGAATACGGGTCAGTTATCTGGGATTCTGACGCTGAAATTTACAAGAGCCGCATTGAATCTATTCAAAAACAATTTCTTCTGTGTTGCTTAAGGAGTTCGTTTCCTAATCGTGTTGAAGATCTTCAGTCATACACCATTAGATTGTCAATAATTAAGCTGCCAACACTTAAAAGCCGTAGAATAATGCTTAATGTTGTATTCTTAGCCAATCTGCTTAAGGGAAATACTACCGCTGACTTTCTGCTATGCAATATCAACTTTAACGTTCCCCAACGACCGACTCGTAATTATACCCCAATATACCTTCAAGTTGTACAAACGAACTACGCTAATGCCGATCCTTATAGAAGACTATGTCTGCAGTTTATTGATATGTACGATTTTTTTGATTATTCTGCCAACATTAGTCTTTTGAGGCGTAATATAAATTTGTTTTTAAATACTCAGAATTAAATTTATTATTATTATTATACTTTTGTATTATTTAATATTATAGTCTGTAAGGATGTAATTCCATAGACTCAAAATAAAAAAAAACATTGAAAAAATAAAGTTATTCAAAAACGTTATAAAGTAGTTTTTTTTGAAGTGCGTTACGTTGCTGGCTTGTTGTATGTTTTGTGGTAATAAATTGCAAAGACAAGCAGAGTTTACATGAAATTGATATTCAGAAACAAGAGAATGATGTCTAGGAAGTATTAACTTTTTTCCCCTATTGGATCTTGCAAATCGAATTTGATCAAAAATATATTTGGCTTTTGTGTGTATATAATTTTATGAAGAAAAAATAGAACTCTTATTTTTAGAAAATTATTCAAAGAAACACCGAATATGTTGCTAGAAAATGATGATACACTGCTAAATCTACTTAGATTGTAGACATATCGTACAATATTATTAAATACAATATTAAGTCGACGTTTGCTTGAGGCGTCACAATTTGCGAAGAGTTCGCAGCCGTATAAAAGAAAAGTAATAACGTAGGTCTTAGCTAGAAGCAATCTTACATTTAATGGAATGAATGATTGTGTAGACCATACTAACGAGTTAATGTGGTTAGTCAATGATAATGTGCTATTGAATACGATGTCTAAGTTTTTAGCCGCTGGGACAATTGAAATGTTCTGGTTGTTAATAAGGATTTCTTCATCAATTTCGCATTGCATGGACCTCTTATGTATAACGAGACATTTAGACTTATTAGGGTTTAACCATAGACCATTTGCGATGGCCCAATGATGAACTTTATCCAGATCATAATTCAGTTTTATCGATGTTCTCCTTAATTGATTCTACGGGGCTACTTAGGTATAGCTGTACGTCGTCTGCATACATATGTACTTTGCTGTAAGATAGTTTTTTGATGGAGATCGCTTGCATATAGTGAGAAAAGTAGCGGTCCCAAGATAGATCCCTGAGGTACGCCTCTAGTAAGAGCCAATGGTTCAGATGATAAATTATTCACACATACGGATTGTGTACGGTTTACAAGATAAGTTAACATAAGTTTAGTTCAGCTTGAGGCGAATTTAAGGTGCCGTCTGAGTTTCATACAAAAGTTTCATGGTTGACTGTGTCGAAAGCCTTAGAGTGGTCAAGGAGAGTACTAAGAAGTTTAATTTGTTTTTATCTAGTTCACGTCTAATATTCTCGCTTACTTCGACAAGAGCAGTTATACAGCTGTGATCTGAACGAAAACCTGATTGTATTTCACACATTCAGCCATGCCCATGTATGTACGCACATATCTGAGAATACAATAGCTTTTCAAAGACTTTTGAAATGTAGCATAGGTCGATATTTATTATTTGATTTCGGTATTGGAATAATTTTTGTATGTTTCCACTTAGAAGGTAACGTGCTAGACATTAAAATTATGTTAAAGATATGAGTCACATATGGAATAAGAAGAGGTAGGAGAATCCTAAAGAACTTATGGTGAATATTATCGTATCCAACTGTATTCGACTTTACTGAAGAGAAGCATGACAAAACTTCTAATTGGTTAACACAAGTAAATTCAAAAAAACATTCATCTTCAGAAAAATTGTCCATATTATTATTACAGTTACAAAGATCACTGTCGGCTTGGACAAATGGTAGATTTGTAAAGGCAGAATTTAGTTCGTTGACATCAGTCGAGTAGTTTTCGTTAATAACTTTTTTCTCAATGCCAATATTTAAGCATTGTAAATCCTTGAGCTTTAATCATTGATCCTTAACGTTGCAAAAATTATATGATTGTGAAAACCTGCGTTCGTAGTTTAAATACATGTGGTCTCTACACTAATGTATAAATCAATTTAACTTTGTGTAAAACAGAAAAAAATCATCTCAGAGGTATAGAATATTTCATACAAAATATTCTTACAGCGGCAGGACGTTAATATAATGTACTAAACTACTTTATAAAATTTTTAAAATCTAAAAATAGAATATCTCTGTTGTTAGTGTTGTCACTTCTTAATATATAATATACAATAACAGAAAAAAGCTAATAGGAAAGAAATTGCAATTAAGCTACATTAGATTCGAGGTCATACTTCGGTGCGATCGCTAAACGGTCATGACTTGGTATTGTTACGTTTGTAATGTAAGATGAGCGCAGGTTTGATTCTTACAGCCGCAGCTTGTTGAAAAATTTATCATATAGAGACAATCTGACAATTATAAGACGCAAATAATAATACAATTTAAAAGGAAAATCACTGATGAGCCTGTCCATAAAAAGGCAGAAACTATTTAGTCTAGTCTGATTTAAAAATTAATAGTGTTTATAATTTTTAGAGGAAAACGTTTATTCTTCTTCTTAACCTCAACATTTCTAAATTCTTAAATACTTTTTGAAACATCGTGGTTATTTTCGAATCTCTTCTATTCCCAACTTGAAATCTTTTGTATGTTGTAAATGACACCGTGTATTATTTGAGACAATTATTCAAGAAAAATTGATTATAGGTTTTTTGAGATATTCACAAATTAAAGACATTTTTAAATTTTGAATATCCTTTTCTCAAAAAAAAAAAAAGAAAAATGCATGAAATACTGTTTATCGAGGAGAAGATCGCTTTTAAAATAAGGCCAAATTTGCTGTTGAAGCATTCAAAAGTTATAATTATTTAAACTTTGTGTATTTCTTACACAATTATTGAAAACGTAAAATTTGAGCAGCGATTTAACGCGAACTATAACGAATTTTGGAAAAAGAAAAATATATAAACCTAATCTTAACCCGGAGCATATATATACCAAGTTTCATGAAATTCGAAAGACCTTCAGCCGACAAGAGTGTTGATTTTTTTTTAAATGATGCACCTATAAAACAAAAGACTTAAGTCACAAACTTTTTTTTATTAATAAAAACAATCCATAACTCACATTTTCTATTCTTATTTTATAACACATTTGATTTTATTTAAAATATGTTTTAAATAAATAAACAAATATTTTCGACCAAATATTGTAAAACATTTATATTTGTCTAAATAAACCGTAACATGTCTTTGTCTTTTTTTCTTTATTATTTTATTTAATTTTTTATATTATTGTTTTTTATTTGTTTGGTTTTTTGATGAATACATTTTTATATTTATTTTATTTTAATCATCATCATCAATACAACAATAGCTAATTTTGTGATCTTTGTTCAATTATTTAAACTGTGAAATCCCCTTAGCATAAACATCAAAAACATCATAATCGTTAAATGAAATAAAATTGTTACCATACAAAATTTATTGATCAATAGAGAACAAACAAACGTTATGTTGCTCTAAAAAAGATCGAAACACCTTAAGTTTCACAATTTATCAAACTGGATTTTTTTTTTTGTACATATTTTGGCACTAGGTCAAAAGCCATACATTTTTTTTTATTTTAAGTTTTTTTATTTCGTATAAATTTTGATTGACAACATCGGAAGAGTATGATGATGCCGAAGATAATGATTTGTGCTTTAATATTATAACTGACATTTCAAATAAATTAAGAACGGTTTGGATATGAAACTTGTTAAAAGATTTATTTTCCTTTATAAAAAAATAAATACTTTGTTGTTCACTATATTTTTTCAAATCTTGTTAAAAATTTATTCTTTTCTGATTATGAGTACATTTATTTTTTGTAGTTTTCTACATTATTCTTAATTATTAACTAAATTTTCTATTCTTTTTTTCAGGTAATTTGATATTGTGATCTATTATTCAACAATTTTACACAGTGAAGGTATGTCTTATTTTAATAATACGGTTTCAAAAAAAAAAAAAAAAAAAATAGAAAAAAATAATGAAAAGTTCAAATAATGAAATTAGTTCAAAAACAAATTGCTAAACTTATAATTTTTTGCTATATACGAGGGCGGATAAATAAGTCCTTGACATTTTGAATGAAACACAGTTTTTTTTATTTTTCAACATAAACTTCTTTTAGCTCAATACACTTAGTCCAACGTTTCTCCCATTTTTGTATCCCTTCCAAAAAATAAGATTTTTCGAAGTCCATAAAATAGGCATTTCTTGGCCATATGGGGCCGGTTTTTTTTTTTTAAATCCTCGTTAAATCGGTCCACTAAGTTGGCATAATATTCGCCGTTTATTGGTTTTTCCCTTTTGAAGGTAATCGATGTGGATTACCCTCGTGCATCCAAAAAACTGTTGCCATCACCTTGTTGGCCGACAAACTTACCTTGGCCTTCTTCGGAGCCGTTTCACCCGGAGAAACCCATTGTGTAGACTGCTGCTTGGTCTCCGGAGTATTGTAATGGATCCATGTTGCATCCACAGTTACAAAATGCTGCAAAAACTCATTCGAATTGCGGTTTAAACAACTCCAAACAATCCTTTGAAGGTGTCACACGATTATGTTTATGTTCAATTGAGAGCAAACGCGGCACCCATCTTGCAGACAGCTTTCTTAAACCCAACTTATTATTTAAAATCGTAACCACACTGCCATATGAAATTCCTATGGCATTAAAAATCTCAAGTACTTTTACTTTTCGGTCGGCCAACACCATATCGTGGATTTTTTTCGACATTTTCGGGTCTATTGACCTCAATTGGCCGTCCAGAACGTTCAGCGTCATTTGTACTTGTGCGACCACAACGAAAGTCAGTAAACCACTTTTTTACCATTGAAATCGATGGTGCTGAGTCCCCATAGTATTTATCAAGTCTTTTCTAGGTTTGACTGACGTTTTTTTCGCAAAAATAGTGTTTAATGAGCACTCGAAATTCACTTTTTTGCATTTTTAAAAAAATCCACGAGGTTGTATGTTTTGAACAGCTGTTAAACGCAAAATAAATGACGGAACTTGCTCAACATTATATAGTAGTCTATTAACAGGTGGGTACTTGATGGAAGCGGTGTTGCATTTCATATAACTACGAGGGAAGTTCGAAAAGTCACTGACTTATTGATCCGCAAGAAATATTTGATTTAAATGAAAAAAAACTAGACAGGACTTTAAGTGATTTATCATTTATGTTAAATAACATTTTCAATTAACTTAAACTACAAACTATTGAGAGTGTGTGTCTAAATATTTTAAAGTGACAAGTCATAGATGCGCTGGACATTTTTCAACCAAACTTTCCATTTATAAAAAACTTTGCTTCATTAAGAAATTTTTGTAAATTTTAAATGTATTTAAAAATTTAAATTTTGTATAAGTTAACCGATTTTTAAAATTTTTTGGAAAAATATCGTGGTTTTTGTACCATTTATTACTATTACCATACGGGCAGGGCAACACTGACGATATACGAGTAATTTGTATAGGTTTAGTATTATTTTAATAAAAACTCCTTTATTTTTGTTTTGAGTGAAACCGGAAAAAATTTTGAAATATTTTGGAAATTCATCGTTCGATAGGTAATATTTTCAAAAATTTTATGCATTCGCTGAACTAATATCTAGCAGAAAAATACATTTTCATATATTTTAAACAATATAACAATCGAAAATATAAAAGATTAGTTTTTTTTAGATTTTTAAATAATTGTTGATAAGAGTTAAATCAGAAAATGTCAGCAATTTATTATTTTTAAATATTTATATGGTTACTCTGGAAGACAATTTTTTAGAAATTACAATCCAGACGTTAAGTAATTTTACGGTTTTCAAATCACTTAATAATCTTTTTGCAGACAAAAATATAGCCGTTTAAATGTACTGGTTCAAAAAAGAAACACTGTGTCAAAATGAGTTAATAAAAAGTTTTATTCAATAATAATTTTTAAGCGAAAAATTGACAATTTGGAAAATTCTTTCCATTTTATTGCAACAATTGATGAATACAACCAATTTGACATATGTATAGGCAATATATCTTAGATTATTTTCAAGATGTGCGCCCCGGTAGGCTAGTTGGTAGCGTGCTGGCTTATCAGTGCGGGGTCGTGGGTTCGATTCCCACCAGAGGCACTGTTCTGTTTTCGCTACAACGCGCCGAAGGCCATAGTAGCTAGTGCTCGGTTAGGGTAATAGTATATAATTTGTAATTATAAGATTATTAATTAATAAAATAAAAAAAGAAAAGATTCTGTCGTGTTTTTAAAAGTTTTCGTTTAGTTTATATTTGTTATTATTGATGTGCTAAATAGGTACCGTTTGGATATTCGACTTTGAAGCATAAGTAGTTAGTTAATTAATAATCAGTTATCCAACATTGCAAGTTTTAAACTAATTTTTAGTTCAAATTGAGATTTTAGTAATAAATTTTGCTATTTTGACTTGATGAAGAACCAAGTTTTTAACTTTTTTTTTTTGCTGAATTTACTAAAGTCTAAAATATTATTTTTATAACCAAACCCAGTAGAGGTCGTATTAGAAAAAGAGTTTTTTAAAAACAATTAAAAAAGAGATTTTTTTTTTCTAAATTGAAGGAATATAATAAGTGGAGTCTCTTACACCAATCACCATTATTATAAATTTTTTTTAATTTACGTTTAAAATTACTTTGCGCCATAGACTAATTTAATGATATAAAGGTAGAAACGTCATTTTAGAAAACACACTCTCACAAAAAATCAATGAAACTTTCAAAATATATTCGACTGAAGTTAATGTAGCGGGACTATATGCCTAGTTTTCAATATATTTTATTGATAGCTCTGTTTTAAATATTAGTATGTTAAAAACTTTTTTTTTTATATACATATATTAAAAATCTTATATAAAACAATTTTTCAAGTTGTTTAGAAATTAAAAATTAAAAATTGTCAATTATTACAGTGAACCAGCATTGAAATAAATATTTAACTAAACAGATACTTATTTCAAGAAAATCGTTTCAAGGTACACTTATGATAGTGTTTTGAACAAATTTATTCTTCACTAAATAAGAGTATCAATTGTGATACTTTAATAAAGTTTGATTTTTTAATATATTTTAAGTACTGAAAAGATTGCGCTTATACAATTTTAATTTACTTACCACTCCATTTCGTTTGTCGATCACTGAACTTGCACGGTCAAGTAATAAAAGTCTTTTCAAAACTACTTTAAAAAAAAACTCTCAATTAAGTGAAATATTTACCAAATTGAACCAGAACAGGAAGCTGATTGGATATACTTCATCATCCATTGGTAGCACGCCGAAATGCTGTCTCCGTTGGTAAATTTTATTCAATAAACTTTAACTAGTTTAATTACACAAAATTTTTACTGGAAATATTTAAGATAGAGACAAAATATAAATATTTGCTTTAACTTAATATAGTAAACAAAACACACCAGCTGGTTCGTTCTGTCAAAATACTGGGTAGAAAACAGTGCTGCCAGATTGAACTATTTACAACATCTCTTGCGTTGCCAACTAAAGCTTACACTAGTAAGCAATAGATGGCGCTTGCCACTCCACCACCAGGTGGTGGTGGACACTATGATATAAATGTTTTGATGCAAAAAATCCATAAATTGGAAGCTTCTTGTTCATCTCTTAAAGAAGAAAATGAATCTCTTAAGCGAGAATTAATTTTTTTAAAAAATGATGCTAAATCTGTCTCTAATGTTGAGGAAAAACAAAAAACGAAATATATGACCGATGAAGAAGAATTGGTTGAAGAAACGGAATGGTTAGTTCAAAGAATAAAAGACCAAATAAAAAACGTAAAATGGTATCTTCACCAGAAAATATTTCAGAAATTTCAAAGGAGGAACTAAATAAAACCAAAATAAAAAGGCCTCCTCCAATAATTTTATCGGTTAGTGGTACCAATTATCAAACATTACACAAAAAACTTAAAGAAAACGTTAAAAATGATTTCATATTAAAATTAGTTGGAAAAGACTCCTATAAGGTCAATTTGTTCGACAGTTCCGATCATAGAACTATGTCCAGTGTTTTTACTGAAACGAATTTATCGTGGCACTCATATGAAAACAAGCAAACTAGACCAATTAAAGTAATGGTAAAAGATTTGCATTTCTCATGTGATGCTAAAGATATCATTCAAGATCTTAATGAGCAAGGCCTCAAGGCTACAAAGGTTTACAATAAACTTAAATGGAAAACAAAAGAACCACTGAATATGTTCATAGTAAGCTTTGAACCAACCGAAGATATCAAAAAAATATACGAAATCAAACAAATTTTGAAAACAATTGTGAAAATTGAGCCACTTAAGCCACCAAAACTAATACCCCAATGTAAAACTTGCCAAGGATTTCAACATACTAAAAACTATTGTTGTGAACCTGCAAGATGTGTAAAGTGTGCTGGAAACCATCCAACCAAAGAATGCAATAGACCAGACACTGAAATACCTATTTGCTGTAACTGTGGGAATAATCACCCAGCAAGTTACAGAGGATGTCCTGTAGCTAAAAATCTACAAAAACTACGAAACAAATCAGTTGCAAGTAAAAAGTTAGCTACCAGTAAAAACCATTTCCAAGAAAATAACTCGGCCAAAACAAAAATATTTTCGGAAGCTGTTAGTAGCAAAACTTTCGCAGCTGTAGCTGCTAGTGGTCACAGTAAAGCAGATCCAAAAAAAGATTATTTAACTCAGATTTTATCCAAACTTGATGATCAAACAGCTTTAATGAAATGCTTATGAACAGAATAGAAAAATTAGAACAAAAATATGTCAAGAAAATCAATAAACAAAAACAATTTTAGAATAATGGCTTGGAATGCAAATGGTATTTTAAAGCATAAAAATGAACTCGAAGTAGTTCTCAACGAAAGAAAAATAGACATATGTCTTATATCCGAAACTCATTTAACTACACATATGTACGCAACTTTTCAAAACTACTACATGTACTGCTCCAATCATCCTCTTAATAATGCTAGAGGAGGCAGTGCAGTGTTAGTAAAAAAAATCTATAGAACATTACGAAGACGATAAAATATCAACTGAAATGTTTCAGGCGACAACAATAAATATAAAAATCTATGATAATGACCTCTCAGTAACTGCTTTGTATAGCCCTCCAAGGCACACAATTAAAGCAGAACAATATATAAATCTTTTAAAAAACATAAAGGTAGATTCATAATCGGAGGTGATTTTAATGCGAAAAATGTTTACTGGGGATCACGCCTAACAACAACTAAGGGACGTGAGCTCTGGAAAGCTGCTAGGCAAATAGGGTGTGATATACTGTCAACGGGAAACCCAACCTATTGGCCGACAGATACCAATAAAATTCCAGATCTAATAGACTTCTTTATAACCAAACAAATTCCAACCAATACAATGTGTATTGAAGACGGCACAGAACTAAACTCTGATCATTCGCCTATATATTTAGAAATCAATGGCGAAATTAAAGAACAAGGAAAAAATTCATATCTTTCAAACAAAAACACCGATTGGGACTATTTTAAATACAAACTTGAAAGTTATATAGAAGCTCCAAGTTGTCTTACAACTGAGGAAAATATTGAAGAAGAAGCGGAAAAATTTACATCACAAATACAACAAGCTGCTTGGATGAGTACTCCTATAACCAATTTAAAAAATATTCATCGGTCTTATCCAATGGAAATCGTTGAACTTATAAAAAATAAAAGAAAAATAAGAAAAACATGGCAAAACACAAGATTTCCCCCCTTAAAAACTCAATTAAATAGTTTAACAAAACTACTTACTGAAAAAATTAAAGAATTTAAAAACAAAAAGTTTGACTCGAAAATGAAAAGTCTGTCAGCAGATAAAATAACTGATTATTCTCTTTGGAAAACAACTGCACATTTGAAACGTCCAACTCTTCATAATCCCCCAATTAGAATTGAAAATACTAGTTGGGCGAAAAGTGATACTGAAAAGGCTACCGCATTTGCTCAGCACCTTCACAAAACATTCCAGCCGTATGAAGAAACTAAAGATTTCAATGAGCCCTATACAGTACAGGATTTTCATGAAATACAACTTTTTACAGAAACAGAAATAATTGAAGAGATACAAAATATGAAACCTGGCAAAAGTCCCGGTTTTGATTTAATTACTGGAGAAATCTTAAAAAATCTCCCGCATAATGCGATAACAAAAATGAACATCATCATGAATGCTTGTATTACTCTGACATATTTTCCTCGATACTGGAAAGTTTCAGAGGTAATAATGGTTCAGAAGCCAGGAAAAAATCCTAACGAAGTTACTTCCTATAGGCCGATTTCCCTGCTTCCCGTTATGGGAAAACTATTTGAAAAGTTATTTTCAAAAAGATTAAAACAAATCATCGCATATAAAAACGTAATACCCTCTCATCAATTTGGCTTCAGAGAAAAGCACTCTACAATAGACCAAGTGCACCGAATAGTTCATACCATAGAGGAAGCTCTGGAACAAAAAAAAGTCTGTTCTGCCATCTTTTTAGACGTAGCTCAGGCATTTGATAAGATATGGCACAAAGGTCTTATATATAAAATAAAAACTCAATTACCAATTCAGTATACATCTCTATTGGAATCATACATGACAGAACGTTATTTTAGAGTAAAGCATAAACAATGCTACTCAGATATTAAAAAAATAGAAGCTGGCGTACCTCAAGGTAGTATCCTTGGTCCAATACTATACTTATTGTATACTTCAGATATACCCGTACCAAAAAACAGTAAAATAGCTACTTTTGCTGATGACACGTGCATATTAGCTATTGGTAATGACGAAACCGAATCTACCTCAAAACTACAGATCTCAGTTGATGAAATTGTAGAATGGACAGACACTTGGAGAGTCAGACTAAATGAAAGTAAGTCAACGCATGTTGACTTTACCAACAAAGTAATTAGACATAAACCAATTAATATTTCAAGTTTAGCTGTACCTTATGCTAACAGTGCAAAATATCTGGGTATGACGCTGGATTCTAAGCTTACATGGAAAGATCACATCAGAGTTTAAACACACTGAGCTAAACTTAAAACAGAAAAAGCTAACATGGCTGATTGGAAGAAATTCTATACTCTCAATTGAAAACAAGCTTCTGATATATAACCAAGTACTAAAACCTGTCTGGACATACGGTGTCCAGTTATGGGGATGTGCTTCCAAAACTAATATTGAAATTATTCAACGTTTTCAAAACAAAATCGCTAGAAATATGGTTAATGCGCCCTGGTATATAAGGAACGACGATTTGCATAGAGATCTTGGAATTAACAAAGTATCCGAGGTAATTCAACAATCAGCATCCAAACATGCAAGTAGACTGCAACATCACAGCAACGAAGAAGCTTCCATTCTTATCAATGAAGATATATATACAAGACGTTTAAAGAGAAAAAAACCTCAAGACTTAGTGTCTAATAATTTGTAAATCTTATCTGAAAGAAAAATATTACTTGTTAGTGTAAACTAGGTGTAATTTTATGAAATGTTAACTAAAATAAAGTATTAATATCATTTCAATAAAAAAAAAAAAAAAAAAAAAAAAACCACTCCATTTTTCTTTGCGTCTATTTAACTAATGGACCTATATCTTTGATAAACATGAACGCACGGCTAACCAAAACACTACCTGGAATATTACTAATTCAAAATGTGCAAAATATACTCAAAAATGGATCGTTTCATGGTACACCACTTCCCAGCCAGAAATTGCCAATGGTCTAAAAAATCAAGCACTGGCAGAGCACTGTTTGCCAATGGTCCAACAAATAAAGTCCTGGCAAAGCACTGATTTACAACGCTCTGCCAATGCTAGTAAAAAGTGCTTCGCCAGTACTTAATTAACAAAATTTACAACAGTAAAAAAAATAAAAGCACTGGCACAGCCCTAGCTTAGAACGCTCTACCAAAGTTTGTTCAAAGTGCTGTGCCAGTACTTGATTTACAAAATTTACAACCGTAAACATAAAAAAGCACTGGCACAGCTCTGGCTTAGAACGCTTTCCCAACATTGTCAAAAAGTGCACTGCCAGTACTTATTTACAAAATTTACAACCGTTAACATAATAAAAACAGTGGCACATCGCTTGTTTACAACGCTGGTCAAAAGTACTTTGCCAGTGCTCGATTTACTAAATTTACAACAGTTTATAAAATCGAAATTTAATTCATGTACTTGTTTTTAAATAAGTTAGCAGGGTTTTATAAAAATAACAAATGAATAGTATTTTTTTAATTTATTTCACATACTTTAAAACTTAATTTTTTTTTTCTTTTTTTCAAATCTTAAATGAATTTAAAATCAACTAACCGTAAGCATATGGTATTCATATCAAATGCATACACTAAAAAAAGTCTGTAAAGTCAGCACCATTTTTGCTCAAAGGATCCTTGTAGAAAAATTGCTAATTTAGCATATTTAAAAGCCTTTTTAATCTATTCCTTTATAAAGTTTAAAAATACAATATTGGAAAAATTCAAACTAAATTGCAGTTTATTTGAAGTTAAGAAAATTAAGGTACTAAAATTTTACTTAAGACATTTATTTTCAAATTTCTGTCTTTAGTAAAATTGTAGTAAAAAAGTCGTACTTGGAGCTAACTTATCACAAAAATAATTTGATAAAAAAAAATATTCAGTTATTTTGTAATTAACTTAGCTGAAGCCTATTGTTATTTCTGTTTAAATTGCCAAAATCATTAAATAAGAAATAATACAAGTCTTTACTTTAGTGAATTACAAATTAAGACTATAGAGTTCAAAAATAAATCTAGTTTTCATATATAATATTCTTAATTTAATTAAAAATTTTAATTTCAAACGGATAATCAATTTGAGTTATAAATTTTCTAATTTCAAATATATAAATTAATTTTTTTTTTGGAAATTTCACAATTTTTAATTTAAAAATTTGAATTTACCCAATTTTTAAAGAAAATCATTTTTTTTTTTTAAATTTCAATTTTGTCTATGAAAAATTACAAGTTCACAGTCAGAATACAAATGATTTTTGTAATTGAATTTTATTTTAATTTAGATTGCAGAAATTTAATTTGTATGTTTATTTTTTTACATAATTTTATTATTTTAAATAATAAAACCAAAATAATAAAACCGAATTTTTTGCCAACCGAATTTTTGTGATTTTGATATTATATTTTAATACTATTGTAACAACCGACATTTACTTACTAATTTCAAATTTTTACTGTATTTAATTGAATATTTTATGTTTATGTACTATAAATAGATTCACATGCATTCAACAAAATGTATTTCATGGTACAGTGAAATAACTCCCAAATGAAATAAGTCCCAATGAAATAACTCCCAATGAAATAAGTCCCATCAAAAATGAAATAACACCCAATGTAAAAAAATGAAATATCTCCCAATGAGAAAAATGAAATAAGTCCCAATTTTTGGGAGTTATTTCAAAATTTAAAAATAAATCCCAAAAAAAATGAATTAACTCCCAATGAAATAAGTCCCAACAAAAATGAATTAACTCCCAATTTTTGTTTGTTTTGTTTTTCTGTTAGAGAACACTTTTATTTCATAAGTATATGTAAGCATAGGTGGAGTGCAATAATGCCTTACGAAATAAGGCCTTTAAGGCTTTATTTCACTTTCAATTGAGAAATAAGGCCTTTATTTGCAAAAAGGCTTTATTGCACTTTGAAAGTGAAATAAAGCCGTAAAGGCCTTATTTCACTTAAATTTTTTTTTAAATGAAGCAATTAAATTTCTTATTCTTATTCTTCTTATATTTTATTGAACAATTATAAAAAAAATTCATATTAACAAAAATTAATAGAACATTAATAATTCAACAAAAATTTAACTGCAACAATATTGAAAATCTTTGCTTTATAAAGTTTTTCTGCGTGGCGGCCTGCGGCCGCTCTTAGGGGTTTTCTCCTCCATGGGACGCGGCAGGTGGCTTCGCTGAATAAAGTTTCCCTGCGCGCGTCACACTAGGGAAGATAATGAGACGGGCGCAGGAAAACTGTATTCAGCGAAGCCACCTGCCGCGTCCTATGGAGGAGAAAACCCCTAAGAGCGGCCGCAGGCCGCCACGCAGAAAAACTCCCAACAAAAATGAAATAACTCCCAATCGTAAAATTGTGTTTGCAATTAAAATGAAATAAGTCCCAACTGCGATGAAATAAGTGCCAATGGTAACTCCCAAATGAAATAACTCCCAACAAAAAACCTGTTGGGACTTATTTCATTTGGGAGTTATTTCATAATGAATTAACTCCCAACAAATATTATGAAATAAGTCCCAACGCATTGGGACTTATTTCATAATGAAATAAGTCCCAATTTACATGGAAAATTTTTTGGGACTTATTTCATTTTTCCATTGGGACTTATTTCATTTGGGAGTTATTTCACTGTACCGTATTTCATTAATAAAAAATATGTATGCCTCCAACTGGGCTCGAACCGGTGATCTTCCGTTTGTCAGGCTAGTACTTTACATCCCAAACCCAATTTAAATATGTTTTTTTCTTTTTTTAAGTTTCAACCTTGAAATTTTCTAGTTTTAAATTTAAATATTTGTCTAAAAATAAATTTGTATGTACAATAGAAATTCGGTTGATAATCTCAATATTTTATTAGTGTTACCAAAACTATAAAAAAAAATATATTATTTTAAAATTATTTTTAAATAAAAAACTGTTCTCCGCGAACTGGGCTCGAACCGGTGACCTTCTGCTTGTCAGGTAATTTTTTTTCAATATTGATAAGGAAAACCAAAAGTTTGAATGATGTGACTGTGTTTTGGTTAATTTTATATATTCTCTGTTAACAATATAGTTTAACTATTCTGATGATGAATTTTAAGTACTTACAATTAAAATTGTTGATTAAGGCGCTACGAAATAACCCCCAATGAAATAACACCCAAACGACCAAATGAAATAAACCCCAATGAAATAAATCCCAAAAAAAATGAAATAAGTCCCTACAAAAATAAATGAAATAATACCCAAAAGAAATGAAATATTCCCCAAAGGTGAAAGTGAAATAACACAAAAAATTTGGGGGTTGTTTCGTAATGAAATAACTCCCAAAGGAAGAAATGAAATAACCCCCAATGAAATAAGCTCAAAAGAAATGAAATATGTCCCAAATTTTTTTTATTTTTTGTTTTCATATTTTTGATTCTTTTGTTACACTGTTCAGTTTTTCTGCGTGGCGGCCTGTGGCCGATCTTAGGGGTTTTCTCCTCCATAGGACGCGGCAGGTGGCTTCGCTGAATACAGTTTTCCTGCGCGCGTCTCATTATCTTCCCTAGTGTGACGCGCGCAGGGAAACTTTATTCAGCGAAGCCACCTGCCGCGTCCCATGGAGGAGAAAACCCCTAAGATCGGCCGCTGGCCGCCACGCAGAAAAACTAACAAATATTAAAAAATTTCACTTTTAGCAAAATGAAATATCCCCCAAAAAATATGAAATAACCCCCAAAATAATTGCATATGAAATAATCTCCAAAGAATTTAAATTTTGGGCTTTATTTCATTGGGGGTTGCTTCATAATGAAATAATCTCCAAACCCCAAAAAAAAATGAAAAAAACCCCAAACAATTTTACACAATTTTTTTTGGGTGTTATTTCATTTTTGGCCGTTGGGGGTTATTTCATTGGGGGTTATTTCGTAGCGCCGTTGATTAATGATTAAATTTTGCTGGTTACAATGTAATTCCACCCAATTTAGTTTTTGTATGTATAAGTAAACATTAAAAAATTCATGTATATTATAATGAAGATTTTGCACCACGTTTTGAAAAAATAATGAAAAAAATAGTTAAACATCTTTAATAAATTTGATAATATGATGTTTACTAAAGGCGTACACTCAGGGAACTTCTGCTTTAAAAATATGTAGTTGTTTGGGTTGTAATACAGTTTCATTATTTTTAATGTAAATGTAAGTCATTTGTGGAACAAATAAAATTTTCAACTAACCTTGTAGTTCATTTAAACAAACAACTCACATCAAATGACTGTTTTATGATTTTAAATTCATTTTTTACAGTTGTTTTTTGTTATTTAAAAAAATAAAAAAAAAAATTTTTTGGTTTATTTGTTACTACCATGTGGTTCATTTTTACTACAATTGCTAGTCATTTTTGAACATTAAAAAACAAATGACAATGTTAGTTGAATTTAATGAAATGTAAGTCATCCTTTTTTTAAATGAAATTTCATTTCTTTATGACTACAATTGCTGTCGTCTTTACCAACATAATTTCCTAAGTGTAATAATTAATCATCAACTAAAAGTAAATCAAGTGCGGTATACTAAAACTTAAGGATGATAAAAGAAAAATTAAAGGTAAATTTTTGAAAAGTTAATTGATCGTAAGAGAATAGAAAACAAAAATATTTTTAAAGCAGCCAATCAAGGATCAAACTACCTTTAATTAAGGGTGCATATCACTTAAATACACTCTAATTAATTTCTGTTGAAATTTACCTAACTTATAGTAGGAAACTATACTCCTATTATAAGTTGGGTAAATTTACTCTATGTGTGTAAATGAAAAAAAAAATACACACAATACATGTAAGTTGGTCAACAAAAAGTGTGTAAATGTACTAAGCAAGTGCGTAAACATGTAATTCAATTTAGAAATAAATGAATAATTTTACAAAAACATGCTTTACTTGTAAATGTACGAATAAAATGCGTAAAAACCCCCTAAAAATGCGTATCTTTACCTTGCGATAAGAAAGATAACAGCCCAAACAATTTTTCAAATAAAACAAAAAAATAATTTTTAGAAAGAGTTTTATTAATATTTTGTATAATAATAAATTTAATAATAAATATTGTATATAAGTGGTTGTACATATACAGAGTTCCAAAATTTTAATTCTATGTTGAAAAAAAACAGATCGGATTTTTTTAAATCGAATGATTTTTTTTTTAATCAATCGCAGAGAATTCATTCTTTCGAATTCACTAGTGGGAATTCAATCAATTTAGCTAATTCGATATTATCAATTATTGAATTTAATCATTGGGAATTCAATAATTGGGAAATCAATTGTTGGGAATTCAATCTATTTTTTACTCAATCGATTTACAATTTCCCAAAATCGCCGAAACTGAAAAACACCGACAGAATTAAAAAAAAAAACGCTAAAATTTAAAAAATATCGTTAAAATGAAAAAAATCTCCAAAATTGAAAAAAACGCGAAAAATGTAAAAAGTCACTTAAATTGAAAAAAATCGACAAAAAAAATTTCCAAAATTAAAAAGAAAAAAATCACTAAAATTTGCCAAAATTGAAAAATCACCGAAACTAAAAAAAATCGCCAAAAATAAAAAATTTCGCCAAAAATGAGAAAAATTGCTAAAAGTGAAAACATCGCCAAAAATATCACATTGCTAAAAGTGAAAACAAAATTGCTAAAAGTGAAAACATCGCCAAAAATATCACATTGCTAAAAGTGAAAACATCGCGATTTACGAATCCAGACAATCAAATCGAAATTTAGGATCGTTGTAGGGGTAATGGGGTTGAGATTTGAACAATGGTGCAACCATTTTCCCTCCAGCTCCATTAGTTTTTGAAATATGTACCTTTTTAAAATTGACTAAATAAAAACCGTCCATAACTCAAAAAATAAAAGAGCTACTGGAAAAATTTTTGCGCCGGTGCTCAAAACTCAAGCCCAATATCGGTTCTAAATTTCTTAGATCGCCTTTTTCTCGAAAACAAAGCATCGCAAAGCAAAAAGAGAATTTATTGGGAACATCGCCTGTGTTTCGAAAACTAATAAAGATACATTTACAACTATTTTAAGTTTCTCGGCAATATTTTTCGTTTTTTCAAATTAAGCTTTCTTTCTAATTTGAAAATTTTTTTTTTCATTTTTGGCGAATTTTTTCTTTTGCAATTTTTTATTTTCAATTTTGATTTTTTTTTTAATTTTTAGCTATTTTTCTAATTTTTTTTTTTTAATTTTTCCAGATTTTCTTTTAATTTTTCTAATTTTTTGCGATTTTTTTAAATATCAGCAATTTTTTTAAACTTTGGCAATTTACTTTAAATGTTAGCGTTTTTTTTTTTTAAATTTGGAGATTTAAAAAAATTTTTTTTTAAACATTTTTTCAATTTTAGCGATTTTTATCGATTTTTTCAATTTTGGTAATTTTTTTCAATATTGACGATATTTTTAAATCGATTGAGTAAAAACCGACTGAATGAATCGAATGAAGAATTTTATTCTTTAAAGCTCTGTACATTAGGGTGATAACTTTTTTTGGGACAACATTCTCCCCATGGGTTTTCTAATGGCAAATATTGTATTAATGATAACAAAAACTATTTCAGTTCAATTGGTAAAAAAAACCTTACGCACCGACAGCGATTTCTAAAATGCCTTTAATATATATTTTTTTAAATTTTTTTTAATAACAATTTTTTTAAAATATGGTTTATACATATGTAAGTATGTAAACAAATAATAACAATAAATGATTAAAAGTAGGTATTGTAAGATATAAACTTTATGTTCAAAGTACGCGATGTTTTACAAAGCGGATATATATCTTGTACTATTTTTATTCCACGTTCCGCACAAATATTACTGCGTTGTTGATTTGGAATTGTAGATGGTGTAGGTACCCAATGTCTGAGGAAACAGTCGTGGGCTTTCGTAAAATTTATTAATGACTTGTTTAGCCGTTCAAAATCATTTTCGTGGAAACAGTGGTCTGAAAACCAGATTTGAAAGCATACATCACAAATGAAATCACATATAGATTGTACAAGTTTTTGGTAACTGGGAACAAGAATAAATGCTAAAATGGCAAATATTGCTCGCGAATTCCACTTTACTATTGAAATCAGCATGCTTAAATTATATAGATGTGATGGTCAGACGTTGAGGCATCAGAAAAAGTTTTTTTTTAACTTTGTTTGATCCAAACTTTAACGCGTTTGGTGCGTAACCTTTTTTAACGATAGCGAAAAACTAAAAACGCAGTTCTTAATATTTTTTTCCATGCCCTACACGATTTTATCTGGAGAGATTTGATATTTGCAAAAAATGCAAAAAGTTATTACCCTACTGTACATTAGCGCGTCCCGAAAAAAATTTTTTTAGCTTGCCCCCCCCCCCCCCAAATGATGGGGATTTAGGACCCTTTTACGAGAAAAATAACAAAAAATTTTGGACAAAGAACCAGATGGCTACCGCATCCTAAATATTGCAATCCTAGTGCATTTTGAAAAAAAAAATATTTTTGATTTTAAAAAAATTGACGCCAAAAGTTGCGCAATACGGACTACATTCCGGGAAAAATATTAATAAAATTTCCGTAGAGTAATTTTGGTGCAGCGTTGCATCTTTAAGATTGAAATGTGAGTATTTGTTTTTTTTTTCGTTTTCAGCTTAATTAGTCTCAAAAGCTACGAAAAACAGAGCGCTTTCGTTAAAACTATTTAAAAAATGTGATAGAGCTATTCTGGTCCAGCGCACAGTGGGACGAGATGGATTAAATAAGGTACAAGCGGCAAAAACAAATGTTAAAATTGCTTAAAAACTGCGGCCTGCAAGAACATTTTACAAAAAAGTACATCTTGTTCCACTGTGCGCTGGACCAGAAAAGCTCTATCACATTTTTTGAAATAGTTTTAGTGATTAATTTAGCTTAAAAGAAAGAAAGAAAAAGAAAACATATACTCACTTTCCATCTTTAAGATGCAACGCTGCACCAAAATTGCTCTAGGGAAATTTTTTTAATATTTTTCCCGGAATGTACTCTGTATTGCCCAACTTTTGGCGTCAATTTTTTTAAAATCAAAATATTTTTTTTTTCGAAATGCACTAGGATTGCAATCTTTAGGATCCGGTAGACATCTGGTTTTTTGTCCAAAAATTTGTTTGTTATTTTTCTCGTAAAAGGGTCCTAACTCCCCATCATTTGGGGGGCAAGCATTTTCAAATTCGAAAAAAAGCCAAATTCGGGACGCGCTACTGTATATATACATATTATATTTTGAAAATATTTTTCCACAATTAGGCTGCAAACACTTGGAAATAAACTATAAACTAAACACTATCACAAATACTACAGTTATACATTTTTTTTTTCATTAAAATTCTCAATAAATTAAATTTTTTAGATTTTTTCTGGCTTTTTTTAATTTGTTTAATTTTTTTTTCAATTTAAAAATGTCAAAATGTTTGCTACTATTATAAGTTAGTATATTTACAAACTTTGTGCGTAAAAATGTTATTTAACAAAATAATACTACTTTTAGGCATAATGTGTTTAATTGTAAACACATAATTGGTAAAAATTTTGTAAGTGGGTATTATTGTATATAAATTTACCGAATTTGCGTAATAATACATGAAACTTTACTCGTTTTATAGTAGTAAATTTACAATCATTTTAGGTTTTAACTGTTTTTTTTTTTAGGGGAGAAACTCAAGAATTAGTTTTTTTTATGACATTTACAAAAAATAATTAGGAAAATTGAAAACTAAAAATTCAAAAATGCAGCCTTACAGATTTGTGCGAAATTTTGTAATTTAAAATACAAAATAATATTAAATTCGATTAAGAAGTTTGGTCTGAAACAAAGATTTTTACATTTTGTTTTTTTTTATTACAAAAGAAAGTTACTTTACTAGCTATTTAACTATTCCAACTATTTTACTAACTGTTTGTT
Organism: Delia radicum; assembly: GCA_021234595.1. Taxonomy (NCBI): domain Eukaryota; kingdom Metazoa; phylum Arthropoda; class Insecta; order Diptera; family Anthomyiidae; genus Delia; species Delia radicum. Next base: position 76,021,565 of record CM037851.1, read on the forward strand.
AAAAATTTACTGATTTTAGGGGCTTATACAGAAAAGTATTACGCAGCAACTGTTGTTTACTAATTTTTCGCACAACTTCAAATGTACTAATAATTAGATATACATTTTGTTAAAATTAACTATTCTTTTTGTTGTCCTTATAATAGCTAAATTTACATATTTTGCGGTAAGTTTTACATGCATTTTTAATTGAGTTTACATAAGGTTAAAAAAGTTTATTAAAAGATAAAATTTCCTAGAAAAATAATTTAGTTTTCTTTTAAATATAATCCGGTATTTAGAAGTACCGGCAATGAAGTATAAGCTTAAGATGAGTTTAATATAAGCTAAAGTGTGATAAGAAAACCAAAACTACCATTAAGAATTAAAGTGATGTTAATTTATTTAAATAGTCTCACCAGTATAATTAATAGGTTTAAATATAACAATATTTTCTTTTAAATTCTACACTCTAATTAATTTCTGTTGAATTTTACCCAAATTATAGTAGGAAACTATACTCCTACTATAAGTTGGGTAAATTTACTGTATGTGTGGAAATGAAAAAAATACGCACATTGAGAGTAAGTTGGTGAACACAAAGTTGGTAAATTTACAATGGAAGTGTGTAAAATTTTGATAAAATTTATAAATAAATGAGTAATTTTACTAAATTTTCGTGTAAAAAAAACATGATTTGCGTGCAATTATACATATAAAATGCGTAAAATACATTTTTATAAGCGTAAAAATACATATTTATATGCGTAAAAATCCCCAAAAAAGCGTATATTTACCAATGCTGTAGTAAGAAAAAAAACAGCCCAAAACAGAAAAAAACAAAAAAATTTTTTTAGAATGACTTTTATTAATAAAGCGTTATATAAAAAAACTTAACAATCAATATATAAAAGGTTCTGTTTATATACAATGCAATGTTATAAATTAAAAGAATATGTTATATTTTGAAAATATTTTTCCACAATTAGGCTGCAAACATTTGAAAATTCCGTTTCTATTTTTTTTATTTATGTATGAATGTTTTTGGTATATTACCAAGTTTTTTAAAATACAATCACAAATATTTCATTTATATATTTTAATTTATTTAGTAACACAAAAACACACAATAATTAATAATTTTTAGTTTTATTTGATCTTTTTTCTCTTTTTGAATTTGTTTGAATTTTTTTTCAATTAAAAAATGCTGAGTATTTATTACTACTACAAGTAGTATATTTACAAACTTTGTGCGTAAAAATTTTATTTAACAAATGAATACTAATTTTAGACATAATGTGTTTAATTGTAAACACATAGTGGGTAAAAATACTGTAAGCGTGTATTAGTGTACATGAAAGTGTGCGCAAAATAGTTTTACGCATTTTGATGTATAAATTTACCGAATTTGCGTAATAATACATGAAACTTTACTCGTTTTATAGTAGTAAATTTACAAATCATTTTTTAGAGTGTACAACAAATATTTTTTTACCAAATACTTAGGAATATTTAAAAAAAATACATATATCAACACTTTTAACCCGAACTACTTAAATAATATTGAATAATGTATGTAAATATTTCAAATTTTATATGCACTTAACTTGACAGAGGGCAAATACATTACCGAAAAACATGACTAGACGATTTAACAAAAAAAAAAAAAATTACACCGTATAATAACTAAAAAACATTAAAAAAAAAAAAGTAAAATATAGAGCACTTGAAAATGCATTTTACAGAATGAAAACTAGAAGGCCCTCTTAACTAATGTTTCCCAGAAGTTTTATGGTAAAGAAACTTTATAATGAAATATGAAATGCAGACAAAAAATAAGAAAGAAAATAATATAAGGAGAAGTATGACCAAAAGATGCACTACACCATTATTATATATTCCGAGACGCAGATCAAATTTTTAAGTTGGAAATAAGTCACAAAACTGTTCTGAAAGTTTAAAAGTAAGTTTAATTTTCTGTGTCTGTTGATCAACATTTTGGTAGAGGCTGTTTGTAGACGGGATAAGTCCGGAAAAGTTTTATTTATAGTAGTACACTCACGGAACTTCGGCTGAAAATATTTGTAGTTGTTTGAGTTGTAATACAGTGTCTTTTTTTTTATTTTTTATTTATTTAATTAATTGGATCAATACAGTACAACAACAAGAACTAGTCTTATATTACAGTACTGGGTATATTGTGTTATAATTACAATTAAGGCAAGATCGAATCAAATAATATTCACTAAGTAGTACTTTAACTTAACTTATAAAAGTTTTGGTTTAAAAAAAATAAAAATAAAATATGACATTTAAGTTAACATACATAATATTGTTAGCAATTGTAAAAATAAGTCAATTTAACTAAGTTTATTAATCATCATTTTAGATAAAAAACAAAAATAAGCGGAGTTAACAGGTTAAAAATTAAAACATATAAAAAAAAAGAAAAATTCGATTCTAGTTATCCTAAATGTTTAAATATTGCAGATTTGAGTTGCAGATTTGAATTGCATTGCTAATAGTTTGAATATTTGCGGGAAGTTGGCACCAAAGACAAAGGCATTTAAGAAGAAGTGCCTGTTTCATATCTCTTTCCGATATCGAATCACATTGATATTGTTCCCTCTGTCAGATTGTGAAAAACTATTCTTCTGTATAAATATTCAGGTTGTTTTGAGTACACAACTTTATGTAAAAACATTAGTGTATGGCATTTAGTAGATTTTCAGGATTTATGTTACAGATTTGCTTAGCGTAATGCGATATTCTGCTACGCCTGATACGGCCAAACACGTACCTGGCAATATTATTATACGTTACATTAAGCCTCTTCATATTTAAAGTGTCACAAGTAACACAGCTAGCAAATAGTTCACATCTTTATTTTGAACTGAAAAAACATTCATTTGTGGAAGAAATTTCAGTTTTGACTACAATCGTAGTTCATTTAAAAAAACAAACCACATCAAATTGCTGTATTATGATTTTACATTAATTTTATTTAGTAGTGCTTATCCCGATGAAAATAAATTTAAGTAGTTTTTTCTATTTAAAAAAATAAAACAAATAAAAGTTGGTTTATTTTTAACTGCATACTTGGTTCATTTTTACTACAATTGTGGTTAATTTTTCAACACTAAAATTAATTGACAATGTTAGATGAATTTACAATTTTTTATACTATATCTCAAAATATATTGTTGCTGTTTTTGTAATATTTATATATGTAGTTGTTGTTTTTTATAAATGTTTATGTATTAGTAATGAATATTTTGAATGCATTTAATTTAGATTTTTATTAATCCTTTTTCGGTTTATTACTTCATATAGTTAAATGATTTAATTTCAGTAGTTTAAATGTGAATATTAATTTATTCTAAAACATTATCAGAAAATTGAAAGTGTAATTTTTGTATTTATTTAATAAAGAAAAAACAAATGTTGTCATACTCCCTACTATTGTAGAGAAAGAAAAAAACCAATTTCTGCGTGAACTTATTCACGTAAGTATAAATAAATTTGCTAACTAAATGAGAATTTCATGCCGGTTGAAATTCAGTGTTATTAAATTCAAGCTATAAAAAATATTTGGTATGGCAACAACAATTCTCTTTTTGTTTTTCGGAAAGATATACGATATTGATCACTTTTTAATCAAATGAGTTATTATTAAATTGAAAAATAATTCAATTAATCGGCTGGGATGTTCTTAATCTATATCTAGCTTTTACAAACTCTCATTATTTCCAAATGAAGCTTCCATGTATGTGCAGTCACATTTTCATCTTTACGAAGTGTATGACCTATCCACTTTCATTTATGCTTCAATGTCTCGTTTCGTATTGGGATTTGTTGTGTTATTTCCCAAAGCCGCAAATTGGAAATTATATTGGGCTAGTACATTTTTAATAGTCTGTGGAGACTATTATTTAAGAACACTTGCAAAGTATGAACATCCGAGCTCGCAGCAATCCATGTTTTACATTCAAAAAGAAGTGCTGACTTTAAGTTTGAATTCTGGTATTTAAACTTCGTTCTTTGTGAAACAGTTGACGATATCCAAAATTTGTTCAACATTCCAAACGATTGTCTAGCCTTTTTGACACGTTGCAAAATATCCACACTGGTGTCGCCCTGTCTATCAATTACGCTGCCAAGGTAGTAAAATGAATCTACCTCTTCGAGTTGTATACCATTAATGTAAAGAGGAGTGTTATTTTCGGAAAACATTCGCATTATCTTTGTTTTTCCCATGTTGATTTTCATGCCAACAGTGGAGGCATGTTCGACGTAGTTGTCATGGAAGGCTAACATGCGATTGTGTGAGATGAAATATTTGATCTGCATAGTCAAGGACAGCAAGTCTATCTTGAAGACCCCACGTAATCACATTTCTTGTCGTTCTTGCTTGTTGCATAATGACATCAAGCAATAACTTAACAAGAACTGGTGATAAAACACATTCCTGGCGGACTCCTTTGCCAACGCTAATCGTAGTAGACAGGTTTATTTTAATGAAGAATTTGTGCTTTTTGCTGTAGCATACATTGATTTAATGAGAGAAATCAACTTTCGAGGCACCAACTAACGCGTTCCAAAAGGCAGTCTTTTCCAAATCGATAAACAGAACTATTATTCTTAGACTGTTGAGATGGTCAATATGATTGCGGCCACAAAACTATGTTTCCTACAGCCATAAATGGTTGTTTCAATTCAACTATTATTTTATCAATCATATTTCACCAATAATATTTCAAAAATATCATATTCTGGTAAAAATTTTAGTTTCTTTTTAGTTATCATATTATTGTATTGTCTACAATCATAACATAGTATTTATTATTATATTCCTCTATTTAACTACAGTCATCAGTCACTTCTTTTATGAGCGTCTTCTCTCTTTTAATTTTATTCTTGTTTGAGATTTTGTGAAAAGACGTTGTGAGAAACAGTCAGCCCCAACAAATTAACTAATATTAAACAAAAATAGACAAACAACGTGGCGGTGTTAATTGTAATGGTGATCTGATTTGCGGAAGAAGTAATAAGTTTTTAGTCTCAGCCCGGACTACCCCGGAAGTCTAGGCAAAAGATTAATTGTCGCGCACAGACAATATAGTGGTAGTTATTGTAATAGTGATTTGCATTGTGGAATAAGGAATAAGTTGAAGTCTCAACCCGATATACATTGTCAATGGACAAGCATTACTCGAATAATGTTATTTTTTATTATAAAAAAGTGGCTTAAATTGTGGCTACCCTGGAAGTCTAGGTAAAAGTTAAAGAAAAATAATATAAAGAATAAAAATATGAAAGAAAAATGTTTACAAAATACACGTGCTTTTACGTCTGTATTACGAAATAATCATAATATGTTTGCAGTAATCATAACATGGTAATAAATGATGACGAAATTATTGTCCATGATCATAATATGATAACTTGGACTATAATATGGTTGTAATACAATTATTATGATTTTTGCAAACATGGTTTGATCATTATAAATGTATTGTGAAATTTCATTCTTAACAAAATTTTTATGAGTGCTTTATTTTGTAATCACATGTACAGCTTGTATAGCTGATACAATATTTCACAAAGCTTATTCTTAAGAGCAAAGACAGTTTGATTACTTAAATCATTTCAATGTGTGCATTATTAAATATATTTAATGCATGTTATGCATACATAAAACATGCATAACATTTTAATCCAGCTTCAACAGAATGCTGGGAGTATACTGTAGGACTCATATTATGATAATTCATACACATTTCCAGAACCATAATATTATAATATTGGAATATATTTGGAACCATAATATGGTAATCTAATTATCACATTATGATACAGAAGTAGATAAGAGTATGGTTGTCACAACCATATTAACATAGTTGTCACAATCATAACTCCAAAAATGTATGATGCTCTTCGAATATGGTTCCCTCAACCATGTTTTTTCTTTGATTGTATACAGTAGTATATAATATAAATTTATTCAGATTTGCGGCTTGTGAATTAATGTTTAAAAATTTATGTTTGCTACAAACATTATTCTAAACTCATTCCACCATGTGTCTAAGACTGGTGTAGGGTATTAATATATGAGTACAAAAATATGAATATGCAATATGTACAACAAGTAATGATTGATTACAAAAATGACCTCAAAAAATATTCAGATTTTTTTTTTTTTTTTTTAGAAAATTGAATAAAAACCAAAAAAACTTCAAAATGTTGTTATAAAAAAATCGTATTAATTTGTTTAAACAAAATATTTAACACAATCGGTAGAAAACTTGTAAAAAAAAATATAAAATATATAAACGAAACTTTTCATATGTGTTTATTGTAGGTCATATAGGGAGTATAGGGGCGTAGACTGAAAAGTGTTACAGAGCAACTGTTGTTTTTTTTTAAGCTTTTTTTTATTTTTTTGGTTTCTTTTTCCTAAAAATATTCAATTTTTAGGTATATATTTTCATCTAAACGCCTTTTAGAAAACTTTAAAGTAGAAAGATACCTTCATAAACTATGATTTCCAACATTATAATAATATACGTAAACTTACTATTGAAGAAGCACTTAAAGGCACACGTGAAACAAATTGTAGCACTTCATTAGTTGCATTTGCAATGTAACGGTCGGCTGGCTAGCAGTCATTCAGTCTTTCATTCGACCAGATATGCAGCATAGATAATTTTTCTTATTGTAGTTTAAAAATTGAAAATTACTAATAATGTGTTGTATTATATGATGGATGCTGGTTTATTTGAAAACGGTAATAAATATTAAAAATATTTTGGGTGGTATTCAAGCATTATATGATTTTATTTTTTTGAGGTTGTTGAAAACACCATATTAAATTGTTGACGCTTTAATTATAAAGCGGTTTTTTTTCTCTTTCTAAAGGAGAAAACAATATTTGATTAGACCTAAAATACAGTTTTTTCTATAAATTACAAATATTAAAACAAAAGACTTAGGCAACAAACTTAAAAATGTGTAACTTCTATAGTACAGAAAAAAAAAACAATTAAACAAATACCAGCATGCCCCTTGACTTTTCAAAATTTTAAAGGAATTTTAACTAACGAAATCAAATTTAAAGTGTGTAAAGTTAATAACTGATAACCACATCATGAATAGTTTAATGCTTAGAACATTTCATAGAAATATGCAAAAATTCATATTGGGTCGTGTGAAGCTCATTAAGAATCTGAAGCAAAACACCGAATTGTTGTACTCCTGATCAAACGCCATGAGACTTATCATTAAATATAGATTACAGTCATGCAATTTCTATAACATAAATGTTATAATAATATGTACATGTGAGATAAAAAATATTTTATATGCTAAATTTTCAATTTCCTTGCAATACCGGTAGAATATCATGTAACAAACCCCGACATGGTTATACTCAAATGAAAAATAATTTTGTGTAGATTTATATTCTTAAAAAAATTTTATGAGTTTTCTTGGTAAGATTTCGAAAAATTACTCAAAATATATGAAAAATGGTGTAAATGATGTAAGTATAAAAAACGAGATATATAAAAAACTGCAAATGAGAAAAAAAAGTTGTGTCATAAAAGAGAAAATTGTCGAGTAGTGTAATCGTATACAGATTATTGTATAATAAAGGAAACCCATATCTAGAAATTGTTTTATATAAAAGACATGCGTTATAGGTATAACTATAGAACGATGATAGGGAGATATATCATCATCAACGCCCAGCTCAAACTGCTAAAGATAGGAACCTGAAATTAGGCATATAGGCTCTTCTAGGGGCACAGTAACTCAGTAATGCGGGCTTTCCGAAACTCCTACTGGAAGGGCCAATAAGGGTAAACATCTCACCCTTAGCTGCCTGACTAAACCACTTAAGCCAGAAAGCTAAAATTTGGAATATGTGTTCCTTCAAATAACATAATCTACTTACTGATATAGATTTTTTTTTTTAATTTTGTCTAGAAACGTGGCAAATAGGAGAAAAGGGGAAATATATTCCCCGTTTGGTAGTGTGGCCAAACCGTTAAATAGTGGAACTGTATATTGCGTATGTGAATTTCATACACCGAAGAGTCATCCGCTTAGACAAAATTTTTGAAAATTCCTATGAATGGGAACAGCCTACCATTTGGAGGCCTGGAAAAACCCCTCTAGCTAGAATTAGGTATGTGGGTTCCTATTCCCGTGTAGACATCTGCTTTAAAGGAATTTTTGAAAACTCCCATTTGGAGGTGTAAAACTCACCCCCTTTGCTGCTGGCTAAAAAACTAAATTGAAAAACATAAAATTTGAAATGTGGGTTCCTAGGTAAGGGTCATAAAACGGAAATCTCTCGCAACTGGAGACTTGACCAACCAGCTGAAGTGACGAACTTCAAATTTGATAAGTGAGTTTCGCTTTAAATCCATTTTTGGAAATTTTTTACAAAGATGTCAAAAGGGGAAATTTGGTATGTGGGTTTCTTATCCCAAGTAGGTAACCGTATAGACAGAATTTTTAAAAATTCCTACCAGGAGGGTCATGAAAATCATCTCCTTGACAGCCTGGACAAACCTCTAGAGTGTGGAACTTGAATTTTGCTAAGTGGGTGGGGCGTAAAAAAAAGAGAAAAATCACCCTCTTAACGACCTCGACAAACCACTATAGCGAGGATCTTCAAATTTTGGAATGTGGGTTCCTAAGTCGGTGTAGACTTTCACCGGGACGGGATTTTGGAAAATTAAAACGAAAAGGGTTATTCACTTTGCGGCCTGCATAAACCCATTTATCTTGAATTCAGGCTGTGAAAATAATGCAAAATTTTAGCCATTTTTTTTTTGGCCTAGTGTAGGTAGTTACGGGTTAGAAATCTTATAAAAACTAAATAAATTTTTCTGAGTTGGCAGGTTTAATTATAATTCACAAACATTTTTGTTTTAATTGTATTTTTTAAGTTTTTTAAAAACGTATTTTTATGAAAATATTCAAAGACTGGTAGTAATCTCTAAATTTTGTTCGAAAACTTTGAAAAAATTAAGGAATTTTTCTTCATGAAGCTTAATCTTACTCAACGCTGTCCACTTCAAAATTCGACAATTTGTTTTTTTTAAGAAGCAGCCTAATATACATATACGAAAATCGACGTATATTGTACGAAATATTTCGTTGTTTCGCATTACGAAAGGCTGGTGTCATTTGCGTAATGTACAAAATACATTTTCTGTTTTACGAAATATTTTGTATATGAATATGAAAATATTCAAGTTCGAGGCCATACTCTATATTTCTTTATTAGGATATTGTCCTAACAAATAATCTTTAGAGTTTTTGTTTTAAAATTTATAAATTGACCACTTTCAGGAATGTGTTGATAGATCTATTTCGGGAATTTACTAGGTTGCCATCATCAGAACACGGTTTTTCAAGAATTGACAATCCCATGAAAAACATTAATCATTCATATAAACTAGTTTTCTCACTAAATGGTAATAATCTTTAACTTCGAGCTCATATATTAGTTCTTATTTAGTGAGAAAACTAGTTTATGTGAATGTTTGATGTTTTGCATGGGATTGTCACTTTACTCAAAACGTATTCTGATGATGGGAACCTACAAAATTCCCCGAAATAGATCTATCAACACATTAATGAAAGTGGTCAATTAATAAATTTTAAACAAAATCTGTATATTTTATTTGTTAGGACAATATCCTAATAAAGAAATATAGAGTATGGCCTCATTTTCATTGCACAATTAAAGGGCGAAAAAAAAAAATAATTTTTATTTTTAATAAAAATTATATCAAACTTACGAGTATAATACGAAAAAAAAAAATTATTTTATTAACAAGAAATTCTAATGCCACGAACTGTGCTCTTACCGGCTACCTCCTGCTTGTAAGGAAATTACTTTACCTCTAGCCTTAACCCAATTTGAAATAGCATTTTCCAATTTCAACCTTGAATGTTTTTTTGTTTCAAATTTAAATATATATGTCTAAAAATAGATTTGTATATATAACAGAAATTCGGTTTCTGATCTCAATATTTTATTAGAGTTACCAAAACTAAAAAAAATTAATATATTATTTTAAAATTATTTTATTTAAAAAAAATCTTATGTCGCTAACTGGAGTCGAACCGGTGGCCTTCTGCATGTCAGAAAATTACTATACCTGTAGCCCACACCCAATTTGGATTTGTGTTGTCAAATTTCTACCTTGAATATGTTTTTTTCTTGCAAGGTTAAATGTGAATAGATTTATAAGTGCAACAGAAAGTGGGTTACTAATCTTAATATTTTACTAGAGTTACCAAAACTATTAAAAAACTTTATATTATTTTAAAATTGGTAACGAAAACTAATATTTTATATAGAGTGATTGTTTTTTTTTTGTGCAGGCGAAACTGATATTCGATTTTAACTTCAAATATTTGATTTATGGGATAACATCTCTGAAAAGTTGTTGGTATTAAAGATAATGTAGAAGATAATATTTTTTTCATTATTGATAACGAACACCAATATTTTGAATGATGTGACTGTGTTTTGGTTAATTTTATATATTTTCTCTTTACAATATAGTTGAATTATTGTGATGATGAATTTTATTGGCTTACAATTATTGTTTAATGATCAAATGTTGTTAGTTATAATGTAATTCCAACCAATTTATTCCCTGTGCGTTTATTTCTTAAAATAAAATGCTTATATTTTACGAACAAATACGATACAAAATTATTTCGTCAGATTCGTGCAATTGCAAAATCTCTTACTATTTTTGTTTCGTGGACTAAAAAAAACTTTCTTATTTATTATAAAAAAGTGGCTACGACTGATGTCGTTGGTTTCGTGAAATTTTAAGAGTCGGTACTAAATTTATTTTCATAAAATGTAAGAACCTTTCTTGTATTTTACGTGAAAAGTAGCTACGAAATTTTTTTTTCGTAAAACACTGTCACAGGCTTTTTCGGTGTAAAAAACAAAATAAAAAAGTGATCGCAGATTTGATTATCATTATCAATAGAGAATAAAAGTACTAAAAAATAGAGATTCATTTCATGTGTATTCCACAATTTTTAAATTTTTCGTCGCAAAAATGTCAATAACACTAAACTATTTAATAAAAACATAAAATAAATGACTTTTAAAAATCGGCCAAGAGAAATCGATTGTGGTTTTAGTCAGTTATTATTAAAAAAAAAAAAAAAAAATACAATGAACAGTATGTGAAGTCTGTTAATGAATACTTTTATTTAGGTGTAATCCTAACCCCACAAATGAGCTTTAGAAAACACTTAGAAAAAAGGAATAAGTCTGCAAAAAATAGCATAAACGCCACTTGGAGCAGTTTGCTAAATAAGCCCAACATAACGTTAACTTCAAAATGGAAACTTTTTCAGTCTCCGTGCCGATCTATTCAAGCATACGCTGCTCAGGTATGGGGGGTGTTGGTTTTTTGATGAGGTTGATAAATTGCGGCGGTATTTTGTGAAAAGAATCCTAAGATTGCCAGAGTTCACACCAAATTATCCACTTATATTAGAAGCAAACGCAGAAGTTAGCTATATGTATACGTTAAACTTACATATGAATTATGTTTTTAAAAGTCTTTTTATATATAAACAAGATAGGCTACCTCATAAACTATCGTTGCTGATTTTAAGAAACAATATTTTCTGGGCAAATGAATTAAATCAAATTGCAAGTGAATTTAATATTATATTTGAAATATTTCATCACAACAATGGCTTAGTAGAGGTGCAATGCTGTTGGAACATTTAAAATCAAAGAACCATATACAAATGTAGGAAAAGGCTTTAAATAGCGATAACAGATTTTATAAACATTTAGATCACAGTAAAGGATCAGAATATATTAAAAACTCAAGAAACATAAATCAAATTAAAACAATTTTTAAAACCAGGTGCGATATTTTACCACTGAATGGCAATTCTTTCACCAATAGAGACAGCAAAATATGTAGTTTATGCAACATAAGGGAAGAAGAAACTTTGCAGCATTTCATGGCAAGATGCCCAATACTTTCAGAATTCAGACTCAGACATTTAGGCAAATTATATTTAGAGGAAACCGAATTGATAATATTTTAAACGGTGAAATGCCTAACGGATGGAATAAGCTTTATAATTTTGTTAATTATGCTATTTATTATAGAAAATTAATAATTGATGAATTCATATAATTTAATTTTGAATTTTTAAATTTAACTACATACATCATATGCTAGAATACATACATATGTATATTAGAGCCACTCAAGTTGTATGGAAGCGAAATTCGTGCAAGGTGTACCCCCCTCAAAATGAACATTGGTATTTTTTATGATGACATCTAAAATATTTCGGCTCTAGCTTTGACCTCTCGTGAGCTGGACCATTTTGAAAAAGGGTCCATTTTTGCATGTTTTGTTAATTTAAAAATCTGTTTCCTTACCAACATATACAATATGGGTATCATAAGAAAGGTTTTTTTAAGGCGCGTCCAACTGTATATACAATTTATCCAAGGACGGTCATCCATGTCCGGGGTTGTTTGTAATAAAAATGCCAAATTAACATATTTTAATCTTTAGTCGATTATCAAATTGTTTCTTTTGTCAAGTACATCATCTTTGTATGTAAATAATTTAGATTTTTGCAAATTAGATGCATTTTACACGGTGCTCTCGAATATATATAAATGCAATTTTTGGTAACTCTAATATGATAGCGGATTTAGTTTCTAGATCATGTATGGATGAAAATAGGACTAAAGAAAGAAAAAATGATCCACGACTTTTTGGCGGCATATTCTTTTTTTAATTTGCGAAAAAAATATGCCTCCAAAAAGTGGTGGATCGTTGTTTTTTTCTTTCTGTAGTCCTATTTTCATCCATACAAGATCTACACTCAAAAAATAAGTTAGAACAAAACTTAGTAAAACGTCTTGTAAATCAGGTATACTATTTTTTAGCAAATTTTTTTGCTAAAATCGTGTTTTTATCTAAAATTTTTGTTATACTTATTCAGCACTTAACTGTTTTATACTAATGCTTTACTAATATACTAATGTTTTACTAATTAATTTTGCTAAAAAAAATTGTGCTGATAAGCACATTAATAGTGTGAACGACAACCAGATTGAAGGTTATACGCAGAATGAATCAGATGTCGCGGCATGTCAAGATGTAGTAGAGAAGAGGAAAATGATACTAAAAAGTACAACTCTAATCAGACATATAAAAAATCAACCATGGAAGACTTTTGTATCTGTTTTTCATACATGAAACAAAATTGAGGATTAAAACAACTTAAATTTTGCGTTGTCACCGGCTTGTGCAAATAATTGTCTTTTAATTAAATAAAAGACAAAATAAAATATTTAAATTTAATATGTATTTCTAAACTAAATGTTTATAGATATAGTGTGTTTATAGATATAGTGTGGTCAAATTGCAAACAAACATATACAGACATGTAGACAGAGTAAAGCGAAAGACAAAGACACACATCTTAGGTAGATTTTTATGGTTCCTTTTTCTTATTGCAAAAAAAGGGTTGTTTTTTCGTTTCGCTTGTTTTTGTTTATTTTTTCGTTTCGTTTCTATAATTATCTTCGGCAGTTGCGTTCTTTAAAGAAAGCATCATTTAGACTACCATGATGTAAGTAGTTGAAAGAAAATTTTTGTTATGTTATATATATTTATTTCTATATATTTTCAGCTATTAAATAAATTCATGCCGTCAATGTGGGAAAATGAAAATTTTTATATTTCGTAATTATTGTAAGATATTTTTAAAAGAATTACAAAAATATGTTTTATGATTTTCAGCAAATAAATTAACTAAATTACAACTTTTCTACAAATTTTTTGCGTTTTTTTTTTAGTCTACTAAAATTCAGCAAAATTTTATTAATTTTTAGCAAGGCTTTTGTATTTCTAATCTAGTAAGTGTTAGCAAAACTTTTGCTGAATCTAATAATTTTGTTGCTAAAAATCAGCTCGCTGACTTTAAGTCATTGTTGTTAATTACCTTATTCTTTATTTATTATATATTTGTAATATTTTATACGATTAAATAAAGATGAAAAATACAATACAATACAAAAATACAATACAGTTATTTTTCAAGTTTTAATTTTTTCAAATTCGTTTTAAAGCTGTGATCTGTAGGCAAATTTTCCCAAAATAGTAAGATTTTCAGCACTGAGCTGCGATCTGAGAGAGCGTATAAGTTATTGCTGAGTTTCTTATTTATAATTTAAAAAAATTATGATTTATAAACGCTTTTTTTCGTTCGACAAAAATATTTAAGGTGTATTTTGGAAAGAGTTTTTCTTGCTTTAAATAAAAAGAAGTAGATTTTGTTGCTTTGAGATTTCTGTCATTTAAATTTAGTTTAAAGTTTAATAAAAAAATGTATATATTTATTATTAATACTGCCAATTATTCCATGTACAAAAGTATATCTAACAAAGGCACTTTCAATCAGTTTGATTTTAGCAAAACAAAATTTTGGTTGTATTTTACCCACATGTCATTGGCTGATTTGAAATCAAATCTTTAAACAACATTGGTTACATTGATAATTTACGTTATCAAGATTTCAAGTTTTCTTTTCGAAATAAAAATATCATTCCTTTTGCAAATTTTTTTTGTAAAAATTACATTATGACAAAAATATTTAATATCAAAAAGTTAACAGATTATTTATACAAAGTAGAAAAAAAACTAAAATTGGTCATTTAATACCTACATAGATTAGCAAAATTGAATTGAAACAATTACTATTTAGTAAAAACTAGACTTGGCTGTCAGGTTTTTCTTAACGGGTTGTCTGAATTAAACAAACCAAAAACAAAAAGCAAACACACACGCACTTTTTTTTTTAGTGTGTGTGTGTGTGTTAATAATAAATTGTGCATTAAATGCATTGTTTGTAAATATTTTGTTATTTCAAAACTGTAGAGACATATGAACATGTTTGTATGTGTTTGAAATATGACTCTGTGTTAGTGTTTTTGATAAAATAAATGTTTTTTAAAGGTAAGCTGTCATTTTAAAATTTAAATGGTCAATTTGACATGTAACTATAATGCCACACATCCAACACACGATTATGGATTGAACAAAAAAAAAACTATACTATACTATAATCTATGAGTACACTCATATAATAATGTGTGTGAATGTTACAAAAAAAATCAGTAGTTTTACAGAAAATTAAATATTTTTTAGGCCAGCAGACAGTTTGGCAAATTTTAGCACGATATTTCTGAAATTATTCGTAAAGTGAAACAGGTCGGAAAAATTAGTAAATGTTTTTACAAAATTTTAGTAAAACTGTAATGGAAATTGAGGCGCTAATTTCAAAGAATTTTTTACTCAAAAATTAACACGGTTTTTGCTGTAAACTATAGAAAAAGAAAATGAATAGCAATTATTGCCACTTTAGCAACTTGAGTTTGAAAATTAAGAAAATTAGCAATGAAAATTAGTAACACAATTTATAATTTGTAAATGGAGAATACGAAACATTTTGAACAAAAAATAATTTTGTACTAAAAATTAGTAAAAAATATGTAAATTCGGATAACAAACATATTACGGATTTTACTTACTTTTTAATTGAGTGTATACCATAATCTATGAAGTAGTAAAACATTATTGTTTGTGATATAAATAAACCAGGTGTTAAAAATTAAACAAAACTCACACATAAATAGAGACCGTAAATGTACAATAATTTGAACTTGACATTAAATGAAGAGTAAAAAAGTAGTAGAAAAAAAATAGCGGAAAGAAAACTGTAGTTAATAAAGAACTACCTATACCCTACATTGTTTTTATTGAATATGTAATTGTCTAACTTTGTAGCGGAAAAGTTCGGTGTCTAAATTGTCAATTAACTATGAAACATCACCACCTGTTTGGTGGTTTGTTTTGAGAAAAAAGCATTTAAAGTAAATATTGCTGATGTAAAATATAGGGCAAGGAGTTTCGTTAACAACCTGTAACTTTTTTATTTCAGAGATTTTTTATCTAAAATTTTCACAGCATACCGAAAAAAGATAAAACTATTTAAATATGAAACAAAGAAAGTCTAAAACTATACTACGGGCAATTAGTAGTCAATTGCCCTTAAAGGACATATCCCGTAAAGACTACCGAATGTACACATTAAATTATTTGAAAATCAATTAAAAAAATTACTACTTAATTTTCGTTTAAAAAAAATTGTAGATTTTAATTTATTTTCTACTGATATTAAGAGACATCTTTCCTAGTCATCAATTCGGCTTATGTAAGGAACATAATAACGTTCAAATCCTTGGTTCGAATTAGAAATTTGGTAACCGAGAACTTTAAACTTCAAAAATCAACTGGTACGATACTAATAGACGTAAAAGCTGCCTTCGATTCTGTGTGGCAAGATGGTCTTATGTATAAAATGATACGTTTTAATGTCCCCCAATTTTTTAATTAAAATAATTGAAAGTTTCCTTTACATGCGCTTCTTTAAAGTTCACATTGGATCATCATATTCTGATAGTTTAGATATACCAGCAGGGTGCCGCCAGGGCTCGTGCCTGTCTACTACTTTGTATAACCTCTATACCTCTGATTTACCCCAACTGGAAAACTGCACCATGTCTGTTTTTGCTGACGACACAGCAATATTATGCTCAGACATATTATCCGTCCATGTTATTTCAAATTTGCAAAGGGCTTGGAAGAATTAGCTCATTATTTCAAAAAGTGGAAGATAACATTGAATGCAGATAAAACCCAGGCAATATATTTTACAAGAAAAAGGAAATCTTGTTATACACCCCCAAAGCAGTGTAGTTTTTTAATTACAGAAGTACAATGGGAACAAAAGAAAAATTAAATTTAAAGAGCACGTACAATATATAATAAACAAAGTGAATATTCTCACTTGTACACTGTACCCTTTTATAAACCCGAACTCAAGTCTAAGTATTGAGAACAAAATACTAATATTTAAATTCATCTTTTTATGCTGTAATATTTTATGCTGCTCCTATGTGGTCTAAAAGTGCGGCTTGTCATATTAAAATACTTCAGATTGCACAGAACAAATTATTAAAACTTATATACAATCTCCCTTGGTTCTTGTCGACATCCAGGCTTCATACTATTTCGAATATAGAGCTTGTTGTTTCTAGGTTAAATAAACTGTCCACGAATTTTTTTAGCAGATGTTCTAGATCCGAATATCCCCATATTAATGAGTTAAATTCAGCTTAGGTAGCTAGTAGGTAGTAGTGTAAGTGGTTTTATTAAATATTAAAAATATTCAAAGGATTTTTTTTAAATTTTGCCTAGAATAAAACTATTAATGTATTTGTATAAAATTTTGTAAATAACTATTAATTATTAAGATTTTAAATTAAAAACTTGAACTATTTATAAATAATTTTAAGATGAAAATGTAAATATTATATGACTGAAATAAAATAAATTGAAATGTTCTACTGTTAAACAATTAATTGACAAAATCGCTAAAAAACAATAGATTGTTTTCGTTTATTTCAATATTCAATATAATACATATAAAAATTTTTGTTTTAAATAGAAAATTTTAACTGAATATTTTAACTATTACCGAAAGCCTGTTTTTTTGTTTATTTTGTTTATTGAATAACACACAGAAAATTAAAATATTTCTTTTCTTTGGTAATTTCACTGTATATTCCATTGAAACAACTTTACCGATTAAATTTTAAATAACTTTTATGGAAAAGTTATTGTCAGTGTATGAATATGAATATACATTATTTATTTACATAAAATTCTAGAGATATTAGATGTTTGTTGATAAAATTTGTGACATATGAAAATGAAAATTATTCAAGTTCGAGGCCATACTCTATATTTCTTTATTAGGATATTGTCCTAACATATAATCTATAGAGTTTTGTTTTCAAATTATTAATTATTAAAAGTGAAATTTATCTTCGACCTCTGAATGTATAGAGTTTTTATACATTGAATAATAGGTGCAACATTTTGAAGCGCAATCCATGCTTTCCAGTTTTTTGTACCATTCTAATATAAAGGAAAAACAAAGTTTATACCATCTTCATGCGACACTTTGAAATAGTTTTTTGTCTTAAGTCTTTGTTTTGAACAAGGTTTATTTAAAAGCTAAACGTAGTTTGCCTATTTTTCGTAGTGCCATAATGGATTGTAAATTAACATTTAGAATCCTTGAACAAAGGAATTTTGTAAGTTGAGTCTTGGGTAAAATTTAAGGAAATGTTCACTGTTGTGACTTGTTCCATAAAGTGGGCATTTCTTTTTTTTTTCGTGTTGTTGCATGAATATATCAAAACTGCCTACTGTCATCGAAATTAATTTTCGCTATCACTATTTTAAAAAAGTTTCGACTTCAATGCACACGTTTGTTTAGGTTTCATTGTGTCGTTGTTGAAAAAAATGCAATATTATGTATAATTTTTCGTTAACATTAAAAGATAATCACAAACAAGTTTTAAACCAATTTTCCAAGTCGGACTTTGTAGACGGTAAGAATTTTAAAATTTTTTAATTTTTGTATTAAAAATACATTTTTTTATTTTTATATTATTGTACCTCAAGTCCAAAATCAAATATGATATTGTTATATAAGATTTTATTTTTTGCTTTTCAAAAAGTTTGATAATTTGATCAGAAAAACAATAAAACTACTTCTACACAGCAATTATCAGCATTATCATTACACTGCAATAATTCTAATCTTTATCCTGATTTTGATAATACAGCAATGTTGAACACAGAAAATATTTACAGACGCAGATATATCGTAGGCTGAGTATTAGTTTACCGTACATATACGGCAAAACAATACTAAGCCAACAATATTTTAGAAATGTTTTGAAAGTACTATTTACACAACGGAAGGACAACAAGCAATTTTAATTGTTTTCTACCTATGTTGGCGCTGAACCAGTGGAGACTATATCCCGCTACGATAAAAAGTTCAAAACGAACGTCCAAGTGTCGCGTCCTCGACTAATAAAAGAATAGAATGTCCACATGGGAGGAGTAGATCCAATGGACAGCTTCATCGCTCGATATTGATTCCGCATAAAATCAAGAAAGTGGAGAACGAGGCTGTTCTACCACTCACTTGACATGACCGTAATAAACGCTTGGGTACTGTACAAGAAAGTTAGTACAATAAAAGGCAAATCCCAAAAGGACATCTTGAACTTAGCTGACTTCAGAACCGAGCTTGCTGACACTTTATGCCGGTATAAGAGGAAGGCCAAGTATTAACAGCGGACGACAAGAGGAGCCACAGCCATCCAAAAGAGCACGGTCAGGAGTACAAGTCCTACCCTCAACTGACGTACGTTACGATCGTGTTGGTCATGAAAAAAAATTTATGGATTCTAGAAACAAATGTAAATTTAATAATTGTAGGAAGCTTACCTCTTGGATTTGAAAAAATGAAAGGTTTCTTTATGCGACAATAAAAACAGCCAATGTTTCGCACAATTTCACGCCTAACCACAGTAATTTATATTTATACCTTAAATGCCTAAAGTATCAAAATTGATACCGGTTTTGTTTTTTGAAATAAATACTTAAAAATGTGTTATTTTTTTTTTATTATGTGTCCCTTTGACTAGCAAATGCAATGACCACATTAATATATTTTTAGAAATAATTTAAAGAATCAGGCTTCTAAGGGTTAACATTTAAAAAAAAAATATCTTTTAGAACTTTATTCCCGACAATATCTTCAGAGGTAAAATCATGGAAAAAAAATTGAAGGTCCTCTATTAAGTTAAGATAATATAATATAATTACCGCTCCATGCGCTGGCTCTTTTATATCATACTCGAAAACACCAAACACAAACGGAAATCATTCGGGGAAATTTTTACAGATTGTTTATAATCCACGATATGAGACTTTCTGCATTACAACCTGCATCCTTATAAGGGATTAGGGTGAGCTGCTTACAACCTACATCCTTCTTAGGGAAAACAGTAAGCTCAAAATTTTTGTTTTGTTTTTATACGAAAATTATTCGTTTCTTTTGCTGCTTCTCAATATTATTTAGTAAGCACTTACATCAGCGCACTTGTTTTATACTGCTTCAAAAAACACGAAATTTGTTTGCTGGGCTTTTATTGGATTTGCAATTTAATTCAGTTTACTCATAGTTACAAAATTAATTTTTTTTGCATACATTAAGGGAACTTCTGCTTTAAAAGTATGTAGTTGTTTGGGTTGTAATACAGTTTCTTTAAGGAAATGTCAGTAATTTGTAGAACAAACTAAATTTTTTACTAACCTTGTAGTAACCCTGAGGGAAATGGACCAGTCACTGGTATGTTCATGTGACTAGAACTTTGTGTGTATGAGCCAGTCCTAGTTTCGGTTCTGTTATATGAAAGTGACCGGTACTTTTAACATGGGCTTGTCATAGGAGGTGAAAATTACTACCTGTGAAGCACTGTGTGACGTATCGAATAACTTGACCAAGGTAACATATCACCGTACCGAATGAAATGAATATCCTACGGGACAAGTTAGATGTACGTAGTGTCAAAGTATGACCTTTTTAGGATTTATGTGATATGCAACAGAACCAGTGGAAATAAAATTATCGCATGACTGGTGTACGTGTCGTAGAACTAGAGAAAAATTGTTGAAGGAAAACTGGTCACATATTAAGCGCAATGTGTTCTGTTATAGAGCTAGTTTGAGTGGAGTTGTTTTGTAAAGTACCACTGCACTGGCCTAAGGGGTACATGTCGCCGGGCATGCGAAAAGCAATTAGCAAGTAACCTGTCACTTTTTATTCAGCGTATGTCATATTATGTAGTGGTTGCTAAATAGCCCATCCAGAACCAGTTACTGCACTTATTCTAAACAACGTGTCAGACCACCTGTTCAAAGAACCTTCAAAAAGGAACATTATACCCAACAAGAAACTATAACACTAAATTCATTACAACAATTTAAATTTGGTAAAGTACATAAACTAGACAAGAAGTCAGGATGTTCAATATATAGATTTTTTGTAAGTTTTTGCTTTATTAGCTAACATTGGTATTATCAAACAATTTCTACTAATTTTAATGTTCCTATACTTTTAAAAGGCACTTCATGAACGTTTTAATTTTGTATGTTGCATTACAATTCTAGTTCCTTCTTATATATAAAAATAATGAGCTGCAACAATTCAGCACAAATTTAATGTATAACTTATAAAGAAGACTAACAAAATATATACTCAGTTTCAATTTTCTACCCAAGGAAATTCTTACAAATCGCCAATTACTCGCTAATTACTTGTACATAAAAAATCGTTGCCAAAAATCTTGTAAATTATCTTAACAAGATATTTCGAAACCAATATGCAGAAATTTTGCAATTTTAATTTATATTCTTGTAAAGTGTTTCAAGTTTTTGAAAAAGTTGTGCAAAAAGTCATATTCTGGTGATATATTTCTGGTTTTTTTGGTAACGATATTTTATGTGTAAAATCGCTATTCACTCGAAAAATCGCCATAAAAATCGCCAGTCGGCATTTCAAAAATTAACTTGCAAAACGAATATTAAGATCGAGACGTTTTAAACCAGTGAAGTGTTACGTCTTGATTCCTACTGACACAAAGTCGGTATATAAAAAATTCCTTCCGTGTTGTGTCCGCGTCGTAGCAGTCAAGGAAATCCTTTGGTACTAATTGCCATGTTTTCATACACTGCTAGCGGTTTTGAACCAGTTCAGTGACCAGTATCAACTTCAACTGCAACGACCCTAGTTGCTTCAGTACACTTTGATGTTATGTTACTTTTGCTCCAGTTTCGTGATGTATCTGGTACCAACCAGTGAATGTTTTGTCACCATAACTGTAGTCACGTGATTGGAAATTTCACCCAAATTAACATTATTTGGTGCACAACAATTTTGGTTTCACCAGTTGCGTGACGTGCTCCTCAATTATACATCACATACAATTACCACTTTGGATCAATCGACCCTTCACTGTTTTATGATTTTGTATTCCTTTTTTACAGTACCCAGCAAGAACAGTGACGGTCATATGACCGGGCAAATGACCGACACTGCTGATGGAAATATCCATCAATGCGTAGAACAAAGTTTCTATCATTTTCTTCAGGCCAATGTGAAAAAAGTGATGGAAACTTTGTGTACGTGTGATTTTGCATCTTCCTCTAATTTATAAATTCATAAGTTAGAGGAAGATGCAAGATTTGCATGTGTTAGTTTCGGTCATCCATTTCTTGTAGGGTAGTTTTTTTGTTATGAAAAAAAACTCTTGATAATATTTTTTTATTAAAAAAAAATAAATGTTTGTTTATACTAACATGCTGTTCATTTTTACCACAATTGGTAGTATTTTTTTAATTTTCTGAAATGTAATTCGCCCTTTCCTTAGGTGAAAATTCATTTGTTTTTAACTACATTTGCAGTGTTATTTACCTACATAGTATTCTAAGTGTACATAAAATTTGTATAGATAATACTAAATGCTCAACATTTTCAACTTTCTTGCAATACCGGTAATATATCCTGCAAAAAACGCCGACATCATTACATTCAAATGAGATTTAATTTTGAGTACATTTATATTCGTAAAAAAAATCATAATTTTGGGTTTAAATTTCAAAAAATTAAGCAAAACATACGAAAATTGGGGGAATGATGTAAATGTTAAAAGCGCAATAGTATAAAAAATGCAAATGGCAAAAATTTTGATATATTTGGATTCAGCGCAGGTAAAATTCTATTAGAAAATATGTGTTTCAGAGTTTCAAAGTTTAAAATTTTTGATAAGTAGTATTTAAAAACTCTTCATTTCTGTCATTAGTTCTCTATGTAGCAACCAATTCGTTCAACATTTTGAATGTTTCGTAGGGGTCTATAAAATAACTTTATAATAAATCTAGTTAATCTCATTTGTAAGTAAGTAAAAACCTCTTGATAATATTGATTGTAATAGACATACATGTCAGCTTTAGTTTTAGTTTTAGTTTTAATTTTTTTTTTTTGGTTCATCTTCTTGTTATAGTTTTTTGTGTTTGTATTTTTTTTTCTATTTAACGTATTTCACCTTTAGCAATTGATAGGCTTTTAAGAGGTTGTTTTTTCAGTATGTTTTTCGTACGGTTTTTTGATTTTTTGCCGCCTATTTTTATGTGTTGCGGTTTGAGTAAGTAATCAAAAATCTCACCATGATATCTTTAATTTTACACATTTTCGATAGTACCGCTAACCGCTACAAATTTGAATCTGTATTTTTTTTTCCATTTAAATTACATTGAGCTTATTTTATTTAGTGTATACGTTAAGCGTATTAAAATGTAATTAGAAATCATAAAAATGTTAATACTAAAACAGATTTTGCAATATTTAAAAATATTGAGCACAACAATATTCCTGTGATAAGTCGAGAGTGCTATATAGTTGGAAAATTATTCATACAAATAACGTCTTGAAATCCGTTAAGCGCCTAAGTGAAATTTATGAGTATAAAATATCGCATACTTGGAAAAACTCTGCGTAGTTATTAATAAAATGGTGATAAACTTAAATTTACAAATTGCAATTTTTTTAAATAATTTTCATTACAGATTTCAGCAAATAATTTTACTTATTTGTTCAAACTGAATTGCTAAAATTAAGAGAAATTTTTACTAACTTTCTTTTTTATAACAAGTTTTTTTTTTGTTGTTGTGACCAATGTTAATATTCAAATTAGATTTTTATCTGAGGTTTCTTTAGGGGCTATTTTAGTCAATAATCGGTTTTATTTGTAAAAAAGTTAAATTTATATCATATTTTTGCTCAACGTTTCGTTTGCTTTATTCAAACTTCTTCAGGAGCGTAAAATTATAAAACGATTCTTTGTTACATAGTCAGAATATATAATTTCTACAATTTATTTGTATATAAAAACTGGACATCACTTCACAGACTTATAAATAAATAATTAAATATATATATACAGAAAATCACAGGTTACGCTTAATGTAGTATCACAGAACTTTAACTCATTTTTATAGTTAAGAGCAAAGGTTTTTAGAAGTTGTACATTTTAATAATTTAAAATATAATTATTATAGTAACTTATTTTTTTATTTATTTAAGTGGTATTCAAAACATATTATCTGGGGTGTCACAGACAATAAATTGTACAAAAATTTTTCGTTATCGTATCCATTTCTATGTGGCTGTTGTTGAGAAATGAAAAAAAAAAAATCGAAATACTTTTAATATGTTACAATATGTTACAATAATAAAAATTTAAATATAATTATTTATCTATAACTAACATAGGTTTCTTAATCCCAACTGATCATTTAAAATCGAAACCACACTGCCATATGAAATGCCTATGGCATCAGCAATCTCACGCACTTTTACTCTTCGATCGGCCAACACCATATCGTGGATTTGTTAGACTTTTCGGGTTGAGCTCAATTGGCCCGTCCAGAACGTTCAGCGTCATTTGTACTTGTGCGACCATAACGAAAGTCAGTAAACCAATTTTTTACCATTGAAATCAATGATGCAGAGTCCCCATAGTATTTATCAAGCTTTTCCTTGGTTTGGTTGACGTTTTTTTTTTTCGCAAAAAATAATGTTTTATGATCACTCGAAATTCACTTTTTGTATTTTTAAAAAAATCCACGAGGTTGTATGTTTTGAACAGCTGTTAAGCGCAAAGTAAATGAAGGAATTTGCTCAACATTTGACAGTAGTCTATTAACAGGTGGTTCATATAATTACGAGGGAAGTTCGAAAATTCATGGTTTTATTGGGGGCCCTCGTAAGATTTATATGTATTTTTTTTGTTTATAAAACTTTGAAAAAAACTTTAATTTTTCACCCGTTTTTCATTTTGAATACATATTTTTAATATACAAATTTTTCTAATATTGAATGATTTTTTGCGGGATTCTGTTTCTGTTTTTAATTGATTTGATTTTTCCTTGTGTTGAACCGTTAAAAGAAATTTAATAGTTTTTAATATTGTTGTTAAATAGGAAACACTGGGCTTGTGTTAAAAAATTCTTACAAAGTGTATGAAGAAAAAAATAACACAGTACAAGTAAAGTTTAAATAGTTACCAAAATTATTAGTGAATTTCAATACATTTTAGTGCATTTAGTGGTTGCATTTGTATGAAATAAATTAAATAAATGAATAAAAATAATAAATGAATCTAAAAAATCGATAGAATATAGTAAATTATTTGTAACACATTATGTTGAAATAAATATTTAATTAAAAAATGAATGAATAAATTTACAAACAGTAAACTGAGTCATTCAAAAAAATTTTAATTAGTCGTTTTTGGAATGGATGTGATTAAAAGTTAGCACATCGAATTTCAACATTCCTATGATACATGTGCTATATTAAGTTCTTCCAAATTCGATGTAGTTCGCGCTGTAAAAATGCCAACATTCAATTTCTTCCCGAATATTTAAAAACGGCCTCTTCCATTTTTCTTAAAAAATTTATGGTGATAGGTAATATTGTCTTGAAAAATATTGAAATTTTAGTACGAAATTCTCATATTATTTTCATAAAAAAGTAAACATTTTAATTATCTTCAATATCTTTTCAGAATTTAAAAAGTATACTCATTACTATGGGTAGTTATGGGTGGATCGTATTGTATATATAGATGGATTATATAACATTAAGTTTGATATAATTGGATACCATTCAAGCCAGTGAAAATAAATTAGCTAAATTGATACATTGTCCGATTATTAAGAGTCTAATTCAAATTTAACGTACAGTTAAATTTTAATTCCATGTGCTTAACAATCAAACAGTTTTGGAGTTTGATATTTTAAATTGTGTTATTCTTTGAGATAATTTTTTTAAATATTTCCAATGAAAATTTTCGAGTTGATATTAAAATTTTGAGTTAAAACAAAAACGTCTCTTATCCATAACTAATTTTTTTTTAATACATGGAGTAATACATTGTTTTGTTTAATCCCATATATTCATTAAATTCTTCCAATTCAAGAATATATTGCCGGCTAACTATGCATGGTACATTCGAATACAACAAGAAATAATAGCATATAAATTAAAGTATTAGAATCCGACAGGTTAATATTTAAGTAAATAAAAATACAATTACACTGAACAAAACTGAAAATGCAAATTTAAAACAATTAGGCCCAATAACTGTCCAGTTGAAATTAAACAAACAGTTTAATTAAAAATTTATACTGTTTAACGTATAAGTTTTCAATTTAACAAACAAATGTGCAAGCTAAAGTCCCAGTTAGTAGCTAACCGGACATCGCGAAAATGTTACTTTTTTAAAATGTTTACTTTTTTATAAAAATAATATGAGAATTTCTTACAAATATCTAAATATTTTTCGAACCCAAGGAGAATCCACTACACTGCCAAGACGCCAGGAATTAGGACGAAGGTTTTCATCTTTTATAACTACCATTGCGTTTTCAGGGAGATTATTCTTTGGTTTTTGCCACTTGACTCTCTTCTGCAACTATTTTATGTACTCGTTTTTCCAACGATTACAAAAGTTTTGGTGGACAAATTTTAGCCGATGCCAACGGTTGACTATAGATCTAGCTGGCTTATTGATCTCTCGGTTTATAGGGGCTAATATGGGAGATCCTATAAGAAAGTGCCCTGGAGTCAAAGCTGACAAATCAGATGGATCCTGATAAAGTGGAGACAAAATCCTAGAGTTCAAACAAGCTTCAAAATTTGACAATAAGGTTGAAAATTCCTCAAAAGTGTATTCAAAACACCCTGAAATCTTGCGAAAATGAGCTTTAAAGCTTTTTACTCCTGCATCCCATAATCCACCCATATACGGAGCACCTGGTGGAATAAAATGCCAGCTTATATTCTGATGAGCATAGTTGGCGGTAATTGTCTGGTGGGAAGTTTGAATAAATTGCTTTGCAAGAACTTTGGATGCCCCTACAAAGGTTGTACCATTGTCGGAATGCAAATGGAGCGGACAGCCACGGCGGGATACGAATCGGTTAAAAGCAGCGAGGAATGCAGCAGTGGACAAAACAGATGTAGCCGCCAAGTATATTGCCTTTGTGGAGAAGCAAACAAATACACACACGTATCCTTTTGTAATACGACAAGCTCTACAGGAATAACTTTTTATGTCGAATGGACCCGCAAATTCCAGTCCAGTGTGAATAAAGAACGAGATATTTCGGACCTTTCAGGAGGTAACGCCGCCATTATCAGCTTTTGACACCTCTTTTTGTAGAGTATGCAAGGCTTACATTTATTTATAGTCGTATTTATTAAATTTTTACCTTTTAATATCCAATACTGAGTCCTTATACTCCGAAGGACTAGCTGGTTACCCCCATGGAGAGTAACATCATGGACAAATTTTACCAAAAGCCTAGAATATAGACAATTGTAGGGGATAATGATAAAATGCCTTTCATTATATGATATGCCTGGAGGAGATTCTAATCTACCACACGAACGGATTAAGCCTTTTTGGTCCACAAATGGATTTAGATTCAAAATAGAGCTAAAAGAAGACACAGGCTGTCGGGAAGACAGGGCCTTATATTCATTCATTCAGATACCAAGCCTCGAAGATGTTGTTTTTGAAATATTCGAGAACAAATATCGCTTTGGCATTTTTGCAAACTTTCTGTAGAAGATCCAATCTTTCATATGAGATGCAATTTGTAAAAAACCGGAAAAAACTTAAAAAGTTAGAGCAGTTTGCACATAAGGTCTTTCTTTCAGCTTTACAAAAAATAGCGAACTTTGAGCCGCTATTCAACGCAAACTGCATCGAATTTTGAAAAACTTAATGTAGCTTATATATATCATAGGAAAGTTGAATATATATGCGTTCAGGTGCAACGATATCAACAGTGACATATACGAAGACCATAAAAAGTCTATCATAAAAGAAGGAAACTAATTGTTATAAAAATATTTATTTCATACTAAACTTTTGAAAAAAACTGTATTAGTTTGTCTTATTACTTACTTACTTATTTTTTTTTATTTGGGTGTTGTTTTGTTATTTTAAATTTATAACAAGCTTTCAACCGCCGTGTATTTACAAAAATAAAGCAAATCAAACACATTAGCAAGGTTGATACTAGTATTTCGAATACAACTCTCATATATGGGCAGGGGCTCCATTGTCTATTCTGAAGCTTCTGGACCGTGTTCAGGGGAGGGCGGTGAAGCTTATCAATGACAGTAGTGTATCCAACTCTATTGATTCATTGGAGCATCGTCGGAATGTGGGTTGTGTGACACTTTTCTATCGATATTACCATGGGAGATGCTCATCTGAGATAAGTGAACTTATTCCACGAGCCCGAGTTTTTATTCGTAATACTCGCTTATCTAGTAGAGCACATCCGTTTGTAGTTGATTGTCCTGTGTTTCGCACAACGCATTACAGAGAAAATTCGTTTTTTAGTCGAACGATTCGTATGTGGAACAAACTTCCCGCAAAAGTCTTCCCTGTTACTTACAATTTAGAAAAATTTTAAATCAAATATCCACAAACACTACTCCCTCTTTCCTCCTTCCCATACCTTATTTTCCTGATCAATACAATGCACTGCATGAGTAGGGGGCATCCCCTGAGTATTGGTTAAATTATTAAAAAAAAAAAAAACGTAGTTAGGGTCTTTTTCTAACAAGCATCATGGCGTTACTAAACTCTGAATACCAAAAATGTTCTATTTATATAAAAAATGTTTAGTGTTTACTCTGGCTCAATTAATATTTTTTACAGTTATATTAGTGTTTGTGTTTTTTTTTTTGTATTATTAGTCCTTAAGTTAACATTCTGAAACTTAAAATTAAAGCATCTACTACAAGAATTTGCACAAATTTATTAAAAGAGCAAAATTCTTAGAATATTTATATAGTTTTCTTTAGATATATGGCGGTATTTACAAATCGGTCTTTTAAGCTATCCAAGTAATAAGAAGTTTACCCTCTTTAAAAAGCAGTTGAAACAACAATATTTAAAAAGATTTAAAAAAATAGTTCAAGGATTATTTTTGTGGGACAAGGCCATACTGTTATGTATTTTTTTTTTTTTAATTATAATTAGAATTCTCATCATTCCTGGTGTCAATTTAAGTTGGAGTTGTTTCTTGGAGGTAGTTATTGTATCTGCGAAGTTACTAGAATTAAAATGTATTAGATATACAAAAATCGGAAAATGTTAAGCTATAAATTATGATATTTACTATTTGCTTATTTTTCCAGATATTATAAAAATTATAAACTAAACATAATCCTATTGTTTATTTGAATATATTTAATTCAAAAGACTTAAGACACAAACTTAGAATATTATATACTCAATTGTTTTATAGAGAGGTTATATTAAAAATGAAAGACTTAAGAGACAAACGTGATGAAAAAACGCTATACAATTATAAACAATTTTAATTAGAAAAAAAAACTGTTAACTTATAAACATTTTTTATAGACTTTTAATGAATTTGTAAAACTTAAGAGAAGTTTTAAAAAAATATAAGAGAACAATATAGCAAAAAACAACAAACAGCATCAATATAAAAAGCAAAAAAAAACTCTTAAATTAAAAAAAACGGTACTTTTCTCTTAAGTAATTGTTGAAGAAAAATAACGCAAAAGATTATAAAAATAACTCTCTGTTTTGTTGTTGTGCTGTTTTTTTTTTTAAGTTTTATAACTTAAGTGCTAAATTCAGTTAAGCTGTTAATGTTTTATTTAAGATTTTTTTTTTTTTATATATACCGCTTAGATTATAGTTTTGTTTTTGGTCAAGAAATTGCATGGAAATAATAAAAACTGAGCAATATGCTCTTAACTTTTTTTTTGTTTGTTAAAAGCAGCTGGTTAACTGAGTTGAATTATGTTTTGTTTGTGTGTTGTTGTTACTGCTGCTAATAATATTGCTTCCATAGCTGCTGCTACAGCTACTACTGCCGTAGCTCGTTGTTGATGTTGGCCAGCAACTTCTTGGACATGATTTGTGATTTAGTTTAATTTCAAGTGTTGTGCGTTTCGTGCACGTTAGCGGCTTTTTAACGGGTTTGTGTTGTTAATGTATTTTCTGTTTTCTGTTTTACGTGTTAACAATTACCGTCGCTATTTTTAGTTTTTTTTTTTTTTTTGTGGTAGAGACAAATGTAAAGAAGTAAATAAATTACATGTGTCTGTTATTTGTTTGCTGTTGTATTTCATTCATGTAATTCTATTTAAGTTAATGATAATAATGACAAGAGGCGTTTTGGTTATAACTTTTATCTTAAATACAATTTCATTACGTTTTCTGTTTTTATTCTTGCTATCTTGATGATACTATTTGACACTTTTACACGCAAGAAATTTATGTGTATAAATAAGTAATAAAAAAAATTTTTTTTGGATTTATAAATAAAAGAAAAAGCTATAAAAAATATATATAATTCGTTGAAAATAAACCCCTTAACGCCCCTTTTTTAAAAGCCACTACTTTTTAAAACGTGATAGCAGAAAAAACGGAAACTATTTATTTTCTCAAAAAAAAAAAAAAAAAAAAAACATCAAATTTGAAAAATCTTAAAATATTATCTACAAGCCAGTCAACGGAAGTCACTTGTTGGAATTTATAAAGTTTGATAAAATTATTTTTATAAACCCATAACCAAAACACTTGGGCTTTTTAATCTATTAACCTGTCTCTATAAGTTTCTAACCAAACTATAAAAAAAATAAAGTTATACTAAAAATATTAAAGCCATTTGTTTGTTGATTTATAAATTGAATTATCTCTGTGAAAAAAAAAATAAAAATTATAATAAATACATTCAAACAATATCATGAAGATTATAAATTCAAATTACTAAAGAAAAAAAAAAACGAAAAAAAAAAATATATATAATGAATCTTTCTACAATCCCGGTATTAAGTGCATAATTTTGTTTTCTATTTGTGTTTTCTGTCTGAGAAAGGTGCTTATTTTTAAATAATAAAGTCAAAATATAAAGCATCAGAGTGTTCATGTGTTAAGATAACCCCCTGTTTGTATTCACTGTTAACAAGAGGAAAGAAAAGCTATATCTGTCAAAAGTTTTATGAAAAAAAAATAAAAAATATAAATTAAAAAGTATGTGCGAAATAAAGTTTATTTTTATTTCATAATTTTTAACAAGCGTGAGAAAAAAAATTTTATATAAAAAACAAACAAAGTTATTAAAGAATATAAAATTTTTTATAAAATATTATAATAGTGCAAAAAAAAAGTAATTAAAATAAATAAATTGGCTTAAACAAACAAGAAAAAATTTCAAAGCTTTTTAAAATTGTGTAACTTAAATTGATGCTAAAAAAAATACTTAAGAAATTAAAAATACTTAAGAAATTATAGTAAAAAATTAAAACTAAAAAAATATTTTGCCAAAATTTTAACTATACAATTTTTTTTTTTTTTTTTTTTTGTGTGTAAAACATTTAAAATATTTTAATAATAACAAAAAAGGAGCGGTTTAACTATTATATATGGATAAACTTTAAAAAAGGTATGTGTTTAGTCGTGATAGCCTGTTATTATTACTATTATTCTTTACACTCAAAAAAGTTTTTACAGTTGTTTGTAATGTTATATGTAACTTTAGAAATTACAACGATATATTACAAAATTGTTTTATATTTATTAACCAATAATGCTTTAAGAAAGATACACACGATTCAGTTATAGAAAAGATGTGTTATTCGAAATATAAACCAAATGAAGTTCCTTGTGGGAAATAATATCATAGAGCTTTGCTTAATTTATTTAATACATTTTTCGATTCGCTATAAAAAAACCCCATTTAAATTTAAAAAAAATTAGTTTCCAAATAAAAAGACTAAATTGTTCAACATTCTAAAGAAAAACATAACTCAGCAAAAATAAAAGTGCTAAAATGTTTTACAGCCTAAAAAGTTAAATTTTTAAATTTGTATAATATTTTAATTATTTTCAAGTCCAATATATTACTTAAGCCCGATTACCAAATGTCCACTTAAAATATAACAAACCTGTAAATTGAAAATATATATCTGAAACAACATCACCAACTGCGCCAGGTACACACAACTGAAATTCGGTTACTATGACTCAATTTTGGTTATTATGAATTTCAGACCGTTCACACAACTTTATTTTAGTTTTTACAACAAAAAATTCTGTTAATTCAACAGAGTTCAACCCAACACACATAAATCTAATGAAAATATAGTTATTTTAGCTGTTGTTTTAGTTTTTTGTGGGCGTTGTAGTGTAATGGTTAGCGCGTTGGACTGTTACACAGATGGTCCCGGGTTCGATTCCCGGTGACGACAACATCAGTTTAGAAAAATAATATGTATGAGTTTTCTAGCACTCATATGTATCGC
Source organism: Delia radicum (assembly GCA_021234595.1). Taxonomy (NCBI): domain Eukaryota; kingdom Metazoa; phylum Arthropoda; class Insecta; order Diptera; family Anthomyiidae; genus Delia; species Delia radicum. The sequence goes on from CM037851.1 coordinate 76,053,995, forward strand.
TGCGCCCACCTTCGGTGTTCCCATAGCACTTAACCCCCACCGAAGTAAAATAGTGAATCAGGGCTATGAAACAAAAAGCTTCTATAAATTCGACAACTCTACATCAGGTGGCGAGCAACAATTGTGCTAAGACTTATCATCTCGCGCAATTACAGTGTTGCCATGTTTTAAGCCCTTCATTTTCCACCGCCTTTCATTCCTCCATTATCCCCTTTCCAAAGAAAAGCAATACATTAATTAATAGGAAGAATTTCCTGAGTGTTGCTTTCTTTTTTAAACAAAAAATTTATAAGTAGTTACCATTGATATACACTTTTCAATTCGGTTGGCACTTTATTTCTCTGTGTGTAGCGCACGGGAAAATGTTGGGAAAATGAGGCGTAATTGTTAACTTGAATCAATGAATAAATATTTATTTTCTTTGAAATGTTTTACAGACTGTAAAGGTTATAGCTAGAAAATACATCACTGGATTCCCGAGAATATATGTATTTTCTTGTTCTCGCAATACCGGGTATTTGGTTCGAGAATCCCAGGATTTTTAAGAATACATTTTCAAACAAAAAACTTAAATATTCTACATTTTTTAATGCAGCAATTATCAATTTGAACGAATTTTAAAAGGAAAAAATTATAATAACTATACCGCAACAGCTAACCTCGCCGTTTATCTTAGAATTCGACCATAATTTAGATAACTAAAGTCACTCTAGCTAACTTATAGAAAAATTTGCCTGTGACAATTTTTTTCAAAAAATATTTTTTGTATATATGAAATGCTAATTGTGAAAACTTGATAAGCCACATTTACATTTTTGCTAGTTTTTTGCTTTCAAAGTTTTGATTTAATGTTGAAAATAGAACTTTTTGAGGACTCTTGCACTCTTTATACTTGTTATAAATGTGTTAGCTTGACTTTTATAAAATATTCATCAAAATATGACTAGAAAAGAGCAAAAACCAGCAATCAAAAAATGGTGGCTTATTAAGTTTTTACAATAAGCCCTACAATTCTAACCAATTTCAAATTTTAAATGAAAATTAAATTTTATAAAAAAATCTCAGGTCGTTTATGATATTTTGCATACAAAAAATAAGAATCAATATTAATAATTATATAATATATTTTTTGAACTGAATTTCGAAAAATTTCACGTTTTCCCGGGAAATGAGAAAGTGCGGGATTTAACATTTGCTAGTTCTAAGTTTTGACTTTTTTTTGAAAATGTTAAATTTTCAATATCCTATCCGTAAAGTTCATACAAAAATATATTATTGATTCTCGGTTTTCAAAAAAATTCGGCATAAATTGTTTGATTAACTTATCAAAAAAAAAAATTTATTAGCTAAATATTTAATATAATTACACACCAGCGATGCATATCGACCTTAAATCGACACAAAAGCTTTAAACTTTAAGGTATTTGTGTGATTTGATAAAAAAAAGATTTTAGAGCTATATCGTGATTTGGTCATACAAATTTGCAGAACAACGAGCACAATATGTAGAAAGTAGTTTAATAAATTTGGTAAAGTAACGTTGGTCCACTAATGAAACTTTAATAGTGATAATGTGATAAATAGCATTTTTAGAAATTGTTTCAAAATGTCCCGAAAAAGCAATTTTAATTATTAATATAAGTAGTATTGGCCATCATGTAGTAATCGGTAAAGAAAATTTGCAATAACAAAGTTATAAACTTATAGAACATTTGCCAAAAAAGAAAAAACTATAACAAAGTTTGCAAAGCTTTTTTGTTATGTTACAGGATCAATTTTATGCAAATTTATTATATATATATTTTTTGGTTTAATGGCAAAAGAAGAAATCGAAATTAGGTTCTCTATTCATTGTACAGCTCGAAAATCGATATATATATAGAAAACTTGATAGGTAAGTTACAAGAAAAAGTACTGACTTGCTTCGCGGAACACTTGTTACCGCTATAAAAAGTAAAGTTTCATCGATTTGTTAATGAGATCATACACTTAGAATACTATGTAGCTAAACCTCCACAGCAAACGTAGTTAAAAACAAATGAAATTTCACGTAAAGAAAGGACAACTTACATTTCAGTAAATTCAACTAACTTTTGTAGTTTCTTTTTTAATGTTCAAAAAATTACTAACAATTGTAGTAAAAATTAACCACATATATTAGTAAAAAATAAGCAAACATTTACTTTTTTATTTTTTTAATAACAAAACACAACTGTAAAAAATTAATGTAAAATCATAAAACAGTCATTTGATGTGGTTTGTTTTTATAAATGAATTACAAGTTTAATAAAAAATATGATTTGTTCTACAAATAACTGACTTTTACATTAAAAATAAAGAAAATGTATATACAACAACTATATATTTTTAAAGCAGAAGTTCGTTGAGTGTAGATTTGAAAAATACAATAAATCACGCAATTGTTTAAACAGTTTTAAAAAAAGGTTTAATGTGATTTGAAAATATTCAAAAATTATCTTATTTATAAAGGAATACAAAAGAAGTCCAAATAGAATAATCCATCTGTTTCTGAAACTTAAGAAGTACACTCAAAATTTCAAATTTACAAATTCTCATCATGGACGATTAGTTATATTCACGGTTGGCATGTAATACCATTAAAATACCATCACCGAATCAGAACGCTTTTAACTGACTATCGCTATTCCTTAAAATACCACTACCAAAATAATTGAAAAACCGTTATCCCTAAAATACTATTGCCCATATAACGGAAATCCCGATATTCTTATAAAAACCGATGCCGAAATAACTGTTTAGTTAACCATTATCGCTAAAATATCGTTACCGAAATAATCTAAAATAGTGTAATCCATAAAATACCGTTACTGAAATAATCTAAAATAGCGTTTACTTTACAACAGCAATACACTTATTATTTATCTTAATTTAATTCGTTTTGTTAACTTTATATCGTTAAATGATAAATAATTAAAAAAAATATAAATAAGAAAAAAAAAAAAAATAAAAAAAAATCGTGTCCAAATAACGTTGTCTTTTTAGTACCGTTGCCGAAATAACTGAAAAACCGTTATCATTAAAATGTCGTTACCGAAAAAAAATAACTTTATCGCTAAAATATTGATTCTGAAATAACTTAAATACCGTTATCGCTAACATACTGATACCGAAATAACTGAAATATCGTTATCCCTAAAATATCGTTACCGAAATAAAAGAAAATAGCGTTACCCCTACCAATGCCCGCATCGAATCGGTTACCATCCATGGTTACATTTAATCTTCGTTTGCAATAAATGGCAAGAAAAGCACTTTTTTGAAGAAAATGACTTCATAAATTATTGAAATATTTGGACCAACCAAATACCAATACCACAAAAAATCTAATAAAATATTTTCAAAAGGAGCTCAGCAAAATCCTGACATCCGAGTTTTCAATACCTATGGACAAAGTTCTTCCAAACTGCTTCCAAATTAGTTGAATTGTGTCAATAATTTTTGCAATAAATTAATGTATTGTATCGTTTTTTAAAAACTATTAAATTTACTTTACTTATATACTTTAAGTATATATTAGAAGAAATAACACTATTTTTCGCTCTGTTGCAATTTTATTCCACAAACGTTATTTTATCGTATTTTAGTTTGAAATTTGGTTGGCGTTACTGACAAGTGTTGATGTTGAACCAATTTTTACTAAGCCCATTTTGAGAGATTTTCGGTGAGCAGTTTAAATCAAATGTGGATATTTGTAAAATTAATAGTTGGATTTTTTCGATTTCACCAAAAGTTCGGCGATCAAACAAAGAATTAGCATATTAACTTCTGAATTTTCTTAAACTTAACACTTAAAATTGCGTTATATCGGCCGAACAAAATTTTCCGTTTGTTAAGTCTCTCCAATACCAGATGCAGACTAAATACACTCACTAGAACTTTTCCATAAAAGTTAAACAGTTGTTTAAAAATTTAATGGGTTAAGTAGTTTCAATGGATTATACAGTTAAATTACACCCAAAGAGTAAATTGGTTGAAATTCCATTGTAACCAACAAAATTTAATTATTATCCAATAATAAGTTTGATATAATTTTTATTAAAAATAAAAATTATGTTTTTTTTCGACCTTTAATTGGGCAATGAAAATTATTCAAGTTCGAGGCCATACTCTATATTAAAAATAAAAATTATGTTTTGGCCTCGAACTTGAATAATTTTCATTTTTATTAGCCAATAATTTTAATTGTAAATACTTAAAATTCATTATTATTAAACTATATTGTAAACAGAAAATATATAAAATTAACCAAAACACAGTCACATCATTCAAACTATTGGTTTTCCTTATAAATATAGCAAAATTATTTTCTTTTACATTACCTTTAATACCAACAACAAACCACTTTTCGGAGATTTTATCCCTTGAATTAAATATATGCAGTTGAAATCGAATATTAGTTTCGCCTCAAAAAAAAAAAACAATCACTCTATCTAATATATAAGTTTTCGTTACCAATTTTAAAATAATATAAAGTTTTTTAATAGTTTTGGTAACCTTAATAAAATATTAAGATTAGTAACCCAATTTCTGTTGTACATACCAATCTATTTTTAGACTTGAAAGAAAAAAAATATTGAAGGTAGAAATTTGAAAATAGAAATTCAAATTGTGTTTTGGGCTAGAGGTAAAGTAATTGCCTGACAAGCAGAAGGTTGCCGGTTCGAGCCCAGTTCGCGGAGAAGAATTTTTTATTAAAAAAATAATTTTAAAATAATATAAATTTTGTTTATAGTTTGCTAACTCTAATAAAATATTGATATTAACAATCGAATTTCTATTGTACATACAAACCTATTTTTAGACAAATATTTGAATTTTAAACAAGAATATATTCAAGGTTGAAATTTAAAAAATTATATTTAAATTGGGCTTAGGCTGAGATCGCCGGTTCGAGACCAGTTCGAGGCATATAATTTTTTTTATTAATAATATAAATGTTTGTCACAAAACATAAAATATTCAATTGTTACAATAATAATTCGAAATATGTAAATAAATGTCGGTTGTTACAATAGTATTAAAATTTAATTACAGTGATAGCACATGGAACCACAAAAATTCGGTTGCAACTACAAAACTGTTTTCTGTATGTACCAGAGAAATATATTCTTTAACTTTCTGTCTGTTATGAAATAAACAAAAAGCCGACTTTCGGTAATAGTTAAAATATTCAGTTAAAATTTTCTATTTAAAACAAAAAGTTGTTATATTATATTGAGTATTGAAATAATCGAAAACAATCTATTGTTTTATTGGTTTTGTTCAGCAGTTGAAAATAAACTAATAAATACAATTGTTTTAAACGATATGTAGGTAGTTCTTTTTTAACTGATTTTCAGTTAATTTAATGTGTGTATTCAGTAGTCTTTATGGAAAAAATATTGTGAGTGTACATTTTCTTCCGAATTGCTGGGTCAAAACATTAATAACTTCTGTAAAAGCCAGAGCTATAGATTTTGAGAACAAATACTTTAAAATTATTAAAACAAAAATTTTTGTATACCAGGAATACGATTTTGTAGTATGTATTAGCGGAGGCTTAATTAATCCGCGCAAATACTTTTTCTTTAATGGCGCAGCAATAATGGCGGTTTTGTGTTAAACATATAAACTATCCTAAAATTACTGTTTTTGCTTAGTTTTAATAAAAGTTACACCAATTTATAAATCTTATTATAAGAATCATACATCAAAATATATATATTAAACCCATAAAAATATAAAAAGACTTTAAAGGCTATTCCGAAAAAGTCGCATAAAAGCCGAACAATTACGAATGTTGCAAAAAGCGCTGACACGCCCTCGTTTAAATTTGATAAGCATTAATATACATATTTTTTTTCAGCTTAATCCATAAAACATATTTTTTTGAATAAGAAAAATACTTGAAAGTTATCGGACATCTTTCGTATACCAGTTATTGCGTTTACAAAAGTTTTTTCATTTGGTCCATCATTTGTCTAACATTTTTCTGAAATACGGGTCTGTTATTTTTTTTTTTATCACATATCAAAATTTAATTTAGATTGGAGGGAACCTATCGGGACACTCCCAATCTTTGCTATATTAATAAGTCATATTTTTATAAAAATATAGAAAAACTAATTAATTACACCGTTCAACAAAATAAGAAAAATATAATGCATCGTCTTTGCGACCAATCATCTCTAAATGGATTTAGGGCATAGATCACGAATATCGCCTTAGAATTTCGAAGTTAGATAATGAAAGAAGTATTTGTAAAAAAGTTTTTGTAGAAAATTTATAAGTTTTTGATAAAGTTTTTGCAGTAAATACAAAATTTAAAATAATAATGCTACTTTTTTTGCAACGTTCAACTAGTTTAACATAAGCCTTTAATTTGATATATTACACGTTTCGTGTGCCTTATTAAACGTTTCTTATTAAACGTTTCTTGCTGAATCAGCAAAATTTTTAGCTGACTTTACTAACTTTTTTTTTTTTAGTGTACCAAGGATGGATGTGGAAGGGCTGTAAGAAAGGATGTCAGAGAAGGGTTAAATAATTTGAAAAAATTTCCCCTTACTTTTTAATCGGACTTTGAAAACAAGTCCTGAAACCCATAACTGTCTAAAAATATGGTACTGGGTTTTATAATTTAAGGCAACATTATTTTATAGAAGTGTCTCAAAAATCGAGGTGAATTTCTTTTACTTCGCATTCAAATAATGCGTGAAATTAGTGACTATTATGATAAAATATGTAGTGTACTCACACACAGAAAACAGTTTTGTAGTGGCAACCGAATTTTTACCAACCGAATTTTTGTGGTTCCACGTACTATCACTATTAGTAAATTTAAATACTATTGTAACAACCGACATTTATTTACAAATTTCTAATTTTTATTGTAACAATTGCATATTTTATGTTTCTGGACTATAATGTTATATAAATAGGAAAAATTGGAAAAAAATTATTTTATTAATAAAAAATTGTATGCCTGGAACTGGACTCGAACCGGCGATCTTCCATTACTTAACCTCTAGCCTAAACCCAATTTAAATATATTTTTTTTTTCAATTTCAGCCTTGAATATTTTCTAAAAATAGATTTGTATGTACAATAGAAATTCGGTTGTTAATCTCAATATTTTATTAGAGTAACTAAATCTGTAAAAAAAAGTTTATATTATATTAATATGATTTTATTAATAAAAATTTTTCTCCGGGAACTGGGCTCGAACCGGCGACATTCTGATTGTCAGGCAATTACATGACATCTAACATAAACTCAATTTTAGTTTCTATTTTCAAATTTCTACCTTGAATATTTTTTTTCTTTCAAGTTTAAATATGAATGTCTAAAAATAGATTTGTATTCACAACAGAAATTGTGTTGCTAATCTTAGTATTTTATTAGAGTTACCAAAACTATTAAAAAACTTTATTTTATTTTAAAATTGGGAACGCAAACTTATATATTAGATAAAGTAATTGTTTTTTTACAGGAGAAACTAATGTTCGATTTTAACTGAAAATATTTTATTCAAGGGTTAGTGGTTAGTTGTTGGTTTTAAAGGTAATTTAGAAGATAACATTTTTTCAATATGGATAAGGAAAACCAATAGTTTGAATGATGTGACTGTGTTTTGGTTAATTATATATTTTCTATATTTTACAACCTAGTTAATTATTCTGATGATGAATTTTAAGTACTGACAATTAATGTTATTGTATAATGATTAAATTTTGTTAAATGGAATTCCAAACAATTCATTCTCCGTGTGCAGGTAAAAAAGGCGCAAAAAATTGATTTCTTGGTGATAATATATGACATTTACAAATCGATTAATGACCAAAAAAGCTATTAGGATCAAACTGCTTTTTGAAAAATTCTTTAAAATTTTTTAGTGCTACATAATATCGGATAAAGGTACTATCATGCAGGCTAATCAAAGGCTAGACGTAAAACTATTTACCACCTTGATGTTATAGGAAATATTAATGCAAATTTACCACAAAAAATTTAGATTTCTTTAAACATGATCAAACTTTAAGACAAACAGAATTAGACAAGGAAACTGCTATAAGTCCGTAATACATCATGAGTTGTTCATAATGAATTATATGATCTTGGATAGTGCCATTATAACAAACCGCAGAATTCCTGGGCACAAAACAATAATATCGGTTTTTATTTTTTTTATCGAATCTGAATAACTTCATATCACCTGGACCAGTATGGAGTTATTTGACACTTTGTTAAACAGGTATGACAACCACTACACGTATGTATTTATAAATAACGCATAAAAGTTTAGACAACAGGAGAATGCAGCAAACCAAACATCTATTAAATATGTAGTAAAACTCCTAAAATGGTATTTTTTAGATTATGCCTATAAATTGGATCTAAATTTTAAATTTCATAAATTCTTTTCATTTCAATGAATTGGCAAATTTGTTAAAATTGATGAACACGTTAGAAAATTACTATGACTTTTTCGTGGTACACTTATTTCGATCTCATTGTTAATAATATCAATAATTGAATTTATACGCCAAGGATTTGTGAAATTGTTCATATTATGTAGTAAAATGTCATTCAATTAGGAATTCATTCTTTTATTTTTGAATAAAAATAATAAATATTTAAAATCAAATTCAGTTTGAAAATATTTTTTAAATCACATATTTTTTAATTACAAGCAAAAGAATATTTTTAAAACCAACGAAACAAAATAGCTAAATTTAAACGAATGTTGAACAAGATCATGTGGAAAAGTAAATTTGCATCTCATGTATATTTTGTATTGGGATTTTTTGGAGTTTAAAATTTTGTCCAGATATTGACAAGCGTATAATTAGAAATGATGTGATAGCCGATTACATCTCCTAATGACACTGTTCAGATTTTTCAGTGATTTGATTTTGCTCCTGAAAGAACCTCTTCCAACATTAGTGACAATGATGAATATTTTGATGATTTTTGATGATGAATAAAAACATTTTTCTGCAACATTTTAAATTGTACCAATTTTAACAAAATTAAGTTAATGTTTAAATGTTTATTTGGTTTTCTCATTTTGTGATGTTTTCTCAATAATATAGCTGATTCAGTTCCGTTATTGTAGGAAAATTTCCTACACCTGGGGAACTTCTGCTTTAAAAATATGTAGTTGTTTGGGTTGTAATACAGTTTTTTTATTTTTAATGTAAACGTCTGTCATTTGTAGAACAAACTAAATTTTTTACTAACCTTGTAGTTCAATAAAAAAAAAACTAACCACATCATATTACTGTTTTAATTTTCTACAGTAGTTTTTTATTATTTAAAAAAATAAAAAAACATAAATGTTTGTTCATTTTTTACTAACATATGTGGTTTATTTTTACTACAATTGTGGTTAATTTTTTGAACACTAAAAAGCAAATGACAATGTTAGTTGAATTTACTAAAATGTAAGTCGTCCTTTCTTTAAGTGAAATTTCATTGGTTTTAACTACATAGTATTCTAAGTGTACATTCTATTAATTTACTTTCTAAATATCAAAAAAAGTTTTCATATTACGCATGAAAAAGTTTTGTGAAAATAGTGTTTTGTGAAAATAATGATATATTCATACAGTTTATGAAAATATACATTCCATTTATAAACTATTTTTCTGAGTACAGCTCCAATTATTTAAGCATTGAACTATCGATCTGTGTCTAGCCTTTATTATGCTGCATATCCTCATAGTCAAATTTTCTCATATTCATTTTAACAATATAAAAGCATTAAGGGGTTAATATCATGGATAGCAACTATTGCACTTAAACTAATAAATTAAATTACAATTTAAAAACTCTTTTTAAACTGCTAGCAAACTTAAGTACTTTTCGAATTAATTTTTATTGTACATTTAAAGCAGTATTTAAATTCATTAAAAGTGTTAAGTTGGACAATTTAAAACACCAATTTTGTTTTTTGTCTTCAAAGTTATTTTTGGTTTTGTAAATAACCTTTTAATGAGTTTTAATGATATTAACTAAAAAAAAGCATTTAAACATAATGAATGATGAAATTACCCTAAAGCTGTTAAAAAAAATATATTACATTTTGGCAAACAAAAAGCGTAGTAGAAAGAAGCTATAAACGCAAAAAATTTCACTTTTTTCTTTCAAAACATTTTATGCGTTTAAACACACTGAGTTAGTTAATTCGTCATAGAACGGAAGTTATAAATTCTCATCAACTTTAACATACAACAAATCGTAAATCATTTTAATCATATTTTTTCAGCATTAATTTAGTTTGTTAGTAGTTTTTTCTGGTTACTTTAACAAAGCTCTTTATTTATTTTGAAAATATTTTGAAAAAAAAATATTACGTGTAGTTTTTTGTATATTTAAAATATTTGCGTGGGAGTTTTTAATTTATCATACACTTGACTTGTTTTTTTTTTTTTTGTTTTTTTGTTATAGTTTTGTGTGTTATATTTATTTTAATCTATTTTTTTCTTTATTTTATAACACTTTATGTTAAGTGTCTTGATTTTTGGGTCAATTTTTTTTTAGTTTTTTTTCCTTCAAAAATAAAAACGAAATTTCTCCTTAAATAATTGGTTGTTTCTTTAATATTATCTATTATATACATATGCCTGTTATTGCATGATATATCACATTTTTTTTATTATGTATTGTATTGCTGCTGTAGTCCATTTTTTTTTTTTGGTTTTATTTGTACTTCTGTAGATATTTGTCTACATTAAACATTTATTTCTTTTTTGTTGACAATAATTTTTGTCTTTTCTGCTGGGTTGTTTTATTTAAACAAAAAGTTTTGTCCAGTCATGTCATGTTGTTTTATATTTGTTTTTTTTTTTCTGTTACAGTTATGCTGTATTAAGAAAATTATCGAATCAAATTTTTGAATTTTTGTGCAAAAACTCAATTTCATTAAAGAAAGTTTGTTTCTTAAGTCTTTAGATTTAAATACACACAATAGACATTTAAAAATTCTAAGAATATATTACGTTCGCCCGTTTTAATGACTATTATATTTTTCTGTTTGATAAATTTTAAATGCACATGTATTTTTTCACATCGATGGTCATAAGCTGACCACCTGTAATTGACATTTTAGTAAAACTTTTATTTAGGTATAATTCCTAATAATTTTTAAAGGCGAATTTTGCAGTATTTTTTGTTTTCTGTTGAGTTGTTTAATATACACAAATTTTGTCCGGTCATGTTGTTAGATATTTTTGTTTCTGTTACAATTGTGCTGTATTAAGGAAATGACAAATCAAAATTTTTTATTTTTGCAAAATACTCTATTTTGTTTAAGGAAGTTTGTCTCTTAAGTCTTTTGTTTTAGATATAAACAATAATGTTCTGAAAACTCTAAAAATGCATTACTTTCGCCTTTATTTTATATTATATTTTTCTGTTTGACAAATGTAAAAGCAAATAAAGTTTTTATATCGATGATCATAAGGTGGCCCCTGTAATTTATATTTTAGTAAATTTTTTTAGTTTATACGGGTAATTTATACGGGTATTGACTCACTCATTATACGGGTAATGACTCGGCCTCCCACTTATTCCACTTTTTGAAGGCTCATTCTGCATCAAATTTTTCCCGCTTTTAGTATTTTAGAACTTCCCAGCAAAACTTTGGTAATGGGTGCGATAAAGTAATGCATTACCTTGTAATGTGTACTCCTTACCCGTATCATTACTTTCCAATAAGAAGTAATGAGTTACCGATAATTGGACACTCATGGATTACCTTGTAATGAGACCTCATTACATTTTACATTACTTCAAAACATAAAATAATGACTTACCGATCATCTATTACATAATGCATGAATTATAAACGTAAAGTAATTATCAATATATATTTTTGAAAATCTATTTATAGACACATTACTTTGTGATTTTTTGTAAGCGTAATGGTAAGGTGTATATTTTTGATATCACGAACGAAAACACGAAGCACAACAACTCATCTACATGTTAAGCAATAAAATATTGTATGTATCGATAGCTCAGTTGGTAGAGTTCTCGCCTAACTAATTGTTAATTACCAGAGACCCCAGGTTCGAATCCCAGCATAATCAAGTTATTTATTTAATAAAAAAAAAGTTATTTATTTAATTAAAAAAAAAATATCTGTAAAAAAAAATTTTTATGAATTTTTTTTATGAAAATCTATTTATAGACACATTACTTTTTCCCACCATGTAACCATATAAGTAACCAGTTACTTTACCCACTACAAGGTAATGAGTTACCTTGAGGCTCATCGCCTGTAAAATTCATCAATGAAGTAACGTGTAAAGTAATGCATGAGGCCCTATGGCGATACATTACTTTACCCATGATTTGGTAATGTGTGGTTTTGCTGGGTTCTTTATAGAAACAATAGAAAAATATTTTAAAAACGTCCAATATTTTTGAAATTTCGTAGTTTTAAAATCGAAATAAAGTTAACAGAACAAGCGAAGCCTAAAATGAGCCATAAAGGCCTTATTTAAACAAAAAGTTTTGTCCAGTCATGTCATGTTGTTTTATATTTGTTTTTTTTTTTCTGTTACAGTTATGCTGTATTAAGAAAATTATCGAATCAAATTTTTGACTTTTTGTGCAAAAACTCAATTTTGTTAAAGAAAGTTTGTTTCTTAAGTCCTTCGATTTAAATACACACAATAGACATTTAAAAATTCTAAGAATATATTACGTTCGCCCGTTTTAATGACTATTATATTTTTCTGTTTGATAAATTTAAATGCACATGTATTTTTTTCACATCGATGGTCATAAGCTGACCACCTGTAATTGACATTTTAGTAAAACTTTTATTTAGGTATAATTCCTAATAATTTTTAAAGGCGAATTTTGCAGTATTTTTTGTTTTCTGTTGAGATGTTTAATATACACAAATTTTGTCCGGTCTTGTTGTTAGATATTTTTTTTTCTGTTACAATTGTGTATTAAGAAAATGACAATCAAAATTTTTTATTTTTGCAAAATACTCTATTTTGTTTAAGGAAGTTGTCTCTTAAGTCTTTTGTTTTAGATATAAACAATAATGTTCTGAAAACTCTAAAAATGCATTACTTTCGCCTTTATTTTATATTATATTTTTCTGTTTGACAAATGTAAAAGCAAATAAAGTTTTTATATCGATGATCATAAGGTGGCCCCCTGTAATTTATATTTTAGTAAATTTTTTTAGTTTATGCGGGTAATTTATACGGGTATTGACTCACTCATTATACGGGTAATGACTCGGACTCCCACTTATTCCACTTTTTGAAGGCTCATTCTGCATCAAATTTTTCCCGCTTTTAGTAATTTAGAACTTCTTTATAGAAACAATAGAAAAATAATTTAAAAACGTCCAATATTTTTGAAATTTCGTAGCTTTAAAATCGAAATAAAGTTAACAGAACAAGCGAAGCCTAAAATGAGCCATAAAGGCCTTCGTTCTGTCAAAATCGTTTTGTTTAAGCCCGCATATTTGAAGTGTTTTAAGTTGAAACATTTTTTTTTTCAATATTTTCGAAATTTCGGAGTTTTAAAATTTAAATAAAGTTAACAGAACAAGCGAAGCCAAAAATGAAATGAAAAGACATTCGTTCTGCCAAAAACTTTTTTTTTTTTAACCGCATATTCGAAGTGCTTTAAGTTAAAACATTTTACTACAAGGCAATTTAACTATTTAGGGCCTTACGGTATTTTTTAAGCAACACATGTCTGCCGAACTTTAGTACAATGAATTTAGTGGAAGTAATAAGTAAACACTACCAAATTTTTGTAAAACTATTTTAAAATGCAAATCAAACCCGATTTGCTAAAAAGAGGAAAAAAATACTAAATTTTGATGAAATGTTAGTAGAATTGTTGTAAAATGCAATTTAATACCGTTTTGCTAAATGTAGAAAAGAAAAAATACATAAATTTAATAATATTAGTACAACGAAATTAGTAGAACAAATTTTAATTACTAAGTTTTAGTAAAATTTCCGTAACTATCACTCTTAACAATTATTTTTTAACAAACACAAATTATAAAGATTTTTAATTTAATTTTATTATTGTAGGTATTTATATACTTTTGGGGAACAATATAAAAATGCACTTAATATCATTTTAAATTTTCCAAACATTTTTGTCGGTATGTTTGAAAAATGTATTGTTATTTATTTTATTTCATTATTGATGAAATGTAGAAAATATAAAAGTGCGGAAAGAAAAAAAAAACAATATTTAATTATAAACAATAGCATATCACATAAATATATATTTTTTAGTATAAAATTTACCTTATTTTTATATTAATTTAAAGCTGACACGTTTTTTCTTGTATATAATTCCACGTTCAATATAACACTGAGCATGTTTTTGTCTGCAATTCTTTAACAAGTGCTTGTTTAAAAAGTACAGTTTTGTTTTTAAGCGATCGTTTCAAACAAAAAAAAAATGTAATTTATGAAAAAAAAGTTTAAATCGATGTTTTTTAATACAAAAAACCAGTCAATTTTGGATAATTCAACTAATAAAGTGTTTTAGGATATCATCTATATAAGTAATAAATATCTGCTTCAAAATTATAAAGAAATAATGCGAAACAATATGTGCTCTGGTATGACAATTTACATACCTTACGACTCCAACTTTACCTCTTTGACGGAAATCGATCATAATCTGAAAATTTTCGTCTGGGTAATTATTCTTTATTTTAAATGGAACGAGATGGGTTTGGCATCGACTGGTATTACTGTCACTCTTAGTTCGCAGCAAAAACTTTAAAATATTGTAAATATTTGTGAATAAAGTCACAATTTTATGGGTGACCTTATAATTACTTCTTCCACTGCATATATTTTGATATATGATAAATACAGTTAGATTGAAAAATAAATCCCAGAAAAAACAGTGATTATATTATCTTTAATTGCTTTCAACTTTAAACCGCCATAATGTTTGTGCCGTTAAATATAAATTATAAACGCGGATGGATTTATCATGCTCAGCCATCAGTTAAAACATTTATGTCATAAAAAAAAATAAAAAAAAATATTTTGCCTCAAATTGTCTAACATTTTTTAAAATTCTCATGTATAAGACGTAATTATTTAAAATTCCATTTATGACACTACCCATTCAGAAAAAGACAAAATAACCACCGCTGGCAAGGCACTTTAGCAAGTGGTACACCTTCTGGCAACATGTGCTTTCCCAATCCCAAAATGATAACATTATTAGAAAAAAGTACGTTTGTTTAAAAAGCGTCAGACAATTACTGGGTATACACAAGTTTTCAACTTTGGCAAAATGTTGGTAAAACAATGAAATAGGTGGTCTACAAATAAATTTTCCAAAATAAGATTTAATAAAAGTTATTTTATATTCTTTTTTTTTTGTCCGCTAGCTTGGCAGCCGACAGCTCTAACCACTGAGCTAACGAGACATAATACTTGAAAGCTTAAAACGTAAGTGTATGATAACTGCAGGGTAACAGTTAGCCGGCTGTAAGCACTGATATATGGTTTACTGGAAAACAAATTGCCAATGTTGGGAAAATAAAAAAAGTTGGTCTTAAAAGAGATTTTCCAGAAAAAAAAATCGATTTAAAAAAAAATAATAATATTAAAAACTATAAAAAAAAGTCACAAAGCAAAGCTATGTCTGAAACCGGAATCGAACTCGGAACCTTCCAACTACAAACTTTTTTAAACAAAGCATCACCATTTTTCTAAAATAAATGCTCTACCGGTGGTAAGACTTTTGAGCCGTTGGCAATTTCTGTTTGAATATCACTGGAAAAACACTTTTTGGAAAAGTTGGCAAAGCGGTCTCAGCCTATGGTTTGTCAATGTTTTTTTTTTTGCAGACCACTGAAATTATTGTAAAACAAATACTGGCAAAACACTTTTTGGAAACGTTCGTAAAGCGAGTTAAACAAGAGATCCGCCAGTAATTTATTTGCAATAATTCAGTTGGCCAGTGGTATGAAAGTGCTTGATATTTTGTACAACTGGCCGTTGCTGACGGGGAAGATAAATAATTTTATTTGAGGTATAATTGTATATGGGCCAACATTATTTATATTTTCTTTGCATAAATATATATCATTCGTTCTTTGAAAGAAGACAAAAATTTTAATTTTTTTACCTAACGTCTTCAGATTTTCGTTATATTAAAAAAATATATTCTCTTTTAATTTTTAGTGTGGATTTAAATTTTGCAAAATCACACTTTTTATCACAGTTTAAATTTTTTTTTTAATTTAAAAAATATCAAAAGTATGTAATTTTGAATAGCCGTATACTCGTAATTTATTATCTATTATTATTTATTATTTATATATTTCGCTGATTCGAAAAGCGTTAGATTTTAAGATTTTTTTCGTTTTTCACAATAATGCAATAAAAAAAGAATTTTAATAAATGCGCTTCTTATGCAAATTCAATTTGTAGATGCATTTGCCAAATTGTTCTCCCTTTTCAAAATTTTTTAAATATGGATAAATCTAATATTTAATTTTTTTTTTTTATAAAACTAAATTTCACTTTTTTCTGTGAAGCGAATGTCATCTAATTTGCTCTATTGTTTTTTTTACCATTATATATTATTTCCATACAAAACATTTTTATATTTGAACAATTTTTTTAAAACAGTTGAAAATCAAGGACCCAAAATGATTATTATCATATTTGAGATTTATTTTAAAAGTTGATTTTTAATTATTAATCAGCAAAAAAGTATTTCTTGAAAATAATTATTATTGCATTTTGCAATTAATATCGATAGTAGTTATTTGGACCCCTACAAGATAGAGTTTCTAGTAGGGAGTGAGCTGAATGCAAACATTCACCTAAAATAAAAGTTTTCTATTGAAATTGAAATTAAGACTAACGCTTGCATTATTTCTAGTGTCCTACCGAACAGTTCGGCCATAAAACTATATTTGGTCAGTTTTTCTGCTATCTAGAGGGCATTTTGGTATTGGAAATAGGTTTTTAGAGTCAATTTAATTCGATTTTATGTATAAAATTTAAGGAAAAAGTCGAAGTTTAGTGAAAACGTCGGTCGCCAAAACAATTTTCGATTTGGCCAACTTTCGGAAGCCAAAAAGTAAATTCATTGCTTAAACGCGAACTTTTCTTAAAATTTGATATTAAAAATCGCAATTAGTCAGCCCAATAAAAATGTTTCCATTCGGCAAATTTGTCCATAATCCTTTAAAATACCTAATACCGACCAAAGGCATTTTATGGCAGAACTTTTCGATCGGACACTAATGATTTCCCAACTAAACTTGTATTTTATTTTTTACTCATAACTATTATTGAACAATAAAAAAAAAATATTAATTGGACAATAAAAATAACGCATAATGAAAAAATATAATAATTGCTCATAATAGTTATAAATTTACTTTTGTCGCAAAAAACTTATAACAGTTATAGAACAGAACACACTATTAATAATACCAACAAGTGCTGGATTTAAGTTACTTTGTCTAAAAAATCATTTTATTCGCATCACAGAAAAAACAGTCTTTTTATTTTATATAAAAAATGTTAAATTTTCGATTCATCCATATTAAAAAATATTTAAATTGGGAACATTTTTGAAAATGCATTTAAATATGGCATTTACACATAAAATGCATTTTTTTTCATATGTATTTATTTTGTTGGATAAGTGTGAAAAAATATAAACATATAAATCGCATGCTGCTTGAATTAGAGAAACCCGATAACAATTTCCGTATATTGAGGTCATCAAAATTACATACTTTTCCGAATTAAAAAATTTTTTTTTAATTAAAACCGTGATAAAATCGAGAAAAATTTAATATGTGGATGTATTATGGGCTAGATGAAGTTTGTGCGTACAAAAAAATTTATCAAATTTAAAAACCTCAGACAATTCCATTTGTGATGTATAGAGGGATCTCATGATACACATAATTATTCACTCAAAAAATGTAAGACTTTCGTACAATCAACTGTAGCAGTAATTTTTGACTGTTATTGTAGTCATATTTTTGATAGACATTTAAAAAAGTTTTGTTTGAGTAGTTATATTTGCAACTTCACAAATTGCTGTAAAAAATCATGAAATGAGTGTTTAACGAAGTTTTGAATATTTTTATAGTTATTTTCTTTTATTGCTTTCACAAAACCAGAAAAATTAAAAAAAAAACTCAAAAATATTTATTCTATTAAATATATATATATAAAAAAACTGATGAAACATTTAGTGAAGAATAAATAAGGGACAACTCAGAGAGTTTAATTTAAATATATCAAATATACAAATCTGTCCATATAGTATGTTAAATAATTTTCATGTTCTTGGAATTAACTTAAATCCGTCTAATACAGCAATAATTTAAATATGTTGCAATATTTTGTTAGTTTTTTTTTTTTTGTTGTTTTTACTAATATTTACTTAATAATTAAAAATAATTGAATTACATTTGTCATTGTTTTAAGTGTCATTAGTAGTCGGTTCTATCCGCCATCTAACGTTTTTTTTTTCAACTAGTGCCTATTTCGTGAACGGTAACACTTAGCTCATGTCTGATTTGACAGATAATTAGTTTTATCCTTCCGCTAAACGAATATGGTTGTGTATACGTTTGAACAACGCTGGAAAATATTGCGACATTACTTTGAAAATCATGGTAATGTTGCAGAAAGTGTGCGAAAATTGAGTACGGATTTTGGAAGAAGAGAAGCACCGTCAGCTCCGTATGTTCGTTATCTTGTGAAAAAAGTGAAAGAAACTGGCATCCTCATCGATAAACCAAAGAGTGAAAAGCCAAAAACAGTGCGTACACCCGAGAATATTGCTGCTGTGGCAGAAAGTGTGCCTGAAGCGCCATCAACATCAATTCACCGTCGTTCTCAACAATTTAGCATTTCGGAGACATCATTGAGACGAATTTTGCATAAAGACCTTGGTATGACGCCATACAAGGTCCAATGGGTTATGGAGTTGAAGCCAACTGACCATCCAATGCGTTTTCGCATCGCTAAGTGGGCCTGCGATCGACTTACAGAAAATGCCGATTTTGACAAAAAAATCATCTTTTCAGATGAAGCTCATTTTGATCTTGGCGGGTATGTAAACAAGCAAAATTGTCGCATTTGGGGCACGCATACATTGAAAAGCCGATACACCCAAAACGAGTCACTGTTTGGTGCGTATTTTGGTCCAGAGGCATAATTGGGTAATTTTTCTTCGCAAATGTGGAAGGAGTGGACGTTACAGTCAATGGCGATCATTATCGGGCCATATTGAACGAATTTTTGTTCACAAAAATTGAAGAGGAGGATATTGGCAACATTTGGTTCAACAGGACGGCGCTACGTGCCACACAGCCGAAGCTACACTCGATGTTTTGCGCCCTGTTTTTGAAGATCGCATTATCAGCCGCAGAGTTGATTTCGTTTGGCCACCTCGGGGCTGCGATTTGACACCGTTGGACTATTATTTGTGGGGTGCCGATAAAGATAAGTGTTACACCAACAAGCCAGAGACAATTGATGCTTTAAAGGACAATATTCGTGAAGCCATTGGTGAAATACAGCTGCACACAATCGATAATGTGCTTAAAAATTGGATCGATCGTGTAGTCTACTGCATGGCCAGCCGAGGCAGCCATTTGAATAAAATTATTTTCCATTATTAACCGGAAGGATTGTACTTTCAAATAAAAAAACAAATTTGAGAAAATATTCAGTAGTTTTTTTTATAGCATTTCAAAAAAAAAAGTTATTTGGCGGACCCTTTAAATAATTCCCTAAATGCATGTGTCCCTTTAATGGATATAATTTTTTTTTTTGTTTAAAATTTTATATAAAACTAAATATTTCATTGTATTTAATATGATTTAATTTAAACTCAAAACATATGTTGCAGAAAAAAATTACTTATTTTTTTTTTTTTTTTGATCTAATTACTGAATTATTTCCTAATTAATTGATCTTTTAGAATCCTATATTATTGGATCTCCAATTTTGAAATTAATTATGATTTAATTTAAGCCAGTAATATATTTGATAGACCTAGTAGGATACGAACTTAGATAAGATTAAACATCGATCTATATCAAATGAGATATTATAATATATTTCAGATATAACTAATGTTTACACTATTAATTTTAACTTGCACCGAAGTGTTTAGTTCCGATTGTTAGTTCTTAATATTATGTTCCCTCTATCACTTACCTAAATATTTTTTAAGAAACACTTAAACTCAATCTTAATTTGAATCCCACCAGAAATCTATATATTGTGCTTTAAAATAATATAACGACCTTATATATATATTGTTTCCGATAACCGAAATTTCTTCAAATACAGAACATTTCATTTCATTTATTTGTAAGAAAGTTAAGCATTTATTTTTGGGTGATTTCGCTTATTTTATAAAACATAGATGGTTGTGTTTTACCTGCATATAATTTATTTCTATTTTTTAAATATTTTAGCTGATGCAGGTTGTTACTTTTATTTATTTTTTATAACTGCACAGCTAAATTATTATACTTAAATAACACTACTCTACGG
Organism: Delia radicum; assembly: GCA_021234595.1. NCBI lineage: Eukaryota > Metazoa > Arthropoda > Insecta > Diptera > Anthomyiidae > Delia > Delia radicum. The sequence continues at coordinate 76,074,589 of CM037851.1, forward strand.
GCGTATGTACGCTGAAGACAAATCTGACAGAAGAAATTAAACTGTCATTTGCAGTTTTTGAAATACCGCGGTTTTTGTATTTATATAATTCATCATAGTTTTTGTATGCGTTTGTATTTTGATATCGAAAGTTAAATTTGTGTGTTTATTATTATACATTATGCGTGGGTACCAAACTTATAATTTTATCATCGTGCATAAACTACACTCAAAAAAATAAGTTAGTTTAAAAGTTAGTCGTCTTGTAAATCAGTTATACTATTTTTCAGCAATTTTTTTTGCTAAAATTATGTTTTCAACTAAAATTTTAGTCATACGAACAAATGTTTTACTAATATCATACAAATGTTTTACTAATTTATTTTGTTATAAAAAAATTGAGCTGATAAGCACATTAATAATGTGGAGGACAACCAGATTGAAAGTTATACGCAGAATGAATTATATGTCGCGGTATGTCAAGACTTAGTAGTGAAGAGGAAAATGATACTAAAAATTACAACTCTAATAAGATATATACAAAAACCAACCATGGAAGATTTTTGTATACTTTTCTCATACATAAAACAACTTAAGTTTTGCGTTGTCACCGGCTTGTGAACATAATTGTTTATTATTTAAATAAAAGACAATATAAATTATTCAAATTTAATAAAGATTAAATGTGCATCTGTAAACTAAATGTTTAGTTTATGGAGATTAATAATCTAGTGTGGTCAAATTGCAAACAAATATACAACTGGTAGACAGACTAAAGCGAAAGACAAAGACACAAATCCTAGGTAAATTTTATGTTTCCATTTACTTATTGCAAAAAAAAGGGTTGTATATGTTATATTTTGTTATTTTTTCGTTTCGTTTCTATAATTATCTGCGGCATTTACGTTTCTTTAAAAGATAGTATCATTTAGATAACCATTGATATAAGCAGTGGAAAAATAATTTTGTTAATGTTATATATAATTATTTCTATTTTTTTTTAGATTCGTCAATTTGGGAGTATGTACATTTTTATATTTTGTAACGTATTGTAAATTATTTTGAGAGAATCACAAAAATATGTTTTATGATTTTTGGCAAATAAATTAACTGAAGTATAGTTTTTCTACAAATTTTTGAAGTTTTTTTTTTCAGTCTACTAATATTCAGCAAAATTTTTATTAATTTTTAGCAATGGTTTTTAATTTCTAATCTAATTTTTTAATTTCTAATTAACAAAACTATGTTTTATGACTTTTATCAAATAAATTTACTAAAGCATAATTTTCTACTAAATTTGAGGTAAATATAGCAAATTTAATATTACAGTTTTTGTTTTCTATTTTGAGTCTCCAATAATTTTTATTATTGGTTTTGGTAATTTTACAGAGTAAAATGCTTTTTTCAATTAACGAAGACTCACATAAAATATAACTAAAATTTTGTAAGTAAACAATTTTTTTTTTTTTGCTGTTCTTATTTTATTAATATTTAGCAAAAAAATCCAGAGACCGAAAATAAACAGTTATCCCGAAAACTTTAACTCAAAAACTCCCTATATTAAAGACAACGGAGACGTATGCTATTATACACCAATCGATTCGTATTGAAGTGCTCTTTCAGAATCTATGGTTACCTTAAGAAAACGATCTCAAGTCCACAGTTAAGAGTTATTTTTCAACGAAAAAATAAAAGATCGGATGAAAGAGAGTTTTATTTCGCCTTTATTAAATAAAACTCTTTTGAGGTGTTTTATTTTTTCCATCTGAAATAAAACTCTTTTGAGGAGTTTTATTTTTTCCCGTCAGAAAATAAATCTCATTTGAGGAGTTTTACTTTGAAACTCATTTAAGGAGCTTTATTTTTTCCGTTAAAATAAAACTCATTTTGTTTATTTTCTTCTTTTTTTATGACTTTATTTTCTATAATGTGTGTAGTAATTTATTTGTTTAATATAACCAACATAGCTTTTTCTGAATTTTCTGCGGAAAGATTTGAACGCTCTTTCCACGCTAACCTGGGTTTCAGGTACACACTGTATAGTTTTTGCCAATGTATACAATTACGGATAGAGTATTCTTTTAGCCTTCCAGAACTCAAAAAAGGTTTATCAATCGATAAGGCCTTGGAGAAAAATTCTCGATTTCATAGAGAGCTTTTTTTTCATCCTCGTTATCACTTCTTTCGCTTCTTGTTCCCTATCTACATTTAGGGAGTTCAAATACTGCCCCAAAAGCGATGACTGAGATTGAGATGTATCGCAAACACCTGGCGAAGATAGGAAAACATACGGTGAAGATCGCGAAGCTTTCCTGCTTGTCGACGGTCGATCATCGCATTGGTTATTAAACCTGCCGTTTTAAATTGTTATTGTTTTATTTCTTATCTCTTAATGCAGTTGCAACTGGATTTTATTCAGCTAGTTATGATAAATAAAGATATAAGAAACAAAACAACAACCATTTAATAATAGGAATCAAACAATAACAAATTAAAAACCTACATTTTTTCATTTTTAACGTCGATTTTTTCAATTGCAATGCAAGTGATTAGATTACACTGCCTTACAAATTGTAATGATCTGGCAAGGGGCAAGCTTTGAGTGTCAATTTACATAAAATGAGTTTTATTCTCTGACGGAAATGAGTTTTAAAAATAAAACTCCTCAAATGAGTTTTAAAATAAAACTCCTCAAATGAGTTTTATTTTCGACCGAAAAAATAAAACTCCTCAAAAGAGTTTTATTTAATGAAGGCGAAATAAAACTCTCTTCTCAAGAGTTGCATCCGATCTTTTATTTTTACGCTGAAAAATAACTGTTTTGGATGTTTTTTTTTTTCTTTTAAGAAACAAAATAACTGTTATAAAGGAACTTTTTTGATATCACTTACAACCGTTACGGTCCCTGAACAAATCTGATAAATTTATCAGTTTTTTCTGCAAAGTAATTTTAACAGGTTAGTTTTCCAAATACATGTGGAAAAAGTTCTCTTTATATAAAAAAATATTATTATTACTACTGAAGAATTTTCAGCTTTTGTACCACCTGTCTTTGTACAACATATATACTTTCTAAGAGACTTAGGTACATTATCTCTAAATCTGGACAAAAAAAGACAATTTTTCTCAATTATAGTTTTTGAAATATCGCGGTTTTATATTATCGTGACCTGTTTAATTTCTTATATAAAACTATTTGGTTTTTTAATATTTAGCGATATTTTTAATGGATTTGAAATTTTAATGTAAAAATAAGTTTAGTGGAATGTTATTCTTCCGCATAGTGATTTTTGAAATTTTTTAGAATACATAAAACTTATAAAGAAAAACTAAACATGTAAAATTTTCAACTTCCTTGCAATACCGGTAAACCTGGAAATATCGGAAACGCCTACATGATTATACTCGAACTATAGAAAACTTTTTGTGGACTTGTATTTTTAAAAAAGTTTTATGATTTTGCGGATAAATCAAGTGAATGGTTTAATTAAAAAAATGCAAACAAGAAAAAAAAAATATTTTCAAAGATCTGGACTGAGCGTACCTAGGTCTATTAGAAAATATGTATTTCAAAGAAAGGTTCTGCAAAACGTTAGAATTTGTTGAGTAGTGCAATTAGCAATATTTGTTATAAAATTTAATATAGAAACTTATATATTTTTTATTTAACAAAACACAACAGGTTTCCTTTTAATAAAAAAAAAAACGACCGAAATGCAATGTTTACTTTATTTTTTTATAATTGTTTTTTTCTGTTTTTGTACTTGACCGCAAGTGTCATTGCCAAATAAGCAACAAAAACTCAACTTTTTTCAAGAATGCCAATTAAAACTGTATATAAAACACGATAATTTTTTGAAAATAAAAATTGCCAAAATTAAACACACAAAAAAATAACAAGTAACTTGGCAAAAACCAACAAAAATACAAAGTTTACTTACATTAACAATACTTAAATGTTTACTTTTTAATAAAAACTACACAGAGACAATTTTCTTAAACGAGTTTTATTGAATTTCTTTACTTCTTCAAAAAGTGAATGAAATATTTCTTAAAGTTAAGGAAAAAACTTATAATCTTTATGAAACTACTTTTAATGTAACATTTTCATTAGGCGTATGAAATTTTTTAATAAATAATATGAAAGGTTTCAAAAATGTTAATGAAAACTGCATTAACTTACAAATTCCTGTGTCACTTCATAGATCCAAAAAAATTCATTGATGTCATTCAGACAATTCCCTCAGTGTACTATAAAAAAAAAAAATAATCAAAATGCCGCGTACTAAAAAAATAAAATATCTCAGCTTTTAAATATAATAAACCAAGCAAACCAACTTCAAACAATTATAAACTCTACTCCATATAAATACAACCAGTTGCAGGAACAAACAAACAACAAAAATATCAAAAAAAAATAACATTTATTTAATTTTTATTTCTGTTGTATTATTATGTATTTCTGTAAATTGAAACCCATTGCCAAATCTGGAATTTCAGAATTAATTTCAATATATTTCGTTACACTTTTTTTTGTTAATGTTGCTGTTGTGTGGTTTAACCCAAAAGACCCTGTGCTTGTGATTAATGTAGTAGAAATACTGTTATAAATGAACACGGGTTTTATAAAATGATATAGTAAATTTCCACTTAGTCAAATTATGAAAATGAAAAAAAATTAAGTATGTTAAAGATGAGTTAAGCCAATTATCTTTTTCTATTGCAGAGAACTGAAGATTTGGGTGATACCAATGAAACAATTGCTTTGTATATCATAAAAGTGATCAAACTTTTTGAAAAGCAACAAATAAAATCTCTTGTGACAATATCATATTAGATTTTTGGATTTGACGTAGAACAATATTCTAACTAAACATGTGAATATTAATATAATTAATCAAAATATTGAAACAACTAAGTCAGCTATTGCCAGTGGTACAAAAATCAAGCCCCGGCATACCACTGGCTAACCGAGGAATTGTAAATATATAACTGGCAAAACAATTTTTTAAGACACTTTACCAGCGTTTCAAAAAAGCATTTTGCCAGAATTTGTTTAACAATAAATTCAGTAGTCCACAAAAAAAAAAAAAAATTGGCAAAGAATTGGCTGAGACCCCAGGCCAACGTTGACAAAAGTGTTTTCCCAGTGCTAATCAGTCATAAATGGTCAACGGCTCATCAGCCTAACAACTAGAAAAGCATTTATTTTATGAAAATGATAATACTTTGTTTAAAAAGTTTGTAGTCGGAAAGCTCCGAGTTCGGTCCCGATTTCAGGCGTACAATTTTTTGTGATTTTTCTTAGCTTTTTATATATTTTTTAATATAAAATTGGTTTTTTTTTTTGTTTGGGGAAAAGCTCTTTAAGACCAACTTTGTTTTAAATTATGATTTTTAAAATCTATTCTTAGACCACCTATTCATTGTTTTACCAACATAATGCCAACATTTGAAATATAATATACCCAGTGCTTGTCCAACACTTTTTGAACAGACGGACCTTTTTATCTAAGGATGTTACCATTTTGGGGTTGGGAAAGCACTTGTAGTCAGCACTTGTACCAGCTCTTAAAGTGCCTTGCCAGTGCTGGTCCGTTTATATTTTTCTGAATGGGAAAGTGTTATTTATTTAAAAATACATATCCATTACTTCAAAATGATTGACTTTTTTTAAATATTTTTGTTAATGTACTTTTGTTTAAAGAATAATGGTAACTATATTACACAGTGCAACACGAAAAAAAATAACCATATACAGACACCACTACGTGATAAAAGACTAAAAAAAAAGACCCGTGTCTCCCAATTTTTCCCAAAGTCATCTCCTTTTTTGTTTATGGGCCGCCAAAGATTTGGGGCCTCGGTATCATTTTCGCAAAAAAGTGATCATTTTCTCAGGCTCATACCTTGCAAACCGTTCAGAATTTCGATTTACTCTCTATGGCAAAGTTGTAGCTCTTGTCATAAAGAACAAAAATTGCGAACACATAAAATCAAAAAAACTTCACCTTCCAGATAAAAAAATTGTTTTCTAGAACAGATAAACTTCTTGGGAATTGGGTTTGCTACCTATGCACCTGAACAGGAGAAAAAAGGAAAAAAAAATGGAATTAAAAAATTTTTCACTTTTGCGCGCTACCTAAACAGTGTTAAGAATCATCTCTAGGAAGTTTATATGTTCTAGAAATTTGTTTATTGAGATCTTAGGTAATTTTTGTATTTGATTGTTTCCTTGAATTTTAAACGGTTTGCTAGCTATGGACCTGAACACGGGAAAAAAGGTTTTTTGCGATTTTGATCTGGAAGGTGAAGTTTTTTGATTTTATATGTTCGCAATTTTTGTTCTTTATGACAAGAGCTACAACTTTGCCATAGAGAGTAAATCGAAATTCTGAATGGTTTGCAAGAAATGAGTCTGAGAAAATGATCACTTTTTTGCGAAAATGATACCGAGGCCCCAAATCTTTGGCGGCCCATAAACAAAAAAGGAGATGACTTTGGGAAAATTGGGAGACACGGGTCTTTTTTTTTTAGTCTTTCATCACGTAGTGGTGTCCGTATATGGTTATTTTGCCATGACTTAAAAAATTACACACAGTGTTATGGGCGGTCTAGAGATTTAGGGTTTAGGATACATACGTGTTTTATGGTTTTTCTTAAAATTTTAGCTGCAAATGATATGGTTATACAATATACGAAGGGCTTAGTGTAAAAACATGATAAGCCAAATTTTTTGTGTTATGAATTTTGGTGTTTTTAGACATCCATTGATTAATATTTGATAGAAATCTTACTAATCAATTATTGCAAGTACCTAGAGTATAAATATAGTGCAAAAAATCCTATTTTTTGCATTCTTTCTACCTTTAACAGGCGAAAACATATTAAAACTAAAATGTAGTTTATCAAGTTTTTACAATAAGCCCTTCATATGTATAATATGGTGAATTGTAAGGAAAATGTTTCATCAATCAATAACAAATTAAAAATCACTTGCAGTTTTGTGTGTTATCTAGCGAAAATTCACAAATTGTATAAAATATATTCTGTTGGCACATTTGAGAACTTCTTGAAGTTGTCTAAAAAATTATCTATTTTGTTTTCAAAACCTGTTCATTAGCCAAAGTTTTGGGTGGTTTAGAGTTTACCACTAGAATAAAAACTATATATTTTATTCCACATATTTCATTATGTTGCTTTAAAATATAACGTAACTAACTAGGCCCAAATTAGTCAACAATATTTATAAGAAGAACTATTTACTATTTAGAGGTCCAATACTGTAATCTGTGAAAATTTTTTTAATGACGTGGTAATTAATTTTGAATATCTAAATCACATTTTTTCACCATACAAAACCGGAATAAATTCCGATTTAACCTGTTCGACTTATTAATTTTGTTTCCTACATTTTTAAACATAGTTCACATTAATTTATCACTAATATTAATTTGATAATAGTAAAATACATTTTCTGCCAAAAACAAATATAGTTTTCTATATGTAGCACACCCATAGTTATCATATGGTAACAGGGCATTCTGAATTTTCTGGAGGCAGAATCAGAACGGATTGCATTTTTTTATACTGAGCCCTGGTCAAAATAGTAATATCAATCATATATAATATGATAAAGTCATATCTGTCTTTGAATGGATTCATATTACGGCGTATATCATTATGTACAAATACATCTGATAATTTTTATTAAGAGACTTTTTTATGTGGTTTTTGATATAATATGTCTATAAATCTTACTCCCTATATTATAACATAAGCCATATAATATTAATAATCCAAATGTATGTATTGGTCGATATGATTATATATCGTCCGTAGCTAAGTTTTCTTAAACTATACATGTTTCATTACGGAAACTATTTTCCTTATAATTTCATATATTAGCTTTATACATAGCTCTATACATATTTGGTAAAACTCAATATCAAATTAAGTTATTTGCAAGTTAATACTTTATTACATATGTCTAAATAAATTATATGGCTATATAAGTTTTAGGATGAAATAATTTTCAAGTGATTTAATGGTGCAAAACCAATAAAACTGTAAAAAATATTACTTGAGACAGAGTAAAAACAAATTTTTTTTTATATAAATAGAACATTGTTGGTCTTCAAAGTTAGTAACGTCATGATGCTTGTTAGAAAAAGACCCATACCATGTGTAAGAAGACAAGGATGCAGCAAAATTGATAATTTGTTTGATTTTTGTTAAAGCACTGCCTATTCTGGAGGCTCTAGCTTTTCTAAAACTTTGGGTTCTGATGAGATCTTTAGCCAGATCGAAATACTAGTATCAACCTAGCTAATATGTTTGATTTGATTTATTTTGTGTTATTTCAACCTCCGTATACGGAGGTTGAAAGCTCGTTATAATTTGAAAGAAAAAGGTTAATTTATTTTTTTTAATGTAACCAATACTCATGGGATGCCCCCTACTCATGCAGTGCATTGTATTGATCAGGAAAATAGGGTATGGAAAGGAGGAAAGTGGGAGTAGAATTTGTGGATATTTGATTTAAATTTTTCTAAATTGTAAGTAACAGGGAAGACTTCTGCGGGAAGTTTGTTCCACATACGAATCGTTCGACTAAAAAACAAATTTTCTCCGTAATGCATTGTGCGAAACACAGGACAATCAACTACAAACGGATGTGCTCTACTAAATAAGCGAGTATTACGAATAAAAATCGGGCTCGAGGAATAAGTTCACTTATCTCAGATGAGCACCTCCCATGGTAATATCGATAGAAAAGTGTCACACAACCCACATTCCGACGATACTTCAATGCCGCCCTCCCCTGAACACCGTCCAGATGCTTCAGAATAGACACTTAAGCCCCTGAACATATATAAGAGTTGTATTCCATTTTCGGCTGGATATAGCTGGTATAAATAGTAAGGAGATCGGATGGAGTGAAGTAAGTCTTGCACCGTTTCAGAAAACCAAGACACTTGAATGCCTCTTTCGACATTTGAAATACGTGCTTAAATTTATATAACAAAACCAATTAATTTAAATTATATAAAATCAGATCTCTATTTATACAATTAGATATAATTTGTCTCCGGAATATGGACAAATATGATATAAAATTGTATCAACTTATATCTAATTTAATATAAATATATGTGTATGATACATTATGATGGGAACTTATAAGATATAATAGTGTTACAATCCATATTAAAATGTTTACCCGGGAGATTGTTAATAAAGCATATATAACAAATGTTTTCAAAATTCCTCAAAAAAAAAAAAAAAAAATTCTAGCGTGCTTCGGGTTAACTACACTTCAGGTTTTATTTTTTCATTGCATTTATTTTTTGCCAAGGAATTCCCTTAACATTCATACGATGTTGGGGAAAAAACTGACATATGATAAGCATTTATAATTATTTAAAAGTCAAAATACATATTTATTGAAAGTATTTTTTTTTTTTTTTTAATTTTTCTCTATATTTGTCAATTATTTTCAGTTTTATTTAAATATTTTTGAAATTATTAATGTTTTAAGATGTAATTATTTGGATGTAGAGGTAAGAAAGAAAAGTAGCATTCTTGCAAAGAATAAAAAGAGTATACACATCGTTTTGAAATATTTTTCTTATACATTGAGTTAAATGTCAAGTATAGAATTAGAAAATTTAAATTTTCTACAGAATTTTTGCGATTTTACTTGGCAAGAGTTTCGATGCTTAGAAAAAAGCAAAAAATGTTTCTTTACTTTTTAACTCATTTAATTGCTTCTATTTACGGCTTTTTACTATACGCACAGGCTAATCAAGCCTTTAGTTTATTAAGTGCATTTATGTTAACAGTTTCTTAAACATACATTAAAATCATAAATTCAAATTATAATATTTCTTTAATAAATCATAAAATTTAAGTAACTTCATGTTTAGCTGATTGTAATGTTGTGTTGTATGAACAACACATAAAAGTTTATTTTTTTGGGTATTGCAATTGTAAATGTAAGTCATCTGTTGGAATTTTTTCAACTATCAAAAATTATGACTCATATATCGAATATTTTATGGTATATGTAGATAACCGATCAAAAAAAAAATTTCTCAAATATTAAATCATATTTCATTTGATATAGAACGATACTTAATCCTACCCAAGTTTATCTCAGATTAAGGGTAAACAGTAAAAAACAGCATTCACAGAGATAGTCTTCTAAGGTCTCCTCGTCCTCCCCACAGGCACTACACACTCTCGACTCCGCCCTGCCAATACGGTGGAGATGGGCCATCAGTGTCCCGTGAATATTTCCATCAAAAGGCTCAGTTAATTCCTACTCAGATTCAGAATTTTCCCTCGTCCTGCCTACACCCGCACTCTCCCAGATGGTCCTATGCATGGTGTCAGCCATTCATAGCCATTTCGGTCCCCGCTATACCACAGTGTCCCATACAAACTCAATGCGTTCACGTTTAGAGAAATCGTTAATTTCCCCTTTACACCTGAGTATCGTCATTGATCCCACAGAGTCCGTAAGCAGCGCCCGGATAGCCGCTTGGCTATCTGTGAAAATCACAATATCGCCGGTCAAGCCCATGATATTCACGTGCCTAATATTAGGGGTTAAATAAAAACTGTCTAAGTTTAAGTAACGTTTACTAAGTTTTCCTACTACTGTTGCTTTAATAATAATTACGCTACAGGGAGGGCCGTTGGCGAAAATTGTAAGAAAACACGAAAATAACTCATGTTGTCAATTAACATCAACGATTTTCTGTGGTTGCTTGAAATAAATATATATATAAAGGGTGTCCCAAGAAGAACGCAATTTTTAAATCTGGCAACATTCGAAGTGTCATTGTTTGACATTTGAACAATTGTTATTGTTTGCTAGTAGAAGGTACGAGGTTAGTAAAAATGGAGCGCTACGCGAATGAACAACGCATTCTCATTGTGAAATTGTTTTACCAAAATGGTGAAAGTTTTGCGGCTACAGTTCGCAAATTGCGATCAATTTGGCGAGGGCCCATTTTTATCTTGATGGCTTAGTCAATAGGCAGAATTGTCGCATTTGGGGTGAGGAAAATCCTCGAGTGATTCACGAGAAGCAAATGCATCCTCAACGTGTCACTGTGTGGTGTGGTTTTGGGCTGGAGGAATCATTGGACCTTTTTTTTATGAAAATGAGGCAGGTCAAGCGCAAACAGTCAATGGTGTTCGGTATCGTGAAATGATAACCAGTATTTTCTTGCCTAGAATTGAAGAAATAAATGTGGAGGCCATGTGGTTCCAACAAGACGGCGCCACATGTCATACAGCCAGAGAAACAATTTAATTGCTGCATCAGTCATTTCCCGGTCGTGTTTATTTCGCGTTTTGGAGATCAGAATTGGCCGCCTAGATCGTGTGATTTAACACCATTAGATTTTTTTCTTTGGGGTATTTTGAAGTCGATGGTTTACGCGAATAAGCCGACGACGACTCAAGCCTTAAAAGAGGAAATTGGACGCTGCATTAATGAAATACCGCAGCATTCATGCAAACGGTCATTGAAAATTTCATTAAAAGATAGCGTGCATGCCAGCCTAGCCGCGGCGGCCATCTGCACGATATATTGTTCCATACATAACCTCATTCTGTCTACTTTACGATATAATAAAGTTTCACGATTTTTTTTTTAAATATCTGTGTTTTATTTAAAATTTAAAAATTGCGCTCTTCTTGGGACACCCTTTATATATATCTGATCAAAACCTTGAGTTCTTGTGGGTGGAGGATTAGAATAAGGCTGAAGATGACCTAGTCGAAAGTGTGGCGCTCCCTCTAGCGCTGATCCCCACAAGATTTTTCTCATTTTCTCTTACAACAATAGTGTTTTCAAACCTGACAATTCAAAATGAAATGCGTTTTTTTTTTTAATTTAAATACAAAAAAAATTATATATGGTGAAATATAGTAAGCTGTTTTTGAAAAAGCATAGAAGATAGTTAGCATTATGGTCCCAAAAAAAGTCAAGGTTGTAATTTATTTCGAAAATTATAATTTTTCGAAAATGATAACTTTTCAAAAATCGAATTTTCTTGGAATGGTGAGGGGGGGGGGGGGGGGTTACTGGAAAATGCATTAAAAAATTCCATTTGCAGTACACACAGAAAAAAAATTTAGCTATTTGCCAACTGAAATTCGGTTACTACGACTCTAATTCGGTTATAACGAATTTCAGTTAGTTGGCACAACTTTATATTAGTGTTCACAAAAAAGTTTGGTTAATTCAACAGAATTTTAGTTGTAACACATAAATTTTCAGAAATCGAATGTAATCATCGTTGTACTAATTGAATTTATAAGTTGTTACCATTAATATACACTTTTCAATTCGGTTGGCACTTTATTTCTCTGTGTGTATGAATGCATTTTCGGTAAACAGAATTTTTGCAAATAAAAAAAAATACAATTACAATTTTCATACGCTTTTTTTAATCTTTGAAATTGTCCATCTACTTTAATAAATATTGGCTTGCCAAAGTTCACAACTTTTACAAAATTTTTGATTTCTTTAAAACTGAAAAAACGCGACTTTATAATTTAAGAAATTGAAACGTCTACAAAACATAAAGGTTAGATTTTGGCCGATCTCTCATGGATCACAATAAGATTGCAATACAATCAATAATTAACTCTTCATACTTTTTTTACACACAAAGAAATAAAGTTCCAACCGAATTGCATTTACTGATAACCGAAGTGTTTTTTAATGGTAACAACTTATAAATTCAGTTAGTACAATGATATTTACATTAGATTTCTGAATGTTTTAGGTGTTGCAACTAAAATTCAGTTGAATTAATTGAACTTTGTTTTGAAAACTAATGTTAAGTTGTGCCAACATACATAAATTCGTAATAACCGAATATGAGTTGTAGTAAACGAATTTCAGTAGCAAATAGCAAAATTTTTTCTCTGTGTGTATGCTTCTTCTCCGCTTTAATGTGTGTGTTTCGAGATGGTCAGTCGATAATTATTTACGAGTATTCCAAATGTATCAAATATTGGATGGTGCAAGTGAGCAACACTCTACACTTTCAAAGTGAATTGCGTTTTGTCTAATGGACATGACTGACTTTTGAAGAAAAGGAAGTTTGTTTCCTAAGTCTTTTGTTTATTTTTAAACCCACTTTACGCTTGTTCATTCTTAATAATTAAAGAAATATTTTAATTTTTTTCTATTAATTAAAATCACTTATTACTTGAAAAAAAAAGAAAAATCTAAAGAGGAAGTACAGTGGGAAGAACTCGTAAGTACATGTTAGTACTTTTTACACCTAAAGATTCAGGCCGAAAATTATTTGATACTAGAAATAGAGTAGAGTAGAGAATAGAGTAGAGTAGAGGTATAAGGTATGATGAAGTCAAATATAGTCTCAGAATCACTATCCGATTGTGATATATTAAAGAAAAAATATAATTTTTTGACAAAATGCTCATATTTTCACCTTCCTGGAAATATATTTTTCATGATACTTTTAACGGCAGCGAAAAAAAAAACACTCTTAGCATTTTTTAGTTTTCACAATTTCAAGATAACTTGAGTTCCGTACAAAATATTGCAAATTGATGCTCTAACTGCAACTTAAATTCCCGCAGTGTAAAATTTAAAAAATTCGAATTTATTTTAGTAAAAAATTTGTTCAGGTACCGTTAAAAGTAACGGGTTTTTCAATAAGGACTTGACAACTTTTTTTTTAATATAAAACGCAAACCATTTGAGATATTTTCAAAACTTTATTTTAATTGAAGTACAATCAAAAATTTATTAATGGAGCTCGACTTCGTTCATATGGCCACCGCAGGCACGTCGGTAGCTGTCGATTCGTGGGACCCCAATTTTCGATGACTCGGTCACACATTTCGGAAATAACGGCGGCTATTTCGCCTTCAATGTTGGCCTCTGAGTTCTTCCAACATCGTCGGCTTGTTGGCATATACCAATGATTTGATGTAGCCCCCGAAGAAAACAGTCTAGATGAGTTAAAGCACACGAACGAGGCGGCCAATTGACTGGTCCATTTCTGAGATAACACGCTCACCAAACTTACTCTTCATACATCGATTGTAACGTATGCTGTGTGGCTTATGGCACAGTCCTGTTGAAACCACATGTCCATGCTTTCCAATTCGGTCCAAAAATAATCATGTCGCGATAACGATAGCCATTCAAAGTAACGTGGACGATCTTTATTGTCGACGAAAAAATATGGCCCTATGACGCCGCCGGCATGCAAACCGCACCAAGCAGTTATTTTTTGTGGATTAAGTGGTATTCATGAAGCACATGTGGATTTTCACCAAACCAATAACGCATATTTTGCTTATTGACGAACCCATTGAGCCAAAACTGAGCTTCATCATGATTTTGCGATGAAATTCGCTCTTAAAGTTGCGGTCACCGACTCCGAATTTCGGTAGAACATTTTTCATAATTTGCATACGTTGTTCGTTCGTGTACCATGATAAAATGTTGAGTTTACTGAAAAAAAGGAAAGTAACAGCTAGATGATCCGTGAAATAGTGCATTCACATATTAAATTCAAAGTTGTCAAGTACCTATTGAAATATTTATTATAAAAGATATATTTTCAGGAAGGTGCAAAATCGAAAAGTTTTGACCAAAAGCGACACTTTTCCCGTTAATATAGCTCTAATGCCTGATATTGAAGAGTGATTCTGATACCAGATTTTGATACAACTTATAAAGTGTACTTTATGTCTAGAGTCAATACTTTTCGGCCAGAATTTTTAGGTGTAAAACTTCACGAGTGCTCCCACTGTACACATAATTAACAGTGTAAAACTGAAATCATTTAATAAAACAATTGCTTAAAAAACTACTGCTTTTATTATGTTGTTGTTGTGTTAGTATTAAGTATTATAATTTAAAACAACAAACATTATCATTAATGTCAATTTTAAATTAATTGCTTTATTTTTATTTCAATGCTTATTTGTGTCTTTTTGTTTCATATAACCCGTGCAGTAAGGCAAAAAAAATGAATATTTGTTAAACAACCTGTGATAGCAAAATAGAAACAAAAAAAAAAAAAAAAAAAAAAAAAACTAAATTTAAAATATAATGGAATATATTACCCCAATTAACTTAAATTTAAAAAACAAAAAAGGTGAATTATAGAAAAAAAACACACAACACACACACACAACAATAGGGAATTAGACTAACTGATGTAAAACTGATTTGCATTTAAAAGTTTACTACCGTTTTACAGTTTTGGTAAATTTTGTATATTTTTGTATGTGCTAGAATAAGGGGAGAAATTCCAAAAAACTACAAAATTCTTCAAACTAATTTAAATATATATTTTTTTAATTATAATATTTGTTTTGGTAATAATATGGGTTTGAAATTTCAAATCTTGCGGTTTGTTTAACTAAATTTAAGCAACATTTATATTAATTTAAAATTAATTAAGCATGTAATTAAGAGGGCTGAACAGCAACAAATGTATAATTAAAGTGTTTTTTTAGGATAAATATTATATTTTCTGATTATATATTAGAAACTTAAAAAGGCAATAATCTCCGGCTACACCTACTTTTTGTTTGCAAACAAAATGTTATTTAATATTTTTGCAAACTTATTTTGCAAACTAATTTTTGCAAATCAGTTTTTTTTTTTTTGTTTTTTTGTACATAATCAATCATTTTGTTTGGAGGGTTTTTATTTAAAGCGTAATTAGGAAAAACATTAAATTAACAAAAACAAAAAAACAAAAAAGAACATTCGTAATATGGAAAAAAGTATATTCAAACAAAGCTATTTAGTAGATTGGTTCTTTAAAAAAAACGCCATTACTATTAATTACGTGGCAATTTTGTGAGAATTTCATATTTCCAGTTTTGACTTCACTAATTTGATTTAACACTAAATTTTCTCGAATATTTTTAATAATTGTTTTAAAAAAAAAATTATATCAGCAATGTTCATTTCTTCAATTTTAGTTAAAATATATAGATAAATCTAATTTTTCCATCAGCCCTTGCATATCGAAATTCCTGATGTGGTATACGTAGATTTACTGTACCGGTCTTTTATTTAAAAAAAGGTTTTAAAAATAAAAAAAATTAAAACCAAATTAATAAAATGCTTAAATACACACTGAGAAATAAAGTGCCAACCGAATTTAAAATTGTATTTTGGTGCTAACATGTTAACACCCAATAAATTCGTTAGTACAACCATATTCAATTGATTTCTGAATATTTTTGTTGTTGCAACTAAAAATCAGTTGTTTTAACCGAATTTTGTTGTGAATTGTGTGCAATTGCACCAATCGATTTCAGTTTTAGTAACCGAATTTGAGTCGTAGTAACAACAGATTTCAGTAGGCAAAGGCTAAGTTTTTCTCTGTGTGTATGTAAAGGGTCCGCCAATAACTTTTATTTTTTGAACTCGTGAACCAATTGGACTTTGTATGGCGTCATACCAAGGTCTTTATGCAAATTCGTCTCAATGATGTGGTCGAAATGTTCAATTGTTGAGAACGACGGTGAATTGATGTTGATGGCGCTTCACGCACACTTTCTGCCCACAGCAGCAATATTCTCGGGTGTACGCACTATTTTTGGCTTTTTTCACGCTTTGGTTTATCGATGAGGATGCCAGTTTTCATCATATTTTAGTGGGCAGAGTATACAAAAACAAATTTTTTGGGGCCCTCGTATGTTCGTGAGTGATTTATCCTAGAAGATCTGAGAAATCTACTTATATTCAAATTACTAGGATCATACAGAAACAACATTTTCTGGACCTCACGTCTCATTTCCAAACTTTCCATTCCCAGATGCTAACTACGAGACTATATGACTGTCGAGGATTAATGAAATTTAAATGATTAATTATATTTTAGGGAATATCCTTTGTATTCTCTCAATACGAGCAACGTGGACATCATAGTGATGGCTACAAACCACTATGTTTAATGTATGTATATTTTAAGGTACATAATTTCAAAATCCAGATTACTTGCCCGAGAATATTAAACATGACACACATACCTAAATTAAAATAAAGACAATTATTTTAACATAATTATTCAAATTATCAATATCCTTCTGTAGTGATGCTGGAAGCATCGCTTAAACATCTAACTTTAAAAAAAACTTCAGCATATAGTTCAAAGTACAGTAGTACAATTTTAAGTTGTAGATCTATTATTACTAAAGCTGTGTTGTTGTGAAATTACTATGGATTTCGTAGCAAAGTATAATCTATTATACACAGCATTGACTTATAACTGGTAACATTTTCTCAAAACATCCCCCAAAAATACCATCCCTTAGAGATTTATTAAAACTTCTACTATTGGGTATAAAATCGATGACGAACATTTCTTAATCAAGAAACTACACAACCCATCAGCATCAAACCCATCACATGTAACTACTAGGTAATTTTTTTTAATTTTCTTCTTGCAAAACCACCTCTATAGGGGCCCATTTGTAGTGTAATGTCTTCAACGTTTAAAACAACCATCAATTTTTCCGACAAAGCATCTTTTTATACATATATTTTTTTTATATTTTCAATTTTTGACATGCATTAATAAAGCCGCCAACATTCCAAACAGCACATACATATATATAAACATATGATGACTATAAAATGTTTTTATTTATTTTATATTTTAGTTTTCTTTAAGCAACCATTACGACAGAATGAGGTCAATAAATGTGTGAGAGTATAGAGTACATACAAACATTTTTACGTTTACTTTAACAACTACAACATTTATTCATACATAGTTGTTACAATGGAAAATATAAAATATATAAAAAAAAAATTCAGTTAATAATTCAAGTAGCTTAAATAAGTTTTAACATGACTTTTGCTTAAGACTATTTCATTTCATCTATGCGTATTAATCGCCATAATAAAAAAGATGTAGAGTTTTTTCTTTAGATCATCTCTTAAGATAATTCTTCTGTAGAGAAAAAAAATCAAACCACCA